>WOVY01014596.1:0-600000 GCA_013436015.1 Rhipicephalus annulatus | reverse complement strand
CCTTCACGACTAAGCAGGGTGGGCTCTCTTTATACTATAGACGCAAAATCAGAGAAGACGAAAAGAAAAAATTATATGTTCCCACTTTCAAATGGTACATTGTCTGACGACCAGGTCACTTTGCTTCAGCGAGGATACGAGGATGCTTGACGTCGTGCATGCGAATGCGCCGGTCCTTCTCGTTTCAGAAAAGAAGTATCAACGATGTTTCTTGACGGTTCACTGACCTGTCACTGCCGCTCAGTAGCGAAGACGCTTTGTTGCTGTGTGCTGTACTCTGTTGCATACATCAGATACAACGCTATGGAAGCTAGCGAGAATTCTCAATGTGGTTGTGTTCGCATCAAGTAGTAGTTCACGGATTTGATCAACCGCAATGAGACTTTTTTTTTAAATGGCAAAGCTGCTGAGCAAATCACTCTTTTTTCACCGTACCAAAAACTGCCATAATCATATGCGTGTACACGGGAGGGGGGGGGCAAGAAGGGATGGAGCGCAAGGTCAATCTCATACGTTAACATTATAGGGAGGGGGGCGAGAGAAGGGCCGCAAAGTCAGCCCCATAAATTGACATGATAAGGAGGCGAGGGGGGAGGGTGCTGCGGCGAACCTTCATGCCCCCTTCCCCCCGCCCGAATGGGAATCCTGTGCAGGTTTATGGTAATGATCATGAGCGGCTGCGCGTCATAGAAATTGGATAAGCGCCACTACTCACCAGTTGTCCATGAAAAATGAATAAGGCAATGGTTGGCCCAAGAAGCGGGTATGTGCCACAAAAATCTGTGCGGCCCTTTAGAAAACCATCTTTATCTTAAACTGGTGCTTGTGACAGAAAGTGGGTGAATCCTACTGCACACAACTTCCATTCATGATGAAGAAGGCACGAATATCCCAGCAAATGTCTGAGAAGCGACGGTGATGATTTGAACGTACCGAGTGCGTACGACGAGAGAACACTCCAGAATTGGAAAGGTAACAATGGCGCTGAGAAGACTCCGAAGTTATGCGAAGCCTATGCCAGGTGACGAAGTGCCCGTGTCGTGGCTGTGACTGCCTGTGGTCTAAATCGAACCCCTCTGCGCTGAGAATCAAGCTATAGAAACAACCCAACATCCCCTAGCTAAAGCCTAGCATCTACCCAGAAACAACCTGCACCACTTAGCTAAACAACCTGGAAGCAACCGGATTAGTATTCATAATCGTCCAGTTTCACCATTTCAGGGCTTGTGCGATTGAATGCAGTCTCTGCCCATTTTGTGCGCTTTAGGGGAGAAGCTCTTTAGGCCCATTCTCTCTCCCGTATGTAGTGTGTATCAACCTGTAGTTGCTGAATAGATGGCGTTGTGTATATATGTCCTTGGGAATAATATAACAAGATGGTGTTCGTGGTTACCACAGCATATTCACGGAGTGAGTTATGGAAGAGGCGAAGCTTTCATCCGTCCATCCGTGTGTTCATCCCTCCATGCGTCCGGACGGGCGGATGGTCCGATAGACAGATGGACGGACGCACGGATGGACTGGTTGACACATGATCGGACGAACGGAAGTGCGAACGGACAGACGGACGCACGAGTGGGCGGAAAGCATGGACGGAAGAGAGCAGCGATGGATGGACAGAAGCACGGACACACGGACGGATGGACAGACAGATGGACGGACGCACTGATGCACTCACGGATGGATGGACAGAAGCACGGACACACGGACGGATGGATAGACGAGCCAACGGACGGACGCTTCGCCCCACTCATCGTCATTCACTCCGACGATATGCTTTGTATTTTTACGCTGAGCAATAAATGAAGATGTCTTGTACCTCAGAAATAAATTTTGTTATTTATTTGGTTGTCAATAGGATGACTTCGATATTGTTAACTAACACTTCTTCGTTTTCGCTCCATCGCCTCTGCGATGTGTTCTGCTAGCGTGCAGCCGGAGCTAATCCCAGAGGTCTTGTTTACAACGACGAAATCCAAGCCCGAAAGTGCATTCACACACGTTTGGCTGACCGAACTTCTTGCATTGCCTACACAACGTTGAACATAACTTATGAAACGGATTATAGAGCACGAAATGCAGCTTAGTGCATGACTACAGGTTGGCTGAAACAGTTCGGTGAGCTTCAAACACCAGGAGGCGTAAATTAGTGCGCATTTTTCTCGCGCTACCAAGCCTTTAGCAAGTCATTATAAAGGGGACTGGCACTGAGTTGGTTGGTTCTAATGTGCATCAGGAAACAGCGCGGAAAAAAAAAGATAGAAGAGCAACAGGTGGGACCAAGATCTGACCACAAGTCTCAGGCCTGATTCTGATCGCTGTTATCTAGCTCTGGTCGTTCACACGACTTTATACCATGTTCAAATGTTGTGAAGTCCTGCGTTTTAATTAGTTGTGCATCTTTGCTCTTGCAATTTGATCACTAAGCAACCTTTTTATTATTCTTCCATTGCTTCTTGCATTAATTTTTCCGCTTATTTTAATTGTTGTTTTTCCCTTTTTGTTACCCCCTTTTGTGCATGTATAGGGTAGTGAAATGGAGGCTCCTATGTTCCGTCACATATCCCGACCTCATTTGCTCTCTTTCGCTCTTTTTTTTATTCTATTATCTATCGTGATGTACACATTTGAAAAGTAGGAGGAAAACAGTGCGTAGTGTATAATACTAGTGTGGGGAAAGAAAGCTGACCTTCTCCAGTCTGTAGTGGTTAGTAATCTCACTGTAGCTACCCATCCGGTATAATAATAATAATAATAATAATAATAATAATAATAATAATAATAATAACTGAAGGTTTACTTCCCATACACACGATATGAATGTGAGACACCATAGTGAAGGGCTCCGAACCCGCGACCTTCGGGCCAGCAGCGAAGCACCGTAATCGCCAATGGTTAGTTTCTTTCGTTCAGGTTCTGATTGGTTCTGATATGGTTCTGATGATTGATTGGTTCTGATACGACCTGATCGACGTTGAAGTGAATGGTTTATCTGTTAAAGCCTTCGCAGACACTGGCACCCATATTTGCGTGATGAGCCTGCACATTCATGACCTTACTCCATCTCCTTCACGCAGTGTTCGTGTTGCTGATGGTGGTATGGCTTCTGTTATTGGTGTCTGTACTGCACGCGTTACTATCGTCGGCCGTCAAACTTCAGTTCTCTTCCCCGTTCTCTCTCACTGCACCAATGATGTGATCCTGAGTCTTGACTTTTTGTCGACTCATTCCGCCCTCATCGACTGTTCAGTTGATACTGTGCAACTTGACCTACCGTGTCCGATTGATCCGCCCAGTGCACACCAAGCTCGTATTTGTTCTGCTGAGGACGTCCGTTTGTCAACGCAAACTGTGACCTGCATCACCGTAATGCCCTCACCACCTGTATCCGATGCGATTATGTGCTCGCGCCCATCACATCCATTCTTTTGACTCACAGTGTTACCTTACCACACACTGTTATTCAGTTACGTGCAAACAACACCTTCAAGCCTGTGCTCAACTTTGCTCTGTGTCCCCAAGTGCTCCCGCGTGGAATTGCCCTCGCCATGCTGGCTCCCTCTGACGAATCCGTCATCTCAGCTCTGTCTTCGAACGATGCTGGACGCTGTAGCTACACGCATGCTCGATCTTTGCAAGCAAGCCCGTCTGCTGACGTTAAAAAAAATGATCGCGTCAGACCTTTTGCCGCATCAAGCTGACGACCTCATTCACGTCTTTGAGTCATACTTGGACGTATTTGACTTTTGTTGTGATTGTCCGCTAGGTCAAACCAATGCTGTAAAGCACCGCATAGGCAGCGGCGATGCCTTCCCTGTCCATCGACGGCCATACCGCGTATCTCCAACCGAGCGTCACATAATTCAAGCAGAGGTCGACAAAATGCTCGCCAGAGACATAATTGAGCCATCATGTAGTCCTTGGGCTTCCCCTGTAGTTCTTGTAAAAAACAAGGATAGCACTTGGCGATTCTGTGTTGACTACCGACATCTGAACAAGATTACTAAGAAGGACGTCTACCCGCTACCGCGCATAGACGACGCCCTGGATTGTCTTCATGGCACTAAGAATTTATCGTCCATTGATCTAAGATTAGGGTACTGACAAATTGCTGTCGACGACATGGACCGCGAAAAGACCGCTTTTGCCACGCCCGATGGTCTTTACCAGCTTGAGGTCATGCCCTTCGGGTTATGCAACGCTCCGGCACCTTCGAACGGATGATAGACTCTCTTTTGCGTGGGTTCAAATGGTCAATTTGTCTATGTTACCTTGACGACGTTATCGTCTTTTCTCCGACCTTTGAGACCCACCTCGACCATTTATCCTCAATACTGGCTGTTTTTCGCAATGCCGGCCTCCAACTGAACTCGTCAAAATGCCACTTCGGATGCCAGCAACTAACCATGTTGGGCCACATTGTTGACTCCTCTGGTGCACGTCCTGATCCCGATAAAGTGCGAGCCGTGCGGAACTTCCACGTTCCAACATGCACTAAGGAAGTCCGCAGCTTTCTCGGTCTGTGCTCGTACTTTCGACGTTTTGTGAAGAACTTTGCGGAAGTAGTCCGTCCTCTCACAAACTTACTGAGAAAAGATGTCTCATTCACATGGGATGCTGCACAGGCTACGGTGTTCTCTGAACTTATTATATTGCTAACAGAACCACCTGTTCTGGCCCATTTTGACAATGCCGCCCTACAGAAGTCCACACCGATGCCAGTGGCCACGGAATCGGTGCTGTTTTGGTTCAGCATCAAAGCGGCTGCGCCCGCGTTATCGCCTATGCCAGCCGTCTCCTCTCGCAGGCGGAAAGGAACTACTCATTTACCGAAAGGGAATACCTTGCTCTCAGTTGAACAGTATCGAAAATTCGGCCTTATCTACATGTCGACATTTCACTGTCACAACCGATTACCACGCACTTTGCTGGCTCGCATCCTTGAAGGACCCCACTGGGTGCCTTGGTCGATGGGCATTACGACTACAATAATACAACTACTCAGTGTACTACAAATCTGGCCGCTTACACCATGACGCTGACTGCTTATCTCGGAATCCAGTGGAGCCACCTGAGACATTCAATGAAGCGCTATTTGTCCTGTCTCTCTCCTCTTTAAGCAACATCCTTCAGGAACAGCGCCGAGATCCTGTCTTAAGTAACATCGTCGAGAAGCTTCATTCTGCCCCACCCGATCCGTCTACTCGAGTGTTCGTGCTCAAGGATGGCACATTGTACCGTTACAACGTCCGCCCTGATGGACACGAACTGTTCCTTGTGGTTTCTTCACACTTACGTGCGAGCGTGATCGACCAGCTCCACGAAGCTCCCACTGCCGGTCACCTCGCACTGTCTCGGACGTATGACCGTGTAAAGCGTCGATTTTACTGGCCCGGTCTTTATCGCTCGGTCCGCAGCTACGTCGTCTCATGCGACCAGTGTCAATGCCGAAAAAAAATCTTCTATGAGCCCTGCCGGGTTCCTCCAACCACGACGTTCTCTTTGATCCTTTTCGACTTGTTGTTGACCTCTTAGGCCCTTTACCTGCGTTCACTCCTGGGAATAAGTGGATAGCTGTTGCGACGGATGACACAACCCGGCACGCCATGGGCTCTACCAACCAGCTGTGCCACGGACGTTGCCGTTTTTCTCGTGCATGACGTCATACTTCATCATGGCGCCCCGCGCCAACTCCTCACAGATCGTGGGCGCTATTTACTATCCTAAACGGTAAAAGATACTATGTAAAAGATAAATTTACGACAGCCTACAACCCGCAAACTAACGGACTGACTGAGCGATTCAACCGGACTTAAACTGATATGCTCGCTATGTACGTATCGTCCGACCACCAGGACTGGGACGTTGCATTGCCCTTCGTTACGTTCGCCTATAGTTCCTCACGCCACGATGCAGCTGGTTTTTCACCTTTCTATCTCGTGTTTGGCCGTGATCCAAATTTACCGTTTGACACGATCTTTCCGGCAGCCATCGACTCGACGACCGAATACGCCCGCGATGCTATCACCAGAGCTCGAAAAGCACGAGAAGTTGCCCGTCAGCGCCTTTTAGCATTGCAAGATCAGCAGCGGCAGCGTTACAACCCCCATCATCGCCAAGTTTCCTTTACTCCGGGTTCTCTTGTGCTATTGTGGACTCCGACTAGGCGCGTTGGACTTTCTGAAAAAACTGCTTTGCTGCTACTCGGGTCTCTACCACGTATTGCGCCTGGTGACAGATGTGACCTACGAGATAGCCCCGCTCGAGTCTTCCTCCTCCTCCCCATCACTGTCTACAGACATTGTTCATGTATCTCGCCTTGAGCTTTACCACTCGGGAACATCATAGAAAGCAACGAGACGGTGCTTCTGCACCCGGGGTTTATGTTATGAGGCAATGTAACACTAAAGCAGTTGGATAGGCGCCAAGAAAGACGACGTGATTTAAGTGTAGGGCACAGCTCTTGTTCTCCATCTTGGCTTGCGCATTGGCGCTGTGTAAATATATATTCAAACGCCTATAGTTTCCCGTGTGCCTTCACGTAACGATATCAATCAATCAATCAGTATCACCACAAGAGTTGTGCGACGTGCACGTAATACACATAATTTATTACTCACTTGTTGTACAAAACGACACAAATGAAAGTAAAATACAGATGCCAGAGATGTGTGTACATACACGAGGAAAAGTCTCCTTCACGTCTTGGAAGGAAGCTTAATTGCCTGTTGATAAATATGCCCGACATACACAATCCTTCTGCCATACCACCTCGACAAATCAAACTGCAACGTTCCATGGCAACGACCTACGTTGTAACACCACGCAAAGGTTAAAACTTTGAGAAGCCCTAGCTGAAATCTCTAAAACCAACGAATTGAAATGCAGTTACACAACCTCGGGAGGTACGATGGCAGGTTTTGCTATCTGCGAGATCCTTGAAAGTTCTCGTTGTCAACTTTACCTCGGCAGTTCTGTAGCATGGTGAAGACTGTTTAGGTTTATCTAATGACATATGATGTCAGGCTATCAACTACTGATATCAGTTTACCTGAACGCTATGGAACCTTCAGTGCACAATTAAGTAGTGCACATTGAGCAGGTTTTCGTCAGATAAATTTGATATACATTTGAGTTAAGCTCTAAATTATTTCACCAGCACGTTGCGACTGCACAGGGAATGGTAGTTGAAAAAACTGCCACGGTAAGACGTATTTATCAGAACCTGCATTAGTCTACACAAATATAAGCAGCACCAAATCGATCACATTCAGAATAAACAGCGTGTATCCAGTACAACACGACAACAGTATTATGCGGTTCGAGTTAATTATTTTAGGCTAGAAAACATTCTAGAAGGTCGAAAAAAAAAGAAGGGGCGATGCAACTTTCGAGACTGCGAAAGCCTTTTGGGAAAAATCAACAATTGTTCACCTTAAGTGCTGCTTCACCAAGCAAAAAAGGGCCAGCAATCACACAGTATTCACAATAACGAACACCGTCTTGGTTTGGACCCATGAATACACTCAAAACTAGCGCTTGCACAGAGGTGCCATGGTGTGCAACATCGCCACAAGAAGCAGCCGTTATTTACAGTTAGCACGTTATGGAGGAACGACACAACAATGGATCCATTAAATGCATGGTGCCAACGCCAGCGCGCAGACGCTGACTTTACTATGCATTTCATTTCTTCTTTTATTTCTAAATGTGCACTGTTACATGTGCTCCTTCCAGATGGCGTCGTACTCAGAAGCACTAGATCACACGTTACGCTTGAAACGTGACTCGTTACAGCGCCCGCAGCGAACGATGTGGTCACCCTTTTTGTCAGAAGGGCTTCTATGTTTTCTTGGTGCCACGCATGTTCAACTTGTGAAGCTCTTTTCACAGTATTTTTTATTCATCTACTTACTCATTTACCAATATGGGCCACAATTTACAATGAAGCTGTCATGGGCTCCACTGTCTCCCAGCACAAATAATGTGAGCCTACACAAACTTCCCTGTAGAAAGGCCTGAAACCTTGATGTTGATGCTTTTTTCTGCGTGTCTTTTATAGGAGCTCAGATAGGCATTTGACCGCGTCTGTTGTAGGTTTACTTGTGCGATTATGTCTGCGCAAACCTCGTTGTTGGCGCGTTCGAGTTGGTTATCAAGGCGATGGCACCAGCACGGATGGCGTAAGAAAATGTACAGGGAATCCAGTGCTAGACGTGGATCGAGCATAAATTACTGACTACGACTAAGTTTGTGCACTTCACACGTAATACATGGGACAACAGTGACTATCTATGAATGAGAGTGACGGAGAAGGGGGCGCCTTATACTTATACTACACAGCAATGCTGTTTTAACGACTTAGCACTTGGCGAACAGTGAAAAAGTTTACAGCACACATCATACATGCACTTGTAAAACCCGCTGGGGTGGACGTGTAGTGTCAATACCCTGTCAACAATAATGATAATGGCTGTATAAAGTAATGCACCGTCGTGATCGTGGATGGTCGCGTTATGCGTGGTCGTACAGGAGCCAGGCATATCTATACAACACAGGAAAAAATATGCAGCGCTTTCGAATCTGAAAGTCAGAGTGATGTGGCTACACGAGTAAACTAGTTTGGCAGCTTTGCCCTTAAAATCTTCCTTTACAAGTCACGAAGAACGATCGTTATATTCAGACATGCCCGTTGTTACTGTTGCGTCGAACGCAACAAAGTTGGATAATGTTTTGAAGAATGAACAGAGCCCGTTGAGTAATAACTCGCCCGATAATTAATCGAAGCCGACCTTACTAAACGTGGGATGAACTCATCGCAGTGATAACGAAGTGATGTTGCAGAATTTCGACGTTAATTCTGCGTGTGAAAGAGCCGAATACACTAGGGTCACTTGCCATGTGCATGGAATAGCTTTGAACAGTTTTCAAGGTTTCCCCAATAAACCTGAATAACAATAAAGTCAGACTGATGTCTGACTAATATGTTTTACCTTGCGAAGCGATTTGCAGGAGCACTAACTTCGAATCATGCGCGTCACTTCAACGTCTGCAAGTCTTGTTTGTGATCGATCACATGTTTCTGCATTATTATTCAACAAATAATCCCTGGGATCTTGTGGGCGTGACGTACGTTAATTCAGAGTCAACGCTGTTTTTTATGTAAGCTAATCCTGATGGTATACTCTGAAGCCAACTTCAACTTATATTAATGAATCAAAAAGGCAGTATGGAGACATTTCAGATCTCACAACGGTACGAAAAACTAGACTGATTTACATGTAGTAGAACGCCGGTGGCAGTTGACCATTGCAGCTTTTTCTCCCTCTTCAATTATGTGAGCATGATCAGGTTGCAAATGTAAGAGTTTCTACTTGTTTTTGTCCGGCGTCTTTGTTTGTGACTATGTAATACCTGTGTGCCTTGCACATCAGGAAAAATGTTTGCCCAATTCACACTTCATTGGCATCAAGCGAGAAGCGTTCAAACAATCCAGCTATTTGCTGAGGCATTCCCCACTGCAAACGATATACACATCCTCACGACAGGCTCTCCTTGCGGATACACGCAATGAGTACCAGTGAAAGATGCCCTAAAAATAAATAAACTTTATAGCGAAAGGGTTAAAGCTCCCGTTCTCTTTCGTCAGGAATTGAAAGTTTTTGTGTTTAACTGGTAGGTCATCTAACTCGACTAATTCTTTTGTTGGGGAAGGCGGCTGTTTCTTAGTTATTGTTCGCGTGAATGTTACCGACGTCACTTCCGTGACGTAAATGACGTCTGTGAAGTCTTGAAACACTTTCCTGTTTAAAAAAGCCAATGACAACGCTGGGCATTAGAGCGAAGGTGGTGAACCAGTGACAAAGAGCGCGTGCGAACAAAGAGCTTTGTGTATTCGGCCTCGTAGTTTTTGAACCTACGGCCACTTGCTGCTTCCTATGCGGTGTGACTACGAATGTCGTTTGACAACATTGCTCGCTATGCCCATGGCCAAATCTAAAAAACAAAAATCAGCCTGTGGTCCGAATAGTGCATTTGCAATAAGTAACGCAGGTATTGTGAAACACATGTTTTGTCTCATTTAAATAAAATGTCTTCATCACCACCATTACGAGAAACCAGAAAATTTCCGGCTGCATTCACTTTATATCAGTTTGAACTGGATGAAATAAACGCTTGAACTATCGCTTCGATAAAACTGCATTTCAGTTTTTGAAAGTGCCCGTGCTCTTATTGGGGTTGATTTCACGAATGGGGATTCTCTGAATAGAAATTTCATTGTCATGTACAAAGTCATGGCTGATTATGTAATGCGACCTCAAACCGCGTAAGCATAAATCCCCGATAAGGTCCCCCACTCGGTGGCTAGTATGTTTCTCAAAAGTTTTCTGCGACGAACATGTCTCTTCTATCATCTTTTATTTTACTTACCCGTTTCACCAGCCCAGAAAAGCCAGCCGGTTTGAGAACTGACCAACTTCCCTGTGTTTCCGTGTATTTTGTTGCCTCCTTCTCTTCCTCGGACAAAATTAACCCAATCGATATAATTAGACTAGGTGATAGTAATGAATGAGAACCGGTATTCGAATTTTAGGCCTGTGAAGCGTCTGTATAGCGCACCCTTCGCGCTATTAAATATTTACAAAAAAAAATAGCGGCGCATTGTGATCAGTGCGTTCACATGATATAGGAAAACACAGAGAATATAACGCGAAATGTGGGTCTCACACCCCTTCAATGAAACGATGCACCCTCGAGACAAAGAAACAGTCTGCACAAAGGCTGACACATGCCATCAGTGTCACAGAGGCTTAGATCAATGAAATGTTTTGTCAATGAACTGGTAACTGAATAAGTGGATTTCTCCGCAACCACTCGAGCCATGAAGTCCACCATTTCCTGACGAGCACTCTTCCCGACCATTTAAACTAACGAACGCCAACTGTGCCTCAACGGTGCGAGCGTCTTCTGAGTGCCAGCCAGAGCCAGCGACGCATCGCTCCAGGCTAAGCGTCGAACGACCTCTCTGTCTTTGCAAATACACTTCCTTGACGACTATGTAAATGGCCACAATGCGCTCTTTCTCAGAAAAGCTGCGACCACACTATAGACGTGAGATAGTCCTGAGCCTTTGTGTACACGCCCGTAGCGGCTGCCGCTAGCAGGGTGTAATACACCGTTTGCGGTCGTCTCCTAGATCGTGTAGAGGCGGGGAGAGGAAGGGGAAGACACGTGTGTCATGACATTGGCTGATAACCACGCTGTTTCACTGGCGCAGTCGAAACGCTTCAGAGAATTGTGTCGTCGGCTTCGGAAGACTCGGAAAGCTCGTGGATGGCGGCGATCGACTGGCGGGCCATTGGGTGGTACGAGCCAGCAGCAGATGTACAATCCGTCGATGCGGAGGCTATGTCTGTGCCGGTCAGGCTCTGAGTGGCCACTGACGACCGCGGAGTCCTGTTACCTGCGAGAGAACGAAGACGAGTAGCAGTAATTATCGCGCGATGAGTCAGCCGTAACTGCAAACGGAAAACAATACAACCAGTAGGCTGCGTCAATCATAAACGTTCGGAGTGATCAACAGAGGATGAACAAAAAATGCCCAGCCATAAACGTGCACACGAGAGAAGGGGCAGAACCCCCTTCCTGCCCTTTGATCACATAAGGGTGGAGGGGCGAATTACAAACGATGCGTACACTAAATCAGACCCATCCAGTAGTTCTTTAAAAAGCAAGGCTGTGGCCATGCAGTTTTCTGACGATAATAGCGGCTGAAGGCCCTTGATGTTGCATTGCAGAAACAGTTAAGCCTATACTTCCCCCCTTTACTTCAAGAAAGCCAGGAACGAAAGGCGAAGCCGTGGTGAGAAGCGTGGTTTTGGCCCACCTTCGCAATGAGAAGTTCTGATTGTGATGCCGTGTTACGAACAGTTCAAATTAAAGTGCATTTTCTTTAGTTTTTTTTATGTACGGGCTCCTGTGTCCTCGTTGGCAAATCGGGAAACATAGTATACGGCTTTGTGATAGCGCGCAGAGGCAAAAATGAATGAAATGGCCGAGAAATCTGAACCCTGCCGCTTGATAAGCTGATAAAAGCCATTGTTTGTCCTTAACACCTCGGCCTATAGATTCATACCTAGGGTCTTCACTAAGCATCTCTTTCGCTGGCACAAAATTGAAACACTAAAGTTGATAAAGCACATGCACTTTGAATGTGCAAGTACATGTGCATGTACCCTGTGCAATGGTACGTCTGAATTTGATGGTTTTCGACTTGCCGTCTTTTGCACAGGCTTTTTAAACCTCTACGTGATAAATTAATGTAGCGAAAAACAATAAAAAGGCCTTTTTAACGCAGTCTTCGTAAATAAATAATCTCAAACTTGTCGGTAGCCTCAGCACTTGGGCTAATTTGGCATCTTGCTTCTATAGTTGTTTTCACTTCCACATATGTTCCACGTAACATGATGTGCTTTAAGGTGCCTAATTATAAAGCTTTATGCACTTAATTATCCCTGAGCAATTGTAGCACCAGTGTTGACGTCCATTGTGTCTCATTCGAAAAAAAATGTCATTGTACAGCACTATTGCGAATTGCCTAAAGCCCTCTTTAAATGTCACGTGACATGTGACTTGTGACAGAAACCTGTACTTGGAGTTCAGCCGCACGTCAAGCTGGTCCAATGTTGTTCTTGTTCTTGTTGACTCATCGCACGTGGCGCATACCCACTGTGGGGGATTGGCCAAGAATGGAGCGGTTCTATAAAATGGTATGCAGTTTTAGAATAATAGAGGTTATACATTAGAAAAGTTATAGATTACCTGCGAAATTATGTTGCTTCATTCAATGCATACAATTATTTAAATAAAAAACTTTTCCTCAAATAAGAGCAGTACCCTGGTATCAAAGTGAAATCGTCCTTTTTTTACATGCATATCCTCATCTTCTTTCTCACATCATCACATACAATTTTGCCAGCAGTGATGCCATGTAATATGATGATATGAACCTATAATTATATGGGGGGGGGGGGAGGGTGTAGTAGGGGGCTTCACACGCTATCTTCGATTTTCATACTCTTTTTGCAGATTTCGTTGCTGTGTTAACGTCGTTTAGATAATTGCTGATTAGATTACTATTTTTAATGTGAGGCCTGGCACGAAGCCATGTGTTGGTACCATGATGTCGAGGTAAAGGTTCATGTTTGTAACAAAGGTGTAAAAAAAGAAAAGTCAACCGAAAGAAGATTGTACCTACTGGTCAACATGCACTCGATTTGCTTGTGGCATTTGAGGATGCGCTGGGAGAACTTCTGGATGCGACGCCTCAGTTCCGTCGGCGCTGCAAGCGTGTAGATGACCGGGTTCAGAGCGCTGTTGATTGGCAGGATGAACACCACGACCCACGCGTACACGTTCTCTGCAATGGGCGTAATTTTCCCTCACTGATGCAGCCATGCGACTGCGCTGAGGTAAAAATACAGGCTACTGTATTGCGATAAACGGCACATGCTTGCATGAAATCAACGAAAATGTATAATTTTATCTGGAAGGTGTCATAAAAATAGGTGCATCATATCAATGATGGTTATGTTGTTATAATGTGTGCTGTTTCACATGCGAAAACAAGGTGCGATTATGAGGCACGCGGAAATGAAGGGCTCCGAAAATTTTGAGTCTTCAGTGGCTCCACCGAAACGCTGTCGCCATTTCCGGTATTAGATACCGTGGCCTTCAGGCCAGCAGTGAAGCATTATAACCACTGTACCACCACTGTGTGTGTATGTAAAAATATTTACACACATTATTTAAGAAACAAAAAAATAACTAGATGGATATCTGTTGTTGAGCTGGAAAGTAGTGTCCCATTAGCTGCAGTCAATTGTGCATGCAGTACTGCCATGCAAACGACCTCTGCATACTGCCATAACCACGCGTGAGCTTGTCATGGATGTTTCGACTTACCCGAGATACGCACTTCGCAGAGGGCCAGAATCTTTATGATGACGATGGGAATCCAGCAGAGGCAGTCGGTGAGCACAATGAAGAAAAATCGCAGCGCGAGCACCACGTCCTCCTGCTTTTTCAGGGTGACCGGACGTGCGCGCTGCCTGTCTTCTCGGATGATAGTGAACATCGACAGGTATAGGCCCATGATAAGCACCATCTGCGCAAAACCAAGCGGAAGAGTAGTTCACCTGATGCGTTCAAACACGCAGCTATCCCGTGTGTTTGGGCTTTTAAAGCCGTCTAAATATTTATCTATAGCCTGCGCGAGCAGAAATTTTCGCGGCGTTTCGCTGTTCTAATACTGAACTAAACTTCAAAAAAGGTTATGGCAAGTGCAGTCTCTAAAAGCTCCGGCCAACTAAACATTTTTTTCTTCGTCATTTGTTACGTCATGTGGCACATACACAAAAACAATGTTGCTGCTGCTCACGCTAGTTAAAGATTTGGGAGGGTGCATACGTACTTGAGCAGTGTGTGCGTCTAATACAGTAGTTGTTGAGACTTTACGTTCCGAAACTGCGATGCCAGTATGAAAGACACAATGTTTGAAGGCTCTGGAAATTTCGACAAGCTGAGGTTCTCTATAACGTGCGTGGAAACCTAAGCACAAGAGCCTTTGGCATCTCACCTTCATCGAAGTGCGGGCGCCACGGCCGAGATTTGATCCCGCAACGATCAGGCAGCAGTCGACCCCCGTAACCACCACGCTGGGATCGCGAGCGTCTCCCTAACGTTTCACAAACGCGAGTAATGACGGTTGTGTCCCTACCACTCTCAGGTGTGTTGCCAGCGCTAAGAGGAAAGAAATGGACAAGTGTAAATCGTACATTACGCGCGCTCATAAACAACAGAACACTATCAGCACGTATATGCTATTGGCGACTGATGAATGCGCTTAGACATATTTATTGTTCAGTGGACAAAGCAACTTATGAGCGCTTGCTTCTTTATTCTTCCTTTACCACATTCTATACTCCTATACGTATACGCAGTGGTTTAAGCTGTTATGGCACTCGACTGCTGACCCAAAACTCGTGGGTCGAATCCCACCTCTGGGCGCCACATTTTGATAGAGGCGAGGTGCTATAGAGTGCTGTGTACTTAGATTTAGGAGCAAATAAAAAAAACGCGAATGATCAAAATTTTCGTAGCCCTCCACTACAGTGTCCCTCCTGGTGATATCGTAATTTTCGGATAGAAAACAAACAGAAACAGTTGCTATCCCTAACCTTAATTGTAGGTTAGCTTCCTGTACGGTAATTTGAATACGGTAATCATCCACCTCGAGGACCAGTGCTTTATACGTCATGGGTGTACTCTGCGGACACCGAGCTGAGTTATTCCCGTACACAGTGAAAGCGAGGGCTATTGTGACACGTTGTGACCATTTAATCGCTTCAATTGCTCTACCAGACATCATCGGTGACGTAATACGCCTGTTTGGCTTATAGTATCTTTTGGATCGCTGGGCATGTACAGTCCTCATTTTTATGGAAAAAGAAAATGCGAGTGCGTGGCAGATAGCCTGATACCACATATGTGGTACGGTACAGCGGCGATATCTGAAAATCGAATGAGAGAGTGGAGCCATCCCTTCTAATTTCTGCCGTCCCTTCATGAATGTGTCCTACATGTCCCTTATCCTCTGTGTACAGTAGCAGACTACAGCACACTAGCTAAGGCCGACCACTCTCATCATCATCATCATCATCATCATCATCATCATCATCATCATCATCATCATCATCATCAGCCTGACTACGTCCACTGCAGGACAATGGCCTCTCCCATGTTCCGCCAGTTAACTCGGTCCTGTGCTTGCTGCTGCCAATTTATACCCGCAAACTTCTTAATCTCATCTGCCCACCTAACCTTCTGTCTCCCCCTAACCCGCTTGCCTTCTCTGGGAATCCAGTCAGTTACCCTTAAACGACCAGCGGTTATCCTGTCTACGCGCTACATGCCCGACCAATGTCCATTTCCTCTTCTTGATTTCAGCTATAATATCCTTAACCCCCGTTTGTTCTCTAATCCACTCTGCTCTCTTCTTGTACTCTTAAGGTTACACCTATAATTTTTCTTTCCATTGCTCGCTGCGTCGTCCTCAATTTAAGGTGAACCCTCTTTGTAAGTCTACAGGTTTCTCCTCCGTAGCTCAGTACCGGCAAGGTACAGCTGTTATATACGTTCCTCTTGAGGGAGATAGTGGCAATCTGCCTGTCATAATTTGAGAGTGCTTGCTAAATGCTCCACCCCATTCTTATTCTTCTAGTTACTTCAATCTCGTGGTTTGGCTCCGCGGTAATTACCTGCCCTAAGTAGACATAGTCTTTTACAACTTGAAGTGCACTATTACCTATCTCGAAGCTCTGCTCTTTTCCGAGGCTGTTGTACATTACTTTCGTTTTCTGCAGATTAATTTTAAGACCCACCTTTCTGCTTTCCTTGTCTAACTCCGTAATCATGAATTGCAATTCGTCCCCTCTGACTCTCGATATATATGTTTCAATGGGACGTTTCAGTGAAGAATGATTGATTTCTATACGAATTGCTGCTATCACAGCTTCGTCTGCGACAACAATGTGAAGTGATAAAAAGAAACAAAGACATAAAAAAACGGGTGCAGGCAAAAGTCTGAAAGCACTGCTTATTCCTTTTAATTTATTATTTCAGTCACGGTGGCTTAGCATGTGACAATTAACGTGCTACCTTCCATGTAAAATGACGGCCGTATGCGGCACGTTTCATCAAAACACTTAAGGTGTAAACCTAGCTTCCAGTTTCGCAGAATTCCTTGGTGAGCAACAGCGCAATGGACATGAACAAAGCCTACAAGCATACTTATAGGCAGTGCCCGTGTCTCATTTCGTTTGCGCCCGAATGTTTGCCCACGCTAACGGAATTTTTACACGCTGAAAATCCATTAACTCCATGAATTATAGCTTAGTTCAGCGGAAGTTTCTTTTGAAGCACTGTCCTTTTTATTGTGCGAAGATGTTGTCATAAGATCAAGGACGTTTCGCGGCGTTCGAAGCAACTTATTATGAGACCGAGCTGCGAACAGAATGAAAAATGCTGCGAAGTCATGCTATCTGTCTTATCGATGCGCCGGAGCAAATAGCCCCAGTCTCACAAACCAGCCTGCCTCATTTATTAGAAGACATTTGACGAAGAACGTCAAGAAAGCAAGCTTGCGTCAAGAAAACGCACGCTGCAGTCAGTCTTTTCGCGAGCAGCGAACCGCGCCGCAGGCACTCATCAGCATAACAAAGGAATCTGGAAACTTTATGAAAAAAAAAAGAACTTCCGTTTTAGGAATCGCTCTTTGGGAAGGCGCCCGGAATAGTGGTTCCAAAGTCGGGAAAGGCAAGCTTGGAACGGCGTTATACTTTATCAAAACTACCAGACCGGAATATATAAATGGGAACAGGACGGACCAGTGGTGTCGCAGATGATCCGTAATGCCTAAACTCACCAGGCCGCGCGTCATACTGCTGTCAACGCTTTCGACCAACTCCTGGTCGTTTAACGTTATGGGCGCCGACATCGGAATAACCTGACATAACTGCTAACACTTCCTCTTTGCTTACTTAAAATGATCAAATTGTTATGAATGCCAGGATTTAAGCTTCGTTCTGGTATTTGGCTGTCGCAAGTTTGCTGCGGCACTTATTCCACAGTTACGATGTCTAGTTCTCAAAACGGCGGGTGTCTTTCTTTTATGATATGTTCCTCATGCCGTATATCTGAACTTTCATATATACTTCCCCCTGAAGAAGTGATGAGGCTGTATGAGTTGTTCACTATTTTGGTACGCCAGCAACAACGCAAAGCTCGTCGTTGGAGATATATCACAGTGACCTTTTTGAAAACTATATCCTCTAAATTATCATATCAGTTTAGTATAATTCAAATCAGTGTACTCATTTATTTACATAATGTCTCGGAGTTATGACTAGAAGTTATAATCGATGGTTAAATTTTTTTTATGCTTCTGTCAAGTTCTTCGCATTGAAGCGCTGTAGCGCTAAAGCGTTTCTTTGCTCGCCAAATTTGACAAACTCTGTCGTGTCGCTTCATCAAGTTTGCACTACCGACAATGTGGCCCTCTAGGACTTGGCTGTCGAATTGCTGAGTTACCTGTATGTTTATTCTCGCATCTTCCCTTCATCTGCTAATCAATGGTGTTACCATTGATTAGCAGAAAAATCATATCATGTCAACTAACTAGCCTGTTTTGCTGTTTCTTAATTGATTCCTGTTCATTGTGAGTTGCGTTCTGTAATCACTTGTCATTGAAGTTAGCGCGTTATTCTTGCTTTTAAATTGTTTCTGTGAGATTACAAGGGTATATTCTTACTTTATTGGTTTCAATTGCATTTTACTGTAGCTCTGTCTCCCTGCTATGTACATCACAATCATTCTCAATTCTACATTGTACAAGAGGTCCCCCTGCAGTCTCTGACTATGGGACCTCTTTCTGTATATCATGCACATGTATTCTTCTTCATTTAGCACAATAAAACCTCCTGTTCTGTTCTGTACAGCACTTGAGCTGACTGCCCGTTAAGATTTCTTTTTTTTTCCTTTAGGCAGCCTATTGTACAGCGTGGTCTGATAAAGCTGTGGGCTTGAAGAGACTTAAAAGTCTTTGAACAGTGGGGTGTCTCTACAGACAAACGTTTCTACAAGTACTGTTGTTCTCTTCAAAACAGCGACTGCCAAACTTTCCTAGCTTCCCCCCACTTTCTCTCCTCTCTTCCTTTCTTCTATATCTTCTTTTCGCCCGGAATAGTAGTTAACTGCTGTGTCCCTCTATGTGTCTTTTGTTATAACAATGAAATTATTATTATTATTATTATTATTATTATTATTATTATTATTATTATTATTATTATTATTATTATTATTATTATTATTATTATTATTATTATTATTGGGTTTTTACGTTCCTAAACAGACATATGATTATGAGAGGCGTATTTCAGGAAGGCTCCAGAAATTTTGACCATGTGGTTTTTTTAACATACTCTGACATCACCAGACGTCCCTAACAGTGAACTTGACCCTTTCCCTTGACCCTTGGTATGTTAAAGAATTGTGGACGTTCATATTTTTTTTTCACTTTTTTACTCGTCTAAATGACGCCAAGCGTGCATTTTTTTTTTCTTAAGCCGCATCACCACATTACGTGGGCCTCGACATGGGGCATTTTCTACATTTCTCAACGTTTGCGGTCCTTCCATTTCGAAACTTTGCGGTCATCGACTTCAATGCTTGTTTGACACCCATACTGCCGATTGATTATCTAGCCATGTTATACAGTTATATTGTGTCTGTAATATTTGTAGATTTTTAAAAAATAATCAAAATGTGTGCGGAAGTGCAGCTTTGTTTCAGCTCAAAGCACACCGTGAGACATAATGTCGGTCGTCAATGGATGATAATAAAATAGTGCCATTCTTCTTCAATCAAAAAGAGGATACTTGAGGTGTTCCGTGAAGTATTGAATTTTTTAGATTATTTTATCGCAACCTAGGTTTATCGCATCTACGGCAAATTTTGAATCACTGTGATAGACATTTTTTTTAGAAAATACTTTCCGAGGGCTAATAGTGCACCGACATGAAAGTTCAAATTTTCTTACAATACAAATGGAGAGGGTCGAGCACAATGTTTGGGAAGTTTGGCGTGGAATGACCCATCTATATTGCCTCGGCTACTCCATGTCTGCAAGTAAGTTCTGCAGCGGGTTTGTCAGCCTACAGAATGTGCAGGCGTCCACGTCCAGTGACCCACCACGAGACGTGGAGCTTACTCGAGCTTCACACACATACTCACGGCGAAGAAGTTGACGCCTAGAAAGACGAAGGCCGAGTACTCCCATCCGAGCATGAAGGGGTCATCTATGTGGAGGGGAAAGCAGAGGCCGTTGCTGGAGTAGAAGGCGCGCTGCTGCGGCCACTTGACCACGGGGAACACGGCCAACCCCAAACCCAGCAGCCAGACGATCGCCAAGCAGTAGCGCGCCGCTGTCACCGTCACGGCGCGCACGTTCGTCTGTGTTCACGGATGAGCGGAAGCGCGGTGAAAAAAAAAAATCGCAATGTTTATTCCCATACTGTGACGTTACTACAAGCACAGCGACAAGAAGGCAAAGAAATACGTTCACCTGGTGAAGAGGAAAATGGTGAAAAGCTAAGGCGAGAGCCGACAGACGTTGAAAGAGCAAGAGAAAGTGCCTATAGCTGGCAAGTGAACGTTTCGCTGGAGGTCGTACCTTTGTCAAAGGCGCCTTTTCATCGCTAAAGGCGGGATTATAAGGCACCTTTGACAATGGTAAGTGCCTCTACCGAAACGTCGAGCCTATCGGAGGCGCATTCTCCGTTCATTCAGTTTGCTCGGTAGACCATAGGAATGTCTACTCTTCTATCTTGTACATGCAATAACCTGTAAAAAATATTACATTTTTCCTTGTTCTTACGTATCTGCAATTGCGAAGGTTATCGCTGAGACGATGCTCTCGATAGCTTATCGAAGTAGAATGTAACATATTCAATGAGAAGCTGGGCATCTGTTTAACTCAAACAAAAAGAAAACATGCGATGTCAGGGGATAAAAAGAGCATGAGCAATGTCCGTGGGTGCCAAAGAAAGTGTGCTGAGCGTAGGCAGCTCTACACTTATCTAACAGCACATTGTAGTTCGAAATCGCAGTAGCTGCACCCATCTTTTTTGTGGACAAGGCAAAATTTTACACGTTTTTTTTTCTATTCATGTCGTGCGACACGTGTTTTCGTGTGTTCGAAACGATCTCAATTGTTTTTGAGCTCATATAATGAAAATACAACGCATGTGTCACAAGACAATGTCACCGCAAACCATGAAATGAAAGAATATGAGAGAGACGAAAAGCACACGTTAGCCAGTTTAGAAAACCTTGGCTTTTGTACTACATACCGAGGAGGAATGAATAGTGTAGTTCGATAACTATTGGTAGACAAAAAGTGAGAGAGAAAGAAGTGGTAGAGGGGGACACAAGCACACGCTCCGTAAAACCTTCGTTTACTTGAAGGACTGCACGGTGGTGAGATATGTATATATACCTTGATGCAGCGGTAGCGCTCGACCGTGATTAGGGAGAGGATGAGGACGGACACCTCGCAGGAGACCATGGCGAGGAGTCCGCACAGGGTGCAGTGCCAGGAGGACATCCACTGGTGGGCGTGCTTGTTGTACTCGTCGCGGAACGCTACGTCGAGCGAGCCCACGGTGACGAGGTAGACGCCCATGAGGAAGTCGGCCACGGACAGGTTCCGGATGAAGAGTGAGAGCACGCGGTCCTCCTTCTTGGAGAGCAGGCGCCACGCGAGCACGACGCTGTTGCCGGCGCACGTGGTCAGGGCGACCACCCAGACGGACAGCCGAAGCACGGGCCACACCAGCAGGTGCTCCGTGGACGAGAGACCGTCCGTCTTGGGCGCGCAGATGCGCACGTACGGCGCGTAGCTGCAGTACTGGAACTTCTTGAAGTAACTGCACCGATCGAAACAGGCGGTCACACGAAACACTCCTTAACGCGTGAATCATCCTCACAGCCTCTAAGCATGCCTTTTCATGTTTGTGAAGCTCTCCACACAACATAAGGCAGTCGCGCCATCAACTAGCAGAAAAGGGACATGATGTAACTGTCCAGTTGCTTTCAAGCAACTGAAGTACCAGAGGTGATGAACATGCACAAGAAGAAGCGATTACCGGTATTTTATGAAGCAGTTGCAACCTAAAGACTCAGGGCAACAATTAGGATAGTCTAAAGACTGCTTATTGTCCACTTGCTTGGCGCAGGGCTGGTACAGTGCCACCCCCTTACAACACAGGTAATTTTCAGGCGAGAAAAGGTGCCATTATTGATTTTCCTACGCTGCCCTCTGCCATTCTCGTAGAGGATAGGGATTTTGGGGATGCGGGACAACTGAATTTGCCAGAACAAAAGCCGCCGAGATCTAAAGGCGGGCGCGGACCGTACTGTTGGTTTTGTAGCCTTCCCGCCAGAGTAAGCCCGCATGTGCCATGACAGCGTGAGGAAAGCGTATTGCTGGCAACGTACGCCAAGCTCACCGCGCCTGCAGCCTGTTAAACATCCCCTCCCCCGCCTCTACACCCACCAGCTCCACTACCGTCATCCCCACCACCTTATTTCTACCATTTGGATACATTCAACTCGACTCACATGAACTCCAGCTTTGGCAAGTGCCGGAAATGTCGGATCTCGATGTTGTTAATTTCCACGCCGGATAGATTCCTGCAAGAAGAAGGCACTAGGCTTGCACACCGAATTTGACGACACTGGTTATATAG
This sequence comes from Rhipicephalus annulatus, assembly GCA_013436015.1. Classification (NCBI taxonomy): domain Eukaryota; kingdom Metazoa; phylum Arthropoda; class Arachnida; order Ixodida; family Ixodidae; genus Rhipicephalus; species Rhipicephalus annulatus. Next base: position 577,633 of record WOVY01014596.1, on the reverse strand, counting down.
CTACTTACAGTGAGTTGAGGCTTCGAAGATTGTGGAATAGTGTGACTGGTAGAGTCTTGATGGCGTTGGCTGACAGGTCACTGTAAGCGGTTTCCTTTTACTTGTCAATTTCAGAGTATGAAAAACATGTTTTCACAGCACTAATTCACTTTATAACGTCATGGTGACTCAACTTACATCTTCTTAAGGTTGCGGAGGCCATGGAACAAACCAGGACGTACGAACGTTAAGAAATTGACTGCGAGGTCTCTGTTTTAGAACAAAAGAAAAATTAAAGCATTTTCAACATGCTTTCACTCATTATTTCTACGTATGCACTATTAAGCCTTTTATTAATAAGTCAAGACTATGAATGGGAGGAGACGCTACCATACACCATTGCATAAGTCTAAATTGCCGGCAGTGTTCTTATAATGCAGACTTTTTTAGATTAAAGAGAGAATATTTTTAGCCATTTAGTGTATGATGCCAAGTGGAAAAATCAAAGTTTTTCTCAAAATGACTTTTTTTGTTTTAAATATATTAAATGCACAATTTATTTCCCGTCACTTTGCTGCATAAAACTTCCATTGACGCCACCTCTTTCACAAGATACAAGCGAAAATGTTAGACCATCCACCTTCGAGGAAACCGAAACTAAAAGTGGCAGTTTTCTGTGAAACACACAATTAGCTTGATATATAGTATTTTGTAAGTTATTGTAAGATTGTAAGTTTAACAATCATATCACGTGAAAACATGTCATATTGCTCTAAAATCATGAACACATTATTTTCAATCATGAAAATCATAAATTTGTCACTAGGTGAATGCGTAAAGTGGTACACGTTATTTTCATGCTCAAGGACACGTAAATGGGCCTATAAAACATGAAATTTCCTTCGTTTTTTCACGACGTGTGATATTTTAGTAAACAGAAGCACATTTGATAATGCCAAGCGAATTCGGATGAAGCCTGGCCCTTACACTGCAAAGGCTTGAATTACAAAGGATCAGCACCGCAGCGTGAAAGTGCTTTGTCGTGGCACTGCATGATGCCTCAAAGCAAGCTAAAAAAGTTTAAACATGCCGCTAGAGGAAAGGTACACAATAGTAAGGTGCACGATGGAACTGGCAGCAAATAACGAGAATTTTAGTCCCCCTGATCGTTTGTAGACGGTACACCTGGTTCAAATATTTTTTGTTGATTTACTCAGAACTTGTATTTCTGGTATATTTCGCACGTGAACAGTCCTGACTGTTTTGCTAATGAACAATTTTAATTAAAACTTGGCACACTTGTCACTCTAGCAGGCATTTATGAACTTAAATGATCGAAATTGTGTCGCAATATTTAATATGGCTGCCTGCTTTACGAAGGTGCCCCTAGTGCGAGTGCATACTTTCTTGGTTATTCAATTATTATGTTTTTTTTACATCAGATCTCATTCGTTTTCTTTCATTACAAAGGCCAATACATTGCTTATGTCCCTGCTTGACAAAATGAATTTTTCCGTGATCAGAACATGACTTAGGAGTGTTCGCACAAGGCACACATTTAATGAAGTTTTTAAATATGAAAAGTTAACGAAACAAACGACTGGTTTTATAATGATCACATGTGCCTAAAAAGATGTGCGTTACATTGCAGACGAATAATCTGTAATGATTATTGCTTTGTAATAAAAAGTTTCCGTCGCTTGGCCTCATACATGGAGAGAGTGGAAACCACGTCAGGCACTCCGTTACATTGCGTAATCTTACTGATTGGTTTAATCTCTCGCTATCTCCTTTTAATCTTCCTCAACTATGTAAAAATACACTAAGCTTTTCATCTCATAATTGGGGGAGGGAAGGCGAGGTTCTCCGCATTAATTTGCGCTCTCTTATTAGAACTGAAGCGTCCAAGAAGCAATTCATTATACTTCCTGATGCTTCCTTGAAATATTTATGGATAAAATAACATAGCTAAAGTGTTTCGTTTGATTAATTTAATTACTTTTCTTGCACTTGAATATGCAAAAACATATTTTCAAATGAAATATATTTCAAGCAGCTTCTTTTCAACGTTAATATATCAACTTACATTTCCAGCATCTTCGTGTTATACCGAAACGCCTCTTCATGAACATCCATCAAATGGTTTTCACGCAATATTCTGAAATACAAGAGATCATAGACTAGATAAGAATCAAGCGTCAGATAGAAAGAGACGAAGTGAGTTTTCCTGTATCGTGCTCTGAAGAAAGCAACAGCATCAAGTACGCCACACGAAGTATAAATACGCAAAAGTACAAAAAAGGGCGAAACAGCGAGAACGATGGGGTGAAGTATATAGAGGACACAACGCTGGCCCGTATATTCTCTTTATGAGCCAACTAGCCCTCTAAAGAGCCTTTGCATTACAAGAACTGCTCCTTGAATTTTAGATCAGAATTCATCGCAACAAAAAAATGTAATTGCTGAATTTTGAAGCGTACCTGCAGATAACTAAGATTAACCCAATCTTGTGATTTAACAAGTTTTCTCGAATCCGCGCCTATCGCATTCATCTATAAACAAGCGCAGTTGATTGTTCAGTCGGCTAATGTACGCGAGTAGGGAAACAAGAGAACAGCTCTGTTCTATTAAGTGTAACTAAGCGCGATGTTCACGTCAGAAGACAGGGCTTCATTTTCTCTACGCAAGGAGCAGCAAGTGTAATTAGATGTCAGGCGATGCAAATTGAAGCAATACGTCATTTCTCATCAAAGAAAGAAAAAAAAAGTCCTACGATGGTCTGCCATTCTTTTCTCAGGTAGCAGATTTGACGAACAAAACTGTAGCAAATCAGTAAAATACATGTTTAAAGTAATAGTAACACTAATAGGAAAACACGGCGTTCGAAGTGTAAAATGCAAGCAACTTCTTTATTCTCGAGTATATTGACAGTCCCCTGCTGAGAATACAGGCCGTGAGAAAACAAATTCGCGAGCGAAGATGGATTTATTCCACATTTACCTTTCTCTTTTTTTGCATACTTCAAAACCACGAACCGTCCTTTTTTTTAGAGGTCATCAACCCCACAGAAACGAGGTGAGCGTTTCTCTGAATTCTAGAAGTGTCTTGACGTTTTTTTGCCCCTTCGGAGAAGGAGAGCGCCACAGAAAGAATTTTCAATACAACTCGAGCTCATAGAAGGTTAGATAGAAGTTAACCCTTTACTACGTATCGAATTCACGGCATACCGACAAACTTCGAGCACTCAAGTCACAGAATGCGTGTCGCCTTTAATGCCGGCTGTCAAGTGCTCACGGGGAACGTGGCTTTCAGCATGAAAATTCTTGCGCCAACTGCTAGGTCTTTCGGTCTCAACGTGGGAGCGGCCCGCTTTGGGCAAGGACACTAGCACCACCTATTGGACCTTAGTAAAGTTCTTCCACCCATCCATCATCCATCTCGTGTAATGTATTTGACGCTAAAGCCAATCGTGTTGTATCTGATCGAGGAGAGCGCGAAGAACATGCAAGAGCACTCAGTTCGTTTTTTTTTTTTTCTCGCCTTGCTGACGCAAGTTCTATGCTGAATCATTCTGTTTATTTGGTGTGTACGCGCTCAAGAGACCAAGCAAACGACACGTTGCGTAGTTCTGAAGTGCGTTTTTCACTGCAAAGTCCTCGCTTTTGTGACGTGTGGACAATTCGCGACATACCTAAAAGTGTACATTAAAGATGCAATCGAGATAATTTGACCGTGGAATCATTTAAAGGTTGCTATGTAAAGCTGGAAAATAAAAACATTCTTAAATTTTCTTTAGCAGTTTCATACTTATGGCATCAAAGGGTTAAGAAACAAAATATCATGCCAGAAAACACGACTGCCTCGTTACTGCTACATTATAAAGGGCATTTTAAGCATTTAATAAATATACTGCTTTAATGTAGAACATCATACCCGTTAAGCGGCGTTAAATGTGTAGCTTTTTTCTCGCCATCCCCAATTTACGCGTTCAAGCTGAAGTAAAGACTTGATTGACTGATTGATTGACTGATTGATATTGTCACGTAAGAGCGAGGGTAGCCCGAAGACGGGAGACCGGGATGCTCGTAGAAATAGAAGGAGATCCGTTTATTTGGCGGACTTGCGCCCACTAAAGGAAAGCAGACACATCGGCTTAGCGGGTGGCGAACAGCGTGTTCGACGGCCGTCGGGGAACAGAATGTCCCACTGGATTGCAAGGCGTGTTTACCATCCGAGATACAGTCGCCGTAGCATCTGGCGCTATCTCGTTATCAACGAATGGTCGACGTGCGGGCCGCGATCTTCGCAGATGAATCGCGGTGCATCCTGGACGACGATAAGGCCGCGTGCCGGTGGTATCGGCATGCGCAACATTATCCGCAATACGCTTCGCAGCAATATCGGCAGATTTAGACATGTGTAATATATAGACTTTAAAAGCAAGTACCAAGTCGCGGGAGGTCGGAATAGTCAAATATTTTAGCGTAGACACTAAATAATGATAACGTTATAACTGCTCTATCACTAATATCAGCTAATACAGTGGATAAGGAATCTCTCATATCACAGAAAGATAAATCTACGCCCCAATTCATCTTCTCTCCAAGTCACTGTTTCGTTTTATTCAGGTAATGCCCAGTATGCGTGCCTCAACCAAACTGAAGCGGCACTTTTTAGCCAGCTGTTACCTGTTTATCACTTATCGCGCAATCCTGTATTCGTGGATAGGAGTCGCATAGTATTCACGTTATTATACACATAGCCTAACAACAACAACAAAAAACATTTCCTTACGTTTCCGCGCTATGGCTTTTAGCTGTAGTGAATACTTACAGAGCTTCCAGGTTGAGAAGATTCTCAAATGTGTCGGCGTGTATCACCTCAATCTGGTTTCTCTTCAGATCTCTGAAACATAACAGTGAAGCACCAAGCGGTGAAGGAGAGTGTATCAGGTATTAGGGTGAAGTAGCTAACAACACGCACTAAAGTGCTTATTTGGGCCGGTTGGTACATGGTCAACGAAGTGAAAAAAACAGCGCGTAACACAGGACAGAGAAGAGACGGACGAAGCGCGTCCGTCTCTTCTCTGTCCTGTGTTACGCGCTGTTTTTTTCACTTCGTTAACAACACGCGCTGACTGGATAAATCACTATTATAACGTACAGCCACGTGAGATATGCCAGCTCTGGAAAAGGTTTAGCTATCCTCTTCAGTCCGTTTCCTTCCATGTTGCTAAATAAAGACAAAAAAGCAAGAAATGATTTATAATAAAGGAATGCGATCAAATAGTGTAGCGAAAACTAGCGAACTTGTTAATTAAAATCGGGAGGAGATACTCACAGAATCTCGAGCGAACGCAGGTCTTCGAACACGTCAATGTCGAGCGCTTCGAGGCGGTTGTACTTTAGCGTCCTGTGAGACGAAAACGAAGTACATATTGATTCACATTTGTCAGCCCATCAGCCCACAGTGGCTTCACTTTTTAACTTACAGCCAGACTAAGTTGTAGAGGCCGCCAAAAGAATTCGTGTCTATTCGAGAAATGTTATTGTTTTCAATCGTCCTGCAAAAGAGCAACAATATTTGAATCAACCACCCTCGCACACTCAGAATCAAGAGAGCTATATTGCAGTTTTTATATTCCTTAAAGTTACAGACGATGCTATGAAATGAAATTCAGCATCATTTTTTTGCGTTCGCAGTTGCCCACTACAATATAAATGTTTTTTTTTATCAACTGAGCAAAGCCTCCACGAGGAATTCGACGCTAACTTGTCGCGAAGTCATCACCCCCAATAAAGTTTAACCGGGTCAAACTAATGACTGCAACCTTAATCGCAGTGTTTCTTTGACAGGTGGTCAAAGCTTTTGAACCACACTCAAAGCTTCGGCCATCAAAGCTTGTACACGTGTAACTTTGCCACAAGACCTCTCAATCAACCTGGGTGCCCCAGCTGAAATGATATCAACACCTGCCACACGGCTCAAATAGTTTAAAAAGCTATCGCACTGTTGCGTGATTTCAGAAGCATACTTTGGCAAGACTGAGCTATTTTGTTTTTGCTCTTTTGGCTTCATTCATATAGCGCCAGTGGCTACTGATTTGAAACGTTTGACTGTAATGTCGACCGTACATTTTCAAATAGATATTGTTGAATATGTGAAAGTAGAGCGTGCAACTTCTCGTACTTCAAGCATTGATTTTTGTTATTCTAGGCGTCAAATTGAGAGAAGATCATCGCTTCGGACGCGCATTTTTTTTTCCAGCAGAAGACCTGAAAGCACTTTTAATGGTTGTAACTCATTGCCAAACTTCTAAAAAAAATCGTAACATGCATCCAACAAAAAAAAGCAAAAAAACGCTTGGCTAGGGGGATGAAGGAATAGTGGTGTACCCTCGCGTTATCGTTAAGATAAAAGCACCAAATAATTAGCGATCACAAAATAATGAATCGTAATGAATTCCTGGCATCTATAAGCTACGCAAAGGTTTTCAAGATTTAGGACGGAAGACAACGTTACATGATTCGTAGCATGTCAAGCCCATGAAACGCTCCAGGTTGTATACCGGTGATAGAGTTCACAATCATCCTGCAATAGAACGAGCATTTTAGTCCACTTCGCAGACTGGTGATCTGTAAGGGATAATGACTACGCTTCTCAGCAGGCCCATACTTACAGGCTCGTTAAATTCATGTAGCCGTAGAATGCGTCAGGAGGTAGAATTCCCATGCTGTTGTTTGTAAACGTACTGAAAATGAGACAAGAAAAAATTCAGCACTCAGCCGTTAATTGCCTCAAGTGGCGGTACCGCAACCGTCATTGGTCGTGAAGGTAAAAAGTTTTCTTTAACGTGTGTTTCCATTGAAACATTTGATAAGTATTACCAAAAACTGGCTGAATTCAGTTACAACATGACAACAACAGTAGTTCCGGCCAACTAAATTGACAGTTAGTCCGTAAAAACGTCTTCACAAGATATATACACAGCAACAGAATACGAATGCAATACCAACAATAGAAATATATAGAGCTGTATAGTTGCACATGATACTAAAACAAAAGGAGAATAGCAGTAAGATGTTTGCCATTTGTAAAATGCGCAAATACTAATAAAAATAAATCAACCCAAGTAAATTAATGCAAGATGATGTGGCAATGTCAAGGTTGCCTTGTCAGGAGAAGTTAGAGAAGCCTATGCAATTCCTTTTCTTTGGGTAACTGTGGGCACTGCGTGTTTCTAGAGTTGTGACCTATCAATAAACCACAATGCCTCCAACAAAATGTAAAAGATCAGTCTATCTGTTTAATAGTCAGTCTTCGGCTGTTATAAGGGTTCAGAACACTGAAGAATGGCTATGCATATACATTGTTTCCATCGATGTGTACTCTGAAGACAAGAACCCTTGTCTCCCGCAATATTTCTCATTCCATGACTGTTACTGACTTCAACCCCGTGAAGCGAAATGAACTTTATTTATTTGGTCCTGGAGAGCTTGTCAGACACCCCCATAAGAGGGCTCCGCCGCAGTTTCTGGTCGCGTTCACACCAGGACTGGAAGACCGTGGTCTGCCCGTTCGCAGGCCTCCTGGACTGCCGAGTATTGGACTGAGAGCTCGGAGCTTTCAAGGGCTTTCTCCCAGTCTTGTTCTGTACATAACTTTTGCGTCATCTAACGCCGGTTACTGCCAGAGCATGTGAGCGAATGTGCAGTTATGTGCCTCACAACTAGGGCATCCTGAAGTTATGCCATCGGCAAAGTGGCTGAATGTGCTACGAGATAGGAATGAACTTGCCTGTAACGTTCGAAAAACCGACGACTGCGGCCGAGTAAGCTTAGAATGCGGAAGCGGGTACCTCCGCCTAGACAAATGATACTTCAACCCCGTGTCGTACGGTGAATCCGTGAAGTTTGTAGTCCCGATATTTTTTTATAAATTAGAAAAGTGGATGAGCGAATGCTTGAAGCAGATCACTTGACAACGTAGTACGTTGTTGCAAAAAGCTCACAGGGTGCCTTGCGCAATCACTCAAGACAACTCGTAGTCGAACGCCGTCTTGTTTCTTCTCAGTCCATGTACTGACGCTGCCCCGCAACTTTTGGAAAGCTCTCTTCACCTAACGGGGCTTTTCACTGCCTCCAAGGGGGGGAGGGGGGCACTTGACCTGGTTTTGGATCGGCTACGCATGCTGGATAGGTGCATCTGCACGAGCTGTGTGATGTGCTATCTCTTCGTCTCTCTTCTCTCCTCCTTTCAATCTCCCTCTTCTTTTTTCCAAATGCAGGGTAGCATGCCACTTATCCTAGACTGGTTGACTTCCCTGCCTTTTCTTTTCTACCATTCTCTCTCTCTGATTGATGGAGTCCCCCCTTAAAAAAAACTACGGGGTCACGTTATGACCTCATCAGGTGACGTGACGTCACGTGAAGTTTCAGTGTCGTCCTAATGTCATTAAGGTGAAGTCACAAGCTTTGACGATCTGTGACGTCATGTGGTGATTTCTCGCGTGTTGATCATTTTTTCCATCACTCCTCGCTGACACCACTGACGTGCAAATTTCGCTTTAAATGAGGCATCTAAGACGTTCACCTTAATTTAGTTCGAACGGTAATAACATCTTAGATTTTACATCCCAGAATCATGATGTGATTACTAGGGACGCCGTAGTGGAGGGCTCCGGAAATTTCCACCAACTGCTGTTCTTTAACACGCACTAACTTCACACAGTACAGAAGCTTCTTCCATTGTCCCGAAATGCAACCACCAGGACCGGGATCAAGCCAGCGACTTTCGGATCAGCATCCGAGCAACGTAACCACTGATCCACCATGACGGACTAAGTGCCAAAGGTTCGTCATTACTACCTGGAACATTATGTTTGGCGCAGCATGCAGCGATGTGAAAATCCGTCAGAATATTTACTAGGACGTGAACGCTTGGTTCTTGCAATCAGTGACAGAGAGTGTGTTTACGTGGGAACATCAATCAACTGACACACTCGAGGAGTGTTTGACGTCAAGAAAATGAGGAAGCGCTACTGGATGGAGCATTTAAGCGAATTCTCCGTGGGAGGGTAAGCAAGGACCTCGGGTGGAGCTGACATTTTTACTTTGGTCACAACTAAACATTTTGAATTCGTGAGAATTGTTGTAGCAGTTCCTTGTCATCAGTTATTTACGGTTGGCGAGCGCTGTTTTGCTCAGGCAGTACAACTTCCCGCACGCGATGCACGTTTTTCCGGGGACAGTGGCCCCTATACGACCGGCAGTAGGGCAGCCTTCTGCAATTTTCCGAACATCGGTGCGCCCGAGTGGAACAAATGGCACAGATTCTTTTCTTCCAAGGTCAGATCAGTCGCAACAACTAACTTCGTGCCCGGCGCAGCACCCACATAAAAACGGTGCTTCGTGAAGTTCCGATATAAAATAACGGCGCAACGCGCAACAATAAAAGTTCAAAACTAAAACCCTCCAAATAAAAACGACAGAAATACCGAAGTTCTCTAAGCTGCTTTCGTGGGTTGCTTGCAACATATATCACTTTTTTTTCGCAGGTGTGAACGCGAGCTGCACACTAGTGTGACAATGAGGCTCGGAAATAAATAAAATAAAATACGTGCTACACTTTCTTTTGATATTATGCGTTGTCAAATGCCAACCGTTCCACGGCCCTCACCTTAAAGCTAGCAGTATTGCAAGTAAACAAATACCTCCGTTTAACCGCGTCATGTTCTACATATTGGGCCAAACCCTTCACCATTATCTTGCAGAATGTATTCGCAAGGTAAAAGATGAGCTGTCTGTGAGTGTACGCGATCAGCACAATATTGAAGCGAAATTTGGCATTACCATGCACATAATTGCCTAGGGCAAAGGTGGGCAAACTTTTGAGGTGAAGGACCAAGTTGCATGAAGCCGACGGAGCCGGGCGGGAGCCGCATAAAAAGTGGGGGTGGGGCATATGCTGGCAAAGTGTGAAAATTCGGTGAATGAACGCTATCTTGTAAGAGTGGAATAAAAATTATGTTTACTTTCAGCACGCATATCTCGAAGCTTGCAATAAAACAAGTGTTAGAAGCGAAGATCTCATTTTTGGTCAAAACTGTCACGTTGTCATATGAGATAGGAAGGCGAGGCTTAAAGGGGAAGGGGAATTTTTCGCAGTGACGGGGGTCGCATAGTACTGCCACGTGGGCCACATGTGGCCGGCTGGCTTTATAGGTGGCGACTCCTAGACTAGGGAAAGGATATATTCCACACTATCAAACGCGTGTTTCTCAGCGCTACAAGTATCCATTGATTGATATGTGGGGTTTAACGTCCCAAAACCACCATATGATTGTGAGAGACGCCGTGGTGGAGGGCTCCGGAAATTTCGACCACCTGGGCTTCTTTAACGTGCACCCAAATCTGAGCACACGGGCCTACAACATTTCCGCCTCCATCGAAAATGCAGCCGCCGCAGCCGGGATTCGAACCCGCGACCTGCGGGTCAGTGGCCGAGTACCTTAGCCACTAGACCACCGTGGCGGGGCGCACAAGCATCCATCCATAATATCATACATAACGATCGAATATGATGCGACAAGAAATTATACCTAAATCGCAATGTAGTAGGTGATAACGAGATAAAACCAGCGTTTGGGGAAAATACAACTACTGAAATAGAGTGAGCTCCTCAAATCGTTAAAGAACGTGTATACCGCTACCTGAAACAATTCAAGCGAACATGAAAAAAATCTTACAGACGGGTCACATCAGGAATCGCCCTTGGGACTTGGGTGAGGTTTGAATTGAGGCAGAACACTCTGCTCTTTGAGTGGAGATCACAGTAACAAGCCTTTGGTACATCTGTGCGATCTGCAAGGAAGCAATTCAAAGCGTTTATCATGATAGTAAGTGGTTTATGCATACATTACCATAGACTGAGAATTGGCTCAGTGCAGACATGGTCACAAAGCAACGCAGCAGATATTTTATCTACTCCGTTGCTGTCACCTGCAACTACAATACATTACACCATGCGGGCTTCCAAAAGGTTCTTATAGGTATGTGTAGAGTATGCTTTTTTCTTTGTTACCTTTGAAACTTTCGGATTTTTCACCTTAACATTTTTTACTGGGATAACGCAAAAACATATGAATATTAGTCATGTTGCTCTAATTTTGATACAATTAAACTAGTTTAGTTCGAACCAGGTAACAGTGTCGCCATAGCAAATGGACTGAGAGTTGATTTATCACCATCCTGACCAGAGACATTAATACAGACGTAGTTCATTCCGATTTCGGAGATTTCATTTTATGTTCTGGTGGGGTTGCTTGCATGTTTGCATATTTGTGTTGGCGTATTCTTTTTCGTGTTTTACTATTTGTACATTTATTGCGTTGTATGCTAGATTCAATAAAAAAGCTAAGTAGTAGCCCGCGCCTTATTTCTGTACCAACATATATGCTTGTATTCACATCAATAAAAATAAAGTGTAAGACATGATGGGTGCCACTGATAATTGTCCAGACTAGACACCTATAATAACAATAATTCAATTTTCTTGTTTGTCACATGCACATTCCCGTTAATGAGAACAAGTCGCTTCAGAACTCTTGTGATCTCTTTGTTTTCTTATCGTGTTATATTACCATCAAACGTAACTAATAACGCTTCGTAATCTACACGTTAACATAGCTGTGTGGATATTGGGGCTACCTAGTGTCAGTGATCGCTGAAAGACTCCGTGAGTAGGCCACCTACTGAGCCCAGTGTACGCAGCCGCGAGTATTCTGAACTAAGGACTCAATCGCAATGTGTTCAATAAATAAATAAATAAATAAATAAATAAATAAATAAATAAATAAATAAATAAACCGTTGAGAGAGAGTGGGTGCCTTACTACAGAAGAACCGAGGGGACGAGTCTTGTGTTCTGCTGACATTGTGTGTACTCCAGTTGAACAGGACGCCTAGCACCGCTGAGAGACCTCCGTGCAGGTCAGCTGAAATCAAGAGACAATGGAATGGTTACACTTGTCTACGTAACACGCTTATCGATTAACAAGTTGTTTTGTCCTGTAAAACTTATCCGGATTCATTCATTCATTCATTCATTGATTCATTCATTCATTCATTCGTTCACTCAGTCATATTCCTTAATTAATTAATTCATTCATTCATTCTTTCTCTTCTTTCAGTTTTTTCTTATCAGTTTCCTTTGTTTAGGTTAGCAGATACGACGTCCATGTTTACCTTTCACAGTCTGTTCGACTGTTAAACGAATATTCTCGTAACTCAAGCAGAACTCATCTCAAGAGTGACAACTAGCCTTCCGAACACAAACGAACAATAAAACTGTGTGTCGGCGTCTTCTAAGAAAGGTGCTCGTGCATCGGACATCAAGAGGTCTGTAGCGCTCGGGCGACAGAGGGCCACATGCATCTAATAACGATTCTTAACAAAGGTTGCCCAATGATTCTTAAAATGCTGAAAATATAACAATGTAGCTCCGTGTATACCATGTTGGAAACACTAACAAGTCTGAAAGTACGGCCTCTGATACACTCAGGCACGTGCACGCACGCCCATTAGTGGCGGAGAAAGGCCAATTGGAATTCGATCAAGACCACTTCGCGTGTAGTGCCAACGATCGGAAAGTTCGCCGGCGTGATGGCCTTTCGTGTCGAACCTTTTGTCTTCTGCCGCGGCGTCTCGGAAAGAGGAGGAGAATTGGGGAGCGCGAAGAGCATCTTGGCAAGTTAGTGGTCGCAACCGGCATTAGAAATGGCAGACCAGGGCGCATCGTGATATATGACGGAGGGACGCCCTCGACAGACCACAATGAAGCCTCACGGCTAGCCGTCATACCAGGCGGCAGCTCGAAAGATAGCGGGCTACAGGAGGGAGAATGAGCGAAGTAGCTCTAGCACACGATTCGACCGATAGACTGGCTGCGATCCATCCTTAAGCCTCTGCCAGCTATCGCGGTATACACCGAAATACGCGCGGACGAGGCGAAGCCGTGATGAATCGCTCTGCGCCGATACGTCCGCAGCTCAAACCCCGAGGCGTTCTCCGCTCCCTCTCCCTCGCGTGCCTTGTGTGCTACATGGCAAGTGCGAGCTTTCGTTCGGTCACTCCGGTCGCCACGGCGCCGATCGTGCGAGAGTCCACGATCGAGTACCACTGCGGCTCCGGACAGTCGCGGCTGTGGGCATGTGTTGTTCGCCTCTGCTGCGCGGCGACTCATCAATCTGTGGCCCGGCGATTTCTGCATCTGTTTTGCGGCACCAACGGAGGCCGGCGATTGCAAAAGATGTGGCGCGCCGGTCATTACATCGCCAAGCGCGTTCACTTAGATCAGCCCTCGTAATGAGAAGCAGCCTTCCCCTGGTTACAGTAGGGTCCTGTTGAGCAAGTGAACTATCGCTTATACCATACTTATCAGCTTTTTTTTTTCGCAAATTAGAGCAACAGTTTAAGATATACGTACTCAATCAAGTAATGCGAAGCAGCATAATTTTTTCTTGCTTCGTGCATGTATTAACGTGAGATGATGCGGAGGTACCGCCTTTATTATCTCATCCTATACCGGGGAGTGAAAAAGTGTGTTGGGGCGTAGAACTTGTTTTCGCGTACCAGAGTCACCAAACCAAAGCACATTCATGGATTTTATGTGTATTCTCTGAACTACAATAGATACTTCGAACACACACTTGTCTCGCCCTTTCACACCACCTTTTCAAGCAGGATGAAGTATACTGGGCGAATTGGTATGATTCATTCTGGCTAACAGAATGAATCATACCAATTCGCCCAGTATACTGATTGATATCTAGGGTTTACTGACCTAAAACCACCATATGATTATGAGATACGCCGTAGTGGAGGGCTCCGGAACTTTCGGCCACCTGGGGTTGTTTTAACGTGCACCCAAATCTGAGCACACGGGCCTACAGTGTTTTTACCTCCATCTAATATGCAGCCGCCGCAGCTGGGATTGATCTCACGACCTGCGGCTCAGCAGCTGAGTAGCTTATCCACTAAACCACCACGGCGCGTCTAACAGCCTACTGACAGGGACGAAAAAAAGGGGACACACGGCTCAGAGCTGACTTTCGACAGCAGTTTTATAGCAACTCTTTTCTTACCGCTCAGCTATGCGCGTGTTGAACTACCTGTATAGAAACAAAACAAAAGTATTTATCATTTGGTTCACAACTTTCGGAGTGTGTAACTTCAATAGAACATGCCGTATGATGATTCACTTGAACCTGAAACTGAAAAAGAATCAGATGTCTATATGTGGACAACCTTGTGATGATCGAAGCAAGAAAATACAATTACCTTAAAGCTTCTCAACTTAACGAGGTCAGTTTTTGTCATTAGATTTCTGTTATTTGGCGTCAAATACCACTCCCTCCACTTAAGCCCTTCAGTTAAAGAAAATGAGTTCAAGTAAGAGTTATTTCCACTCATTTAGAACATAAAATCTACGCTATAAAAAAGTAAGAGTAAAAAAATCTTGCTTTTAATCATTTTTCGGCACCGTTAACAGTTTATAAGCTTCGTCGTAGCTTATTCTGAGCACGGCTTATCGTTCATTCTATTTATTTATTAATTTCTTTTTTTTTTGCTAGCCTCGTTCGAGTTTCTATACATTGCCACTGCACTTGCAGCATAAAGCGCTCACAATTTCTTCGCATGTCGACAAAAATGGAGCTTATTTCGGAAAGGTTCGAGTCAATATTTGCCAAGAAGGTTGTTTCTGTATTATATGGTGCTTTTTTCTGAACGTGCTTCAATTGGTGACCTGCTTCACCATGTCGGTCTGAATAGAGTGCTTAGGCGCGAAAAATTGAATGTTCACCCAAGCGTATGGCCAGACAGCATGAAATCGTATCATCGAAGTTGATGGAAATACAAGTCATAGAAATGGTCCGGCCCACAGGAGTGCTTTCGCCGGCCGTATTTTCAGAACTGACGATATCCTCTACTTTTATTGATTTTTGATGTTAAGGGCTGGTCACTCGGCTGCCAACTTCAGGGAGAGGTGACATATGGTGTTCTATGGATAATGCTGGGCTTCCTGAATTGCTGACAGGGTCCATGGTCTTGAAGTGACCTGTCTCCTCTTTACAAGAACCTAAATGTCAGAAGTATCGCTGGGTGCGTATATTTGGGAAGGACGTGGTCGACAACCCACTTATCTTCGCTCACTGAAAACGGCTCATTGCATTAACAGGTTCACTGAAACTGACCTGTTTAAAGAGAGTGAGCTTAACCAGGGAAGTGGAATGGAGTCAACGTTGATGTTCAGCGTCTCGGAAAAAAGCGCAACTCACGTTTTATTGTGTAGAACAAAAATCGCCAGGTCAACAGGCTGAAGAAAGCCACGTTTACCTGCAATAACTTTTTCTCCTTGTGGCTGTGCATCTATGTGAGCATCACGTAGCTGTGGCCATCGCAACATCACTCGTACAGATAGGTACTGCTTCACTCAACGCTCATATCGCATTGTTTGACGTATGGTTTTTATTTTACTTTTATCAGACTCTATATAACATATGTTAAGGCAATTCCATGCCCGATATGACATCTGTACACCGTGTAATCTCACCAACCCAGTCACTAAAAAGTTAGAAGGGTGCCAGAAAAAGCGTCAGGATCCTGCGGTACCATGCGCAGGATGCGTGGTGCACAGTTTACCACTGACTTGTGGCGGGAAATACATCGGTCAAAGGGGCCGATGTATCAGTGATCGTTTGCAGGAGCGTTGCTTGATACAAAGATGTGCATCTGCCCACACGTTGCAATGACTGTGTTTGTTCACCTATTTATTCAAAATGTATCACAATCCACCGCCAAAAAATGAATGCACTCGAGAAATCATCGAAGCAAAGACCACAATCATTGAAGGGGCAAAATGTGTCAGCACACCATCGATAGTGTTGTCAGAAAATAAAATGGTGTTCTTGAATACGTCAGTGCGCTGAAATTGTCAGGTGGCCAAATGATGAGAGGTGTATATACGTAGGTCAGATGTTCAATGAGAGACAGTTGTTAGAGCACTTCCTAGCGTGTGCCAGTGAGCCTTCCTTTAGGCGGTGTCCACTAGTGCTACCCTTAGAAATATGAATTTCCAACTCACGCAAGAGACGCAACCTGTTTCTGGTGTGATCTCATAACAGTGTTTACTTCAGAATTGACAGAGTGAATATACCGAACAGTCATTTATAGGTTCTTTACGGTACGATGTGTTGCTCTGAGTAATTGTAATCCCATCATTCAGGCATAAATTAAACGACGTTCATTAAACATCTTCATTCGAAGGTGATTTGTTTGCAATGACCAGTAAGGACAACATCAAGGTTGGGACGTGTCCTTGAGGACAATACCGTATATTTGCCCATGCAAGCACAGGGTTGTGTACATCTATTCATTAGTATTCGATACTCGTTGACATCAAAGTCACCAAAGAAGGCGGTGTTTTGTTACATAATTAAAAACATTACTGTTTTCATATAAATCATGATCAGAACGCCTATAATGAGCATTTCACTCGTGAGGCAGTATCAACGCTCCAGCTTTGCACGCTGGTATGCTAATAAAAAGTTCACCAAATGCGTGCGACCCTGTACACCTTCCGCCATCTATGAGACCGACGATGCTTCGAGGGCAATACAGGCTTCATTGGTCACTCGTCGAAAAAAGCCTGTTCAAGGAACACGTGACGCAGTATTGGACTCAGCGCGTTGTTATTTATAGCTATTGAAAGTGTATCAAACGCTATGCGAAAGGTACAGTGAAACGACTGCTCCATGAGAACCGACTCGTTCACTGGATTTTGGGCCGACCGGTGGTGCCCCCGCGATCTCCGACGACAGCGCAGCTCTAGACGACTATAGGCTCGCCCTACGCCATCTCCTGACGCCGACAAGAGCTCTCGCCGAGTGGTGCCCCGTCCTCAGACTCCTGCGACCATGTCCATCTTTCTTATCTTCTCCTTACTTCCGTCGTTTTCTGTCGTTCGCTGTCTATGCACCTCGCTCTCTCCTTCCTGTCTATCTATTTACCTTTTAATCCTACCCTTTCGTTTACATTTTAATCCTATCCTTTTAATCCCCCCTTTATCCCCATCCCTCGTGAGCTATTCTTGAGGTGTCCTTCCCCTGAGAGACAGTTAGGGGCTCACTTTTCTATTCTTTTCAATCAAAAATCAGTCACTCTGGGAAAACGCGAGAACAGCACCTAATGTTTTGTCGTGTCGAGAGCGCCTCTTTCAAGGAGGCGCGTCAAGAAGCCACGTTAGTAAAAACCGCGTCTTCCAAGCTAACTATCTCAGAGAACGCAGCAGGAGTCCGAAGCTATAAGAGGCAGAAATAGGAGCGACCATCGCAGCTATATTGCCGATGGCTGGACTGAAAGAGAAAGACACGTTCGCTGCGTCATGTCTTGTGAAGCTATAAGCGAGGTCTTCGTCTTCGATACTCGGTTTAATCAAACGACACATTACAGGCTACAGCTTCTTGAGACAATAGTTCGACGAGACGCGACATGCAAGGGGCAGGGCGTGTTTGCCTTCGTAAAGACAAATTAGTTGCAAAGAGGGACCTAGGTAGTTACGCTTTGAGACATGAAGAACACGGGATGGGGCAGTGGACCGTGCTCATTCACAGGTCGAAAGACAGTCGAAGACGAGGAACTGTTACGTGACGTGCCATACGTGCTCTTATTTCACTTCCTTCCACTCCTCCTAAGAGATGCAGCCACCATTGCGAGTATAGTAGCCGTTTTTTTTTTTGATAGTCACTCGACAATGATTGCCGTTTCGTATTTCGGCAACATGAGCTCGTTCCAAGAGTAAGTGCGTTTTTGAGATTGATGGGCCTTCTCGTGGACGATGAAAGGCCCCTCGCTAAAGATGTATTCGGTTACATCCACCTGTTTTTCTCTACGTCAGATTCTTTTCACACCATCGATAAATTCCTAGTGTGAACATGCGTTTTTGTCTTCATGTGTATCCGCCTGTAGTGAGCGTGTGGTTGGAAGAAGTTATAAAAAAAAGACTATTCGCGATAAGTGCTAGAGATTATGCAAGCACAGTGTCCCTCAATAGGTGTATTTTGACCCATGGACCTTATATTTATGCTTCATGATTCATATTGCCCGTGAACGCGTGTAATTGTTCGAGATGCAGTGCAATTTTCATGCTACTTTTTTGGTTGACATAAGGATAAGTATTAAAACAACAGCTATTATGCCGTCTAAACTCAGAAATCGTTGAGGTAGCTAAGCCGTATAACCCAGCCGTAACTTTTAAAAGTCATTAGTGTCATCCCCCCCTTTTACATAGAGTATCCTTCAATTTCGTTAGTCTGTCGACGCCTTTTGCCAAGTGCGCACATCTACTCTGATGATACTGTAATAAAATGTATATTAGATTGCAACTGATAGTTCTAGTTTTTCCGAACTGCTACTATAGTTACTTGAGGTACGCTGTATGCTTTTACCAGGATTTGGCAAAAGTCGCTAAACATTGCAGGCAAAATTGTGTATTGCCACATAACATTGAGGCTGTCTTCCAGTGTTGTGGGTGTGCATTCCAAAAGAGCCGCATGACAGCAAAACAAAAGCAAGAAACCTTCATCTGACCCACCAATTTAGTGACAAGCTATACATACATACATACATACATACATACATACATACATACATACATACATACATACATACATACATACATACATACATACATACATACATACATACATACATACATACATACATACATACATACATACATACATACATACATACATACATACATACATACATACATACATACATACATACATACATACATACATTCATTCATTCATTCATTCATTTATTTATACTGTTAGCCCAGAAGTGGGCCGTTACAGGGTGGAAGTACAAACAATTATTTGCGAAAAAGAAGTACCGTACAGGTCTCGAGATAATTTCTCGGTATTATTGTGACTAGCAACTCGAAGTTATACATAACAAAAAATGGAACACACATGCGATGCAATACATACGCGCAGAACAGCACATGACGCATTTGAGGCGGCACTTTTGCACCGCGCTGAATATTAGAAAGACAACTACTGCAGAATCATGCAACCAACAAAAAGTACACACGCACGCAAAAAAAAACATTTGTCACTGTTATTCAGAAAATAAACGTTTTAGATTCTGTTCAAATGATATAAGCGAGGAACAACCAATTATAGACTCTGGCAGCATATTCCAATCTTCAATAGCACGTGGAAAGTAACTGAACTTAAAGCAATCGTTACCTGGGACTAGGGGTGGTATGTACATATTATGGTGATGTCTGGAGTGTTCTTGTGTGTTGACTTGGAAGTAATCTGAATAGTTTAGTTTAAAATGATTATGAATTAACTGGAAGAGGAATTTCAGACGCTCAATCCTCGTCCTAAGTTCAGGACTATCCAGTCCAGCTTTTTTACAGAGTTCAGTAGGAGAATGATGTCGGCGGAATAAATCTCGCACCAAGTCGCTGTATTTTTGTTATTTTATTGCAGTTTGTCTTTGTGTAAGGGTCCCAGACAATTTTAGAATATTCGATAATAGGTCTGACAAGGGTTTTGTAAGCAAGACACTTTATATCAGATGGGGCGGTATAAAGGTTACGTCTAAGGCTATACAATGCCTTGGTAGCCCTGGAGCATACATTATCAATATGAGTGTTCCACCGGAGGTCGGGCGTGAACCATAACCCAAGATATTTATAGTTTTGTACACTCTTGAGGAAAGCATTGCCAATCTAGAGGTGCTTTCTTTCTAGTTATAGTCATAAAGACTGTTTTTTCTGTGTTCAAACTCATTTGCCATTCTTCGCACCAATCCTTTATTCTTTGAAGATTGTTGTTTAGACTAACTTGGTCATGTTCAGTCTCGATTCTGCTATAAACAACACAGTCATCGGCAAACAACCTTATCGGGACCGTAACGCGGTTTGGTAGGTCATTTATATATAACAAAAATAAAAGGGGACCCAGCACGCTCCCCTTGGGAACTCCGGAATTCACTGCAACTGCTCTAGACTGTTTATTTTTTATTTGAACAAACTGCTGACGGCAACTGAGATAGGATGAAAACCATTTTGTCAAGTGATTATTTTGAAACGTTTTGTCAATTTTAAACAGGAGCTTTGAGTGCGACACTTTATCAAATGCCTTTGCGAAATCCAAATATACCACATCAGTTTGACCACGCAAATTGATTGTTTTTGAAAGATCATGAACAAATTCGATTAACTGTGTTATTGTAGATAAGCCTCGGCGGAAGCCATGCTGCTTCGAAAATAATAGATTGTGCGTATCAAGATAGGACATCAGGTGTTTGTTAATAATGTGCTCGAGTATCTTAGAACATGTACTGATAAGCGAAATAGGACGGTAGTTGCGCTCGTCCCGAGAGGAGCCACTTTTGTGAACAGGGGTAATTTTAGCCTGCTTCCACGCTAGTGGGAAAGAGCCACTGCGCAGGGACGACTGAAATATTTTTGTAAGGAAGCGAGCCGCCCATTCAGCGTATCTGTACAGAAATTCGTTTGGTATACCATCAGGGCCGGGGGTTTTTCTTGTATTTATATTAAGTAAAAGATTTAGGACACCCTCTTCGCTAATTACCACATCATCGATCGGCCGCTGCAATGGTGACGCAGAAGACTCGGGCAAAATGCCATTATCATGAGTAAACACAGAAGCAAAAAAAGAATTGAAATCATCAACACGTTGTTGAGTAATTTCAGGTGGCCTCGGAGAGCTTGCTGGGGGAGTTATAAAGCGCCAAAACCTTGAGGGGGCTTCCTTCAAGTATTTCGTCAATGTCACATTGAAAAACCGATCCTTGGACTGCTTGATCAGACGTTTCAGTTCTTGTCTCATTGAAGAAATGCAAGCTGTTCCTTCAGGGGTACAATTTTTTGCACAAGATTTTCGTTTCCGTTTTAGTTTTCTTTTTGTGTGAATGATTTCTCTGGTAATCCAGGGATTGGTTTTACAAATGCGTTTTCTAATCCTGGGTACATAGCTGTCTATGCACTTCCCTACAACAATTGAAAAGAAATGCCATAGCCTATCAGTGCTGCAGTCAGTGTTGTAAAGGACCTGAAATTCATCAAAGGACCTTTCAAGATAGTCCAAAATAGACACATCATCAGCCGCCATAAATTTCAATACAGTGCTAAGTGTGGGTTTACCCAAGGTGTCTGGGGACAATGCTAGGTGCGTTACTACCATTCTGTGGTCGGATAGGCCTTCTACAACTTCACAACGGCTGAGTAACGGCAACAGCTTTGGGGACACAAAAACCAAATCAAGGATAGATGACCTTGTAGTCCCTATCCGAGTAAATTCAGTGACACTTTGCGTTAGCCCGTAGCAGAATGCCAGCTCCAGTAGTTGCTCAGCACTTGCAACCTGTTCAGATCCAGGAGACTGGGATAGCCAATTAATATCCGGAAGATTGAAGTCCCCTAATAATAATACGTTATCTTGGAGGCTAAAATTAGAATCCATAAAATTGTTTAGCTTTGTGATTATATCAAGAGAGGAATTCGGCGCTCTATAAATCCCTCCAATATACACAGTTCGCTCGCTGAACCCACACCTAATCCACAACATTTCTATGTCACAGTTATCATCCAACACTGAAAACCTAATGTTGTCTTTAATAAGAAACGCAACACCACCACCTCTTCCTTGCCGGTCTTTTCTAACAATTGTGTAACCTGTAGGTGTTACTTCGAAATCTGCTACATCCGTATGTAACCAAGTCTCTGTTACGACCATTATATCCGGTTCATGCTCCAGGATTGCGGCTTCAACTGCATCAGCTTTATTCAGCAAACTTCTGGCGTTTACATTAATAACCTTAACAGATGCTGTCGGTCTCGATTTGCGTCAGTCAGAGCTGGTAATACCTGGGCTAGCATACCTGAATCGCTCGTTGGTAGCCTCATTCCAGCCATAGAGAACGTTGTTTACTTTCAGTTTATGGATGATTAGTTTAACCTTTGCTCCCTTTGCTCTTTCATCCGCTGATGAAGTCCATAGTTGTTTTCTGATTTCAACTACTCGTTTAGAGTAATCTTCGCTGATACTGAATTGTGTCCCCTTGAGGTTGCGGCAGTTTTTCAGTATTTTGGTTTTGTCCCTGAAGTCTCCTACTTTCAAGATGACCGGACGGCTTCTTCCAGGTATTTTCTTTCCTAGACGGTGAATTCTCTCAATGGAGCTACACTTTGAGCCAAGTAATTTGTCAAAGATATCGTCATTCACCTTACTTAAGAGTATTGTCTCATCCTCAGATTCTTCTTCTTCCACTCCGCGTACCATACATACATATGTATACATACATACATACATACATACATACATACATACATACATACATACATACATACATACATACATACATACATACATACATACATACATACATACATACATACATACATACATACATACATACATACATACATACATACATACATACATACGTACTTACGTACGTACGTAAAATCGCTAGGTTTTTTAATCAAGACTTACTGCAGTCTTTTTCGTCTTCGCCTTCTCTGCAGTCAGGAAAACCATCGCAGTGAAGCCGCCTCGGAAGGCACTCCGAGGAGCTGTTTCCGCACAGCACTTGTCCAGGCGGGCAGCTCGATCCGGCCTCCATATCTTCGGGTCCGGAGTCGGTCGCTGTGAGAGAGAAATCAATAAAAGGAAGAGACAATGAGGTTAACCTAGAAAAACCGGTCTGCTACCCTGTAAAGGGATGGGGAAATGAGAGTCGGAAAGAGGACAGAGATAGAGAGATACAAAATAAATTAGAAAAAAAATGGCAGCATATCCACGGAGTGAATGATGGAGAGTGGGGCGAAGCATTCGTCCGTCCATGCGTCCGTCTGTGTGACCGTCCATGCGTCTGTTTGTGCGCCCGTCCCTGCGTTCTTTCATGCACCCGCCCCTGCGTCCGTTCATGCGTCCATCCATGCATCTGTTTGTGTGTCCGTTCGTTCATCTATTCAACACTCCAAGTCCCACCATCTCGCATCTTTTTTATCATATATTCCCCATATAGAAGCACCGCCATCCAGTGGAGATTCCAAAGACTAAACGAGAGGTGGCACACGCACACTTTCTTACGGCCTGCGCTTTGGGTCCACTTCCCACCTTTAACCACCTCGAGTTCACGGTATATTCTAGTTCACTGTATTCATGGCACTGCGACCAAACGCTCGCTAAACCTTTCGAAAACCAAGAAGGTTACGCCCAGCGAGTATAACGTAGCAACCTTTCCCTGTCAGATAGGGCTAAATTTACATGCCAATGGCTGCTAATGAGAAATTAGAGACAGGAGAATTCGGCTTTTACTTTCTTACGGCTTGCGCTTCGTATCTACTTCTCATTTTTAACCACCTTGAGTTCATTCATGGTATATACAAGTTCATTGTATTCATGGCACTGTGGCTCAACGCTCGCTAAACCTTTCTAAAGCTAAGGAGGTTGCACCCAGCGAGTATAATGTAGCATCCCTTTCTTGTCCGATAGTGCTCAATGTACATGCCAATGGCTGCTAATGGGGATCGCAGCGTGCGCGTTGACTAAAAGCCGAATGCTCATGTCTCTCATTCCCCATTATCAGCCATTGGCATGTACATTGAGCACTATTTTTTTATTGTTAAACAACGCACAGAAGAAATCTCTCACTGGCACCACCTTGGAGGTCAAGTGTTATACCTATTTCGGGTATGTGCCACTGGTGGTTACATACGAGGGACGCCCAAGCCACGCCATAAGGAGCTTCGCCCCTAAAAAAATTGGCCCCATATCTGCGTGTTACACTGCAAATGTCATCGAAAGATGATGATCTCGCGTCTGGAGGGAGCGAACAAAACGTCTATTTGATGTTCTGCGCAAGAAAATTGGTGAATGGTATTTTGGAGGCGCTGCTTCAGAGAGCCTCGAGCATGCAGCGGTGGTGAACGAGCGCTTCAAGTCATGTCACATGTGAGACATGAGCGCTATCTGGCAGTTATTTTGGAAAACAAAGCACGCGGCGTGCACGCCCGTCTTGGAGGCGATAAGGTGTAGAACGCAAGGCGACGGGTAGGCGTCACCACTGTGTCGTCTTAGCGAAGCGTTGGAAAAACTTTCCTTTTCGTGCAAGCGTTGCATTGTCAGCGCAGCGTGATAACCGCTACGGTCCTTATAATTACTTATGTATGCCTTTTCTAGTAGAAAGACACGCGTACAGAATATTGCCGTGTTGTTATGGTGCCTCATATATGCGCAATAATTTCTTTTTAATTGACAATCGCGCGAGTATGAACGCTGAACCTTGGGCAATACTGGTGGGCGCTGCGGATGGGGTCGACCTTTTCAGGGATCGTTTAATGCCGTTTCGGTTATTTTTAGGGGGGTGGCAAACAGATCAATCTACAGACAGGCAGCAAGACAGACCAAAATTTTTGTGTAGAAGGTCTCCAAGAAAGACTATTGTCCTTAAAAATACACATTCACACACAATGCAGGGCCTTCCGATCACAGTCATTTAGAAAGGCCGGTTGAACGCAAGAAGCGCAGGAGCGCCTTCACAACATTCTTCTGCGACATAAAGTCCTGTCGGTAGCGCAGAATTTTTTCTTCCGAAAGAGTCTGGTTGTCCAGTTCGTCTAGTGCATTGCAGAGTGATTGTCTCTGCGAGCATTATTGTGGGCATTCGCACAGAATATGCCAAGTTGTTTTGTCACTGATACAATGGTCACATGCAGCAGTGTCGGCCATTCCTGTGTAGAACGTGTACGCACTGGTAAATGCGACACCCAACCATAACCTGCGCAGCATTGTAGTGTCTCGTCG
This sequence comes from Rhipicephalus annulatus, assembly GCA_013436015.1. Lineage (NCBI taxonomy): Eukaryota > Metazoa > Arthropoda > Arachnida > Ixodida > Ixodidae > Rhipicephalus > Rhipicephalus annulatus. The sequence goes on along the minus strand of WOVY01014596.1, from coordinate 552,742 downwards.
GCAAAGTTCTGGAGGAATTCGAAGACTGAGGGTCGGGTCTAAGGTACATAATCGTGCGTGGGTGAAATGTGGCTCGTTCCATTGTGACGTGGTGCGCTTGCAAGCAAGCATGGGGAGTTTTCATTCCGCGTCAGTTCTGGAGAGCGGAATTGATATTTGATTGCTTCCAGTATGGGCAGAACGGGCAACTCGATCGGCTTGTTTATTGCCAATTATTCCACAATGACTTCGAAGTCATTGAAAGGCTATTTCATGTCCTTTATTAATGGTGAGTCTTTTCTGCAATCTCTAGCACCAGTTGTTCGTACAGGCTGCGGCGTAAAGGTGATAGAAGAGATTACAGTGCCACCTTAGAGTCACTGAAAATTGCCCATTTTTGTGTCTGTTGATCACTAATGAATTGCAATGTGGCACGAAGAGCTGTGAGCTCCGATCCTGTTGGTGTCGTAAGGAGGGAGGTCCTGAATTTGCTTGTTGTGGCGTTTATTGGTATAACAAAATATTCCGTTGAACTGTTCTGTAAAACGGAGCCGTCGGTGTATAGGTGTATACAGTCTTGGTGCGTCTCGTATAACAAGAGCAGAGCAAGCTGCTTAAGAGCAGGCGACGACATATCTACAGATCTACGACATATCTATGCCAGATATTGTTAGCCTGGTGTTAACCACATTCGGGCACCAAGGAGGAGTCGAAGGCCTGGCAGCGGGTGTGAAGTATGTTGGCAAAAAGTCGCGATACGTGGTTAGAGTTTGGCAAAAAGATGAACGTGGACTGTCTGCTGGTAAATAGGATAGGTGGTGGTAGGGTGTCCAGGAAATATGCCTTATATGTGTCCTGAGTGTCTCAATGTCAATATGTGTCGCGATGAGGTGGTCACCGGCGATTACTATAGAAGCCATTGTCGACGCACTACGAGACAAGCCGAGGAAATTCTGGAGTGCCTGAACCTGAAAACTCTGTAACGTTCGTAGGCTTGTTTTGCTTGCATTAGTCAATGCCGGTAAGCTGTGGTGCAGGAAACCGAGAAAAAGTACTCTGTATAGCTGTAGCATCGCACAGGTTGACATTCCCCAAGTCTGCTCTGCAAAAAACTTCAGTAGATTGCAGATGTCTATTAACCGTCTTTTCATGTACGAAATGTGATCGTTCCATGATAGATTCTTGTCAATTATGACGTCCAAAAACTTGTGCGATCTAACGTATGGTACAGCTTGACCATTGATGCTTATGGTGAGCTTAATCATAGGCTTGCGTGTAAAAGCTACGAGGGCGCATTTCTCGGAAGAAATTTCCAAGCCTCGATTTTGGAGGTAACTTAATGTTTCAGTGGCAGCTTTTTGAATTCTCGCTCGCTACTGCAGACGTGTTACAGTCGATGCCCAAATACAGACATCATCTGTGTACATTGATAGCCTTACTGTGCTTGGCAAATGCTCAGTAAGAGCAATTAGCGTAAGATTGAACAGCACAGGGCTGGGTACACCACCCTGGGGGACGCCTCGGTGGCTGTAATGAGGAGAGCTTTGACTGTCTTCAGTGCTCACAAAGAAGGATCGCATTGACAGATACCTACGTATCCGGCGATACATCCCACCAACTACTCCTACATCTTCGAGAGCGGTGAAGACAGCTTCATGCGTAATGTTGTCATACGTTCCTTTGACGTCTAGGAACAAAGCTGCGCAGAGACGCTTACGGCCTTCCTCGTGTTGGACGTAAGTGACCAGGTCGACTACGTTGTCAATCGACGATCGACCACGCCGAAATCCTGGCACGGCATCTGTATGATGTTGTTGAACTCCAAATACCACTCCGGGCGTCCCAGGATCATCCTTTGCATAACTTTGCCTACACAACTGGCCGAGAGCTCCAACGGTGACTTACCTGGCTTCAGAAGTGGAACTAGGTGACTTGTCTTCCAGCTTGTCGGGAGCGTCCCATCTTGTCAGGATTTTTTGTACAACTCCAGGAGCAAGATTCTAGCGCTTTCACCCAGATGACACAGGGCCCTATAGGAAATTCTACTGGACCCTGGTGCCGACGTGCGTCCACTCAAAGCTAGTGCTGCTCCGAGTTCAACGATGAAAAAAGGCAAATCCATGCGGGAATCCAGTGTTTGTGGACAGCTGGTCAAGGGGCATAGGCTATTGGACACTGCGAGTGGCCTAGATAATCTGGCACAAAAGTCTTGTGCCACGTCAATGTCGCGTCACTGTTCAGAAAATGCGAGAGCCCTGAATGGTGACCGCTGAGTGGGTTTTGTGCGGAGACCTCGTACCGTCTTCCACAATTGTGATAAAGGTTTGCGTGGGTCAAGTGACTCACAAAAAGCAGTCCGACGTTGCAAATCGAGTTTATCTATCCGGCTCTGAATCTTATTCTGTATACGTCGAGTGATCCGTAAATCTTCCATTGCCTCGGGACGTTGGTATCTTCGTTCAGCATGCCGTCGGATTGCTTGAAGCCGTTCTAACTCGATGTCAAACTCACTGTGAAGTACGCAACATAGGTCGAGGCACCGTCAAAACCAATGTGGATCAACAAGCCGCGGGTATGAGAATCACAATTATCATATTATACGAGAACGCATTCATATCTACAAAAGTGCAGTAAAGAAATAAATGAAAGAGGATGGCGAAAAGAGGTGACTGAAAGGGAAGACGTGCAGGCTGACAGCTTCCACAAAAAAAGGGCACATTCATGCCTGCCTACTCTTTATGGATGGTAAAATCGTAGCAGACGTTGAAGGCACAGAAAGAGAAGGGAAAAATAAACAAGTTACGGAACACATAAACAAAACTAGACGAGAAAGCGAAAAGGAGTTAATGAACTGATTTTTGGAACTATGAGGAAAAAACGCTTTAAAAACGGGCCCCAGGTCAATTTTAGGAAAAAGAAAGCTAGCAGGGCAAAATGGTAAGTGTGGTCACATTGACAAGTTCACTTACTGGGAAACTGGTCATCGTTAATGGTAGTGCATGTTGACGTAGTATCATATATTCTTTTAGAAGCGGTGTACTCTGCGTAACGAAAGAGGGTCATTGTGAGATAAACTGTTCAAATTTGTGTCAGTATGAACGAGATTTGAAACAATGCATTTTTTGCCGAATAAGTTGGAATACATTTTTGAAATATATGTATCATTTCTCCGAGGAACCCGGTCATTGAATCTTACTACGTATGGCGTGCACTACTCGCTTGTGTAAAAGGGCAACCCTCAATTTGAGTTCAAAGTCAGTAATTTTTCTTCGTCTGCGCTTAAATCACGTACACGTTTCATGAGGGGAACCCTTGAACGGGGCAACATAAGGGTAACATAAGGGAAGTGAGGTGATGTTCTGACTTGAATGTTTTGTGAGTATTGCTGCTCAACCAAAAAGAAAAAAAGAAACAAATGGCAGCATATCCACGGGATGATTGATGGAGAGTGGTGTGAAGCATCCGTCCGTCCATTCGTTCTTGCTTCCGTCCGTCTGTGTGACCATCCGTGCATCGATCCACCCGTCCGTGCGTGCGTCTGTTCGTGCGTCCACATGTCCATCCGTGCATCCATCCCTGCGTTCGTCCATGCATCCGCCCCTGCGCCCATCCATGCGTCCGTCCGTCCGTGCAGCCATCCGTGCGTCTATCCATGTATCTGTCTGTGTGTCCGTTCGTCCTTCTAGTCAACAGTCCAAGTACCACCATCTCGCATATTTTCATCATACATTCCGCATATAGAAGCACCGCCATCCAGCAGACATTTCAAGGACTAAACGAGTGGTGGCACACGCACACTTTCTTACGGCTTGCGCTTCGGGTCTACGTCCCACCTTTAACCACCTCGAGTTCATGGTATATGCTAGGTCACTGTATTCATGGCACTGCGGCCCAACGCTCGCTAAACCTTTCTAAAACCAAGTAGGTTACGCCCAGCGAGTATATCGTAGCAACCCTTTCTTTTCAGATAGTGCTCAATGTACATGCTAATGGCTGCTAATGGGGATTGAGAGACAGGAGAATTCGGCTTTTAGTTAACGTGCGCGCTGCAAATTTTTTATTGTTCAACAACGCACAGGGGAAATCTCCCACCGGCCCCACCTTGCTGGTCAAAACGTAAGACTGGTTACGCACTACAACGAGGGACGAACGAGTGCCGCTTCAAGGAGCTTCGCCCCTAAGAAAAATCAGTGCCCATGCACTCCGTACAAATGGATAACCAGCGAAAGCTGAAGCCTTCGGTCCCGGTGTTCAGGAGTGGGTTCAACCCGATGATGCGCTGAAGCCATTGACATGTATAGGTTACATATTCGTGCTTCTCAATGAGATTAGACACACGTTTAGCTTCGGTTCACCACAGTGTTTATTTCACAAGCTAAACATTGCGACTCAAATGATCACGGTCATGAAATAGTGTAGTGAGCAGTCAAATGCGTTTCGCATTGCGTTGATTACAGTGTTGTTCACGAACCACACGCGGTCTCAGACGTCACATGCGAAGCCACAGTGACGCCGTAGAAGCTCCCGGCAAACGTGCTCCCGCATTCATTACATCGACGCCACATCGCCGCGTCGTTGCATGTGGTTGACATCGCGAGCTAACTCAAAACGCAGCCAATGGCGCGCGTGCTTGGACACGACGCTGCAAATGACGTAACCGATAACACAGCCAATGAATACTGCTCATGACACCACTGCCGGAGTGTTTGATTCACCTAGTAATATAGCGCTTCCACATAAAAAAAATGAAGCATTTCGATTGTTACAGCGAACAGCGTACAACAGGAGAGGGATAACTCAAAATAGAACTGACGCTGCATTACCTCTAGTTAATAGCAAGGCTAGAGTACCTCGGTCGATAACGTATATGACTGTGTCCAGAAATATAATAACAAAAGACCGTTGAGATGATTTCACGAAACTTCGCTAGTAGGTGAAAATGGTAATTTCTGGATTGTAAAATGACGCAATACACGATACTGCACTGCCGTGCTACTGCTTATGTGTACCTTCTTCGAACTTAACTGTCGTTGGTATGCAGAATATAACAAGTGTTCTTGCAATTAATAAATGACACCCAATGTCAACTCATTCGCGAAATGATGAAACCGTTGCGTTCACCATGCAAAGAAGCTGATTATGCTCTGCGTATAGTAAGCGTGTGATCTTGGTATTTACTGTGAAATTGGGAGTGATCCAGTTATCGCCTTCAATTTCAATACTCTTCGTACAACTACCCCCTCACTTCCTCTTTTTTTTGTGCGGGGCGTTCTTGAAACGATTGCACGAATGTAAGTCAAATACAAAAATTTTTGGCAGCCTCGAGCTGAGAACAAGCCTAATGCAGTAGGCCACAAGCCTGCATGCCTAAATAACTCGGTTTTGCTCTATAAAGTATTCCTGAATGGCATGAGAATTGGAGAAGAAAAAACTCTCGGACATTTTTACTTAGTTTCGGCATGATAAATCGTGAAAGTAAAATGCTTCCTTCTTGAGGTACCGATGTTTCCTATGTAAGCATCGCTTGGTCTATACATCGTCATCATCATCGTCATCGTCATCATCATCATCATAATCATCATCACAATCATCAGCCTCATTACGCCCACTGCAGGGCAGAGGCCTCTCCCAGCATCCGTCAATCAACCCGATCTTGTGCTTTCTGCTCCCACGTTATACCTGCGAACTTTTTAATCTTATTGGCCCACCTAACCTCCTGTCTCCCCCTAACCCGCTTGCCATCTCCGGGAATCCAGTCAGCTGCTCTTAGTGACCAGCTGTTATTCTGCCTACGCGTTACGTGCCCAGCCCACCTCCATTACTTCTTGTTAATTTCCACTATGATATCCTTAACCCCGGTTTGCTCTCTAATCCACTCTGCTATATTTTTGTTTCTTAAGGTTACACCTATCATTTTCCTCTCTATCGCTCGCAGCTTCTTCCTAAATTTAAGCTGAACCCTGTTTGTAAGCCTCCAGGTTACTGCTTCACAAATAAGTACCGGAAAGGTACAGCTATCATATACCTTCCTCTTGAGAGATAGTAGTAGACTACCATTCATGATTTGAGAATGATTGCAGAATGTGACGCACTACATCCTTATCGTTTTAATTATTTCACTCTTATGGTTCGGCTCCACCATTACTACCTTTCCTAAGTGGACATAATCGTTTACATTGTTTAGCTTCTCTTCCCTCATAGCAAAGCGGTGTTTTTTGCCATGACTGTTGCACATTACTTTAGATTTATGCATAATAATTTTCAGACGTGATTTTCTGCTTTCCATGTCCAATTCAGTAATCACGAGCTCTAAGTCATTTCCTGAGTTACTCATGAAGGCAATGTCATCAGTGAATCGCAGGTTACTAAGATACTGTCCATTAACTTTCATCCTTAACACTTCCCATTCTAGGGCCCTGAAAAGCTCCTGCAAATACGCAGGTGAATAGCATTAGAGAGATTGTGCCTACCTACCTTCACCCTTCTTTATTGATATTTTGCCGATTTCTTCATGAAGAACTATGGTGGCTGTGGATGCGCTGCAGATTCCTTCTAGTATGTTTATGTAGGGTTCGTCGATGCCATGATTCCGTAGTGCCTGCATTATGGCTGATGTCTCGGCAAAGTCAAACGCCTTCCCGTAATTTATGAAAGCTACGTGTAGGGGTTGGTTGCATTCCGCGCATTTATCTATCATCCGATTAATAGAATTAATATGGCCTATCGTGAAGTAGCCTGTACACAATTCTGCTTGGTTCTTTGGTTTATTGAGCACTAATGTCGCCCTAATTCTATTAGCCATTATATTTGTAAATAATTTGTAGAGAACGGACAGTAAGCTGATCGGCCTGTAACTTTTTAAGCCTTTGACGTCTCCTTTCTTAAGAATTAAGATGATCTTTGCGTTCTTCCAAATTCTGGTACCCTTCACGTTAAGAAACATTTCGTACGTAAGGCGGCCAGTTTTTCTAACACAATTTCTCCGCTTTATTTCAGCAGGTCCGTTTTACCTATACATCAAAGTATAGCTTTTGCTTAACCTTTTCAATGCCTTCAAGTACCGGGTAAAACGAAAGTCATGATCTTGTTCTGCTTCCACAAAACGCAAAAGCTCTTATAACTATTTGGTATTTGTGCTGTTAACTGTGATCATTATTTTTCTCGCTTGTTATTCGGGATAAGAGGTACTGCTTTTGACACTAAACCCTCCAACTAACGCAAGCTACGGTAATACTGTCGAAATGGCAATACAACAAGGCCGTATGGTTGCACCATATAAAAGAAGGTGTTTACAGCGTGACCTTTCGGCCATGATAGTGGGCTTAGTAGTATTCTTCTAGACTTTACCCAGAGTTTCATAAACGCACCAGAGTGAAGCAACGGGGATTGAAGCCCGCGTTATGACATGCTCCGCCAACATGTGTGTTTCGAAAGATTAACCTGTGTTCATGAACGACTTTCTTGTAGATCTTCTTTTTGGCTTCAACCAACCTCTCTAGCTTACTAATAAAGCCACTAAATAGTCTGACCTCCGTTTGTTTTCTTTTTACGTCACTTTTCTTATGCTGGAGCATATGCTTTATTTATAAATCACCATCATTACTGTGTCATGTCAAGCTTATCTCCATTTGTGCATGGTCGCAAAGGTGTAAAAAAAGAAAGACAATAAGATTCGTCAAACACGGTCACTATAGAGTGATCTATGTCACGGCCGCGTTCAGTAGCGCGTTGTAGCGACAGCCATTGCTACACTGTTCTCTGTTTAGAATCGTCGTAAGGCAGCCGTTCGCCCACACCTCGTAACCGAAGATCTTGCAAGTCTTGACACTACGCCACTTTCTCGCTAGAACCCGTCAAGAATGGATACCGCGTAAGTGACAAATGTGTCGCGAGGTGTTTTTTTTTTTTTTTTCATCTTACGAGTTGGCCGGCAATCGCCCAAGGCTTGCTCGCTCCTACAAGACTGAGACTTCCGTGCTTCTTTCACGACTTGGCGGTTCTCGGCAGCTCCTTTGCTCGTGTGACAGCTGTTGCGAAGCTTGTATACCGCTCCCCGTACGTCTCTCGCCATCGGCGCGGCTAGGAAATGTACTCGGGGTGCGCGGTCGCCGGACGAAGAGTTACGGGTGCTCGCTGAAACAAGAGCGGCCCGCCTCTATAGACAGTGTGGTACCGGTGCGTTGGGGGAGTGGCGACAGATGTGAGAGTGTTGCCGGTGTTTCGCCGAAATATCATTCCGTGTACGCCGGAGAAGTCGACCCGGCTCGAGCATCCTATCGAGAGGCTGGCGTAGAACACAAGGACATGTGCCTACTCTTATTGGCATGTGTATGCATCGTGCACTCTAGCTGAACCGCATTGGTGAAGGAGGAGACTGCCTTTTCCTACTCCTCCCGTGATGTTCGGGCAGAGTGTAATAAGCATGCATATACGTGAAATAAGGTAGGAAGCTGCCGCTTTGAAGAGAACATGACCACTCGAAACGTTGGCTCTAGTTTAACCCCTGTTCAAGAATAATGTTTAAACGCACTAATCATAATAATATAATTTGTAAGGCCTCAGCCTTTTGAGACGTAGTGGGTGGCTCGTTCATTGACCCATCTCCTTTTGCCGACTGCCTCGAATACTTCGCCAAATAAGCATACATCTACGTAAATCTCACCCACTCAAGCCTGTTGATCTGAACCAACGTAAACGCATATGCAAATATTTCACGAGGACGCTCGTTTCATCTTCTGCATTGTTCTGCTGATATAATGGAGGCTGGCCTGAGAATGGCGATCTCCTAAGCCTTGGAGAGTGTCAAGGGCGTCAACGACGGCGTATCGCCATCGTGGCCATGTCATATAGAGACAACAGCGCTGAAAGATTTCTTCATCAGACGCCGTGGCGCCGACAGCTGAAGGGGCGCTGCGGATGCTTGGACGGACGTGATGGGCTTATGGTGTAGCCAGAGCACGTGCCTTTGTTAATCACACTTAGCGCGTCAGGGCCGATCCATAGTTTATCACTGATTCAGTGTGACAGCCTCTGTAGGCGGATACACTCGTTGTGCCGGCTTGGTGTTCCGCTATACGAAATGGCTCAATGTCATTTTTTTTCTATTTATATGCACGCAGCTTTAATTAAGAAGCATGCTCATGATGGACGACGCAAACAAGACACATGATTAGAAGAATGTACACGACACAAGTGGTCTCCAATAACAGAAGAATTATTGCAAAAGCACGAAATATTTCGACATAAAGAAAGGCATCGAACAACAACCAAACATCCCGAAAACTGTTATCTGTAATCAAAGCTTACAATCATGCTTATTGAAGGAACAAGACTTCAGTATCGGTGAAAGTAACCGATGAATTGCTCACGCGCTTGCCTTTGCATTTCGTTACCTAATATGCTTCCGCGATTTTCTCGTGTGCGCTGGTTCCCGCGTGCCTCGTCAGCGTGGCCGTCTCTCTTTTTTGTCCTGTTTTTTGTGCTGCTTTTTTTTTCATTTTCAGTGAACATGTAGCTATACACCTTTTCACAGGACGGAAAAAAACACCGCCATGATGGGCTGTGCGCGGTAGTACAAAGGCTAAGGGCTCAGCGTTGCCAGTGCATTTTCGAGGGGATGCGCCAATTTTCACAGGCCAAGGAGGGCTATGGCGGCGCCCAGGGAGGCGTTTATGAAAAGGTGAATAAGCGCCACATATGTGAAACTATAGTGAGGATCTCACCGAAGCCCGAGTTTGCTGCCATTGCTTCGTTGTTGTTCTTGTACCTTTCTTTATCTTTGCTGAAAAAAAATCTATTCTTTAGAAAGAGATAGAAGGTGTCATGTTCTTGTTGTTGCCCTGGTGGAACATGAACGATCTCCCTTACTTCACCAACACACTAGCGTTTGAACTAAATCTACGAATGATACCCGTAAGTTCAGTAGCGTTGTCTTGTTAAACCGTCGTCGTCGCCTGTTTCCGGTAAGGTTTTACCGCTGCTAAAAGACAAGAGGTAACATCAAGAGTAAATCGGGCTCCTCCTCGGTGCATGTGGCTATTGAATCAGTCATTCGACAAGATTCAGGCAGGAAATAGCAAGAACCACCTATAGCATGCCCCCAGGCAATTCGACTCCACCGGTATATTCTCGGAAAGACTATATAAGACAGCGGCTTACTCTATACATGTATCACTTCTTTCTCTCCCTGTCATAATAATCTCTATTGTACAAGCACCGCTTCTTCCTATGACACTTCTCCCCTCTTCTTTCTTATGGGAGCAGCAGTGCGCTAATTATTACTAGCTCAGGATCAGGCTAACCTGTCCCCTCCTCTGACAGTCTCTTTTTTTTTACCTTTCTCTCTCTTACTTGCTTGTGCTGCCAAGGCATAAAACGCGTTCTCGGTATACGTAAACAATACAAGAAATGAAGCACTCATTGGTGCACCCTTGTAATGCGCTCTATCTTCTGGACAGAGATCGCCAGCCCTTTTCACATCCCACCTTTTTTTCCCTCTCCTCCAGCCTCCCTCTTCGCTGCATAGAATCACCGAGACTCTGCAGTTTATCAGTCCCTGTTTTGAAACTTGCGACACTCCAGGCGCCAGAAGAGGGCGCTGCACAAAATGACACGAGCGCGCTCTGCGAACGCCGAGTCCGCCACGCGGGGTCGCGTTAGGGAAATCAGTGTTTCTTTTTTTTTTTGCCCAATTTATTTGTCTTGTTGCTGGCAATGCAGTGCACTGGCCGGGGCTCTACGACTGCCACAATGTGCGTTCGCTTGCACAGACTCAACATAAAGCCCGAGCGACGTTGTTTAAACGCGACGAGGATGACACGTAGCGGCTGGCTGCAACTTATGCCCGACAAGGCGCGAGGGGCAACGCTGAGAGAGATTGTTTCTTTACGGCTTTCCACATCGTTCTTCCAAGGAGGTCCGTTTAACGAAGCGTGACGGCGCACTCCTGCTTGTCTCGTTCGAGAATCTCTCTCTGCGAGGAAGCATCGGAGGATGCGAAAAAGAAAGAAAAGGCGGCTGTTTCGACTAACCTCAGCGATCCCTGCCCGCCTTGTTTAGCGATGCATAGCGAACAACTAACTGTAAGGAGTTTCATATGATGGTATAGGGGTGGGAAAACGAGCGCTCACTTGTGGATGTAAATTATGCAGATTAGTCGACCGGACAGTAATTAAAATTCCGGGAACACGAAAATTATTTTCTGATACTCGCGTCCGATATCCGTTCCCCGTCGAACAGACAACGGTGAAGTGGAAAAAGATATTGTTCAATATAAGGCGCAGCACCCAATAGGAGCTGAAGGGCTTCGTTTGTTGTGATATCGGGCTCTAGTGAAACCAAGGGAGGGGGACGAGGTTCTTGGGGTTCAAACCACCCAGTCCAAAATTTTTCAATGTAGAAGTGTATACCTACAAGCACACGCAAATACATGCACGTACGTGCATAACTTATGGTTGAACTTCTCTTTTTTCTCCTATCACCCCCCCCCCCCTCACTCACCCCCCAAGAAAAAGTATTGCTCGCTACGGTACTCTGTAAATTGAGATTTGCAATTCACGCCTAAAGCCTGGCTCACAGCAAGTTAGTTCTCGCCGGTCTGAAGGTCGTCTTTGTCCTTCCTACATTAAAACCACGCCAGTCCATTCCTTGTGAGCGTCTTGGGCAATCTGTCTATTCGTCACTTGCTCGTTTAAGAACATTTTTGAAAACTCTGGGGAAATTCACGGTCAGTCGGTTACTTTTCATTCCTTATTCCATGCATAGAAGAAAACAGTTTATGCAAGAGAATGACTTGCCACGGTCAAGCAAGGGTGGTATATATTATGCCAGGGTGCCGACAGAGGCTGACTTTTCGCACAAGCCATTCAGTCTTGAAACAGCATTTCGCCTTCTTCATTGGTCTCCGTCTCTCGCTCTTTCTCTGACAGAATTTTCATTAGAGCCCATGGCATTACCTTTCCGTTGCATGCATCACACTATATGAAGATGAAGATTCAGGGTCGGCTTCATGTGCGTTGGTGCACCTTCCGTAAATGAAAACGTATATTCGGTAACTGTTTTTGTTTTGCCAATGTAAACAGTTGTTATCCTCATTTTTTTCTTATTTTTATCTTTACTCTCTTATAACGTAATTTCGAAGTTCATTTAATCCGGGTAGCAGATTACGCTGTATACGCGTCACTATAGTGTTATTTATTTTTTGTAACCTATACTGACCAAAAAATATAGTGCCCTTTTAGTTCATTATCATACTGTTGGCCCGCCTTGACATAAAGCTTGTGAACGGCGAATACATGCGCGTCTTCGAGGTAATATGAATTATGCGAGTGGAATAAATATACGTGACTAAGCAATGACCAAGCAAGTATATATGAGCACGAAGAGTTAGATTTAATTTAAGGCTTCAGGCCATAGCAAAGCTACATTGTTCATAGTGGTAAGCCTTAAAGGCAGCGTAAAGCTGTAGACACTTCTCTTAGAAAATTTTCTTTGCTTAATTAAGAAAAGAAAACATTCAAGTGGTTTTCACTTTTTTCAGATGCGTACATGTGACTTGTCATTTTCATGAATGAAAAATGTCAATTTGAAGTTAATTAAGAACTTTAGGCATTGTAAGCTGGTCCTTACTTTTCCTTTCTTTTTTGTATAACTGCTGGCTCTGAGCAAAGTGCGACTACATTTCCAGCCATCGAAACAAAACTCATTAAGTTACGGCCTTTCATATGTGTAGCCAGAATTTTCTTTTATGGTGGAGAAGGGGGTTGGGAAATGGGGGTGAACTTAATACAGTCTTTCCGTGCTCAACTACACCGGTGCGGCCTAGAATTGTGCTCTCATGAATTGTGCTCTCATGGGTATCTCACCAGTAAAGGCACCATTATTGAAATGTATTGGTTTTTTTATAATGCTTGTGCCGTGAATGTATACCGCACAATATATTTTCAAGTTATTTTCCGTTTTGACCCATGTTGCCTAAACTATACGGATTAAATTATGTAACAATTGCGGATCACCTCCGCCACAAAAAGCAAAAACAAGAAAACAAAAGGAAAACACAGCGACAGTGCCTCTGTTTGTATTGGCATAAACCACTAACCACAACTCTAGTTCCCACATTCTAATGCAAAGTTCTCGACTGACTTTTCTTTTCTTTTTTTCTTACGCCAAACGTTCATTTTGGTTTCTGTTCGATTCACAGTGATTTGGCCCGCGATACTGTGCTAAGTTTTTACCGCGAATATATCTATGGCTGGCCTGAACGTCCGTGGTGTTTGTGTAAAGCTTCTTAGATACTGCAGAAATTGGGTAAGCCTCGCTACTCATGCGTTTCACTCAGTCGAGACATCAGCAGTAATGCAGGCACTGCGGAATCAGGGCAACGACGAACCCCATCAGCCACCACTCGTCTACTTCACATGAAGTCGTGCACGGGTTAAAAAAAAAGACGTATGTTCCACCAAAATTCGCAAATATAAGCATTCACCCTTTAGTCCCCTAAATTTTTAATGTACTCCTCGTCGATAGTGGCTATGCGAGGGTCCCGACAATAACAATCGAAACTCGGCATAAAAAGGGTACTGAATGAGACAAAATAGGGAACGTTTAATGGCAACGTTACACGGCTTCTCTGATTTAACCAACGTCACGGAATGCAAGGGTCGACGTAGGAGGAAGCAGCGTTCTCAAATATGGAGACCAAGTTTGGCTGAAGCGTCCCGCCGACCCTCTTCCCGTTGGCGAGTACGAAAAATAAAAAGCTCCACAACGGGTGCAAGAATGAAAAATAAAGAATGACGTGCTTCTAAGAAAGGCCTGCCATTGGCCTTCGTCTTTCCTGGGTAATTGGGGGAAACGAATAGGTCCTTTAACGCCATATGAAGAGACCTTGGTCGAAATTAGCGTAAAAGAAAGCGTGCGTAGCCGTAAACCCCGGTCAATAAAAAGTGGCGTGAAAAGTGCGAAATGTGATACGCGAATTCATCCTCCGCCCTCTTCCCCACATGTCCGGATGTCTCTGCTTACGCGCGTGCCCGGTGTATCTGCGAGAACGCGACACACCGAAAACGCCGGTTAGCCGACGACGCCAGGCTCGCCGAGGCAAGAGGAAAGCCCGCCGCCGGTCGCACTTGTTGGGTGGGGGGCGAACGGGGAGGGTGGCACGGGCGAGCAGCGTGGCATTGAGTGGGTCTCCCGCTGCGACGACTCTGGTGAGAAAATGCAGAGCCCGGGCCAGAGCCGCGGGAGGCGAGGTCGTGCACCCCTGAGCTTGACCAGCGTCCACCCTTGTGAAGAGGTTAACGAACGGCGCGACGGCGACCACTGCATGCAGGGTGCCGTGACGCGTAGCCACGTTATACATCCTGAGCTCCAAGGGTTTCGCGGACAGTGGACACGGGAAGCAAGTTGGAGGCGACATGTTCGACTGCGAAGGTGCTGCAGGTATCAGCCACGCTGAAGGATATCGCGAAACGCGTGGAGGTATATGAATGTTTAGTTCTGACGTCAGTTGGAGAATTGAGTCAAACAGAAGCGAAATGCTGTATCGCTTCACAGTTTGTGCATTCTAGGGCAATTCCAGAGTCACAAAATATTTAGTAGTCACTGCTATGTACAGTTACGCCCGAAATGTGTGGCAACATGCTCCCGGTGGTCAAAGCGGCACCAACACTGCGTGGTTATGTTCATATAAAAACATTAAGTGACGTAAACACTATTTCTACCATTAATATGTGCAAAACCAAATTTACGTTTGCCGGTGTTACAGTGAATAGGCTGGGAGCCCCATCAACCACGGTGACCGTATTGCAACTTCTATAGGGCTGACATAGGGCTGTACAGTCATGCCCTATGTCAGATGCAACATGCTGACTTAAAATAGGAGAATTTCTCGGCACCATTATAAGAGGTGCCAACACTGTGATGTTGGGTCAACGTAAAAAACAAAAACAATCATTGTAAGCACTGCTTCAATTAGCACTGCTTCAATTAGGTTCCTCGGGCCTAATAAAAGGTAATCCAAACCAAGACTTCATAGTATATATTTGCAAATCTATTGTTTCACGCTTGCTGGTGTTATGATGTAGGCTTGGGGCCCATTCAATTCTATGGCCATCGCGTTGCAAGTCATATTTAGTTAGCTCCACTCTAAGCTTAACCTAAACATAACATTGTGCGACAGCAAAAACTATGCGCCACGTCAACTAATCGAAACCTGTAATTATAGTTTAAACTGGTTAGGTTTTCTTTTAAGTGAATAGTCTTTGCCAATTGTTGCAAAATCTTGCCCACGATCGTAATTTCTAGCATCCTGATTACTGTTTTACGAGCAAAAGCAGCTCGAGAGCTTCTTTTTTTTCCCTCTTCTTTTTAAGTGTTTTGCACTTTTTGGGGCCCGGCGGGTGGTCCGTATAATATAAATCTGATGTGATGAGAACATGCTCGAAATCAAGTGGTCGACAAAGGCTTAAGACAAAGATAGAAAGTTTCGAAACCATAATACAAATAACAGTCTAAAATAATGTATTAACATGAATAACGAAAAATAAATCGCAATAAAAAGGCTGAAATTGTTCACAACTCTTCGGAAACATTCGGGTGACCCCAGTGTCACGCAAGAGAGTGCGCGACCACCTCACAGAGCGCACTATTTCTTTTTTTACCATCTCTTCTTCGGCACTATACATCGGAAAGGGTAAACAACCTGACACAATTCGCTGCAGGTGACGCGTATCTGAAGAGCAGGACGTCAATAAAGTCAACAAGCAGGACGTCAATAAAGTACGTCAAAAAGTATAGCGCTGCATGCAGGACACCGAACTGGTGGATGTCTCTAACAAAATTTATGATGGAAGCACGTATGATGGAAACTCTACGTGCTTATTTAAGACATAGACGTCATCGACGGCTTGATCAACAGTGCAGTGGGAACTCTACTAACAGGAATCGTTGGATGCCCATTGACGCACTTCCTCAGTTTTTACACTATAGTGGAATTGTATTTTGCTCAGAATTTATAATAACGCCAATCGCTACGCAAGAATGACACTTTTTGTGAACACGGGACCGCAGCAAGTGTACCACCATTGTCTCCCTTCATTCCCCGCTTGAACTGAATGGATGCCCTCAGGAAGGATTATATCCGCTCATAACTTAACTGGGGGTCGTTGCTGATCGCCTGACACAATACCAGGCCTTCGATGCATTTCGCTATTGATCTCTACTCCTTACAACATAAAAAAGCTTCAACTTCAACGCGAAAGAAACGCCTTGGTTTAAATACGAGTAATATTTCTCGAGGGAAAAAAGATCTCTTTATTAAAGTGTCCTCAACGCTTTCTATTGCTTCGCGTTCTTGGTTTGCAGATCCTGCTCCATGTCTTCAGGCTTTATATTATTAAGTTAATTGTTGTTAAGTAAAAGAATGCTCCGTTATTGTAATACAATTTAAGCGGCTTCTTTTATACTTCCATTTGAGTGGAAAAGCATGCACGTAAGCTAACTTCTTTATTAATTACGACACGCCTCAATCAAACTGCTTGACTCAAGTGTTCCTTATCTTGGTCCTACCAGCCAGCCTGCCGTTCAATCATTGACAATGTGGTCATGGTACTTGAATTTCCAGCTTGTATAAGGATTCCGTCTTATGAAGGTGACAGTTGGGAGGGACTTGAGTGTGAAACTTGCTTCTTATGAATGGGAAATGCGACAAGCCTTATTCACTACTGGAGCAGACGTCATCCACACACGCGAGTCGGTTAAGTAGCTGACACAATCACGGCCACCCCAATTCAACAATGCTTGAGCCAAGCTCATTATCTAAAATTCTGAACGGGCCAGCTGTTCCGGACAAGAAGGAGCCCATCACATACGCTCTTAATCAGGTCACTTTTAAAGTGCCAGCTACAGCCTGCAAACTACGCGAAGAAACGCCTAGTGTCCGGGTTATAAGCAGCCAGGACGCGGGACATCGTTAGGAATACACTAGAGCATGAAAGGACGTACTACGCGTCTGGTCTTTCCAATTTTAAGCGGAAAAGCTAGCCATCACCGCTGCACAGAACAGGTTCTATGCAGAAGTTTCGTGAGGCGTTGCGTCGGCTCAGTTACTACAGCATTGCGCTAGTGAGAGCGAGATTGCCAGTTCGATTCGTGTATTCAGCGACAAGTTGTAAAGATGCACGCTAAATTCTGACCACGCATCTCTCAATTTAATAAAAAGAGCACTTAGTGCAAAGACATCTATTCATGTGACTCAGTAAACCTTAAAGATCTCTAAAAGCGTGTGTTGGTAGGCTATTTAGTTAAATATAATTGAACAATACATAACTGAGTTAAGTCGAGTCCTGTCCACTTCGGTTCTGGTGTCTCATCCTTAGTGATTTTATAATTTTTAAAAATCTCTGGGTCACAGAAATAATTCTCCGCCCTCCACAATCGTGTCATTCACAACACATTGTGCAGTTTCTGTACGTCAAAGCACACAATTATTTTGAACTTTCTAATTGTACTCGACTAGGAAATAGGTAACGCAGTCGCAACTGTCACTTGTTTGTAAGTCCCACTGATTTATTTTAATTATGAGTGTAGCAACCTTTTAAATGAGAATGCATTCATTCTACATCCCATGTGTACTCTTATGTACCATGCTGTGATACTGTCTGATTTGAATTACAGCGATTGCAGAGGCAACAGTCAAACGAGAAAATTACGGTTTACTTTATACACGTAAGCATGTTCTCGATCCCTGTACTTTTCTCCCCTTTTGTCAGGCCTAATTTGGGCATTTGTTTGTTGTTGTTTTTCCATTATTATTGTACTAAGTTCTTTTATACTACTAATTACTACATTCTTTTTTAAAACAGTGCTTCCCCAAACTTCTTTACTCGTCCAAACTACAGTTCTTTCTTACAGCCATTCTTAACGTTTTTTTTTTATTTTCTTTTTGGGCATTTACTCGATTGTTGAAGCAAAAGGTACAGTCTTTAGAGCCATGATTTTCCTCGTGGCCATTAATTACAATAAATTATGGGCCTATTTGTTAATTGAAGCATTTCGTATACGGAGGAAAAAGGGTTTTAACAAGTATTTTCTACAAATTTGCAAAAAAAAAACATGAGCATTCTGCGAGCTAGACTGGTAAAATTATATTCAGCGATTCAAAGAACATACAAACTACCCTTTCAAACTACGATCAGAACGAAATATTAGGTATAGTAAATATAAAAAACTGTATGGCCTGTCTAGCACCTACCGTACTTATTTGCATGACACCAGCACTGACGGCTAGTGTAGGTAAAGGCTAATTAGTGTCTGCTATTCGTTCCTATAATCAGTCGTAATCTGTCATTCGCGTCCTACTGTGCATCTACTTTACTCTGCTTATTATGTCATCGTTATCTTGAATAAACTACGTGACACGCTTTCTTTCTTCAAGTCGCAGTACCTACGAATTACGTGACTGTTTTTTTTTTTAATTTCGACCTGCTCGTAAGCTTTTGGTAATTCAACGGAAGGTTTACTTCCAACAGCTTCTTGGGGTTATCGGCTTGTCTTGAAACACCCAAACGCCCTTCCTTGTGGATGCATACCTCCTTGAATGACAGAGTTCATTAATGTAACAATTGTGCGGGTTCCACGTACCAACCCCATGCATTATATGAATATGAGAGACGGATGCCGTCGTAGAAATGCTCTAGAAAACTTGCTCATCTTGTGGTATTTAACGGGCACATAAATATATGTACACGGATCTATAGCATCGCACCTCCGTCTGAATACGACCACTGCAGCCGTGATTCGATCCCGTGACCTTTGGCTCAGCAGCTGAGAACAATAATCACTACACCACCGAGGAGGGTTACAGGAACTTGGCCCAGTTGGTAATTATTATCATCCCAAAAAATTATAGGCTGTCAAGCACAAATACAGGACCAGAAAACGAGACAACATAAAGCCACCATAATCCCGTGTGAATGCCCACCTTTTGTCGCGATCTACACCTCTGTTATGCAAAGTGCAATAGAACAACAATCCTGCCAGAAAATAACCACGTATATGACATCGCTAACCCGTAATTGTGTTAACGTGTAATAGCAATGCAATTAACGCCAGCCTGATTGATTCCCTCCAATCCCCAATCGCGGATGTCTTACTATCAGCCTCCGTTGTGCCGCAGTAAACACACCTTCCCTAAATATTGTTCTCTGCGACCTGCGTTTCCACCATTCTTCCTCGTGCCATGTCGTTTTCGTTCCGGTGGCCCATTACTCTATTCAGATGTCTCTAAGCTTAGCCCAGCGGCCAAACTCTCAGCCCTGCAGTAAAGCATGGATTATACGTGCAACACAATAGGCTGCTTGTCAGCAGGGACAGCGATTGCGGTAATTTGTCTTTGTCATTACATCGCCGAAGCAATCGAGAGAGCTCATGTCCATATATCGGCTCTCCGTGAAGTGAAATCCAAATTCATTCGTCGAAAGTTCAAAAATAGGTTGTAGTGCCTATCTAGTGCCCTTCGAAAAAAATCTCGAAACAATTTTAATTGTTCTTGCCTCGTCATCGAAACTTCACACAAACCAGATCCCGCGTGAAAAGCGACGACTCGTTATTCAGTAGCCGCGGTATGCGCTTATCGTCACTGCGATACATCCCGCAACACCAAGAACCACGAAGATTGATTGATTGATTGATTTTGGGATTTAACGTCCCGAACTACGATGACTGATCTGGAACAAGATCAGAAGAAGGAAACAAAAGATAGGTATACCACTGCATGATTAGGATGAAATATGTCGGGCTGTATTGCTACTACCTCTCTGCAAAAGCGTTTTGGTAAGAGTTGGAAGAGACAACGTGGAACTTTTTATTGAGTTTATAAAATGAACACCTTGTTGGCTTCAATAACAGAAGCGATAATTAACAGCCGAGAGTGGCACGAATGTCTCTAACAGCGCTTCATTCTGAGTTCACGACACTTTTGCCTTTAGAGCAGCGTTATTCTACTTACTCTTTATGTCTTGTAGATTGCGGTTCGGACAATCCATCGGTGTTTTTCACACTTAATGTGCTATTTGACCATCTACATGTATTGAACCTTAGCAGGTTTAGAGTGAGGCAGATGTATTTGTGCTACAAACCACGACATCTTCATACTGGTATTGTCTATGTAATTTATAAGTGATAATAGTTGCAGGAGAGCTGTCTCAGCAATATTATGACAAAATAAAGGTTACTCGATGTTTTTAGTGTGTCCTTTTACTCTATGTTTATTTTTAACCTCTCACACTTTATAGAGGACCGTTAATCTAGCTTCATTTATCCTATACACAATGACAAGCTCTATTCTGTACGACACGTATGTATTTCCATCTTTGGCAAGTACAAGCATATACACATAATCATAAAACAATATATAACACAAGCATACAACAACAATTCTAGTAAAGTTAATAACAAAGATATTCTAATTGCTATGCCACTTTGAGATAGAAAAAAGAGAAGTGACACAATAGCAAAAAATTATTGTGTTTTCGAAAAAGACATCGACGGGTGAAATAGCGTGGTGCAACACGTAGATGTCATAGCATATCTCACACGTCCAGCGTGTGCCGCAAGCAAACACAGGTTGTATGAATGCTATTCTCACTCACGTTTGTTGTGACCAGATAGCAAATTTTGTGAGCATAGCATTCATATAACGTACTTATCGTTGTTGTCAGCTCTGCCTCTTGAAACGCACGGTTCAGTCAAGTAAACAAGTAGACGTATACAGCTGTCTGACCTACGTATTCAGTCCTTTCCCTCTCGCACCTTTCGTCATAACAGTCATAGGCGTGCGCACAAGGTGGGATAAGGGGGGGGGGCTGAAGGATTAGAGGGGGCGCAATGCCAGCCCCATACATTAAAGATATGATAGGGAAGGGGGCAATGCGACGAACCTTCGCTCCCCTTGAAGGGGAACCCTGGGCATGCTTATGCTGACGGCGAGCGCCCACCTTTACCCCTGGCACCACCACGAACCCTATTTTTGATCTCTATCCCTTTCACACTACTGAGTGGGTGAAAACTGCGCAAATTTACTGTTCATCTTATCTGGAAATGCACCATCGAGAATTAACTGGCTGTTGCGTTCTTCTGTAACAAAAAAAAATTGCGCTGCAGTTCTTACGCCCAGTTAAATCTGAGCAGCAGCTAAAGCAAGCTAACAGCTTAAGCCGCCGTCTACAAGTCGACTCGCGAGCCATTGGAGAAACCTACGACCTCGTTGCAAGTACAAGCACTCAACGCCTTCTCCGTTACCACGATGCTCACCCATCATGCCGCTATTCGGCTGTCCATTGGCGATGCAAAGAAAGGATCGCTCCGTGGATCACAATCGATCCGCACGCCACAAGGCTGAGTTCCCAGGCCTGCCCTTCAATCTCAACGCACTTGGCGGTTTGATATTCCGTGAACCGTGGCCGCGCGGCCGAACAGCCACGATACAGATCAGACAACAGATTCAGAGAAGAAGTGGAAGGCACACCAGCCATCAACTGGATAGACGACCGAAGGAGGTCCATTCTATGCCAGTGGCAGAAATAACCTTTGAAAGCTAAGTTTAAAAATAACCGCTCCCCCTCCCCTTTCCCTATCCGAATTAGAGGTTCTCTGACCCTTTTCTTTAAAATAACATGAAAAAAACCGAGTGCCACGTTTCTTTAATACATTCAGAATTTGACGTTCGACAGACAATGCATACAAAAGACGAATCCGTTGCGCAGCTAAATATTTCTTTTTTTATAGTTGTATTGGAAACCGGTGTTCGATTCTTCCCCACAAGGTAACTCTCACAAACACAAACTGGTATCAGCGACAAATTTCTAAAACAAATACTTCATATTATTTCAATCGAGTCCTCCCGTGGTTCACTGTTTGACCTTCTCCTTATTCAAGAAAACAAAAATTTATCCAATCAAAGAGAAATTGCTTGCACTTGGGTACTTGAGGCATAGCACGTATTCGTTGAAATAGTTCGCACAATTTTTAGTATCAAGACCTGTGACAACTCGTCGCCAGGGCCAAGAAGGCAGTCGAAATCAGAGTGTTCCTGGACTAGGGAACCCTCCTACCTTAGGGTGACACCGGACCTCGCTCGAAACACAGTTTTTAAATAAACGTTTATTTCTCTCTTTCTGTCTCTCTCTTTCTTCTGCTAAGAGAAATCTTGGCCTGCTAAACAATATGCAATGGAAATTATCCTTTGTAGAGTTTACATTCTAATGCCGCTTCGCCTACTTCTACTAATCCCTACCGGTGGGGTAGCACTTCGACCGAAATGCTAATGGTCCGTGTACTGCACCGTGTCAAGGCATGTTAAAGGACCCGAGGGAAGGAAAATTATGCGCAGCCTTCCACAACGGCACGTCTCACAATTATGCGTTAGCCTTTGCACGTGGAACCCCAGAAATCACTACCGTATTTACTCGATTGTAAATGTTTTTTTTTACATATTGTTCGTTGAAATACTTCGCGGAAATTTTAAGTATCAAGACCTGCGACAACTCGTCGCCAAGGCCAAGAGGACAGTCGAAGCCAGAGGGTTCCTGGATTAGGGAACCCTCCCACCTTAGGGTGACACCGGGCCCCGCTTGGAACCCTGTTTCTAAATAAACGTTTATTTCTCTCTCTCCTGGAAAGAGAAATCTTGGCCTTCTAAACAATATGCAATAGAAATTATCCTTTGTAGAGTTTACATTCTAATGTTGCTTCGCCTACTTCTACTAATCTCTGCCGCGGGGGTTGCACTTCGATCGCACCGAAATGCTAACGGCCCGTGTACTGTACCGTGTCAATGCACGTTAAAGAACTCGAGGGAAACGAAAATTATGTGCAGCCTTCCACAACGCCGTGCCTCAAAACTATACAACGCCGTGCGTCAACTACCTAAATTAGGCGCTCGCGCAACAATCGAAAACTGAAGTAACATTTTTTTTTTCCTTCCTGGATGCAATTTAAGGCGCCCCTCGCGTCACAATCTAGTACACATGTGGGTACATACGGTATTATTAGCAATTTGTGGAACCTATCCGCTATTCGGTTTGTGGTTAGGCGGTAGGCTATGCCAGTGATAAATATTTCCAGTAGGAAGGTCACTTTATGGCTTTCATTGCGCTTACATGCTGCAAAGTCAATATTTATTGCTCTCATTAATATTAAATGAGCATTGTATAGCCCACGTATCGTCTTCAGCGCTGTATTGGAGGAAAAGAAGGGATACTCAGGTGCAATGGTGTACAAGGACATATTTGTGTCTGCTGACATTATTGAAAGCATATCATTGCTTGAAATTCGTCATGACACTTTTTGCTCAAAATATATACTTGGTCACATATTATCTCTGCTAATCAGATAAGTTTACTTTATTTCCTAATAATTAGTAACAATAAACGCTGACACACCGGCAATAAAAGAAAGAAAAAAAACTGATCGACTGGACTTCCGTCTTCTGTTATAGATTAAATCATATCGTTCGAACAGCTGTGTAACAATTATAAAGGAAGCCATGTAACACACGCCCTCTTCGTTCTGGGTTTCAAAAAGAGGAGGAGGTAAATAATACTTACCCATGTCATCTGTAGCTTGTTACACTAACCTGCAAATTTCAGGTCGCGGGTTCGAATCCCGGCTGCGGCGGCTGCATTTCCGATGGAGGCGGAAATGTTGTAGGCCCGTGTGTTCAGATTTGGGTGCACGTTAAAGAACCCCAGGTGGTCGAAATTTCCGGAGCCCTCCACTACGGCATGTCTCATTACCATATGGTGGTTTTGGGACGTTAAACCCCACATACCAATCATATCAATCAATTAACCTGCAAATTTATTCTCGTTTTGTGGCTGTATTTTTAATCAAGTGGTAACGCTTGCAGGACAAGCATAGATGAAGTCGAGGGAAGTTGTCCGTCTCCTTTCTATCATCGCCATTGTAGTAGTAGTAGTAGTAGTAGTAGTAGTAGTAGTAGTAGTGGTAGTAGTAGTAGTAGTAGTTGTTGTTGTTGTTGTTGCTGTTGTTGTTGTTGTTGCTGCTGTTGTTGCTGCTGTTGTTGTTGTTGTTGTTGTTGTTGTTGTTGTTGTTGTTGTTGTTGTTGTTGTTGTTGTTGTTGTTGTTGTTGTTGTTGTTGTTGTTGTTGTTGTTGCATGACTAATCTTCTTTTTTTACGCTACTAACCCGAAGCCGATTACCGTCCGGCAAACTACAGAAAAAGCTGCCACATTTCTTTCGGCACTCAATTACCCGCAGTCCTTTCACCATCGCGGAAACATAGTAGCGAGAAAAGGGAAGCGCCCGCCCACGCAACGCGGTTTCTTTCAATAAACGCAAGTACCACAACGTATAGACCGAGGCGATCATCTTTCACTTGACGCAACCACACTCAATCTAACCAATTGTGGTCGCGGCTCGCTGAATCGCTCCGCTCAGCGGCGCCGATCCGTCAACGTAAGCGGCGCGAAGAAATTGATGGCAAACATTTGGACAGATGATCCTGGCCCTCGCACGCAAGAAAGAAGCCCTGGGCAACGACCAGATAGAAAAAAAGAAACGATACACTTAGGATAAGACAAAATAAAAGAGAAGCCGAGGAGCCACACGCGATACTGTGGTACTCGTCAAACAGAGGCTGCTGCTGGTGCACTCGCATAAAGTGGGCGCCAAGGCAAAGCGCGACAAACCGCCGGACTCTGCCGGCGAGCTATCGATTTCCCCAGCGCCAAGTGCGTGCAATCTTTTCCGGCTGGCGGGCATGGAAAGTTGACGGAGCGAAGACGGCGTTCTCGTAAGGGCACGGCACGTTTCAGTGCATGCAGTGCAGAAAGACGCTAAAGTGTAAGAACTTCACAAAAGAGAGAGAAGACGTTCTAAAGCTTGGCGCAGGCAAGAATGATGTTTTTGTTTTAGATGCGGAAGCATCTTATACTCGCGCCTTGTAGTGCGCCGTCCACGCCGTCCGCACCGCTTCTCGAACATTCGACAGCTGACGCGCGCGCATGCGCCGTCGCGCCGTCGCCCACCATCTGTGCCGCGCGCGCTTCTCCTTCGAGAACATTCGACAGCTGACGGCGCATGCGCCGTCGCGCCGTCGCCATCTGTGCCGCGCGCGCGCTTCTCCTTCGAGAACATTCGACAGCTGACAGCGCATGCGCCGTCGCGCTGTATATATACTCAAGGTCGGCGCTCGCTCGCTCAGTTGCCGCTCGTCCGTTGGTTTGTACGGCGCGTCGACGTCCGAAGTCGCCGTGAAATGAATGCCAATGAATCCACAAACACAATGATCGACGTCCCTTCGACCAGCGCCGCCCTTTCGCATACGTGTGTACGTGTTCACTCATTTAACACCCCCTCCTACAACCACGTTAACCAATTTAGCCATCGACCCAAGTAAGTCGCAATTTAACACCCCATTTCACAACCACGTTAACCAATTTAGCCATCGACCCAAGCAAGTCGCACTTTAACACCCCGTTAACCAATTATATGCTCCGCATCCTCCTCAGTGTTCCCCCGAGGGAAGCTGCGGGCAATTTTTTTAAGTGAGAGACACGGCGAAAGCGGAGCAGCAAAGACGAGGCGCGTTGCAGCTTGACAGCGTCGTCTTTGGAACGCGCAGCGGAATGTAGCATTGTTACAGAAAAAAAAGAAAAGAAAATAATCGCGTCTAATATGTGTCAGCGCATGCCTTCTTCACCTCAAATAGGTGTCGGTTTGCTTTTTCGCGCTTGTGGAATGATAAGTCTATGTGCGATGTGGTGGTAAAATACTTAAGGTGATCGGCTGTTGACTCGGAAGTCACGGGTTCGACCCTGGCCGTAGCGGTCGCATTTCGATGGAAGAGATGTGCTAGAGGCCCGTATACACTGTGTGATGTCAGTGAACAATAAAGAACACCAGGTGGTCGAAATTTCCCTAGTCATCCACTACGGTATGCCTCATAAGCATATGGGACGTAAAATGCTATATATTATATTATTCAGCCACTGATAGTGCGCTTGTCAATGGTGAGGTGGATACGTTCAAGAAGTAACATTCGAAACGACAAATGGTCCGTACCTCTCAATCGAAAATAGTAAGAAATAAAAAGAGCGAGAAATAATGAATGCAGACGGGTGTAGCCACTACCGGGAAAATGGAAAGTCTGCTTAAAGGAAGAAATTGCGGAAGGCAAGTTGAAGTAAAAAGTCGGCAGTCACACGCGTAGAGATAAGCGCAGGGTGTCGCTGGTTATTCTCGAACGCAACGAATGCCGCTGTGATAATTTTGGAAATTTTTGTCACACAGACACTAACATATCTCGGGGCGAAAGCATCGGTGCTATAAAGCAGATTGCGGGAACGAGGCGTTTTTTACCCGTTCGTAACGGCATTATTCAAGTTTTACATTTAATGCTCTCAACCACTGTCGATATCATGCCATTGATAATTTTTAAATCACTTACTTTCTAATTGATTTATTAGTTAATTGATTTGGTTCTTTTCGTAAACCGGAAATGTTTCTTTAAATAAGTATTTTTTACATGCATGTACGTTTATTATATTAGTAGACTTCAGAAGGGTAGCTCGCTTGAATGAATGAGCAACTTAATTTGTCTCTGCTCAAAGGGAGGTGGGCAATGGGACAGAAGGGAAGGGGACTAATCAGTTGAAGTATATCTTTTTCACCCTTTCAGCCAACTCCAGGATGGCTTTCTCAATGTCGCCGTTGAATTTGCTTAAAATTTCTTGCGTAGGAATGGACTAAACAAAGCAGAGTTAAAATGAGCTGTAACTGAGTGCACCACATGTAGAACATATTCTGCTATAAGGGCAAGTCTACAGGAAGTCAAAATGGTTTCCTAGCCCACATATCGATGCGGGCGAGTCAGTAATACTTCTGTTCGCCATGAATTGCATTCCCTGCAAAGTATCCCTGTAGGTTCCTAACTTCTGAAATGAGGTGATGGTTTTGGCTTCTAAGGACACTGGTGTTTAATATACAGGGTGTCCCACATAACTTGAGCCAAGAATACGAAAAGGAAAGACACTTCAGTGGCGAATTGAGCCAAACGCGTACTACTTGCACTAGCCTGTAGTTACTCAGGCTATTTTTTTATTTCTCCCCATACTTATAATTATTAAATCTTAATTACCTATTTTAATTATGGGCTGGAATTCCAAAAAATAACACTGATATATACAGCACTTCCAGAAATCACCGATAAAATTGTTTCCTGTACGATACGCCTAGCGCTGTTATTTTTTCCGCGTAGTAAAGGAAGCCTATAACTGCACTATAGCAGTGCGCTCGCGGTCCCTCACACGGCTTCTTTTCACGTTTCGCGGGCTTTCTTTAAAACGCTGAATAAATAACAACGCGAGACTCATCGTACAGGAAACAATTTAGTCGGTGGTTTCTGAAAGTGCTCTACATCTCAGTGCTAATATTTTGGGTTTCCAGCCCATTATTAAGTAAATAGGTAATTAAGAATTATTAATAATTAGTACGTGGACAAATAAAAAATATCCTGTGCACCTACAGGCTAGTGCGAGTATTATGCGTTTGGTTCAGTTCGCCTCCTAAGTGCCTTTCATTTTGAAATTCTGGGCTCAAGTTATGTGAGATACCCTGTATAATGTTAACAGAGATTGCGCATAACACACAAACACGGAAGAGTACGTTTCGTCGATGCGCCACCTGTCAACGCTAGCGGTAAGCCAGTGAAGTTAGGCTATTACCGCCGTCAGCTCATTACGTTACAAAGTGTAAGAGCATGACCGGGTTCCTCCGGCAACTGTCCTTGAGAGTGAATAGAAGCATCCGCAAAAGCGACAGGCAGAGTCATGGGCGCCCTGCGGTATGGTCGGGATAAAGATGACTCCGTGCCGGCGATCGTTAACACGATCCAGAATTACTGCACAGCGTGAGCGAAAAATGAGCAAAGCTTCGCTGTCGGGAACAGCATCGTGCCCTCTTGGTGTGGGCCCTGGCGAGCATTTACATTTCGTGCGCTCTCCGGGTGTGCTCAGGGGCTATCGTTTACCCAGATCGCCAGATAGCGACAACCGTTTTAGTCGTCTATATTTCCAGCACTCTGTGAAATTCCTCCTTTATTTTACCGTTTCTCTGATTTATCGTCGTCGCGCGCGAACGTATGGGCCCAATGTGGAGCGCCGAATGGCCCGTAGATCTGTGTTGGTCTCGAACGGTGGGACACATGCGAGGGGTCTCGCACTGAACGCACCATTCTTGGCGACGCGCGCGGACTAAATTGGCAGCCCCAGATATGTCCCCCCCCCTTTTGTTGCCGCGTGCTCCAATTACGGGGCGACACACGCGGGCAGAAATGCCTGTGGCTATGCTAGTCATATACGGGCTTTTTCTGCCCTGGAAGCGACGAGAACGGGAAGGGATTCTTCGGCCGCAGGATGTGGAGCACCTCGCTAACGGCCCTTTCTTTCCAACGTGGTCTCCGCGCTAAGAAAACGCAAGCGCAGCTTATACGCGGTCGTTAGTCCGACACCGTAGGTGGCAAGCGTCCGCCCGTTCATCTGTCACCTGCAGGGCGATGCGAACTGAGTGCACCGTTCGGTTGCTTAGCTGTTGTCAGGCATGCTTCTAAGCGAGGGGAGCTGAAAACAATGGGAGGCCGGGTGTATATAGGGAGGCCGTGTAGACGGAGCTAATGACTCGCGAGAGGTGTTACATTCTCTGGAGCCTTCGGGTAGCCATAGGAACCAGATGCGAACTACCTTGTATATATGCAGTTCTTTTTTTCTTCTTCGTTGGCGTCGTACTTCTCAAACGTAAGCGGTTATATGGAGCAGCCAGATGCGTGCATTAGAACGTGCTGGCGCGGCATGCGAAACGCTTGCGGAGAGAAGAGAAAGCCGCTCTTGCTCGACACGATGTTTTGTGACGCACGAGCCACTTCGTTATTTATCACAACGAGCTCTGAAGAAAAAAAAAGAAACGAGGAGGTGTGTTAACCAGACAATCATCACATTGAATAACCTAACCTGGTACAGACGCATAAAACGCAAATATAAGGAAGGCAGGCAGGTGGAAGCTTGAGCCGGGGCACAGACAGCATCCCACAGTCACAAACTAACATTGAGGTCTGCTAATAATTTTAGCACGATTGCTTACACAGCGTGCCGAGTCTCCGAAAACGCTCACTTTGGAAATATTCTGCAGCTGTGGTTTAAGCCTCCGTAGATGGGCTATGGTGTATTTTGGAAACTTGATCATTAAGCCATGCTTTCAAATATTTCACATTGGTCGGAAAAGGAGACGAGACAAAATACAATACGAGAAGATGTGCATAAAAATGACAAGCGCCGCGCGACATGCCCGCGTTATTCTTAGACATTACACAATCGCGTACTTCAGTACAGAGTTGTGGCTATGTTAAACCACGAACACTCTCAGCGTCACGCGAAGCCGCGCTTTTACAGTCTGGCCGTGGTGAAGCATTGCCGCGTGATCGCCAAGAAGGCCTCGGCGTCAAGTTTAGCGCCGACCTTCCCGACGGTGCGGTTGACCGCGCAGGCGCGCGCAACGTGGGTTTACGCTCTCGTCCGTTGCAAACGTGCGCACGTACACACACACACACACACACACACACACACACACACACACACACACACACACACACACACGCACACACACACACGCACACACACACGCACACACACACACGCACACACACACGCACACACACACGCACACACACACGCACACACACACACACACACACACACACACACGCACACACGTTCTTCGACCAACGCAACAAATCCAGCGGCGTTCGTGCTCCCACGGGTCTTACTGCGGGCCCACGTAATCGCAATCGGGCCTTTTTAATTTGACGCGAAAGTAGGCCGCCGACGATTTCCGAAGAGCCGCTGCGGTGTAGCGATAGGCCAGGACGTGCTGCGCACGTCCTTATAGGCCTCGTGAAGCCGGGCGCGGCCAATTTCTTCGAGGGGCTTCGGCCGGTCGTGATTTATTTTCGCGTCGTTCCTTCGTCGGCCCCCACGGACTCAAGCCTCTCTGCTGGCGAACGAGCGACCTAACGGCGCGTTGGAGCATTCGTTGCCGTCGCTTGCACGTTGGCGCGCGATAGCAGCAGAGCGCGACTTGCAGAGATCCCGTCCCCGTTGACGACGCCTCGGGTTCCCCCTATTTCGCAGCTCGATAAGCAAATCTCGATGAGGCGCTGCCGTAAATAGGCGACTTCCTGCATGTCCGGAAGAACAAGCCGTAGTCGTTAGTTATAGAGTGACGTGATAGTTTCTCACGCGCGAGGGTTTCCAGTTTTCATTTTGTGGCCGATCACGAGGAAGGCACCTTAAAGTATGGCGAGGCAAGAGAACCAGCATTTACGGCGAAAACAGTTCCTGTTCTCTTTTTTTTTGCATGCTTGTCGTCGAAGCAGACGTCATTAATTGTCATCGGTTTGGAGTCACGTGTGTAAATAATCTAATGAAGCTGGCGTACCTACACTCGAACCAGATAAGTGGAGCGACACAAGTTGGCAGTTGGTTGCGATTTTGTCGGAGGACATTCAAGAGCCTGTGCATCTTAGAGGTGGGAAGTTGGTAAACGACGAAGGGGTCCTGTCTTGTAAAATATATACATATATATCAGCCCACTTCCTCTGTTTTGTAAGTTGCGCATGCAGGTTTCGCCTAGTACGTACTTGGGATTACTTTAATACGTGTATGCGTACTATAGGTTCATTGCAAAAGCTCATTCGCCCTTTGATTCGGCATCATTGGCTACACAGGCGCTGCGAGATGTAATCTATCGGGAAACGCTATGCTTTAACCACGTGAGGACTTACAATGGTGCCGTACGCTCGAAGCGCGGATGCATGTGTTTATACGGATGGATGGATGGATTCTTTTCTTTTTTTCCATCTTCTTCTCTTCCTGTTGCATACCTATCCCCTTTTTTTTCCCCGCTACCTCATCCCCGTGCCAACCTGTTGAGGTGCCATTGTAAATAAAGGCAGTTGCGAGCAGCACTTTCCTCTTCTTTTCCTCTTCATAACCACTTAGATCACCTTGTTCATCCTGCGGTGGCTCACACCACCTAGCCCTAACTCACGTGACGTGGTAACACCACCACGCGTTCAGTGGTGTCACATTCAACTGTTGCCTTCATTTTATATAGCCACGAGTGAGATAACCTGCTCTGCTTTATTTCTCCTTGCTGCGTAATGTGTATTTTGTCTTCACTGGAGCAACGCCCCAATGCTATGCAGAATGCAGCCTTACTTCGTTGGACTGTGAGGTGAAGCCCTTTGTAGAAAATAATCCCATGTTCAACCTTTTCTTTCTCCTCTTCTTCAAACTCACCACAAAATGTCCCTATCCTGTCGCACTTGGCTCTGCTGAAATGGTGCCGCGGTGGCTGTAACCGAAATTGTTGTTTAATCCACAGAATCAAGCGCAGTAACCTGTCAACCAACGTAAACTATTATTTACAATGTATTTACACGTAAGTAGAATGCCACATAAGCTGCCGAGCTTTCGAACAGTCTGCCGGAGAACAAATAGAGATGGGGGAAGAAGTAAACAAGGGGGGGGGGAGGGAAGAAAGGAAATAAGGTTCGACAAAAGTTTAACCGTGCGTTACCAGTCTGGGAACAAAAGCACCTATTTCGGAAGCATTTGGTGTAATGTAGATCAGAAAAAAAGGGGGAGGGAAACGCGATTGATCGATTTATATGTGGTGTTTAACGTCTCTAAACCACCATATGATTATGAGAGACAGCGTAGTGAAGGGCTTCGGAAATTTCGACCACCTGTGGTTTTTTAACGTGCACTCGAATTCGAGCACGCGGGCTTACATCATTTTCGCCTCCATGGGGAAGGGGAGGGGGAAATGCGAGTACGAAGAAACCTAAAAAAAGAAAAAAACCTGGTGCCGAAATCCCAATAACGAACCGAACAAGCAATAATCAGGAGCTCAAAGAAGCGCACCTGAACGAAGCTTGGTGCCTGTTGACAAGCCACACGCAAAGGCTGTGTCGTCGCATTCCTGCAACGCCTGTCCCAGAACCACCAAGGATAGTTTTCCATTACCTGGGGGAAACCATTTCCTGGTCGCACTGCCAGTTATACCCCACCATTCCCTATTATCTTTTTATTTTTCCTATTTTTTATTTTACTTATTTTCCATTTACACTTCTCGCTTCATTTTTTTTTCAGATTTCTTTTCTTCGTAGTCTTGTCTTCTGCGTCAAAAACAGTATCTTTTATAATGCACGTCATTACTTTTACTGGAACGACGCGTACTTACCACCTTTGACGTCACTCTGTTTTCAATGCACAAGTACGCGGCTGCTTTCTAACTTTAAGCTAATGACAGCAGTTTGCAAGGACATTTGCGCACGCCTTTGAATTGTAAGGCTATGATCGCACTAATCTCAGGCACCATGCTTAACGCGCTCAGTTTTTGAGAGAAAAAAAAGCGCATGGGGGCTGGCGGTGGCATTTCTGGGACGCCTATTTATTTAGTTATTTGATTTGTATAAACAGATACACAAGGGACACAGAGGAAAGAGGGACAGAGCAAGCTGGCAACTGCCACCTGGAAGGGCACAACGCCTGCTCACTCTTTCGGGAGGAGAGAAGCCTAGTGATAGCAAAACTAAAGCGGCTTGCATTATAGTGGTGCCATGCGGAGCTTCTTTGTTTCTCTCCGGCTCTCTGTCTTTTTTCAGTCCTGTAATTCTCTTTCTTTCTTCCATTCTTTCCTATTTTTTCTTTATTCCTATTTATTTCTGTTATATCAAGAAGCTCGAAGAACAAAATAAGAAAGACTTCTTTTGCCAAGACTTATTGATTGATTGATTGATTGATTGATTGATTGATTGATTGATTGATTGATTGCTTGATTGATATATACGTAGGGTATAACGTCACAAAACCACCACATGATTATGAGAGACGCCACAGTGGAGCTTCTTGGTGAGAACCGCGCTCAGCTGGCTATGCCATGTGTAGTTTTGCCGGCGTTAATATCATCGATAAAGTTCGAAAAAAAAATGACAAGAGCAAGAAGACTTCTCTTCGGTGGCTTGTCTTCCCTCTATATTTCTATCTTTGTTTATTTTTATTCCCATTTTTTTCTTTCTCTGTCTTTATATTCCTCGCTTTCTTTCTCTCTCAATTTTCATACGTGGTTGGGGTATTCACGTTCCCCGAGCCACAGTAGGAATGTCCTCACTTAATATCACCAAGGCGCTGAAAGAACGAAGTGCGAGAATTTTCCTTGGTGCGAGCGCACTCAATGAGCTACAGCTGGCTATGCTGTATCTCATTTTGCCTGCGTTACGCCAAGCTAAGAGAGTCCGGCTTCCGTTCCCATGTTTGACAAAAAATGGCAGCATATCCACGGGGTGAATGATGGAGAGTGGGGCGAAGCATCCGTCCATCCATTCATTCTTGCTTCCATTCGTCCATGCGTCCGTCTGTGTGATCGTCCATGCGCCCATCCACCCGCCCGTGCATGCGTCTGTTCGTGCATCCGCACATCCATCCATGCGTCCGTCCCTGCGTTCGTTCATGCATCCGCCCCTGCGTCCGTCCATGCGTCCATCTGTCCGTGCAGACACCCATGCGTCCGCCCATGCATCTGTTTGTGTGTCCGTTCGTCCATCTAGTCAACACTCCAAGTACCACCATCTCGCATTTTTTCATTATATATTCCGCATATAAAGCACTGCCATCCAGCGGACATTCCAAGGACTAAACGAGAGGTGGCACACGCACACTTTCTTACGGCTTGCGCTTCGTGTCGACTTCCCACCTTTAACCACCTCGAGTTCATGGTATATACTAGTTCACTGTAGGCACTGCGGCCCAGTGTTCGATTAACCTTTCTAAAACCAAGGAGGTTACGCCCAGCGAGTATAACGTAGCAACCCTTCCTCGTCAGATAGGGCTCAATGTACATGCCAATGGCTGCTAATGGGGAATGAGTGACAGGAGAATTCGGCTTTTAGTTAACGCACACGCTGCGGATTTTTCATTGTTCAACAACAAACAGGAGATTAATCTCCCACCGGCATCACGTTGCAGGTCAAAGCGTAAGACATGTAACGCACTACGATGAGGGACGAACGGGTGCCGCTTTAAGGAGCTTTGCCCCTAAAAAGTCACAGCTTTCTCGCAAAGGCGAAGCAATTAACGCAATAGCAACAAATCGGAAGGACACGCAGAGAATGGCAAGCATATCGAAAAGCGGCCCACGTTGCTAACACACAGATGACGCACAAAACGTACTAAAGAGTACAGAAGAACGCGAATAAGCG
The DNA here is from genome assembly GCA_013436015.1 of Rhipicephalus annulatus. Classification (NCBI taxonomy): domain Eukaryota; kingdom Metazoa; phylum Arthropoda; class Arachnida; order Ixodida; family Ixodidae; genus Rhipicephalus; species Rhipicephalus annulatus. Next base: position 518,430 of record WOVY01014596.1, on the reverse strand, counting down.
TCTCAGCTGTTACTTCACTGTGTCTGAAAAGCGCGCCTTTTTCACAAACGGAGACTTTGCAGCGGGTGCAGCGACCTTTGTGCGCCCGGTTACTACATCAGAATCGTTTCGTTGAAAGCCCAAGGCGTACGATGTTCCCCACCGTGAGATAAGCGAGCGCGCATGTGAGCGTCCACCTCCACCCCCTCCTCTCCCCGGGGCAAGTACGCGTGGGAAATGAGAGTGTGCGCCGCCGCGTCATGACGATCTGGCGACGCACGCTCATAGCGTCATTTCGCTGGTAATGGTAAAAACACAATAGTTCCCCCCAAGATGGCCATCGCAATCGGTATGTGGTATATAGAGTTTGCCATTTCAAAGCTGAAGGAGGTGCTCCTTCGTGGCTCTGTGGCTAATGCCTCGCACTTACTAGCAAATGGTCGGACGTTCGTTCCCGCTCGCCGAAGTCTTTTTTGGATTAATTTTCTTTACTGCGTATATATATATATATATATATATATATATATATATATATATATATATATATATATATATATAGAGAGAGAGAGAGAGAGAGAGAGAGACAGACAGAGAGAGAGAGTCAAGTAGATCATCCGCGAGCGGTCACAACGTGGTTTATTTCGACGTTTCGGCCTAAAGTCTGGCCTATTCATGAAGGCCAGACTCTAGGCCGAAACGTCGGAATATACCACGTTGTGACCGCTCACGGAGGATCTACTTGACTACTCGCAACGCTACGGCCACTCAACCACCATGCCTGCATATATATATATATATATATATATATATATATATATATATATATATATATTGAATGACAGCGACGTTGACACCGGCGCAAAATGCAGCCGAGGAGTTCTCCAGCCTATAGAGTGACCATATAATCGCTTTAACAATAAAAATTGACTACTTTCGAAAAAAAAACTTTCTCACTGCAGAACACCCATTTCTTTTGCTAAATTGTTTGTTTTAGAAAACGATGCTGTGAGACAGCTCCGCACACTTTACCTGCTGCGCTGCGATGCTATTCCCTTGAGCTAATCACCGAGAGAAATTCGCCATGGCGCATTTGTATGTTTACTTCGGGGCCCAAACAAACACTTATGTGCTACGAAATGGTGGTAAAGTGGACTTGTTGGTAGGGAACGCATAGTTTTTCAAACAGCGCAGTAACGGTACACCGAGAATGGACTACACAACACTGGTGCTCTCTGAAAAAAAAAAATAACGGACGAGGATGGATAATGTGCACTTCGCAAAAAGGGGCTTGCGAGCTAAAGACGACAGCAGTTATGCGAGACTAACAAAAAAAAACTGTCATCGGCGTCCAGGACAGTCACAATAGGTCAAAATCAGACTGCTGCACTTGAACGATTCATTCTTGAAACGATAATGTCCGCTGTGCATTCCTTTGTCGGAGCAAATGGGTTAGAAGCCTAGGAATCTCTCTATTTCACTGTTGTTGTTTTTTTTCGTTTTTCGGGAGAGGAGGAGAGGGGGTACTTTGCTGCTTTACTAACAGTGCTTCTAACACTTTCCATCTTTTCTAAAGTGGCCTGCATTACCGTTTTTTTATTTTCTTGTGATGCTTTTCTTACTAGAACAGCATTAGCCGAAACACAACTGTCGGGAACATCTCGGAAACAAGAGCTCTCAGTGTGTTCGCCGGAGTGTCAGACCTCACTTCACTTCGCAGAACCAGCAGAGGCTTTTGTTTACGAGTCGTTAACGGATCGTGACCATCGGCTGCGGAACGAGCAACGCGATCTGCCCCATCGTCCCTGCCTTCGAGTCTTCCCTACTCCGTGTCTCCGTCACTGCGGAAGTGCTCGCGAGATGCAATTAAGGGTCAACCGCGAGTCGCAGTCTTCGAAATCGAACGCAGCCTCGTCGACATCGCCGAGATAACGACGCCGACGACCGGAAGGAAGGGCCGAGCGGGCGCACACAGCGACCGACAGACCAGATCGCGTCGACGACGTACAACCGAGTCGCACTCGTATCAGCCAGCGAGGCAGAAGCGTGGCGAATCGATGACGGAAACAGAGCGAAGCGAATGGTAACCAGTCACCCTATCTCTCGCAACAACTACGGCGGCGAAAGCAGTTGGAAGTGCGTGTGGCTACGCATCGTGACGCGTCGATTGAGTGTTGGTGTACCGAGAGCGCGCACTGCAGTTAGCGCAGTTAACCCCGTTGTTACAGAGAGGGTACGCGTACCCTAAGTTCTAGTTAGTTGCGGGCAGCGCTGCGCGAACGGAAAGCTTGGTGAGGGCAGTGCTCCAGCGTTGTAATTAAGTGACTCGCACGCGTATTGGCCTTGCAATAGCGACATCTATAGCGCGTGGTACATCTCAGAGCCGTTTCTGTGAACTTGTAATTTGACCAAATTGCCACTGTCAAGTCAATGTCGCGTGTGGGCCCACGTCATCGACAATTTAATCGTCCGCTGAGTTTTTGGTGTGATGGTAAGTGCTGGAGCAGGAGCACATAGTAGTAATATTCGAATTGATGACAGAATGAAGTAATTAATACGGTACTCAAATATTAAAAAAACGCAACCAAACCACCACATCAAGACAATTTCTCCTGGCATAGCCTCCACTTATTGCGTATATTTTTATGAACAAGCATGTACGTAAATTTTGTTAAGCCTCACGAAGAACCTTACTTCTCATTCACGGTCAACGTTAACTGCTCGCTTTGTTCCACTCGGTCACTAAGCAGATTACTATAGATAGACAAGCTCGATTTCATACGCGTCTTATGAATAACGTCTGTACGAACTGAATCTATCAAGAGAAAAATGAACAAATGGATGTAGTGTCTCGTAGAGTTACACTGGTGTACGTAACTGTTCAGAAGAGCTGACGCAAAACTTAATAATGGTAGAGTTTGCGACAGGCTCGCATATTATTACAGTGTCAATTATTAAACGAAAGTATATTCTGCTGTATACCAATGTAATAGCACATTCCATACTAAAACACGCATCTCACAGTGCACGTGAAAGTAAATGTTGTCATCACTGCAGGCTCTCTTCGGGTCCAACAGATCGGCCTTGCGTGTATGCCATTGTTCAGGGCAAGCCGAAGCTGCGAGGTTAACGACAGTGCGCGGAACTAATGATGCAAACTGCAGGGAACCACTGCAAAACTATCGCCTCCACCATGCGTGTACATGACGTCGTCACGAGCTCGAGTCGACTCCAAGTGAGTGAGTGCAGCGGCTGCCAGCCATCATTATTACGTACGCGCAAACAAATGTGTATCCCACAGAGAGAGGCGCGGCCATGCACGCGTGGCGTTAACAGATTGTCTCCGGCCGTGTTATCTATTTTACACCACGCGCGCCTGGTAAACCGTGTAGTTAAACTTGTTAGCGTCCACCAGGGAACCACTCAGACGTAAATGAAATCAGGGCAGTGGAAAACAAAGCAAATAGCGGGTAGAAACGGGGCATGATGGTCTGGTGGCGAGTAACCAACCATATACGTATAATGTGCCGGCCGCGTTGTTGGTGGCCTGACGAGGTCTGCTGTGAGCGCTTTCAGAAAGGCACGGTATTGGTTTGCGTCACTTTATATTCGAGAAAGCACTTTGGCTGCGTCAGTGCATGAGTGAGTGAGTGAGTGAGTGAGTGAGTGAGTGAGTGAGTAAATGAGTGAATGAGTAAGTGATTAAGTGAGTTAGCGAGTGAGTGAGTGAGTGAGTGAGTTATTAAGTGAGTGAGTGATTAAGTGAGTGAGTGTGTGAGTGAGTGAGTGAGTGAATGAGTGAGTGACTGAGTGAGTGAGTGAGCGAGTGAGTGGGTGATAGAGAGAGTGAGTAGGTTTGTGAGTGAATGGGTGAGTGAGTGAGCGAGTGACTGCGTGAGTGAGCGAGTGAGTGAGTGAATGAGTGAGTTAATAAGTGAGTGAGTGAGTGAGTGAGTGAGTGAGTGAATGAGTGAGTGATTAAGTGAGTGAGTGAGCGAGTGAGTGTGTGAGCAACTGAGTGAGTGAATGAGTGAGTGACTGAGTGAGTGAGTGAGCGAGTGAGTGGGTGATAGAGTGAGTGAGTAGGTGAGTGATTGAGTGAATGGGTGAGTGAGTGAGCGAGTGACTGCGTGAGTGAGCGAGTGAGTGAGTGAGTAAATGAGTGAGTTATTAAGTGAGTGAGTGAGTGTGTGAGTGAGTGAATGAGTGAGTGACTGAGTGAGCGAGTGAGTAGGTGATAGAGTGAGTGAGTAGGTGAGTGAGTGAGTGAATGGGTGAGTGAGTGAGCGAGTGACTGCGTGAGTGAGTGAGTGAGTCAAAGGGTGAGTGATTAAGCGAGCGAGTGAGTGTGTGAGTGAATGAGTGAGTGATTAAGTGAGTGAGTGAGCGAGTGAATGAGTGAGTTATTAAGTGAGTGAGTGATTAAGTGAGTGAGTGAGTGTGTGAGTGAGCGAGTCAGTGGGTGAGCGAGTGAGTGAGTAGGTGAGTGAGTGAGTGAATGGGTGAGTGAGTGAGCGAGTGACTGCGTGAGTGAGTGAGTGAGTCAATGGGTGAGTGATTAAGCGAGCGAGTGAGTGTGTGAGTGAGTGAGTGTGTGAGTGAATGAGTGAGTGATTAAGTGAGTGAGTGATTAAGTGAGTGAGTGAGCGAGTGAATGAGTGAGTTATTAAGTGAGTGAGTGATTAAGTGAGTGAGTGAGTGTGTGAGTGGGCGAGTCAGTGGGTGAGCGAGTGAGTGAGTAGGTGAGTGAGTGAGTGAATGGGTGAGTGAGTGAGCGAGTGACTGCGTGAGTGAGTGAGTGAGTGAGTGAGTCAATGGGTGAGTGATTAAGCGAGCGAGTGAGTGTGTGAGTGAGTGTGTGAGGGAATGAGAGAGTGATTAAGTGAGTGAGTGAGCGAGGTAGTGTGTGAGTAACTGAGTGAGTGAATGAGTGAGTGACTGAGTGAGTGACTGAGTGAGTGAGTGAGCGAGTGAGTGGGTGATAGAGTGAGTGAGTAGGTGAGTGAGTGAGTGAGTGAATGGGTGAGTGAGTGACTGAGTGACTGCGCGAGTGAGCGAGTGAGTGAGTGAGTGAATGAGTGAGTTATTAAGTGAGTGAGCGAGTGTGTGAGTGAGTGAGTGAATGAGTGAGTGATTAAGTGAGTGAGCGAGTGAGTGTGTGAGTGAGGGAGTGAGTGAGTGAGTGGGTGAGCGAGTGAGTGAGTAGGTGAGTGAGTGAATAGATGAGTGAGTGAGCGAGTGACTGCGTGAGTGAGCGAGTGAGTGAGTGAGTATATGAGTGAATGAGTGAGTGATTAACTGAGTGAGCGAGTGAGTGAGTGAATGAGTGAGTGATTAGGTGAGTGAGCGAGTGAGTGTGTGAGTGAGTGAGTAAATGAGTGAGTGAGTGAGTGTGTGAATGAGTGAGTGGGTGAGTGTGCCCGCCTGTGTGTGGCTGCCTGCGTGTGCAAATGTTTGTATAGGCGTGCGCGCGTTTTTCTCTGTGTGTGCATGTGCGCGTGCGTTTGTGCGTGCGTGTTTACGTGAGCTCTGTAAATAGGAATTAAAGTCACAACAATAGCCACGCGAGATACTTGATGCTATGGAAAACGTGACTATATATGTATGCGTGCCTATAGTATAGAGCAACCTTGAGACATGACGGATGGCACTGTATGTGAAGATTACCATGGCCATTCTTGTTTAGACTATGGGAAGTTTGGGATAAAGAACACATCAAGTATAAAGTGTGCTTTATCTTGCAATTTTTTTTCGGCGGAGAGATGGGGAACATGACTCTGACGGCCTCTGCCAAATTGCACTGAGCGCATGGGTCGCTACAAACGCTTCGAGTTTGAAGTGATATTTTATTCAGAAAATGGGCAGTCACGGACTGAAACGCCATGATGGTGTTACTATGCAGCGTTGTTGGATTGACGGGGGTATATTAGTTGAGCAAGAAAGAAACCAACAGTGAGTCAAATGAACTACAAAAACTACGAGAGCGAACCAAGGTCTAAGAGAGTAAATAAGCTCACCGTAAGCGCGTGCTGTCTATTTTCATACAAATAGAAACAAAACAAAATTATACCACCTCCCGCTAAAAGGAACCATATGTAGACGCGAAGCAGCGGGCGCTAACGGTCACACTGGCGGCGACGTTGACGCTAGCGTTCATCGTGAGGTTGCGCTTGAGAGAAACCTAGGGAGGTGCAAAGCATGCAGTGATTACCTGATGTTTCCTATTGGAACGTAGCAATCGATATACTAATGACTAATGAGAGACAGCAGACTCCGAATGGACGAAGAGACGCACAGTCCACTTTTAGTTGACTCGCAAGCTGCCTATATTTATTGTTAAACAACACTTAGAGGTCAGGCCAGTGAACGGTTGAGCAGCGTGAGCAGTCTGTTTTGTCAATCAAGAAGCTCGCTAGAAGACGCAGCCTGCGTCGGCGTTGTGAGGCGAGATAGAATGGGAGTGCAGGAGAGGAGGGAGAAAGGGAGGGGACGCGCATGCGCAGTAAGGGCGGTCACGCTGCACACCGGACTGTGCTCGACTCTAAGCTGCTTCGTATCTAATTGAAAAACGATCAATGGCTAAATGTTCTTACGAACAAAATGATTTCTAATTTTGGCATTTGAACTATATGATCGAAACAACGTTCAAAGCGAACAACTCTCGCGAAGGCTCACAAAGTGGGCAGAAATGTTCAACACTCACGTTTATGTCATGTATTCAAAATGCTTCAACTTCTTAGAGTTACCTTATATCAGTTTCGTGAACAACTCGAGTATTTTTATGCATATGAGAACAAAAAAACACACTCGTCAAGACATATGCACATGTCGTTCAGCTAAAGAACTCATCGATACAAGCTCGAAAAATTCAATACCCAATCCCAAAGAGCCCTTCTTGTGAGCCGCTTTCATGCGATTCCCTGCAAGGAAGAGACACTTTAGTTCTCGCTCTCATTCTGCCCTACTTTCCATCAGCAATGCAAGCATTCACCATACATTTTTGCCTCTAGAGTGCTTGCCCACACCGAAAACGTTTCAGCTATTATCCGTATACGCCAGTCTTAGACTTTGCGTTTCAAACAGTTAAGCTGCACGTCTTGCCGTTCCTGCCCATTCCTTCCGCATTCCTCGTCCAAGATGCCCCGGGAAATCGCTTAGAGAGTAATTACTCGAGCCAACTGTTGTCGCTGTCTCGCTGCACGACACATCCACGGCATCCTCTAAATCGTTACAGGCGAAACTAAGCGAGTGGGGCTGTCCGCACCACCTCCTCACATTAACTGCATAGCGCGGTGAGCAACGCTTGGGGGGGGGGGGGGGCAAATGGTGTAGCCACGGGTTAGCACTGGAAGCATACTCCGGGTCGTTTATCATCCGGTCCAGTTTCGGCATTTCCCTAAGTCATCAAGCAGCCCAGCTGTTCTCGTCTCGTCACTGTCTTAAAGGTATCTACACTGAGACAAAAGAAACGAAGCTAGGCGGAGGAGGAGAGGAATGTGAAAGACGGAGAAAAGGGGAGGTGTTGCGTTCCGTGACAAATGACCGGACCGGAGGAATATCACACACTGCTACTACGAGGAGCCTTCTCACAATCACTTTTGGCTGGGTTCCAGCTGCGTTAGCTGTGTCTTCTTTAGCGAACCTTTGTCATTATTCTTCGCTTCTTATACGGGAGCATAATTCCTTCAGCTCCACGCTATTTTTACTGCTTCGACCGCTCTAAACGCTCCGCTCAGCTTACAGAGGTCTTTGGACGATCCGGTCCCTGAAAAAAAAAATGAACAGAGAAAAAAAACAAACATCTGAGGAGTGCGTACCCTTTGCGAATAATAAATCAAATGGTTCAAATTTCTTCCTTCGAAGCTTTAATGTCCGGTCGCTAATGACAGAATCAAATGTGCTTATTTATAAGTATACATTATTTCAAACAGTTACCCTCTTGGAAAAGGCGAGATCATGGTAAAGTACAGAGATGACGCATAAGATGAAGATAAATGTGACAGCGGCGTGACCCTAAATCTGGCCTTTGCGCTTGCGTGACGTTGCTTGTGTCCACCGGAAAGGGCTCGACGAACTGGGTTTATTTGAGCTTTCCGGAGGCAAAATAGAACGCCTGTTTTCGCACGAAGTCGTCGTATGAAAGTGAGACTTTCGGCGCGTTACTGATACACTGATGTCAGTGAGTGAACTGCGCATTTAATTTGAGGATGCTGGTGAGTGTTAATTTGAGGATGCTGGTGAATGTGCCGAGCCCATCCTCACCCCAGAAGGCTTTTAAAGCTTTACTACGCTTTTTGCGGACAACTGGCATCAGAGACAGACTGTAGTGTGTTATACTCTTTGATGTTGCCTTTCCTTTGTCACTATTTTTCGTAATTTCTCTCTCTCTCTCTCTTTGCAACATTTCGTTTTACCATCGTCTATTCCCCTCACCCCTTTCCCCAGCACAGGGTATAGCCAGCCGGTCTAAGAACTGGCTAACCGCCCTCTCCTACCGCTTAAATCTTCCTCCTCCTCCTCCTGGTGAATGTAATCTGTACCGGAAAAAATAAGACAGTGTTTGCTGGTGACGGTTAATGGTTTGCTTCAGACGACTACAGCAAAATGTAAGTGCAGCCCCACATTGAATAGCAATTCTACTACATACTTATAAGGCAAAAAAAGAGTGTTGCTGAAATTTCTTTTTTGGCAAGACAAGCCCAGGACTTTATTGACTAGAAAAGACTTACATTGTATTAAATTTTACTATATTGCCTCTAATGTGACCATGTCCGAAATTTTTCAATAAATTAGGGAATTATCAAACATGGCTGCACGCTGAATAGCTGACCTGCTTAAGGCTTTTTTTTTCAATGTTTGTATCAATACGGGATAAAAATGGGACGAAAACATTCTGTAAAATGATAACGATGTCTAAGGTTCACAAGAGTATACTCAATGACATGTTAGAGCATGCATAATCCGTTTATCAAATGGGTAGAGATTACGAGGCCGGTAGAACTTCGGTCCTTGCTCCAATTATTTTAATTTTTATTTCCTAGAATCCCAGCTGCGGCGGCTCCATTTTCGATGGAGGCGAAAATGCCGTAAGCCCGTTTGCTTAGATTTGGGTGCACGTTAAACAACTCCAGGGGATCGAAATTTCCGGAGCCCTCCACAACAGCGTCTGTCATAACGATATGTTCGTTTTGGGACGTTAAGCCCCACATATCAATCAATAAATCAAATAATTTTTTATTTCCCTAATACCAATAAAGGCACCCTAAGGATTATTACGTCGGGGCATACACTAATCAAGCTAATCCATGTTTTGTTTTACATGTTGTGAGTCAAGGTTAAACAAATAAGGAAATTGAATTTGATTCGCAAATAAAACAAATTGAAGTGATTGATTGAAGTGATTGATTGTTATGTGGGGCTTACCGTCCCCAAACGATCATATAATTATGAGAGACGCCGTAGTGGAGGGCTCCGGAAATTTCGATCACCTGGGCTTCTTCACCGAGCACCCAAATCTGAGCACACGGGCCTACAGCATTTTTGCCTCCATCGAAAATGCAGCCGCCGCAGCCGGGATTAGATTCCGCGGCATGCGGGTCAGCAGCCGAGTACCTTAAGGCGCGTTTACACTCGAGCGACACGACACTGACATGACCCCCGACGAAAACACGAGGCAGACGCAAAGCATCGGCCGACGAGTCGCCCGCTGGCGAAGTCACCAGACCCCATGGTCACACTAGGCCGATGACGCCGACTACGCCTTAAAAGACAGCATTTCATCGTAGAGTAACCTGATGAGACCAAAAACTCCAGCAAAAAAAGAAGGTGATTCTTAAAAGAGAAAGGAAGAGAAAAGTGAGCCCCGTAACTGCCTGCTTCAGTGAGCGACACCTCAACAGCAGCTCACAAGGGATGGGGGTGAGGAGGGATAAAAGGGGTAGGAGTAAAGGTGTAGAAAAGAGGAAGAGACGTGAGGTGGTAAGCCAGAAGGAGCGACAACAAACTGAGGGGATAGGAGAGACAGGAAAGATGAAAACACGGTCACAGGAGTCCGAGCACGGGGCACCACTTGCGAGAGTTCTTGTCGGCGTCGGTAGATGGCGTAGAGCAAGTCCAGTCGGTCAGAGCTGTTCTGTCATCGAAGGTCGTCGGCGTCAGGAGGTGACGTAGGGCGAGCCTAGTCGGCCAGAGCTATGCTGACGCCGGAGATCGCGAGGGCACAACCGGTCGGCATGGAATCCAGCAAGCGAGTCCTCCAGCAACACGCATCCGCAGACCTGTCGTCGGCGTGTCTTCGGGAGATCGGCGGCTGAGCGAAAATTCGCCCCATGTCTTTGCTTCAAACGACCACGAAGTGTGCAATCTCGGGGGGGGGGGGGGGAATTAGCAATGCCCTCTCCGAGTCTTCCACGGCGTCTGAATAGGCAGCTCGAGCACCCAACGGGAGTCTTTTCATCGCTGCCTTATTGTGTATGCCCAACCCCGTCCCTCGTTACCATGGATTACGGCGGGGACTGCGCGGCATAGCCCGAGAGGGACAATGGCAGAGCAGGGAGCATGGCTGAAAATGAGGTGCAGATGTGCAAGTTTAAGTCGGTGTCGCTGCGTGTGCCCCCAATGTGACTGCAGAATTGGCTAACGAAAGACCTTCGAGAGACCACCGGTGGACTGCTTGTGTCTTTGCAGTGTACATAGGCCGAGTCCGTCGACAAGAGAAAAGACACTCCTAAAGACAGCCCGCAGACAAAAATGGGTGTCGTGTCTCTCTAGTGTAAACGCGACTTAAGTCACTGGACTACCACGGTGGGACTATTTGAAGGGGGTAGAAAATTTACTAAGAAAACATAAATTAGGGCATTAAGAGATAGAGTACACAAAAGATGGTGTAAAACGAAGTCTTCATCAGAAATGACACGTTTACAATTGTCAAATCAATAAGTTATATGAATAAGCCCTCAGAATGGGAATGCAGATAATTAAATGACCATCAGAACAGGGGAAAATGTACGTTAGACAATATATAAAGAAACGTTGAAAGAGTACATATTGAATATTTACTCGAAATTGTTGCGTGAAAGTTCCTGAAATGTGAAACCGGGCTGTGCACGTAACAATGTAACAATGAAATGGCATGTGCAACAATGTGGGATGGCATGGAATGCCATCCCACATTCTTACACATGCCAATTCTATGCAGCTATCTTTCGGAAAATAAAATATTTAAGGTAATGAAATAAAAGCAATATTTGTGTTTTATCTTGAAGATATAGTCTGGGCGTGTAAAGATAGCTGTTAGTATGTTGAAGGTGCTGTGGAGGCATGAAGGAGGATGAAGTTTCCAAACTAGCGAAAATCAAATGAATTTGTAGAGTCCTGCTTTAAATATTTCAACGAAATTCCATACTGTACGTTTATCTTGATTCCTTGTTCCTAATAATTTGCGTAATCTCCGATTAATTTCGGTGCTAGGTCACAAAAGAATATACTCAATGAAGTTGCGAACACTCAGACGAAGGCGTCTCCGGCAGGTCCAGGTATTCATCCTCTTACAGTTACTGCCTTAGTTGCTGCGGCAAGATTCAGAAAGGATGCTTTGTCGGTGCTTACTTGAAGTCTCGCTTGATCACCGAGCTTTGTGCTCCTTCAGTTTTCTTGGAGCAGGAAATGGCGTGAAACAAGACGAACAGACGTCCTAATTACAAAGCTGCGATGTAGAATCGCAAATCTTAATTTTACATGCACAGAGCGGGTGTGGCGGTCTCTCGTTCTCGCTCCTTTTGCAACGAAGACGAAACTATCGAACATTTCTCGCTGTGCTGCCGACAATTTTCCTCGCACAGAAAACGTACTATATCAAAATGATATTGCGGCAACTCGGTCTACCAGTTAGATCGGCCGTTTTGTCATCTTTCGGGGCCTCTGGGCTGGGACACTCGGACAGGAATATATTCAGTGCTGTCAAAAAGTTCGCATGCAGCTCAGATAGGTCTACTTGTTCAATCATTCGCTAATATTGCAATCCTAGTGAAAAGATACTCGTTAATCGTTAGTTTACGCAAAAATTTTAAACTAAAGTTAGGGTACACTATAATTAACGCTTCATTACAATTACATCTAATTTTGGATAGCACTCAAAAATAATAATAATACTCTAGTATGTATGAGGCGTCCGACTCTTGGCCGATACACCTGAGTGGGTAGATACCAATCATCCAAGCAGCATCACCATCGTCATCATCATTGACGAGGCGGGAAACGCTGGAAATTGTGCGCGGTGCAGACAGGAACACGAAGAGGAAGAGAAGTGGAGCGAAAGCTCTACGCGTTTATACTCTTGGAAACGCCATGTTATGATGATACATGCCCTGAGCTGTGCTAGGAGTTTCCGCGTAACTCAATACAGGCTCTGCTCCGATGACGCAATGATACGTTATCTCTCTTACATGACGCATATTTTTTTGTATTTCTTGTTCTGAGTTGATTTCTCTCTTCCTCTGTCGAAGTTCCTTCGCCTTGAGGTGAACGCTCGCAAGCTCCGCAAAAGCGAGGGAAGATGCGAACTCGCAGAGGTCGTACCCAGCCTCGTTTTACCTCGTTCCTAATATTCTCTCTCTCTTCCCCCCCCCCCTTCTTTTCAGAGATTTAAATCGAGAAGTCGAGTCGAAGAACGAAAGCGTCGAGCACGAAGGTGAGTGACACGTGGAACACAAAAACTGTTACGTCGCGTGTTTCGCAACAATCTTGCAACGCGAACGGCGAAATCATCAAGAACAGCACGGCCGCGGGCGAAAGGGCCATTAAGACTCCGAAAGCGGCAACACGTGTGAGGCGTCGTTCATTGTACGCCTTGGACGCTTGGGAGAGAGTTCGCCATCAGCTGCGTTTCCTCGCGAACGTCGTGGGAGAGGATGCGAATGGCCGGTGTGGCTTTTCGTGTTGCCGCGCTGAGCTCAGTATATCCAGCATCGTTTGATATTTTCTAGCTTTCGTTTAAACAAAAAAAGAAGAATGCGTGGTCTGCTCTATACTACGTAGCAGGATGTGCAGTCAACCCACACACAACACTCTCGTATGAAGGAGTACAGCTGTCTTTTAAGCAGCAGTAGATTGAGTTCCAGCTCGTTGAATGCGATGTAATGTAACATTCCGACTCAGAGGTGATTGCCCTCTCTTTTGTGCGAATGGATGTGCGAAAACAGTTTTATAACATAGCGTGGGACCCCGTTTACGTAATGGGGACGACTCCGCATTCAATATGAAAGAAATTGTAAAAATTCATAAAAAGGACGAGACAGGACTGCAACTCGAAATTGGCACGCATTATTTGGTACTGACAATACAATATTCTACACTTAAATGATGTTAATCAGTAAGCTGCAGGAACCAATGCACATTCTTAGTGAATATTATATAAGCCAAAACGCTGAAGTAGCTCATCGTGGAATATTTTACAGCGCAACGGGTTAGATACGGGCAGCGAAGGGACACAGCGCTGAACTCTGAGCTGAAACTTATTTGGAAAAAGAAATGACATACATAGGGGACAATGAGTCATCAAAACAGTGCGCATGGGCAGATGTGTTACACCGCAACACGCTTCATGTCTTGTCCAACAGGAAGTTATATTCTTCATCTTGAAGAGTGATAGATGGATGCCTTATGCACTTGTTATTGGATTTAATGAAAAAAGCTTCGGCTATCTCACGCGTGCACTGGTCTACATGTCTATATTTGATGGAAGCTTTCTGCAATTAGGGCACACATCCGCATAATCTACAATGCGCTGCCAAATGAGACGTGATTGCAGCACCTCATAGTGTCAGCTCATGCTCTCGCAAACGCACGTTAATGCACCGGCCTCCTCGGTCTACGTATTCACAGCCGCAATTAGCATGAATAGAGCGGATTAGCCATCCATAAATAACGTCTCGTTGAATATGGGAAATTATAGAAAAAAGCAGTAGAATTATCTCTTGAAAAATTTGTTGATAGAAATATCCCTGTAATAATTCAAGTTAACAAGTTCCCAATTATGAGCCAAAATTTTATATAATTGAAATGTTAGAAGGAGTAGGTAAATATTTAATGAATTTAATAATTTTAACATAAGTGTAAATATTCTTTGATTAGGAGCATTAATTCACTTTGAAATTTCTTCGATAAATATTAATACCAAAACAAGTAAATTATTATTACAATATATATTATCAAAATGTACTAAGTAAATTTTGTTATTATAAATGTTTTATTTAAAACTATTAATACGATATATCCAAAAGTTACTCCTAATTTTTTATTAAATCCTATTTTATTATGACATAATCAAATTATGTATATAAAAATAATCATTATTCCTCCTAAAGTCATCAAAATTACTATTATAGATATAATGAAAAATTGAATCTCCTAAGTACTCCTTCTAAAGTAATCAAAATTATTATTATAGATACAACAAAAAATTGATAACTATAGTAAAAAATTTTTGACAAAAATATGGTAAATAAAACTAATGACAATAAATTTATTGCTGGATGAAAAAACGAAGCGCAAACAACTGATGAGAATATAATAATCATAATTTCAGAAAACAATATATTGTTACTACAACACTATTAGTATACAAATTTAGGAGGTTTGTTTACATAAAATCTTTCCGATGTTAAAAGTAAACCTAAATTCTATTTACAAAATTAATACTTTTAAATAAATCATTTGAATATAAGTTATGTCATTTTTGGTAATTATACTATATTATTAGGAGTTTTTATTTTTATTATTTCTTGCTATTTAGTAATAATTTTATTAAGAATTGATTTTGTTTATAAGCCTATTACTGGTATTTTGTAATTATTTTTGTATATTTATTATTTTAGGTGTATTTGCTTTTTTTAATTAGAATTGTTTGTGAAGTTGGGTTAGGATTAAGAATACTAGTAATAATAAGGTTTTAATATACAAATGAAATAATAAAAGTAAAACCCTAAGTTACATGTTAATATATATTCCAATGATTTTATTTTATCCTAATATATTTTTATAAATTTACCAAATAATTCTTTACTAATTGTGTTTAACACTTTTCCTCATAATTAAAGGCCTATAAATAATGCTGAATTAATTATTTCGGATCTTATAAGTTTTAAAATAACTATTAAATATATGAATTACTTTTTTAATAATTATAGCAATGCGAATAAATATTGCTTTTCAAAACAAAGTATTATTTCTATGTTTAAACTATAATAAATTTATTGTTTCTCGCTTTTCAATAAATATTTTAATATTATTTTATTTATTTTTGAATCAGTTTTATTCCCTACTGTTTTAATATTTATAGGATGTGGCTCACAACCTGAACAAGTGCAAGGTGGGTTATATGTAAAATATATACAATTCTTGGTTCATTAGGTACACTTATTAGTGTTATTGTTGGAAAAAATCTTTAATAATTATTTTAATGAATGATTATTTGGGCAATTAGGATGGCTGTCTTTAAATAATTTTAAGCTTTATAGTAAAACTGCTACATTTTTATTTCGTTTATGATTATCTAAAGCACATGTATAGAAGCCCGATTTCAGGTTCTATAATTCTAGCCGGAATTTTATTAAAATTAGGATTTTATGAATTATATCAATTTAAAAGATTTTTATTAATTTAAATTATTATAGACTAACATTTATTGTAGTTTGTTTATTAGTAGCAGTCTTAATTGATAATAAATCTTTTTGCATACTCTTCTGTATCACATATACGAATTGCTTTGAGATTGATTTTTGGGGTTTAACGTCCCAAAACCACCATTTGATTATGAGAGACGTGAATTGCTTTGAGAGGCTGTTAACAATTTATTTATATGGTTCATATGGAATATTAATAATAGTAATTGGCCATGTATTGTGTAGTTCAGGGCTTTTTTGTCTATGTAATTTAATTTGTGAACAATTTTATACTCGTAATATTTTTATAATTACTGAATTAAATTTGTTTTCCAAATATAACTTTATGATGATTTTTATTTAGAATTGTTAATATATCAGCCCTATATCAATAAATTTATTTGCTGAATTATTTTACGTTTAAGAATAATAAAATTTAGAAAGCTATTAACATTTTCTATAATAATGCCAACATTCTTAAGCGCTTGTTATTCTATATTTATATAGAGATATATTAATCATGGCCAAAGATCAGCAATTTATACAAGAAATGTAATTTTTATTCGGGAATATTACTTATTATTTTAGATAATCCTTCCTATATTATTATGATATATAAAATTAACTTTTTATAAAATGATTATAAAAAGTGTAACTAGTTTAAAAATTACAAATTGTGATTTTACAGATGAAAACTTCATTAAACTATTTTTATCCTATGAACTATATTACTTATAATATTTTCCATATGATTTTTAATTTGTCTTTTATTTTTATTATATATAATACATTTATTATTATTGACTATACTTTAATGACAATTTTGATCACGAATATAAATTTTATATTTTGTTAGATTGAATAAGTTTTATGCTTTTATTTTTTTATTAATTTCAAAAATAGTATTAGGATATAGATTTAGGTATATTATATTACATAAAAATAAAACTTCTTTTGCTGAATAGTTTTACTTTTTATTTTATCAATATTATTATTAATTCTAATGCCAAATGCATGTATGTTAATTTTCGGCTGAGATGGGTTAGGTATAGCGTCTTATTGTTCAGTAATTTATTATTAAAAAATAAACTCGTATAATTCAGGAATAATAACTATCATTAAAAATCGAATTGGAGATGTAATAATGTTACAATTATTTTTTCAATCAATTTTACTTCATTTGATCTGATTTCTTTAAAAAATGAAATAATTTGAGGTTTAATAATTGTTATTGCTGGATTCAATCCAGTAACAAGTGCATAAGTCATCCATCTATCACTCTTCAAGATGAAGAATATAACTTCCGGTTAGACAAGACATGAAGCGTGTTGTGCTGTAGCAGATGTGCCCATGCACACAGTTTCGATGACTCAATATCTCCTATGTGTGTCCTTTCTTTTTCCAAATAAATTTCAGTTGAGAGTCCAGCGCTGTGTCCCTTCTCTCTGCGTATCTAACCCGTTGCGCTGTAAAATATTTGGCGATGAACATCCACCAACTCGTCCAATTCGCGATTCTGCTTCGGCGAAGTAGCTGCTGCGTTCAGTGGATGAACCAGGGTTTAATGATTCGACACCTTTAGGAAATTGGGTTGTACAAATTATTTTACGCTAAGCTATACCTGTGCATTCATTATCTCTGGGTGACAAAAAAAAAGAGAAGATTTCGAGCATTGGAGCACAGTGTTTCTTAGAGCAGTGATATTGAAATTGGTAACTAATAATTTACTAAATAATCAACTGGCCAGTTATATCAAGCATCTATCACGAAGATCAAAGAGGAGGACTACAATGCAAACTTTGCATGCATAATACACTAACGTAACGTCTCGGATGATACTCATAGTTTCCATCAGTTAAACAGAAGATAAAAATTATTAGCGAATGGGAAGCAAATTTTTGTTGAGATTTTAATTTCTAAACCGAGTGAAACAACACTAGCTAAGCTCAAAAGTCTCTTTGTCACGAGTCTTACACCAAGCTCCGCCCTACAAACCGTCGGGTCACTTTTTCTTTAAAATGTTAATTTTCTTCGTTTATACGTCAAGGTCAAATTTTCCCATGGGAGACACCGCGTGTATATGACCGAAGGCAATCGTGTATACTGCTCCACGAATCGATATAAAAAATTCCCCTCGAAGTTCGTCTTTCGCATTTAAAGGAATTCAGTCACCTGATGGACTGGCCCATGCCCCACAGGTGGCGCTTCGAAAGCGGTACGCAAATAAAGGGAGTTCCTTCAACGCAACAACAAGGAACTGCCTCCAAATGAAAAAGCCGGTGTCACCTGCACAACGTTTCGCCGAACGAGCCAATAATAAGAGCGATCTCAGTAAGCCTCGACATGCAGCCAATCCGCGTGGTGCGCTTCCGTCCCGTGTCGTTTTCACCGCTACAAGGCGAAGTAATAGTTGAGCGCGCGTCGATGCAAATGGCACCCGACATCCGTTTTTCGCTTGCTTTACGACCCCATAAAACACGGCGGCCCGGTTGATATTGGAAGCCGCCTAGAAGCGAAGGATAAAGCCTAAAAAAAGTGCGAGAAGCAGTAGCGGGGAAGGAACTTCTGTTTTTTTTTTTCTTTTTGTCTGGATCGATTGGCCCCTACTCGGGTGTCCTTGTCACGGCGAATTTCGCGGCGAATGCGCGTCACCGATAGAAGAAACTCACGTACTCCGGAAACCTTCCGCTCTATCTCTCGCGCACTATTATGCCGTCTCTCCGTTTCTCTCTGTCCTTTCGGGGCGTTTACGTGCTTCGGTTCCTCGTCACCCCCCTTCCCGCGTCCGTCGTCCTAGCACCGCACTGTCTAACCTCCTCTCCCCCCTCCCCCCGGAGTCCTGACAGATGCGTGCCGCGCACGCGTTCTCGAAATAGAATCGCCAGCGCCTCGACCTCGGACGACTCTCAGCTTTAGGTCACAGCAAGGGTTTTTTTTTTTCTTTGTCTTATAGGGTCAGAACAAAAATCGAGAAACGAAAAGTTCGCTCCGCGGGGGTCAGGCAGAAACGAACAAATATGCAAACAGGGGAGACGTGCACGAAGAGTGTGACAACATATTTGAACTGTACAAAAACCTATAGCTTAGTAAGGAACCGGTGAAAGTTTGGGCATGCGTATAAAAAAATGAGCTCTCTATGCTCCATCCCGTCTCACCTCGCTGCGCGATGACGGTGACATATAGGGATCGCGTCAGACAATCAATAACGGGACGCGGCTCCGTAGATAATAAATGTTGTCGCGGTACAATATAGGGCTCGCCTTCCTTAAGAGCTACTAATGTATCCCTTGTGCAATTCACCTCACGAACATTATTTGGCCGCAAATAATAGTCAGTAAGCAAGTACCAACTAGGCCAACAATCAGTATTGTCACCTCACGAAGCTGGTGAAGCGAAGTTGAGGTGCTGATGCTTCCAGTCGCTTAGAGCAGGAACAATCAGTCGAATGCGCGCTTCGCGTGCTAATTAATGTTCACGTGTACACGGCACCACTTACACATAATACTTGACATCGCGTTCCTTCTTATACGCGACGCTGCTTTTCTTTGGTGAGAGTACGGTTATCGCACTAACTGCACTGCCACCGCGATGCGCTCAGGCATTTCAGTTTCACACACGGAAGGCGTGCTTGAGCATGGGATGTTATTCTCATCAACGGATACCTACACCTAGATGATTGTTTCGGTTTCTAGAGCAATATCCAACTCTCGGAAAGTGTAATGCAATGTTCTCGCACTTGATGCGTAATAGACCTACGGGAATGCCGCCGCTATAAGCCGTCTCTCTTTACGTACACTCTGGATTCCTAAAGTAATCGTCTAAATCACTCTGGTTGAATGACGCTCAGGGGAAACTTGTTGCAGTACTGATGTGGCTCTTCAATGAGCGAAGCAGTTTTAGGCTGCCCCTGTGATGCTGGCCTTAACCAGGTGGTTCTGTTAATATGCCACACGCTGAAGGTGACACACTGATTGAAAATCACTTATCCAAGGCTTTGGGCATCATGATCTATGGGCTTGCATCTACCTTCTTATGTATTAATGTATAATACGTAAAAAGATTTATATAGAACAATGATCAATAGGACTGTTCAGTAGTCTCCCAAAGAGAACTCTTTTTCTCTTCTTCTAAAGCATTTTTTATCACTACGAAGTAGTTTGCATACCGACGACGTGAATACTCTAAATTTGAATAAATATATAGTCGAATGATGTAAAACTATCGCGAGGAAGAACTTCTGAATAAAGACAACATTAAGCAATGCAGGAAACACCCTGAGCGTAATTACACAGAACGAAAGCCGGGTACAGAAAGCATAAATGACATGCACGGTTCCCTAAATTTTACTTTCTTGTCGCCGTAATTTGCTAAGAAAATGTGGGAACATCATATCTGATTAGAGGAAAATATTAAAAATACACACTAGCATTGCGCATTATCTTTAACCAGAGAAAGATAATTCTCTATGCAAGCAGGAACTTCGAAATCTGAATATTTCTAACAGTGATCCCTGAGTGGAATAGAGGCTTCTCAAATTGTAGGCTTGCGCTATGTATGCTAGCCTAAGATCAGCGCACCCTCACAAAATCCAAAAAAAAAATAAATATCTGCACGCAGTGCAGATGTTCTGTGTGAGTGAGTGAGAAATTGGAGCAGAACAGATGCGGGGCAATATAAGATCAAGACGAAAATGGCGTTTTCGGCAATAACGATACCGTGCACACGTTTTGAGGCTTACGTTTCATGTAGTGTGCACGGATGAGCGAACATGTGGTCATTTGTTACAGCAGACGTAATTTCGTACTTTCTTTATTTCGTTTCCCCGTATTAGAGGGTTACACATTGCGTCCATCGAGCAACCATGTCTCTCCCAGCACCAAAAAACAAAAGACAGGTTCCTGAATGTACAAATGACTGGCACTTGAGAATTAATGGGGCGAGAGCGATAACGCGGACATCTGATGACCACCGCGACACGCTTGAACGGCAGGGTGAGAGCTTGCAATATGAAACGTCGCAGCGACAAACAACTCGTGCGTGCGTGTGTGTGTGTGTGTGTGCGTGCGTGTGTGTGTCAGAGAGAGAGAGAGAGAGAGTGTGTGTGTGTGTGTGTGTGTGTGTGTGTGTGTGTGTGTGTGTGTGTGTGTGTGTGTGTGTGTGTGTGTGTGTGTGTGTGTGTGTGTGTGTGTGTGTGTGTGTGTGTGTGTCATATCCTCGCATGGATAAGAACGCGACAGCAGCGGCGACTCACTCGCAGCGGGGCATCACAACAAGCAACAGTCGCCCAAACATGAGCAATGGCGTGGATGGACGATGTTTTGCCGGCGATGCGCTCTCGCGGAAGCGAAGCGGCCGCTCTGTACAAGAAGAGCGGCCCGCGAGGAACGTGAAGGAACGCCAAACGTGAACTCGACCAGAAGGGACGCGCGTGATGGGAGCCTTTTTCGCGAAAGAGAGGAGGACGACGTGCGATTATTCTTCTTCTTGGGGCCTTTTCTGCGTTCTTCGGTAGTAGTGGGGGGCGAACGCGCTGCTTATGAGCGCGGCGGCTGCTTCCCTAATGGCGCCGACCACTCCCCGCTGCAATCCGCTTCGGGCGCCGTGTTGCGTGAGCGGCCCGCGGCGACTTCGTCGAGGGTCGAAACTGCGTGCACACGAAGACGACGCCAAATCTGGGTTAATGCCGCCGCCGCAATTGCATGCCGTCGGCCGGTGGCCGCCGAGAGTATCGAACCGGCACAGTCATTCAACTCGTGATGTTTTAAAAGCTGCCCCGACCGTCATTCTTCCCGTTTCTGGAAGCCTTTTTGCATATAGCTGATGCTGATATGTTGCAGTAGAGAAACACGCGGGGAAGAAGGGAATGTGACGCCGTACGTCACGTGCAAAATTCGCAATTTCGCGCTCGCCTGATGCGTCGTTTTCTGGGATGAAGAGTCGCGCTTTCAGCGTGTTATAGCTTGCACTAGATTTGCCATCCGGAGCGTTTTTCTCCTGCAGCTGGTGTATGCCTCTATCGACTGCCTCCATGAAACTTGAGTTCATGTATTCTAGGGCTTTACTCCTGTACTACATGTATACGCTAACATCGTGTTACCCTATACGTCGTACATAAGTACTACAGGAAATAGTGTGTTTTCCCCTCTGGTCTTGACTTCCTGTACAAGACAGTATAGAAGCTTCAATATAACTGCCTCAAAGCGATGTTATCAAGTATCTCGCATTTATACATTCCAATGAAGGTGGTGTGAGTCACTGCGCAAGTGGTCCTGTTTTTTTTTTTTCCTCTTCCGTTTCACATTGTAATATTCTTGATATCGAAAATTATGTGGCCAAAGATTATTGCATAGAGTCCTGCAGTTAGGAACTTAAACATCTCGCATCTCAATTCTACTGCACATTCTCCATATTCTTTACGTAACGTTTGTTTGTTCCCGTGTTCTCTCAATCTAGCACCACATGTTGTATAACATTATGGTCACCGAGTGCACATGCGTCGGAATCTGCGTGACACTCCCACATATTTAGGCTCGGACAATCATCGGGGACACGGAAGTTTTCTGTAGTTATGAACGAAGTGATGCGTCAGTCCTCATAGTTGGGTAGAAAAAACTTAGGCATAAATGTGTGCGTGTGAGTGTTCTATTCAAAAGCGAACTAGTCATTACCATTGTTTTGTTTTATTTCTTCTACTTTCCCATATGTTTTTCATTTCTTTAACTGTTTTTTTAGGGTGGTGTCCAAGCATAGACGCTATCGCGAGGTATACTCTTGAAGGCGAAGCTTAAATGTTCTTTTTTTTTCTTCCTTTTTACAGCTCAGCTGCCTTAGTCTACACTGTGCCATTGACATCCCCTTTGTAGTGGTAGCAGTGGCAGTGACAGTAGCTGTCACACAGGTCACGTGACCAGAGAGTGGAGCGAATAAATAAATACATAAAACTAAATGATTATAATGATCATTCAAATGGCATCAAGGTGCCTTAGCCTTCCATCACATGCAATTACGCCCTTACAGCTTCACTATTGAGAGGTTTCTATCTATCCTTTTTTTTTCACTCTCTTTCCACTGCACGTCTTTCCTCTATGTGGACATTTCAAGTGAGCATAAGTCCAGCGCTACTGCTACACAATACGATGGTCTCTTTTGCGCTCCCAAAAAGCAGACGCCTAACGCTTACAATAGCATCTGACGGAAGTTGTCACCCGTTCACTCCACGGGTTCTTTCCTCCGTTACCACTTTCTTTTTAACCCAGACTACGTGGGAATCTTCCCCTCGTTCCAGAAGCGGGATGCCATTCGCGCCCCCCTTTTTACGACGGGCCCGATCTTGTCGTAATGCTCATCTTTATGAGTTCATAAGCGTGAGCTACGTTTGACGTGGCCAGCCAGCGAAACACTGTCGCTTTTCCCCCGCTGCCTGTCAGTGCAGCTGTTTGCCGTGTCGTGTGCGCGTGTTCAAATTACGTTCTGTTGCCGATGTTAGCCTCAACCCCTTTCCACTCCGTCGTTCACTTCACCCCTCTAGGGTTTTTACGTCTAGTTTCCCCTTCTCGTCCCCTTCCTTCTCGTTCGACCGTTGGAACCTTGCTGTTTTGAAACTGGCCGTCGATAGCCTTTTTAGTTTATTATTCGGTGGCCCGGAAACGTTGCTGAAAAGGTGCTATTTCTAGGGTGGCCTGTTTGTCGTGACGTAAAAGCGATAACAAGAAAGGGAAGTATCAAAAACAGTAAACGCGAAAAGAGGTATTTGCTTTAAGATTTACAGCTCTAACGTGTGAGGGCTATACAGAAACGCGCCAATTCAAACTACTCGGTCTGTTTGGGTGCGGAAGCAGCACCGGAGTGAATGTGCGTCTTTTATTTCTTTTCGCTTTGCTGTTCATTCGAGCGCATCTTAAACTCTCGCGTTCTTGACAAGTTTTTACTCAAGTGGTCTGCAATGCGGTGCTGTACAAATAGAGGTATTTTTTTATTTAATGTTTTTAGCAGTACCACGCTTTGCTGGAAGCAGCGGCTGGCAAGCGGCTGGACGCAACACTGGCTTGGAAAAAAAAATAATCAATGACGAAGTGTGGTCGGGGGCATCCGTAATGCGAACGTGGAAACTGTAAGCCTCGTGGTATTCTCGCGTCTAGACACGTGCAAATTGAAACAATTTTTAACTTTACCGCACTTCGCGTGTGGTGAAAGAGATCAAAACCGTGACTATCGACCTCGACAGAGAAGTGTAGTCCAGTATTTCGAGCTCTCTGCTAACAACGAAGGTGACAGACACATTGGTCGCGCCATGTATTCGTTCAAGGTGACCATTAGTCATCACGCAAATGTCTGGGGTTAAGATGTGTGCAGCATATATCGCTATGCCACGGCTTGCTAACTTCGAAAAGCCGTAAGCGGGGTTGACGCACACGCAACCTGAGCCGACGAGGCACCATAGAAATTTTCGCAGTGACTAGAAATTAGCATTACCATTAGCGGCACGCGAAACTTGATGAAAGCCATCTCTCAATTATGAAATTTTCAGTTGTCGCTTGAGTGTATGAAGGTTTTGATCATTCTTAAAGTTTTGTTATTGGGTTTTCTTTACACGACTTACGGTTTTACAATTGCGAGGGGTTTCGAATCATCTTACAGCAGATATTTCCCACACGGGCAATGTGAACTGGCACTGAGTTTTCCTCGATCCAAGAGGGACATTCTTGCTCACAGACCTACTGGTGGACTTTTTATATTTCTACTCGTGCAAAAGAATCCTGTAAAATGTGGATTTAAAATGGCAGCTCTATCTTTAAACAAGACACCTTTCTTATCCATGGATATTTTAACGGATCCGCACCAGCTGCGAAACATGCTTTATGTCGCGTGTACGACTTATGATAACCCCTCATATGAATTCACAAATCTGTATGTTCGCGGATTTCCTCACTTTCCTGCAGGCATTTGAAAACGTATATGGCCCCTCTTTAACGACAGTATATATAAGCTCTGAAGTCTAGGTCATTGATGTAGATCTTTGGTGTGTTCTCGAAATATATGTGCGGGCCGACATATCATCTTCGGTATATTCACGTGACGTCTCATACTATTTGGCGCGTAGGTGCTGTAGAGCACTAAGCGTATGCACTAGTACACCGTGCACTAGCGTGCACCTAGGGCACACTGAGCATAAACTAAGCGTATAATAAGCTCCACTGAGCATACAGAATAAGAACTCAGCCCCTTCATTACCCTCCTAATACAGCCCTAACGTGTCGTGTCAGCACTGACGACATCAGCCACCTAAGTTTCGGCACGCCTGCCGTTACGAGAGGCGACCTCGTTTACACGTCACTCGCATGTGCTCTTTCAGACACATGGCAGCATCGTAATACAACCAGCTGCCTCCATCAGCTGTAGTCGACAGCTCTCTATTTCTAGCTTGAATGCTGCTTTTAGAAGGAAGGAACTAGAGGTCGAGCTATCTCTATCCGCGCATTTTCGGGACTACAAAATGTTTCACACAGACCAGCTCTTTCATTGCCTCTACTTTGATACCACTAACTTGAACATTACGTTCGTTTTACCAGCCTTTTATGCTTTCTTGTTGGTTCCTGTATAAATGCAACTTCCGGTACTGAACTCGGACCCCGATGTGGTCGCAAAATATACGACCTGGCGAGGCAATTTCAGAGCGATCCAGGTGACAACGGTATAGAGAGCAGGTAAGGTGTCCTTTTTTTGTGGTACCGCTCTCTGCGCCTCGGTGACATGCGAGTCTGCAGATTGACGAGCCCGCGGCGGCACTGCACCCGCGAAGCAGCCCTGCGGAGGGAAAAGCAGTCGAATCAATTTTACGGGCCGTGCGCGTCACCGTCCCTCTGCTGCTTTATAGGCACGCGATCGAGGAAGCGGGACGGTCCATTCTCTTCACGAAGATGTTGAGAGCACGTGGAACTTGCGCAGGGTCTGCAACGTTGCCTCCCGCTGGCGCGGAAGCTGTTTTGGCGGCTCGACACGCCGCGAAACGTATATCGCCGTCTCGTAAACATGGCAGCGACCAACGCCCAGACTGCGACGACCTGGTCGATTCTTTTTTTTTTTTTTTTGCCCAACAACGGAGCAACTGAAGAAGCGCTGCAACAGCCGTAGTGAAGCGTAGGAAAGCTGTTGGTGTATAGTCGTCATCAACACGGCAGCGAAGACAGGTGCACGTGACCAAACAACAGCAACAAAAAATGCAGTAACACGCTGGGAAAACCATCGGGCAGCGATGCTGTAATTGATTGATTTGTGGGGTTTAACGTCCCAAAACCACTATTCGATTATGAGAAACGCCGTAGTGGAGGGCTCCGGAAATTTTGACCACCTGGGGTTCTTTAACGTGCACCTAAATCTGAGTACACGGGCCTACAACATTTCCGCCTCCATCGGAAATGCAGCCGCCACAGCCGGGATTTGATCCCGTGACCTGCGGGTCAGTAGCCGAGTACCTTAGCCACTAGACCACCGTGGCGGGGCAGCGACGCTGTAAGAGTACGAGTGTATATGGTTGATCATCCTAATCACATTGAGCATTGTCAGCATGACCATTTACCATTTAGCAAACAGCCAAGAGCCACTGCTGTTTTTTTTCCTAAGTGGTAGTTATTTGTTTAACTAGAGGCAACTATGTACTTTGTATGTCCGTATGAACCAACCTAAGATAGGAGGAGTGCTAGTTCTCTTTCATTGTGCGATTGTCGTTTTTGCGCAGGACAAGAAGGAAAGAGACTAACGCGGAAGTCTCACAACCCGGTTTCCAGCTTAACGGCTGCGTGATCTATCATCGTTTAGAATTATTATCATCATCATTATTATTAGGTTTTATTTGTTTCCCATTTCACTTCCCCTCTGGTCGCGTGACCAGTTCATATTACTACTACAAGAACTACTACTACTACTACTACTACTACTACTACTACTACTACTACTACTACTACTACTACTGCTGCTGCTGCTGCTGCTGCTGCTGCTGCTGCTGCTGCTGCTGCTGCTGCTGCTGCTGCTGCTACGGCAGCATAGCGCGGAAAGGGCGCTTCGCTGTAAAAACTGAACAGCGTCTATATCTCAATTTTCGCTCAAACGACGTCGAGTTCTCCGCCGAACAGAAGTTGGCGTGATGTGTGAGGGGGGAGGGGGGGGGCTAATCACGTGATCGCACGGAGGACGTATCATCCGTGATGTTGCGCTATTCACGGATTTCATCACCTTGATGTCGGCTAAGTTGGTGAAGCAGCCCTCCGTTTTTAGCGTGCAAGCCATGTGTCATAATAGTTTATCTGGTAGCTGCATGTGGTGCGGTATGCACCTTAGTGCCATACATACATACATACATACATACATACATACATACATACATACATACATACATACATACATACATACATACATACATACATACATACATACATACATACATACGTACGTACATACATACATACATCATCATCATCATCATCATCATCAGCCTGACTACATCCACTGCAGGACAAAGCCCCCTCCCATGTTCCGCCAGTTAACCCGGTCCTGTGCTTGCTGCTGCCAATTTATACCCGCAAACTTCTTAATATCATCTGCCCACCTAATATTCTGTCTCCCCCTAACCCGCTTCCCTTCTCTGGGAATTCAGTTTGTTACCCTTTAGTTAGGGATAATAGTTAATAAAGAGTGCCTTAGTAACCTGCGCTTCGCCTATGACATTGCATTGCTGAGTAACTCAGGGGACGAATTGCAGCTCATGCTTACGGAGTTGGACAAGGAGAGCAGAAAGGTGGGTCTTAAAATTAATCTGCAGAAAACGAAAGTAATGTACAACAACCTCGGAAAAGAGCAACGCCTCGAGATACGTAATAGTGCACTTCAAGTTGTAAAAGACTATGTCTACTTAGGGCAGGTAATAACCGCAGAGCCGAACCACGATACTGAAGTAACTAGAAGAATAAGAACGGGGTGGAGCACATTCGCCAAGCACTCTCAAATTATGACAGGCAGATTGCCACTATCCTTTAAGAGGAAGGTATATAACAGCTGTATCTTGCCGGTACTTAGCTACGGAGCAGAAACCTGAGACTTACAAAGAGGGTTCAGCTTAAATTGAGAACGACGCAGCCAGCAATGGAAAGAAAAATGGTAGGTGTAACCTTAAGAGACAAGAAGAGAGCAGGGTGGATTAGGGGACAAACGGGGGTTAAGGATATCATAGTTGAAATAAATAAGAGGAAATGGACATGGGCCGGGCATGTAGCGTGTAGACAGGATAACCGCTGGTCATTAAATGTAACATACATACATACATACATACATACATACATACATACATACATACATACATACATACATACATACATACATACATACATACATACATACATACATACATACATACATACATACATACATACATACATACATACATACATACATACAAGACAGATGCCTCCATCTCCAATTCTCCCAATAGTCGTGCACCCTCCAGGGTACACGCAGTCATCTTTCCCTTAGCGACCACTTTTTACGAGGGGCGCCGCTCGTTATTGCCGGCCGCCGTCGCCCCAATAACAGCGTCACTGATGGCTGATATTGCCCGAGAAGATTATCGCGGGAGGCGCCGTGGAGAGCCACGAAAAGAAACGGCAAGGCGACGGATACAAAGCCATGTTTGCTGCGAATGAAAGCCGCTCGGGGTGGGTGGGAGAACCTTTCGGACTACCGGTACATGCGTAGTCGGAACTCGAACGCAACTCGAAAGGAAAAAGAAAGGAAAACACGGTTTATTCTTTCAGAAACACGTCAGTCAACACGAAGTTAGAAAAAGAAAGAAAACCTCTTTATTGCTTTCAAGCTTGATAACACGATTCTCGTAAGCTGTCTTGTGTGCAAACACTGCGATGTGAAAGCCCACCCACCACTTGTTTGTTGATTGATAAGTACAATCCCGTGTTAGCAAAACGTATAACTAAATGGTGAGAAGTCTGTTCAGATCCGAACTGTCTTTCGCAGTAACGTGAGCAGCCCGTGATCATTTTTATTTATTTATTTATTTATTTGTTTATTTATTTGATTGGTTTGTATACACAGAAAGCTCTATACACAGAGGAAATAGGGAGGGAACAAGCTGAGAACTGCGACCAATAGGGGCACTACACCTACCTGCTCCTTCGGGAAGGGGAGACATAGAGCATGTAAATAAAGAACAAGCGTGGCAAATTTGTGCTGTTTCCCGCATTTTCCCCTTCTGTACAAAAAAATTCGATTGCTGCAGACGTTCTTACATTGATGTACACTTTGTGTATGTATGTATGTATGTATGTATGTATGTATGTATGTATGTATGTATGTATGTATGTATGTATGTATGTATGTATGTATGTATGTATGTATGTATGTATGTATGTATGTATGTATGTATGTATGTATGTATGTATGTATGTATGTATGTATGTATGTATGTATTCTAAAGTCATTCGAGAAAACATCGTAACAAACACAACCGCGCAGTGTATCCGTACGCATACAGGAGTTGAAGAATGTTGTTTTGTTTCTTCTTTATCCATTTGAAGTGTTCTTATGAGAGTCCATTGCAGCGAATTTTCATACATCTTTGTGCCTTTTGCCAAAAATAGCAGGAAAGTGAGCCAGATGAACAGGGCTTACAAGGGAGAGATTGTGATAAATGAAGTGATGTCAAAGATATAGATGTAGGTTCAGCGTGAATACAGCACAGTATGCGTTACTTCACGAAACGGCTAGCTTCACGTTCAGTGCTTTGATAGTCTTTCTAGTTTTTGAGTGTGCCTAAAAGAAACAATCCAGGGCATAGCACAAGAACTTCCAGCTCCATACCTGCTATAGACACTACTGAATGACCAGCAGCCTTCGAGAGTCGTCGGTAAGGTTCAGCCCCCTTTCACCGAAACCTGACCTACAATATTCTGAAGTCTGAAAAAAATAAGGAAAAGAACCCTCTGCAGGTCTGGTGTTCGAAAATTTCGCTTCACTGAAGATGTCTTTTCTCACAACAAGCCCTCGTAGTGACAAAATATACTTGTTTGAATGTCAGCAGTGCGTCTAAAGCACTGCTCTCAAGCACATAGATGGCGTTCTCTCAGATACCTAGGCACCGGCTTTATTGACGCTGCACATGCAGCGAGTATACAATATGATTTGTAAGTTCGCGAGAATATTGGCAAAGGCTCGGCAAACTGAACGTGCCGTGTGCTCAAAATGACTGAAAGCCCATGGGAGCATCCGCTGAAAACGTCAAGGAATGATGACGTATTCGTTTTGTGTGTGTGTGTGTGGGTGTGTGTGTTTGTGTGTGTGTTTGTGTGTGTGTGTTTGTGTGTGTGTGTGCGTGTGTGTGTGTGTGTGTGTGTGTGTGTGTGTGTGTGTGTGTGTGTGTGTGTGTGTGTGTGTGTGTGTGTGTGTGTGTGTGTGTGTGTGTGTGTGTGTGTGTGTGTGTGTGTGTGTGTGTGTGTGTGTGTGTGTGTGTGTGTGTGTGTGTTTGCAGAGAGGGTGGTGTGCATGGCTGCGTTGTTATTGGGCCCTTTACCTATGCGATAGTACGGAACCTTTCATAAGAAGGCGAATGAGTGCGTTCCGCATTTGGTTCTTTATTTCGCTTCTTCGAACAAAAGCTTATTCTTCGGGCGTGGTGAATTCCAAAACAACCTTCTGTACTCTTGCTCTGATGAAGAGCTATACCGCTCAACTGCCATCCAGACAACTGGGGTGTTCATTATTGTGTGTTTTCAAGTGACAATGGCGCAAATATTCTTGATTATCACCAATTATTATATGTGTTCCTCTCTTGATTTAGGATCGCTAATTCCCCAGCGTATCTCAGACATCACATATTATTGAGTTTGAATTCAGAAAAACTCATTATTTGACAAGGATGCACACGTGGGTAACCTAATTTTCTTCTTTTCAATCGGTGGTCTTTCATTATTTTTTTTTGCTATGTTCAGATAGAAAAGTATATATAATGAACGTCAAGTGGTTTTTGAGCTGGGAACGGTAAACGGGGGGCTAAATTGGAAGCGCGCTATCATGGTACTGGGAAAAGCCGGTAGCCGGCAAAGCGAGACCCACGGACGAAGCTTCGAAGCGGCGTGCGCGAAATGAAGCTAAAGCTGAGATTTATGGCCAGAGAGAAAGAGGGAGAGGAGATATCTCGACAAAGGGCTTATAAAAGGCTCTGGTTCGGGCCCACCGCGGTTTCTGTTCTGCACGAGGTTCATTATTATCTCCAGAATTGCTTGCTTAACATATTTATTTAGTTTTCAGAACTTCGCGTGCCTATACACCCACTATCGTGCTTGCGGGAGGAAACAAAGAGAAAAATGTATTCCCTAGGAAGAAACAACGATAACGTCATAATTCATGTGAAAGCTACTAAGTACGTACTACGCTGTGCATTCCCCTAGCGGTCATTTCTGTTCACTTCCCGGAGAACACACGTACGTAATGTTGTTTCAGAAACATTCTCCTCTTCCTCCTCTTCCTCTCTGGCTCACTCTTTGTGCCCGGGCTTATTCCACAGCGATGCTCGTTTGTTAAAGAGAAATGACCCGCCCTCTGAGGTTGAAGAGGAGTCGGGCATTCATCGGAGCCCGCGCGTGGATGCGCCATTCCGATCGGGACAAAAGAAACCACGCACACTGGTTTGTCATTGTTTTCAGAAGTGGCCGGCTTTTCCAGTTGCTATGCGCATTAATTTTTCCACACGGGCTTTCTTTCGCATACGCAATGACACGCTGCGCCTCCTTACAAAACAGCTTGTCTTATTCTGCTGCGCTTATCGCGGCCGCTACTGTTGTTTCGTGGATATTTACTCGGGAGAAAATCAGTTTAGCGCTTGGAAAACGAATAAAAAGGCAGGTTGAGACGCACCCAATTGATCGAGGTATCAGCTGTGTGATTCCCAGATTACCAGTACAGTGACACCAAGCCTGCTTCTGAAGCAAGGCTAAAAAAAAGACTCTTTGTTCTAGAACAGTAACGCTCAAACGGGAGCCTATGAAGCCCTTACCTCTCTCTCTCTCTCTCTCTCTCTCTCTCTCTCTCTCTCTCTCTCTCATTCTTTGGAGACGCACTATGCTCTGCGACAAAAGTTTCTTCTGGTAATTTGTTTGCTTCACTGCATACAGTTTCTCTATTGCGGTGGAGCTAACCTGTAGTTTCTCCTATTCACGGGATTATTGTAAAGCTTTTGTTGCATTTTTCTACGAAATATGCACGCGCGGATACTTATATATAAGGTCTTAGTTATAGGCTAACATATACGAAGAACACAGCTAGCAGCCGGTTGTATGTAGCTGCAGTCCGCAGAACTTATTGAAAAGTTCTTGAGATCGAATTGGTACGGCAATTTAGTCTGACCATTTTTGCCAGGGGGAAATAAAAGGCACCTGTTCCATGCTGCGTGCCGTGTTAAACTATGACTGCGCTTCCACTTCCCTAGCCAGCCTTTCTTCTTTCTTTCTTTCTTTCTTTCTTTCTTTCTTTCTTTCTTTCTTTCTTCCTTTCTTTCTTTCTTTCTTTCTTTCTTTCTTTTGTTTTACTTCAAGGTTATCTCAACACTACCTATCCAGAAGGGGTGCCCGGAACGTTCATGACTGAGAACCACTGTTCTAGAATTTCGGTCAATATTTACTCGAGGAAACTCCCGCACTGCAATCGTTCAGCCGCTGTGGGAATGATGGGCCACAGACGAATTTGTCTGTTCTGCGTGCTCGCCGTTTCGAACGCAGCTGCGGCCTTGGTTATTGTTGTGTTTTGGCTTTTGCTTCTGTTAAAAGTACGACTAGTTGTGAAACTTGTGTGTTCATTTGGATTGGTCAGCCTAAGAAGGTCAAAGTGGTTAACGAGGACTGGATAACTTTTGCTCAACTTCGTCTTTCGGCAAAGCAGCTGCACGCCGCACGGAGCAGAAGGAACGAGGCTTAGGCAAATCGATGCGCTACCCATCGTTTCCATGCTGGCTGCT
The DNA here is from genome assembly GCA_013436015.1 of Rhipicephalus annulatus. Taxonomy (NCBI): domain Eukaryota; kingdom Metazoa; phylum Arthropoda; class Arachnida; order Ixodida; family Ixodidae; genus Rhipicephalus; species Rhipicephalus annulatus. The sequence goes on along the minus strand of WOVY01014596.1, from coordinate 485,784 downwards.
GAAGCGTCATACATCGCAGCGATAGGATACTATCGCGCCAGGTATACCTCCGCTGTAATATTATGAGACGCGGTGCTATTTAAGATTGAGTTATCCGAGAACAACCACTTTTCTATGCCTGTAGATATTGCGCCTTGAGGGACCAAAAAAGACTGAGTGAATTCTTCAGAGCTTTTCGGTGCGTATACACACTCAAGCTGCCACGTAACATGACATGCAGTAAACGCAATGTACACCAGTTTGCCTGAAGGGCACGAAATATATTCATTCATAGATAACCCGGGCCTTTTCCCCATTAATAAAATAACACCCGCCGACGCTCCCTTGGCGTGGCTTACTACCACGCAATACATGGACCTTAGCAGCACGCCTCAAGTCACCTGCTCCTCTTCAACCTTTGGATATATATATATATATATATATATATATATATATATATATATATATATATATATAAGGGAAAGAAGTTTATACCATAGGGCTCGTTTTTCCGTGTTTTAACACAATATTAATGAGATCTAACAGACAGTAATGCCAAGGAATGTACAGGGGAAGTTATTCGAACCAATGGAATGTAAATAAGAAGAAATAAAAGTGGATGAAAAAATAACCAGCCGTTTGTGGGTTTATATGTGGATTTAGAAGTAGGAGTGACAGTCAGCGCCATCTATAAGCCAAGCGACGAGTGTGAAAACACTCTTTTATGCGCATGTTTGGCGTCACGTAGCACGTGAACTTATTATGAGCGGGCAGCTGATTAATAGTCCCTCGTATACAAACTAATGACACCAAGTCTGCCAGTATATATATATATATATATATATATATATATATATATATATATATATATTGATTGATATGTGGGGTTTAACGTCCCAAAACCACTAAATGATTATGAGAGACGCCGTAGTGGAGGGCTCCGGAAATTTAGACCACCTGGGGTTCTTTAACGTTCACCCAAATCTGAGCACACGGGCCTACAACATTTCCGCCTCCATCGGAAATGCAGCCGCTATATATATATATATATATATATATATATATATATATATATATATATATATATATATATATATATATATATATATATATATATATATATATATATATATATATATATATATATATATATATATACAGGAAATGGAAGCTGCTCACGACCTTCCTTCTCCTGCCTGTATTCTTTTGTTCGCTTTCGTAGTATTCGTTTTTCTATCTTCGTTCCGCTTTTATAGACCACGAGCGAAGAGGAACTGCACTAACTCTGTGATAAACCTGCTAATTCGTAGACCTGCTAAACGGAAACACGCTTACTAAAAACTGGAGCTCAGCAGATTAGGCTATACAGCCGTCGTTAAACTTAAGCAAGGTGTCCGTTTCAAGTACATCGAGAGGCGAAAATGAAAGTAGCCTGAGTTGTTCAAAGCAACCGAGTCTTAGTGAAATGGCCCTGCAACGCAACAAATGGAAGGCACCGAAGCCTTGAGCGCTCTTTCCTCGTAAGTGAAAAAGAAGGCTGTGCGGGATGGGGGGGGGGGGGGGGGCTTGAGAAAATGGCGGAGTGAGAGAGTGTTTGATTTATAACTATGGTGCCCTCGGTCTCGAGCAAGCGCGCGATTCCCAACTGTTATACTGCATCGGCCGGTTTATTCTCTCCGCATTCAATCTATCGCAGCTTCCGTTTCGGGGTAAGTGAGATTGGCGAGCCGATCTTGACCAGTGCGTATAGCTATAGCCTGGTCATCAAGAGCCTCCTGCTGTCCCAAACCGTTACACTATACACTGGCTTTGCAGCGGCGATTTCGCAGCCCTTTCTTCGGGTCGCTGTGTGTTGGTTGGAAGAAAAAAATAGAACTTTCGCCGACCAGACGCAACTGAGTGTCCCTTTCGGAAGTGAGGGAGGGACGGGTCAGCTATACGGAGGAAGGAAATGGGCGAATGGGGTCAGCTTAAAAACTTCGACACTGCAATCGCTGCGAGTTGCTTTGCGAGACTATTTCTTCCTTTTGCGTACTTTCGATGTTCCGTTTCAGCCCTTGGGCGAAGTGCTAGCGCGGGGGTGTGCTCTGCGGATGGCGTCCGTCCGGCAATATCTTGGCCCGCGAAAGGGCAAGCGCCGGCTTCCCTTTACTGGCACGTTGGAACTAGTGGCCAACCGAAACGTGGGTGACTCGCCTTCGTTCTATATTCTCTCGCTCTCTCTTTTAAAGTGACACACACGCGGCGTACATGAGAGCTTTGCGTGTTTACGGAGGAAAATAACGCGTGAGTTCCAGAAAACGAGAGATTCATGCCGGCAGCATCAGTAACGTGAAAAATAGGGAAAAAACAAAACAAAAACTACAAAGACGTTGTACCAGTGCCAGCGTACGCCCCTTCATCTTCCTTCTTTCTTGCGATTCGCAAAGAACAAATGACAAACGACGTAGACCGGGGGCTGGACAGACGGAATGCCTGCATCGGGAAGTCCCAGCGGCGGCGGTATAACGGCCAACGCAAGTGTCTTTCGCAGCTGGTTAACGACGGTCCGGCCCGGGCGTCGGCTCTTTTTATTCCACTTGTTCGGTCGGCCGCCACTGTAAGGGCACGAAAAAAAACACCACCACAAGAGGGCGCGTATATCGGCGTCTTCTTTTGGGTCGTAAGCGACGGCGGCTCCATCTCGTCAGTTCGGGCGCGTTATGGCGAGAGCGCTTTATTATAGGCCCAGTTAGGCGATGGCCTCTTGATCTAACCATACCATTAATCTGAATGCCTGCCGCCCTCCCATTTCGGCCCGCGAGTTGGTTGCGTTGGCTTTCAAGTGGACCACGCTTGGTTCTGTGGCGTCACCCCCTAGATGGCGCTGCATGTCGTGCACACATGCACGTCCCGTTCCGTTTTCTTTCTATCGGAGTACTGATAGACACGCACTTTGGCATCGAGTATGGTATGACCATAGATGGCGATGGACGAGGAGGCGAACTGACAGCTTGTTTCAAACGACGTGGATGGGCTTTATTTACTGCTTGTAGCGACGCCCGACGCCAGTCTTTGGAAGCGTTAAAGAGCCCGGCCGCATGATAGCGTCCTCGTAAATGACATCTGTAAAGAAAATAACTTTGTCGACGAACCGGCGGCTATTCGCCGATCACCATGTAACGTGTCTTGCACGGCGAAAGAAAACACACGGGACACAGATGAAAACACACACACACACACAAACAGGGGCGCCGGATCTGTGTCCCGTGTGTTTTGTGGCGCCTTTCATAACCATGAACCGTCATCAACTCGCCCAATCGTTAGTGCCAATGAACGTGTGTATCCTTTCATTAGACGCCATGTGACGAATTACTCTTCCCAGCTTCCGAATTTTTTTCACTCCTTTGTGCCACGCACAAGTGATGAGTGGAATCACCTTTCTCCAGATGTCACCATCAAGGATACTAACTACATGATATCTTTCTCTAAGTTTTCTTATTGTTTTAAACTAGGCACCGCAATTTATACTTATATCATGTGTCTATCTTCGTTGATACACCGAACTTTGGCTTTCGTTGATAGTTAACGTATCTTGTATTTTGTTTTCTTTTTTGTGCCGCTATAACTTGTGTAGCTACTTGTAATCTTTTTTAAATGTACTTAGAAATTGTTGTGAGTTCTTTTTCTGCAATTTTTTGTTCTCTTTTGTCTTGTGACCTTTTTCTGAACTACTTCCAATTTTCTGTTTCTTTTCCCCACCCCCTCTGTAATGCCATTGGCCCTTAGGTTATTCTAAATAAATAAATATAAAAAAGAACGTACGAACGAAATAAAGAAAGAAAGAAAGAAAGAAGAAAAGAAAGAAAAAAGTAAGAAAGAAAGAAAGAAGGAAGGAAAGAAAGAAACAAACAACGAGCGCGAAATGGTTTCTCTAAATGCATTATTTATTTTATCTTGGCCCCTGTGTGTATTTGAACAAAGGTCGCTAGCATTCTAAATTGCATAGTCCTCGAAACACAGTCAAAATCCTTGGTAACTAAACTAGTCTTTTTTTTGTCCTGAATAACAAATTCGTCGCCATTGAGTCACTGTGGTGTATCCCAGTGACAGGATGCCAAACCACCAACATGCGAAAACAAAAAAAAAACGACGAAAATTGCCCGTACTTGTGGGGAAGTCAGTTCTTATGCTGTCAAAGTGGGAAATATGGTGGTAATCGTATAAGAGGGAAAAAATATTCTAGGCGTGACTTTGCTGTCATAAGCAGCAATGGACAATGAAGCTTAGGAAAAGCCTCAACCACGGAAGTCCTACACCAACTTACAACGATTTGCTCGCTCCCGTCCTCCTCGCTCATCCTTTGCCTTGACTCTCCCTTTCTTTACTATGAATTACTATTTCCCTTCCTCCTCCATTTCGCCTCACAAATTCCTTACTTTGACACTCCATTGCTTTACCACACTTAAATCTCTCCACTCCTCCTCACCCTCGCCTCACTTAATCCTTCACTTGACACTCCATTGTTTTGCTGTACCTTACTACATGACGTTTCCTAAAATAACTAGAGGAAACACAGGCGCTACGATCAGTCAGCGACCATGGGAATTATGGGTATGACATGGATTTGCCTAGTCTTCATGCTTGCGGGCGGCGAACTGCATTTGTGGCTTCGTTTATTGCGGTGTCTTGGTTTCGTTTCGAAGGAAAGAACAAAGCGTTTTTTTTTATTTCGTGACCCGATTAGAAGTGGTAAACCTAAAGGATTTAGTTGGTGAAGCGTAACTGCCGAACATTTGCCGATTGTTGTTTCGTGACAAAGCAGCTTCAAGCCATGCGAAGCTAGAACGAATGTAAAGTGCGAAGACTTGGCAAATCTTTGTCATACCCATCATTCCCATGCACGCTGAAATGCTACGTGTTGAAACTCCCATAGACACTAGCACCTGAGATCCTTCTAGTGGATACTTATGAAACTCTATCCTTTACTCTCTTTCTTACTCCTCACCTCGCCTCAACCATTCGTTGTCTTGACACTATTGCTTTGCAATTCTTTACTATCTCCAGGTGTTAGAGACATCGTAGTCGAAATCAAGAAGAAATGGCCATAGACAGGGCGCGGGATAACCTCTTGTCATGAAGGATCACAGACTGGATTACAAGAGAAGACAAGTGGGTGAAGGGGAAACAGAAAGTTGCATGGGCAGATGAGATTAGGAAGTTTGCGGTTATGAAGTGGCAGCAGCAAGCACAGGACCCAATTGACTGGCGGAATATAGGATTAGGAGATGTCTTAGTCCTGCAGTAGACGTGGTCAGGATGATGATGATGATGATGATGATGGCGGCTCTCTCCCTTCCTCGATACCCTCGCCTCAATATGTTTACTCTTTTTCTTCTTCAACGTCATCTATGCTTCCCTTTTCCCTTTTTGTTACGCGAGGTCTTCAATCTCAACTTTGATTGGCTTACTCTCTCTGCTTTCCCTCTCGCTATGCACTTTCCCCGCCTCCCAGCTCGGCTATGTAGCAAACGACACTTTGGACGCTCTGAGCTCGACTTTAACAGCTCCACCGTAAAACTCAATATTTTTTTCATTAAAGATCAAAATATGATGTAAGCAGCGATTGCTAGCTTGGCGTTAGCGATTTGTTGTTTGTGAGAGTGTCAAAGTGGCGTCAGCTGAGACGTGGTAGCTCGGTTCACTGTCTGCCATGACTCAGTCTGATCATGCAGAATCCTCGGCGCACGTTGCCTGTGACTCAGAGTACACGCTGACCGACGGAAAGAAGCCCTGTTTGGAAGACTCCGCTGACTTCAGCTGGAACGGTCTGAGAGTTTACGTGTTCTACATATTGCTGAATACCGTGCATTCTTCCCGCGCTTATATAGCACGGGCCAGATGAGACTAAACATAATGCGTAAAAAAAAGTGTTTACACGTTACGGAAAGATGTCGGTGCACACACAAGAAAGACGAAAGTGGCAGAAAAAAAACACCTTTCTTTTTTGTTGCGTACGCACTGAGAAACTTTAGCAATGAGTTCCCGGAAACCCGCCCAGCTTCCTGAGCTTTTACAGGTGTTTACTGTTCAAATTCATTCCTTCGGTGAATAAGTCAGGAAACATGACACCAACATACTAAAAATATCTTGAAGAGGACGTCTCTCCGTTACTCTCCTGCATATGCACTCCATGCAAGCATACAATGATGTCTTGTTGCTAAGGAAATATCTGAGCCAATCTCGAAAACAGTGCACTCTTGACAGTGCGCCTCACGGTCACGTGACTTCGACTAACGTAATTACTCGAATACCACCAGCACTAATTATCACCGGCTTACGTTGGCTAGTACCAGAGTCCCTAAATGAAGTATTGAAGGACTCTGCTAGTGCGTTCTCTATAAATTCTTGCTAATGTCGGCTTGTGCTGTGCATCGCAGTTAATATTTACCGCTATCACGTGTAATAGTACCTATAGTTTTTATGCGATTTCACTCCAATGGCTTTCATTTATTGACGCTGTGTGTGTGTGTGTGTGTGCGTGTGTGTGTGTGTGTGTGTGTGTGTGTGTGTGTGTGTGTGTGTGTGTGTGTGTGTGTGTCGTCTGGGGGTTCGTTTAACAAGATCATAAAGGAAAGAGTGATGTCGTTAGCTGGCAGTGCCAAAATGGCAAACGACGTGAATCGACATGGGCAGAAATAAACTGAGTACACTCAAAGAGTACATGCACGCTCAGGAAGTTATCCACACGGTTACAACGATTGATACACTTCTCGTTTTCCAAATACGGCTGCTCGCACGGCCATACTAGGACGATTTCTCCGACATTTGTTTAAATTTCGAAGGCTCCACCAAATGATTGCGATCAATCCGCGACTCATTTTTTCTCGTTAGCCGAGAGGTGATTAACGAGACCCCGCAATATCGTTCGTTTCACACCTTCGATAAATATGACTCGTCACCACCATTACCCAGTTTTAGTGAGAACGCGAAGCCGATAGGAACGAACGTAAGTAACGTGTCAAACTCCCTGGAATACGTAACTACGGACGCGTTTCTCTCGATGGACACCGCTCTCGCGTGTTTATATTCAATATTTCTGCAGTCATGGCCTCTCCTCGGCAAATATGCGAATTCCGTGCCGAGTCTCTGCCACGAACATGCACGGCGAAGGCTGCAGTAGTTTATAAGTATGACCTGAGTCACGTATGTCCCAATGAAGTATAAGGTGGGGTTTTGGAAGGGATGGCAGGGTCACACCGGTGCCGCACGATTAGTCAGTCGCGGCAGGCCATTAGCGGAGTGAACGAGCAGCCAAATGGTCATGTCATGCGGTTTAAATGTTCTTTCCAGCGTACTGATTGCCACATCGTGCCTATACTGCGTTGAGCCGCACCTTCGCGACCGCAATGGATTCGCGCCCAGCGTTCGGTAACCCTAGATGGTATCAGCCGATGGGCTACATGCCTGGCTAGAGCACTGCACGTCGCCGACTTCTCTCGCACAAAGAATGGCCATGGTCGCTGAGCGTTAGGCCAAGCGTAACCGGAACCCCACTCCACCAGCCTTGCGCGCTTTGTAAATCGACAACTGTACGAAGCTACGGAGGGCCCGCGCACATCTGTCCACACATGCGTCTTTCTTATGCTACACTGCGATTGTGTAAGGACGAGCTGCACCTTGGAACGGGGCTAATGCGATATAGCGGTGCATTGTGTTTTTTTCGGTCCCCGTCCGGAAAAGCGGAACGCTGGCTTTGCGAGGCAAAGCTCGATTGCTGTTGGGCGTAACAAACAACTGTGTCTGTCATTGTGTGAGCTGCATTAAAGCGCGGTATATGTTTCGAAGTAGAGAGCACTGCACAATTGCCGAAGTTGGCTTGTAGCCCATTGATTACCAACTAATATGGTCTCGCGAAGTTACTGTAACCCACTTCCATTTCTTTTATCTGGGACTTCTTTGGCATTGTTGACTAGATGTAACGCATAATATATATTTAATGCACTTGGTTTCTCGATAACGGGTTCTCTAAAAGGGACACCAAAGGCGACTAATCAAGCCGACTTTGATTGTTGAAATAGCGGTCCACAAACCTATAGTAGTTTTACTTTTGTGCCAAGGAAGGGCTTATTTCGCAATAAAATTACGTTTTTGTGTAATAAAATGGAAGGTCGGGCGAGTTGATTTGAAGACATTCTTGGTGACATTTTGGCGCGCGAACAGTAGTCAGGAAAACAGAAGCCCAGGAGACAAACAAGTGTCTCCTAGCCTTTCTTTTGGTAGAAACTACCACTAGATGGTGTATCGTATTGATGAAATTTGTCATCGCGCCACTGATCAAGGACCCGACATTGTTTTACAATGGTTGCCGGGCCACTGTGGCATCAGTGGTAACCACCTCGCCGACGACACTGGCCGATGTGTCCACGATGGAGCGCCCACACTGTTAATACCCTTGTCGAGAGTAGACGCAGCTAGAGAACTTCGTCACATCGCACATAATGCCACGCTTGCGCACTGGATTTCTCCACTTAACTCCAATCATCGCCCTAAGAACCTTAAGTCATTACTCCAGAAACAACTGACATCCAAGATTTCTCGACGTGACGCTACAATGCTGTGCCGGCTGTGTACTGGTGTAGCGTTTACTAAGTCATTCAGCCATCGCACTGGCATGGCGGATTCGTCCATGTGTGAAAGCTGCAACTGTATAGAGACCATTGAACATTTCTTGTGCCACTGTGCCTAATTTGATGAGGATTGCCGGACTCTCCAGTGTGCCTTGAATAGACTCGACGACCGGCTATTTAATGAAGCAAAGATCTTAGGAGCCTGGTCGCGCAGCACATCAGCACTGAAAACCACACGAGCCGTTTCTAAGATACTTGACAGCAACTTCATTGAGGGACCGCCTGTGAAACTCGGCATTGTGTGTGTGATGTGACATGTGTCTATCCTACTCCCCTCTCCCCCTCCCCATGTGTAGGGTAGCAAACTGGACGCATAGTCTGGTTAACCTCCCTACCTTTTCTACATTTCTCCTCTTTTTCCTAGCTTTTTATTTTCCCGTTCACTGTGTGCGCGCCGCGATGCTACCAAGTACGTTTTAGTGCTTCGCATCGGGTTCGCGCACTCCAAGTTACCCGCCTCAACGGAACGTCTGACGTCGCTGTTGCTGTGCACAACGTTGCCCGGTTGTAAGGCGTGGCCGCCGACACAATAGCAGCAGCAGAGGGAAAGTCGCGGGAGCCACGAGAGCAACAATGGCCATTGAACAATTTTTAGCCATATCCTTCAAGATTGCAGGCTTGCTTGGTTAAGCTAAGCTCCGCTAGATGGCATGACCGATTCAGTTTAACCAGGTGAAAAGTGAATTTTTGAACCACTCACGCTATTCCCCAACGCCCGGCGGTTCTTTTTTCCATGAATCAAACACAAACCAACAAGCAGCATTTTATTACCTCTCTTGATCCACGAAAGGTTCTTTATTTCGTGCACATAGATTGATTACTAGTGATTGATTGTAGGCGGTTTGTCTGAGGTAATCGGGATTATTTTGCGAACGTCCTACAGTGGCGCACTTTTTTTTCGTGCATTTACCTTAAATTCTCAGTAAGTAGGGTACTACTGCTGATAATATTGTCATTTTAGATGTCATATATTGAGCTTTCACTGTGACCTAAATTGTTATATGGTTTAGTGTCGCTTCAATGCGAACCGATAAAGCATTTCCTTGTTTATGCTTCGCATATACGTATACGGTTTTTGAACGCGTTGGTGAAATGTGCATTCGCACGCTCGTCGTAACGTTTTCTGTCAGCCTGCAATCGAACTCAATCACTGGTTATTCCTTGACTATTCCCGCACAGAACATATATCTGCCATTCGATAATTCTTTGTCGCCTCATTATTATTTCCACTGCTATTGTAAAGGGATCGAGAGGATAGAAAGGATGAGGATCATAAGGAGCAAGTATATTATGAGCACCTATGGCGCAGTGCTTGCGGCCTCGAATGCTCGATTGTACACGAAGGTCAGCATGGTTCGTGGTAAAAGAATCATTCTCCTCACTCTCTATACTCGTCGATGGACTGTACGCTGATTGTTTCGCAGTTAAGGCCTGTGTAGTTGGGCTATAAAACAATTCCGCTGCTGTGGTGGCTGCCGAGACTTTCTTCCCAGAGTCGTTCGCAGACTCTATAGGATTGCGAGATCCCTGAAATCTCGTTAGGTTAACCATAATATAAGCACCCCACCGTGCTGCGATCCCGTACCTGAAACGAAATTATGGAAATGTCGTTGTCCGCGGAACTTGCTTGGCATGCGAATACACAACCACCTAACGTCATTGGCTCTCATCGGGAGGGATAACGAGGGGTGTCTGCATCAGCAACAAAAGGACGCGCTTCTAATGAGGTACAATTTCCCCACAAATGCACGCCCACGAGCGCCTGTCATTATCTCGTTTAGTGTGACAATTAGCCAGCGCATACCCGTGATACATTATAAGAAAAGAGATGGGACCGCTCATTGGTGCTTACATATGCAGTAAGTATGTTTTTATGAGTGATTATTGTAAAAGGGGGGGGGGGGGGTGCTGCTTTATTGAAATACGTACGGCAGACAAACCGCAGCGTCGAGAAACGTGCATAGTCGGTTGTTTCCTGCGAAGGGTTCAAAAGCTAACAATGGTTTGAGCAGTGTAATTTTGAATGGGGAACACACACGTGTGAGAGGTTGCGTGTTTGTTTATATATTTAGCCGCGTGTATAGAGAGAAAATTGTAGTTGTTAGTTCAGCTACGTCCTTGACTGTCTTCTTTTTGTCCCTCTCTTCAAGTTCCACTACCCGAACCAGTGTTAGCTGGGAACCAATTAACTTCGATGAATACGGTTGTAACGATTCAAAACCACCTCACAATAAAGACATACGTGGTGATTAGAATGAGGAAGCTACTGAGCCGCCCCGCCGCGGTGGTCTAATGGCTAAGGTACTCGCCTGCTGACCCACCGGTCGCGGGATCGAATCCCGGCTGGAGGCGGAAATGTTGTAGGCCCGTGTGCTCAGATATGGGTGCACGTTAAAGAACCCCAGGTGGTCGAAATTTCCGGAGCCCTTCACTACGGGGTCTCTCATAATCATATGATGGTTACGGGACGTTAAACCCCACAAATCCAAGCTACTGAGTTATATCAGCTATACGATAGCTTAACTGCTACCGGGTTTCGAAATTATTTTAAAACTTGCACTTAACTACTTTGATATGTGCATAACCTTGATATGTGCACCTCATGAGAGAGGTTCACTTAAAGCTGTTTTTTTTTTTCATCTTATAAAAAATCCCAGCATATCCACGGAGGGAATTATGATGAGTGGGCGAACATCGTTACACATCGAACATCGTTAGTGGGGGTACATCGTTAAACCGTGAATTCTCCGTTAATCTTGCCCAATCGATCATCATGTTACGACGATGAGCACGCGCTGCAGCCGTTTTCTGAGCCCTCCGCTGCACCAACTTGTCTTCGTCGCTCATACTCAAAGCACACAGACTGCCGGCGAAAGTGGAAGCGTATCAAGAGCGACCACATTTTAACGCAAGAGTGAACGTGCTCTCCTATCACATGAGAGAGCGCATTGGAGTGGAGCCAGCGCCGCAGCACCGTCTAGCGAGAATCCCGAGTACTATCGGTGCGAGCGCCACCGCGCCATCTAGTGAGCGTCCTGAGTACTCGCGGTGGCTATCGCAACGCGGAACTTGCCTATGCCTTAAGGAGCTTTACCCCTAAAATACGTTTGCGCTATAGAGAAGGAAGCTGCTCACCATCCCGAAAAGCTAGTGTCATCGACACAGGGCTTGCGCGGAGCCTCAGCAGGACTTGTATACTTTGGAGGCCATGACCAGGCTAGAAACGCCATCTGCTTCTAAATACTTCGTTCATTTTTCTAAATTGTTTGCGTATTTCTTGGATGCCAAATGCCGCGAGACCAAAGTCTTTGTCTAAAGAGATACTTGGAGACAACAAGGATCTCGGCGGTTCCACTGAAACAGGAACCAGTTTTCCAACTCAAGAACATCGATCATTTCCAACATATGGACCAAGTTTCCCCCTGTCCACATGTCCTACATGAATAGCACTCTCTTTTTGCAAAACCTGGCTTCGATTTCAAGCTCGAGGCCCATTTCTTTTCCGCATAAGGATGCTGGACGGAAGCGTGTGAGGACGCTTATTCCTAATCGACACCTATTGACAAACACGGTAGTCAGAGAGGGGGTTGTAGGATAGGATGCTGCTTGGTTGAACCGGTCGCGTCCGGATTCATCCGGTTTCAGGGTGCGTATGTGACAACGGGGAGCGATGCATCTAGGTCGCACGCACTGCAGCACCGGGAGCTGGCAAGTCAATGGAGGAGAGCCCGTCCACGTATACACAGACGGATATAGTGCAGGGAGTATGCGGAGGTGTGGCGCTGATGTGGAAATTCGAGGCGCACTCAGCGAGAACTCTCGATAAACAGAGCTTGCAGGCAAACTTCCGTTCCCCACGGGGCTACGAGTGCGTCGGCCGTGAATGAGCAGCCTCGGTGCATGAGTGCGTCTGCTCTTTTCGTTCGTTTTCCGCTGCACGAGCACGCCGTACTGTGGCTCCGGTACAAAAACATGACCCGGCGGACGGTCGACATGCTGCTTTCTATTCATTTTTTTTTTTACAGAACTGTAGGCTTGGTCACAGCTGATCGCCTTGCCTCGTTCCCCGAAACACTCTGGGATAGCCCTCATTATATAAGTGTATTCGTTGCGTGCGATGTCACCTAAGATATCATTGCAAGTGTATCCAAGACGGGGCGAATCTGCCAATATTTCCCTTTAAAACATTGGAATATGCAGCAGCACAAGACATAAAAACTCCTGAACAAGGCGCCTTCTCCTGTGGTCTTCTCTGTCTAGCGCTCGTGTTTTTTTTTGTTTTTTTTGCTGCAAAATATATGAAAAGTACCAGCAAAACGAATTCTCGATGTTACAGGTATACCCACACAGGGCTTCTCTGAGTCAAAAGAATCGCAATTAACAACATTGTAAAGAGCAGCTCAACGAGCAAATAAAAAAAAGTTGGTCGTACACAGAGATGCTTGCCATATTTAAGGGAAGTCTTGCTCACCGCAATAAACGGGTCACAGCCAAGCAACATAGTTGCACAAGAACCGACATAGTGAAGGTGATGGAAGCCAGGGAATGAAGGGGAGGGTGGCGTAAAGAGTTGCAACAAAATATCGCCTAACGCTGCCATTTGGAAAAACTCATTTCTTATATATCCTTTATGGGTCCCTTCTGAGGTGAATTCGATGTCCAGTTTCGAGAAGAAAAAAAATCGATATTAATAACCGGAATGTATAAAATGGCACGTTGATTCGAAAATATGCACTTTTCGTTCCACAGTGATGTTTTATCTCATAGTTACCACATGAAGCGCCCTGCGAAAGAAAAAATCTTAGTACCAGTACCGTCTCTGTAGTTTACCCGAACAAACAGCTCTTACTTTAACAAGATCGAGAAAATAATGTGAGCAATATTTAGGAAATTAACAAGATTTTATTCCGTATGACGCCGTGAGCCCTTAGCGAAGTTCGAAATGCTTGCTTTGAAATAACATACCCTCACTGTATACTTATTTGAGTAGTTTTTCCTAACAAATGGTACTGCGCCTCCGCCGAGTGTTTAGTGCAAATCCCTACATTCACTTAATATTGAAGCCAACTTTGTTGGACCGCGGCAGAGTGAATGGATCGAGTAGGAGGCATAACGAAAGCGTTGTCAGTGTACTTAACCCTTTGAGTGTCTTTGCCGTACAAGCACGTTTTGGAACCTTCGTGCCATTAAGACGATGCAAGCTTACCGTGAGATGCTCCCTGCTGGGCTTTTAGAAAGCGTTGGAAACGGTTGTGCTACCTTCTTGCGGAGATAAACAGAACCGATTTCTATCGCGCGGTCGTCGCCGACGTCGATGGGCAACGCCATTTTATGGTTTTCGCCGCGTGATCGCAACAGAGGCGCGTAAAACTTGATTTTTATCTCTTACGGCACCTCTTTGCAATGGTGGAAGAGGTTGATTTCCATCTTTATTCGCGCTGCTCTTAGCTTGTTTAGCAGTGACACTCACGAGGTATCGTCGTTCTTCTTTAATTACTAAGGGTGTGCTAAGGGTGTTTACACCATTTGTACACCCTTATGGGTCAGATTTGGTTAAGTGTGCAGCTTACTCTACCCAAGGCATCCGCACGCACAGAAGGTGCTGCGTGGTGTGTGCTGACACAACTCGTCAGTGCAATAAAACAGACACGCGTTTTGTGTCTGCAGAGCGCAAAAAGGCACTGGGCGCAGTCCCGTGTTTCAGGAAATAGAAAGCTCTCAAATACTATTGAACATAATTCAGTACTGAATACTGGCACAAAAGTATTGTTCCTGAATTTTTTAATAATGCTTTGCTGACTTTACACATTCAGTGGATTCAAGAACCACAATAAGGTAATTCGACAACCTGTGAAACATTTTTTTTGAAACATTCGACACTCGAAGGCTTAACATCCACAAGCCTCTGCGACCTATCGAACACTTGATATGTTCCTCCAACTAGGAGCTTTTTGACAACCTGTGAAGTATTTTTTTTTGAAAAATTCCACACTCAAAGGTTTAAACTCAACAAGTCTCTGCGACCTGTCGAACACTTGATACGTTCCTCCAACTCGGAGCTCGACCTGTGCTCTTCCTCTTGTCGTCTACTTGTCCATTCAGCCCTTCATTTCTTCTCCGAGTGTCGGATATCGAGGCGTACGTGCAACGGATTAACCTTGCCGTCTTCCCTCGTCTCTAAATCCCTTTCTTTCGGCCCGCATTTCCAAATAGGTGACCGCTGTGGAGGTATATTGTGTTTACAGTGCTGGGCAGCTGACCCGGAGGTCGCGGGTTCGATTCCGGTCGCGATGGTCGCATTCCGATAGAGACGGATACATACAGAGACTGATAGACGATAGAGACCGATAGACGATAGAGACCGATACATACAGTGCGATGCCAGTGCACCTTAAGGAACACTGGGTGACCAAAATTTCCCCAAACGCCCACTACGGTGTGCAGCGTAATGATATCGTGGTCGTGGTACAAAAAGGCCCAGATATTTATTTATTTATTTATTTATTTATTTATTTATTTATTTATTTATTTATTTATACGCATTACAGCCAAATGTCTGACCACAGCACAACTGCTGTTATTATCACTTCCCATCAAGTGTCTCACTCGAGCAAAACATTTGGCGTCTATCGACCTTTTTTTTTTGTTACAGAGAGGAGGATTTCTTCCTTTCTGGGCTGTTGCACGAAAGTACAACAGCCGACGTCACATGCAGCCTCGACAGTGTATTTTTTGGGGGGCTCACACGCACTAAAAACAGCCCAGAGTGGACTATGACAGCGCCCAGGGAGGCTTCAGTGAAAAGGTGGATAGTTTCAGCGTCCGCTGAAAGGCATATTGAAGCAGATAAATCATCTGTGTGTCTAACGCGTAACTTGCAATGGCTCAGATATCGCGTCCCCATTTATGTGAATCGCTATCGACCAACAACATCATCTCGTTCCACATTATGCATCCGTGCATCTCTTTCAAGAGACTCACAGTTCGGGTTGAGCAACTCCATAAGTAGTTCATTAAAGCGAAAAGTGGCCGCGCGTGCACAATGGAATGCAGGGGAGGGAGGCGATTTTAACGGCCCGTATATCGGCGTCATAGGCGCGAGAGAGGAGGGGCTCTGGGCCATTTAAAACTCGAACGAGCTTTCGATAGGCACTAATTAACAGCACCATCGGCGCAAGATAATGCCTCCTGCGATTCAAGCGTGAACTAATGCGTTTGCAACGGCGACTACTTATGCAAATGCGTGCGAGGCGGGCGGTGGCGGCAAGTGCTTGCGCGCTCCGTCGTCCGCACTTCATCGACCTTGTGTGCAGCGCCACAGAGGCTGCGCCATCTCGATCCCACATGATGCGGCTCATTCCGGAAGTCACAGAGCTGCCCTCAACTAGCAAGCCACCGCGTTGAGTAGGGACTGCAATGCGATTCCCATCGCTTGTGGTCGGATGCCAAATCGGCGTTCCAGCTCAGCAAGAACAATTTTGAAGCGTTGGTGTAGCTCTATCGCGCTGCCCGATCTGGCACCGAAAGAATAAGAGGCAGGTGCGACACGAGAAGGAAGAAGCTACCACTGCGGAATATTGTCTGGGCAGCCACAGGGGTGGCAGCTCTTAAATCACTGAACCTGTCTCCAGACAATAGTGGGCCATTCAGATCCTACCACTCTGGTGGGGCAACGAGCAATGGGAATCACACATCCACATGCCGGCCGAAGATGCGTACAATTCAGCGCGGATCGTCGGCAGCCAAGCCAAGACAGCCGATCGGTTTCCTCGCCTTAATTATTCGCGACGACGAGTTCGAGAAAAAAACAATTATCACTTAAGCGGCGAGCCACTGATGAGAGGCGTTTCGAGAAACTAGTCGCCTTGGCAAGGCATCGCCGAAGTAGAACTTGTCAGTGATGCCATGGGGCAGGCGAGCTCCAACGCCCCTCGAATTGTGCTGCGAAGGTGAATATGCATGCGCCATAGTCTCTAAACGTGCGTACTTATCGCTGACCACAGTAGGAAGCTGTTCGGGCCACGATACATCGGGCAGCAGCGATTAGAAAGAGACAAATCGCCGGAGAGGAGTTCAAACTGGATATAGTGCCCCGCAACTCATATAGGAAGCGAACCAACCGAGTTCGCACCGCCTAACAATGAGGATGCTTGTATGGCCCAGTGGAACTTGATTCTTATGAGAGCTCCCGAATAATGAGGGTCGTATTTCACGGTGCGCTGGTTCTGGTTGTCGACCTCCGTGTTTCTGAGCTGCGGCTGCAGACACTCTCGATTCCACTGCGGCGTGGTGCGTGGCCGCCTAAAGCCCCCCCCCCTCTCTCTCTCTTTTCTCCGTAATCCGATGGCCCCATCCAGCCAGGCGTGAAGATCCGAGGTGGATATATGCGCGGTACACCACCAGGAATTGAACCACAGCGATAGTAATGGTAAATGCGCGGTACAGAAGTGCGCATTAACCGTAAAAATTACCCCGACGCGTGGCTGCTTCTTGCATACTGTGCTACATTATGAGTACCATAAATTAAGAGAGCGCGTGCAGGCTCATAAATGCGTTCTTTCTCTCTATTTTCTTTAGGGGCGAAGCACCTAAAGCCGTAGGTTTGTTTCTCCTAGCTCGTCGTGGTACGTGACAGCGTAATGCGATGACTCATTCAGCAGGTGCAGACGGACGGACGGACGGACGGACGGACGGACGGACGGACGGACGGGCAGACAGACAGACAGACAGACAGACAGACAGACAGACAGACAGACAGACAGACAGACAGACAGACAGACAGACAGATGGATGGACGGATGGACGAATGGACAGACAGATGAACAAACGGACGGACGGATGATTCATGGTTTACCGATAAAACCCTCCGAAGTGTCACCCAACGGATCATTCAATCAGTGGATATGCTGTGATTCTTTGTTTTTTTTACCTGCGAAGAAGAAATATTCAGGCTCTTCACTTGCTGCATTCAGGTCACTGATTGTGTGCAGTTTAATTATTCATGCAAACAGGCTTTAATTATTTTCATAATTACCTGACTCCCGCATGCGTTTCTAATGTGCCGTATTTTGGCATGTTGCTGTGTTTTTTTTTCAAATCCATCGGGGCCATTTTGTGTCAGTGACTGAGGGAGATGAAGTGTTGCTAACTGAAAATCAGGAGGATGGGAAAGTGGTAGCTTGCATATTACTGAGCTCTATGACGTCAATGTCCTCAATGGCCCGGCGCATGGTGTTAGATATATCTTACACCATGGCCTGGCGTACTCTAGCTATCCGTTTTCTCTTTTTTTCCCAAGCATAAAAATACATGAGAACCATAACAAACAATAACGTAACATTCGAACGCTGGGGTTAGTTTATGTGTGAGCTTACAACATTGAAAATCATTCGCATGACCCACATTCACAAAAAAATGTATATATATGGTAAGTCTGAGATCTTTCGATACAACTGTCCATGAGATTACCTCATCTCACCTATATAGTGTAGATCTGCCAGACTGGCTATGACCATGACTGCTCTACGAAGCTTCCGTGAGATAGCATCTGCTCTTATTGAAGTAACAAATTTAACTCATGAACTTTGTGTGTTTAAATTTGCTTTCCGTAGATATCACAATAGGTACACAATGCACTTCTTTGCGCGATTTAGTTGTTAAGAGGTTAACTTCTACTGGCACTGAAGGTTATGTGCCTATACTTGTGGTTGGTTACCTAGCTGCACTAATCTTTAATATTGGTACTGGGAGTGATGGATTTTACGAGCCGACCAGATGACCCTTCTTGGTGATGGAGGTGGCATACTAGGCTCTTGTGGTGACACGGACATGTACGTTCACAGCCGGGCCCACCAACATGGCCTCCCACTTTTGCTTCTGGAGTGCATTGGTTGAAGGGTCTGCGAGGAAGTCCCAAAATATGTGTGAAGACTGTATTTGGTCACGCTTATGCTATCTCCAGTGTGGCAGTGGGAGTCATTTATATTCGATGCAATCACGACGCAATGCGTCTTGATACTTATTGAAAAGCTTCGTTTTCTTGGCGCACGTGTGAACTGAAAGGAGCAGACATCACCCTGTTCACGTTCAGTGATATTTTAAGACGTGTGCATCTCATTCTCCTGCATCGGCATTAAGCTCAACGTCGCTCTAACAGCAAGAGAGAGAGAGAGAGAGAGAGAGAAAAAAAACTTTATTATATCTATATACAGGGAGCATGTGGATGGTGGCCAGGTGCGAGCCACCCCTCACAAACACTAGGCGGGCTCCTCATTACAGAAGCCCATTGACGTCAAATGCGACTCGGGCTCGGTTGACCAGGGCCTTCTGGCTCGCCAGGTCGGAGCAGCCGAGCAGGGCCACCTCCCAGTTCTCCCGGGTAGGGCTCGGTTTTGGGGTGAGGCGAGGGGCTGACCAGCAAGCGCACACCATTTGGAAGATGTCTGAAGACTTCTCCGCACAGTGCGGGCACTTTCCTGTACAGGCAGTATCGAGATGTTTAAAAACTGCCGGGCACAGCAGGGTCTTGGTGTAGAGGCGGAGGAGTCAACGCTCCTCCGCCTTTGTAGGGCTCTTACAGGGTTTAGGGTGAATTGAATGGCCGAATCGGTAGAATTCAGTAATTTCTCAAAATGTTAAGGCCGGATTGGGTTCAATATTCGTTTCGGAAGCGTCTGAAGGCATTGCCTGGAGAGTGAGCGCGCGGGCGGCGGCGTCAGCCGTTTCATTGCCTTCGAGGCCCATGTGAGCAAAAGGAAGCTTTGAAACGAAGCTCGCTTTGGCGAATCACGTTCCGAGAGGGAGAGACAAAAAAAAAGATGAGAAGGGAGAGCTATACGCCTCACGCTCAATGGCACTTCACATTTCGAACATTCGTCGCAATTGAGTGCACTTGTCGTGATGAGGGTATTCTTGGCAGAAACACGCTTTTCCGTCCCATTTTGAAACAACACAATGGACAGGAACTTTACGTCGTCTTTTTGCGTAGGTGTCCATGTCGTCATTGTCATTGTTGCCTCAATTGCCATCACTTGAAGGCTTCGTTTCATTGCACCTTTTGTTGACTTGCCTTCCTTTCCAGTGCGGCTTTCTTTCATCTGGTGTTGCAAGATTGTGACGCGGCGCAGCCGGCAGCGTATCATCACGTGTATACAAAGCACACACAATATACAGTTAGCAAAAATACGGTATAGAAAAAGCGATATCTGCAGTAAGCTAACACATATTTAGGAAGAGGACGTTTCAGGTACAAAGCTCCTTAAAGCGGCACCAGTTCGTCCCTCATCGTAGTCGTAGTGCGTAACCAGTCTTACGCTTTCACCTGCAAGGTGGTGCCAGTGGGAGATTTCTCCTGTGCGTTGTTGAACAATAAAAATTTCGCAGCATGCGCGTTAACTAAAGGCCGAATTCCCCTGTCTCTCATTCCCCATTATTAGCCACTTGCATGTACATTGACCACTATCTGACAAGAAAGGGTTGCTACGTTATACTCGCTGGGCGTAACCTTCTTGGTTTTAGAAAGGTTTAGCGAGTGTTGGGCCGCAGTGCCATGGATACAGTGAACTAGTATATACCATGAACTCGAGGTGGTTAAAGGTGGAAAGTAGACAAGAAGCGCAAGCCGTAAGAAAGTGTGCGTGTGCCACTTCTCGTTTAGTCCTTGGAATGTCCGCTGGGTGGCGGTGCTTCTATATGCGGAATATATGATGAAAACATGTGAGATTGTGGTACTTGGAGTGTTGACTAGGTGGACGAACGGACACACAGACAGATTCGTGGACGGACGCACGGATGGCTGCATAGACGGACACACGGACGAGGGGGCGGATGTATGGAAGAACGCAGGGACGGACGCATGAATGGATGTGCGGACGCACGAACAGACGCACGCACGGACGAGCGGATGGACGCACAGACGGTCATACACGCAAGGACGGACGGAAGCAAGAACGAATGGACGGACGGATGCTTCGCCCCACTCTCCATCATTCACCCTGTGGATATGCTGCCATTATTTTATTTTCTTTCTTTGCTAATCGACAGTCTTCCATCATTTGAACATGCTTGCAATGTCAGAACATCATTTTGTTTATGCCCGCAAAATAATGTTGTCCACGTAACCCCACGTCACTTTTGTTTATTCCAGGATGTACTATTATGCAGACATTTTTCGTTGGGGTAAAGGTGGTGGTAGTGATGGTGGCACAGGTGGGATTAGCCTGGCAGACCTAACCGATAATTACTCCGCTGTCTCGTTCGGAGGTGTTGCAATAATTAGGTGCGATTAAACACACAACGGTGAATTGAAACTGTGACGTTATTTGTTAGGTAGGAACCTTAATAATTTAGTGAGGAGCTTAAGTTCCTAAGTGCGCTGCGGATCTCTGCGTTGCTGCGCGATGATGCGATTTTCCTTTCAATTATGGCACCACTATACTTAAAAGCTGCCATATATTTTTTCTCTGTCTTTCCTTCACTCGCTCTCTATCTGTTATATGTGCTGCGCCAAATATTACAAACGGCATATTTTCGATCCGCAAGAGCAACGATGCAGTACAGCGTTCTTCGTTCTAATTAAGCTTCTTTTGTTTTCTGTATTTCCTATCAGTGTGGATGAAGTATCGAAATGTGGAATGCGATAGCGACTAACATAAACAACAGTCAGATTGTAAAGCAGCACATGGCCTTCTCTGCAACACACGTCACATCCTTTATGTATTTCCAATTAGTATGGGCAAAGTATCGAAATGTGGAATGCGATAGCGACTAACATCAACAACAGTCATAACGTAAAGCAACACACGGCTTTCTCTGCAACACACATCACATCCTTTGTCTTTCCAATCAGTATCGGCAAAGTATCGAAATGTGGAATGCGATAGCGACTAACATCAACGACAGTCAGAACGTAAAGCAACACACGGCTTTCTCTGCAACACACATCACATCCTTTGTCTTTCCAATCAGTATCGGCAAAGTATCAAAATGTGGAATGCGATAGCGACTAACATCAACTACAGTCAGAACGTAAAGCAACACACGGCTTTCTCTGCAACACACATCACATCATTTACGTATAAAGCAACTATTTTGCCTACATCAACAAAACACGCAGCGCACTCAGGCTGTTCAGTAATTCCCGAAGTATCATCATCTTTGTTTCGTAAACCAAGTCTACAATCTAAGTGATAGCTCGCAAAATAGAAGACCATCACATCTTAACTAATGAACGGGCGCGCAAGAAAAAAACCATCGATCCACCAAATGCCTGTTATATTATTGAAGGCTTGTGAATCGTCAAAGGTCGGGCCTTACGTGACAAAGCAGTGGAGTTGTTTTTTTTCTGTGTTTTGGTTAGCGTGCGCGTTCTTGCATGTAATTGATCGGTGACCCATTAAGTCACACGGACTTCTTTGCCCCGAATAACTTCGAAATGAACGCGTCACTTTGTGTCGTGTGTCAGAAAACATTTGTTGCGTTTGGTGAGAGCAATTTCGCATGACTCCTGTGTTATTTTGTTTGTGTTTTTTTTAATCACAATTTACCGTTAGTCGAGTTTAACCTTCCATGTCACCGATTCACTTCCTCGCGGAGTCTTGAACGTCTTCCCGCGATTGCGAAAAATTCGCAGCCTGGTTATGTTTTATAAACGTTGGTGTCATACATGCATTAAAAAAAATTATGTTAAGTACACTTTTGAACATGGTTAGCGGGCATAAATATTTTAATATCTCACTCTCATGACTTCAGCAGGTCGGTTGATTACTTGCGGACCTTTCATTTTACTGATTCATTGGTCAGACATACGTTTGGATTTTACTATTTCTTGAATAAAACATATATATTAGGAAAAGTAATTCAGAGTGTAATACCGTCACTGCAAATCTTTATTGATTGCTTATTAGCTCATTAACTAATAACATATTAATTAGTCTTCCCTACTGTAATATTGTCAACTGTAAGCACCCGGAATCTTACATTCTGCTCTTTTCTACCCAAAGTAACGGAATTCATTGCACCACTGTCTGCCAGCGTGCATAAAAAATGATCATACGGTCAGACGTTTAGGTGTTTCGCGAAATAAATTATGACCCCATTAAACTGACCTTCACGGTGCACATAACTGAGGTACCATTTGTCCAACAGTACAAGTCGCCAGCAACCACGTCCTAATAAAACGACGACGCCTTCATAGATACGACACTACCACAAGCCCGTGTCCGCGGTTACGAATGCTAAACGATTTTCTGCTACAGTTATCAGCGGTCTGCTGTACGATCCGATACTACTGACTTCGATCCGAAACGAGGCAAGTTGGGGCTACGGAAACTTCGGACGTCGGGGTCGTCTATCTTCGCTAATGACGACTCCGCTTAGGGTTAACGAGAGCCGCAGTATTCAAACACTGCGTGACGGGTGGTACTCGCCATATATAGGCGGGACTTAATTGCGCCGGGAAATCGTGGCTGATTAATGGTTGGCCGGGAAACAGAGAGCTCGCCTTCGCCCTTACGTAGCCGTGCGTAGGATCGAAGGTAGAGGTTTTTTTTCTTTTTTTGTTTTTTTTTGTTTTGTTTTAGCCATGGAACAAGAATTGCATGCATATGCCTTCTGTTCTCTCTCGTGAGCATTCATTTTAGACAAGTTGCTATTTTTCGTCGAATATAAGTACCCTCCTCGTGTATAGTACGGTTAGTCACACCCAAAAGCACCAAATTATATTGATCTACAAGCGTAAACGTTACGAATCCTATAATTTGGTTCGTGAATTGCATAAGATCTCTATAATCCAACGTCTAATAATATTCACGCCGCGCGCTCGAAGCAACGTGTACGGTGCCGTGTTTATGAATCCATTATTACCAAATTTATCGTTTACTTTTAGCCTTAACTTTTTCAGTGATAATAGTCAATGCATAATATCGTTATTAAAGTTTGTTGGCCCAATCAGTGGTATACTGTTTTGTTTTGGTGCTGTGCTCTCGTATCATGAGCATTTGAATGTTTGATAAAAAAAGGCAGGTGACTGAATAAGGTTACACCTGTATTCGTATTAAATTATTTTGGTGAAAACAAGACTACAATTTTTTTTTCTTCAGTGAATGCACGTTTCGGAGCCTTTGAATTTGCAAGAAGTATGCCGTAAAATAACTGCATATCACTAAAGTCGATCCAGCAGGTGGCAAGGAATATGCTAGTGAAAGTTATGATGAGAGTAACCATGTTTTTTTTTTGCATCCTGTAAAACGCTGTTGTTCGGCAGTTAGTTGCAGGCAGTCAGTCAGCCATTTTTAGGGGCTGTCTACGTCTACACGGCTGCTGCGGATGGCCATCTTAAATCTGTATAGTTTCGCTCGGCCGATCGTGCTTTTTGGTGCTCCGAGAGACTCGGCACTCAACGACATAGTGCGACTATACTCCCAGCATAAGGGAAATCAGAAACCATTTATTTTCTCACATAATGTAACGACATGAGCCCTCTATACCACCTGGACCCTCAAACTTTCATTGTTCGTACGTTTCCAAAGCTGAGATGGCTCATGTGCTAACTATGGGGCATTAGCAAAACAAACTGCTCGTATAGTTGGGTAATTATGATCCCTAAAATAAAGCAACGCAAAAACTACGAGCACAAGAAAGGGAGGTGGAGAACGGACGGGTGCTACTAAGAGCTGTTCATTTGAGCCCCATTTATCGAGTTTAGGTAAGTGTTTCGTCACTGTGTTGAACATCTGCAATATCACGTTGAGAAGCAAAACTACACGCTGTATACCAAATAGCAACAAACTGCACCGAATATGAAATGATGCCCCGAAGAATATGATATTCGGAAGCATGCAAGGGGATCTAAGCGTATTTTATACAAAACCGTCGTTCTTCCTGATAAAGAACACCTCCAGTGCCAGCCAAAGAGTGCGACATAAGTAGTGAGGTGAGTGAGATTTAAACATTCGAGTGCCGAACCTTGGTCCACCCCTACTTCTGTGCACATCGTTTTTAAAATACACTTTTGATGAAGACGCTGAAATATTGAGCAGAAGTCGTGTTTGAAAAGACATTATTTTCAGCTAGTAATATGCAAAAGAAACGTCATTATCACATCTCTGTTTTATGATGGTTTCGATAGGCACGCACCGAACAATTTGCCCGCACGATTTCATTCGCTCGCTGGTGCAAAACTGAGTGTCGAGGTAAGCCCACCGGATGGTTATATCAGAAACAGCCGTTAACAATCTCTGCGTAACATCATAGACGCGGCTCGGCGTAATCGAAATGTCGCTCTGGCGCTTGCTCGCGCCACAGAGCGAGAAAACAAACACGCCGCCCACGAAACGCTGAACGCGAACTTCGCGCGTTTCATTATCCGACTTCTTCGTTTCTTCGTCTCCCTGCCTCACGGGGTGGGCGACTGGAGTAAGTACACAGCAAACTCGCTCTAAGGCAGAAGGCCCACGAATCGCGTAAAAATTGTGCGCGTCGGCGATTTGGCCGTCCAATCTGGCACCGCGATCAGAACACGTCGCGTGGGGTGTGCGCCAACTGGTTCCGCTGACATGTCTTATCGCGACTCGTGGGATTCCTTGAGGGCCGGGGCTGGGCGACGTGGTGCGGCGAAAATATAGCGAAAGGTTACCCACGACAGCGCCTTAAAGATATCTCTCCTGGAGTATGAGCTGATTTGCATTGTGCAGGTGCTTTTTTTTATGCGATTGAACTTGCCGATTACGCGTTCCACATAGGCCTTGTGCCCTTTAAGAAGACTTCGAGATCACCTCAAGTGGGAGGGAAAGTAATGTGCATGCGTATCACGAGTTGAGCTTTAACCCCAATTCTCCTTTTATTAGTCCTTATAAAGTATCTCCTGTATTAGGATGCCATTCCAAACGCAGCTTTCTGTGTGAACTCAGGACCAATCGCTCTGCTTACTTCTAATGAATTTTCTCTCTTTCTCCTCTCTCATCCGCTATTTTTTGGTATAATCTGATGCATACATTATTTCATAAGAAGCTTTAAACTGCATGTTACGTTACTATATCATCTTTAACGTAGCCACAAGTCTGTACAAGACAGATTTCAAAAAGTCTTGCTAAAAAGGCTATTTGATATCGCAGTCTGCGGGCGAGTATTCTCATAGCTTTAACACCTGTTCTCTGCCTAGTTCTCGATGCATATCTTCGCTCAAAAAATTTTATCTATACATGCATCCCAATGGCAACGAGGAACGTGCCCTCCATGTTCCCTCCTGTCCTGTTTACGGTGCACTTTGCCTTGCGCTTTTTTTTCCTGATGTGGGCTATTATAGATCCAAATGTATGGATGCGTGTATAGCTGGCTAATATTACTGAGACGGCTTGATTTACTGCATAAAAGTGCACAGTTTTATTAGTTACCCGCTTCTGTAGCTTATTGACTAAGGTTTATACAGGTCTGCTAAACTTGAGGATTCAATTGCCGTTCCCGGTGACCACGTTTCGGTGAGGGCCAATTGCAATACGCCGGTGAACGTAAATTCGATGCAACGTTAAACAACTGCTGACCCCGTTTTAAGTACACGTTCGCGCGTGTGTTGTGTGGAGGCCGGAGAGGGAGGGAATCTTTTTTCTGACACCGTCTCTACAATAATAAGACGTTTGTACATTTTTAGTCGTGATGCCCCCCGCGAAAGCTCAAAGCTCATTGGGTCACAGGTATCACGTAGCCTGATATTATACAACTTTACTCCACCGTGCGCAAACGCTAACCAGTGCGTACGTAAGCCTATCAGGAATGATTACACATTTAGAACGTAACCGCAAGGTTAGGCTTTTGAATGCGAGATTTATTGGCCCTCGTGAAGCGCTCTCGTGGACGAAACTCAGTCAACTGCGACCACCGCTGAGACGTTTACATTGGCAAAGGAAGCGGTTACGGAGAGACCGTCACATGCTCTTACTTCTTCAATGCTGCGCCAAGTGGGGCTGAGAAACACGGTAACCTAGGACAAAATGTTTAGACAGCTGTCGCCCTCGTGTCGCATGTGGACTGAGCAACTAAATGTGGTCTTACGAAGAAACTGTCTGCGTAGGCCCAGTTCCCTTGCGTGTATAGATTACGAAACAACCACAGACGCTAAAATAAAACAGTCTATTTTTGTAGCGTTGCTTGTAGCGTCGTTGTCCTCGCGTATGGCTATACGGCACATGTAGAGTCCTTACCACGTGAATCTGTACAGACGTTAGAATAGCATCGATGTTCTCGACTGCGTTTCAGGACGAGAGGCCGCAGCTTGACATCTCTTCTGTTCTGTTCTGTTTTAACTGTTTTGCTGTGGAGAGGTTGAGGTGCCTATTGCCTCGGCTACTCCATATCACAAAGTTCTGTAGCGAAAAATAAAATAATAATACAGAACGGTACCCAAAAATTAACAAGACGGAAAAGAAAAAAACATAATAGCACACTCAAACCAGTTCCAATATCATGCCAATACACAGTTTTCTTCGCGCAGTTCACACAGTCATAAACTACTTACACGCATACCTTACTAATCTAATGTCAGTATATACATGACCACATTATATAATACCCATCTCTGGCTGTCAGTCATAGGTGCTTGTCCAGTCCGGTCTCCACTAAAAAGTCTATCAGGAAGATTATTGCCTTTTTCTCGAGATGCATCTCAGGCCATGGTCCAAGTAGTTTCTTTATTGCGAGGGGCCCTCTGTCCAAACTTGTTAATTTGTTCTTTAATTTTTCTCTTTCATTTGCGTATTTAAAGCACTCCAAACGAATATGGCGAACATTTTCTTCTGCATGACCACAATGGCATTCCGGTGAGTTGGATCGATGCATCTTGTGCAGGAAGTTGTTTGTGTATGCTACTTCCAATCTAAGTCGGTGGATCAATGTCTCTAGGTTTTATATCGACATTTTATATCGCAAGGAGCTAACCATTGTTCGATGGAGAAGTGGTTTGAGATCCCTAATTCAAAGGAAACGGTACTTTATGAAATTGATCCACACGGAAAATTTTCCATAGCGAAAGACCTCCCACGACACCTAGAGCTTGAAATCTGAAAACGTTCAGTCCTAGCACGCGAGATTACTAACGGCGGCTTGCGTCAAACTCGCACTTTCAAGGCGAGCGCCTCAGATGCGACATCGAAAGCGAAAAAAATGACCATCGGTGGCGTCGGCACCATACGACTGAGGCAAAGAAATCATCAACACGTGACGATGCCACAGATCGCCGACATTTGTAACGTCGTCACTGTGTCACATAACGCAACGTCACATGATGACGTCAGCACATCATATCACCGCTTGGTCATGGGTTCGCAGATCGCTGGGGCAGCAAAAAACCAGCTAAGATGCAGAAACTGTTCGTAGAAGGCTGGCAGAGAATCCATACATCGACTCAAAAGAAAAAATTAGCGTAGTTCTCACTGGATGCGAGGCATCGGAGCTGATGAACACCTATGTAGTCCTGGTTCTTGCTGCTTTGCGAAGTTTTATAAAATTTATCTTTCTTTTTTTTATTTTGCAGGAGCAGAGAACACAACGAGCGCTTTGTTTTCGAAGGGCGAGCAATGAGACAGACGGTGTTCGGCATGTTTTTCTACGTCGCCACGGTGGGCATTGCATTCGGCACTTGCAGTGGTGAGTAAGCCTAAATGTTGGCGACTGCTACAAAGTAGCCGCAAGTAGACAAGATCAACCAGCTCTATCGGAGTCGATCAATAACGTTTCTCGCAGCCGTGTACACTGAGCAGCGTGCACGGTTATTCCACGACGCGTCTCGTTCCCTGGAAGCGACTGCAGGAGCGGCACTCCAGGGGCCGCCAGCGGTGACCGATGGGCTACGCGACGCCCACTTGGGGATGTGTTGCAAGTGCGGAGAAGTACGAAAATGACGAGAAAAAAAAAACAAAGCAAAAAGGGCCTTTCCTCGCCATTTCTGGATTTGCCTATTCTTGCAAGCCTCCGTATAAGCTATGGTGCGGTTGCTGACCCTCCTTTCTTTCTCGAAGAACTGCCTCGTTTTGTTTTGTTTTGTTTTTCCCCGGCGTTGACTTCGAGTGGTTTTCTGGCCGACTAGGCATAACCTGCCCTCCCCCACTGCATCCCTTCCTCTCGCAAGCGCGTGACAGCTTCGTGAGGCGTGACGCACTTCAAGCACACGGATTCTCGGAGTGCTGCTGTTGGGTTAGTTTTGGTTTCGTCGTCGACGTTGTAGCTTAAACATCTGCGTCGAACATATATCGTCTGGTGTTCTTTTTAAGCTCGGTGGACAGACCCACAAAAAAGAAGATTAATCAGAGCAACTAAAAAAAAACTTGAGTGCCTACATAAACCATAGTAGGCGGACCATATGCGACGCCTAACGTCAGAAGTGGTGAACCCACTTAGAACGCAAGCAAACTTAAATAGAAGATAGTGCGGGCTTGACGCAAAGCACGAGGGGGCAGTCACAGATGTTAAATCTGCAGGAGGAAAAAAATGTGCTCAGTATGACGCTGTGAAGTAGAGATGGTTCTAAAATTGAAAACCTGCGTCATCCCGTTTAAAAAGTGTACAAGCAACCCATACGTCGAGATTTGTTTCCATATAGTGTGCACCCAGACTGTAAAAGCGATGATATGTTCCAGTTTCCGTCGGCGCGGAAGCCCGTGATTCAGCTATTTTACGTTTGCAATATCTGTTTTTTTTTTCTCATTACATTGAGGTTGTTATGATTACATTTCATGAAATGCACAACACTGATTAGACTTATAGCCATAGGCTAATAGAGGGTCTAACGGGAGAAAGTATACAAGCAGAGTACAGTTTGTATTAAAAAAATTAGAACATCAAAAAAAAAAACTTTGATTTTTCAAGAAAACGAACAAAATACAAGAAGAGATTATTGGGATTCAAGGTGACGTAAATGCTCCAGAGAACGTACAGAAATGTATGTTTTAGACAGAGGAACACATGTCTCCAAACAGCAACATTTTACTATCTGACCCCATCAAGCTCACTCACTATTCAAGGACACTGTGGCTGTCCCACACTGCCACGGTGGTCTAGTGGCTAAGGTACTCGGCTGCTCACCCGCAGGCCGCGGGATCGAATCCCGGCTGCGGCGGGTGCATTTCCGATGGAGGCGAAAATGTTATAGGCCCGTGTGCTCAGATTTGCGTGCACGTTAAAGAACCCCAGGTGTTCGAAATTTCTCGAACCTTCCACGGCGGCGTCAATCATAATCATGGGGTGGTTTTGGGACGTTAAACCCCACACATCAATCAAAAATTTGTCTGTCCTATAAGGGTTCTATAACTGCTGTAACTACAAAGTGCCACTTCGACCTGAAGCCACTCTGCTGTCCACATCTTCGATTACGGTTTGCTTAAAGAAACAAAGAAACGAAAAATTGCAATACTATATTCTTCTTTCTTTTTTCCTCTCTTCTTCTCCTAGCAATAACTTAGGCTTAAATACGCCCTGCCTACTACATAAGAACGCCTATACGTGCAAAAAGCTCACCGCATTCTCTCTGAAAGTCTTTTTTTATTTTCCTGCATGGTTATACGAAGAAACACTGAGATACTCCACACGATCCGTGCCAACCATAAGTTTATTTACTTTATTTATTGCATCGCTGTTGACTATTTACGTCTCAGCACGACCATATACGATTATGAACTACAACGTTGTAAAGGCCTCCGGAAATTTCGACAACCTGGGGTTTTGGTATGGGGTCCCAAATATAAGCACACGGGCCTCTAGCATTTTTTTTTCTCCATAGAAATGCTGCCACCGCTGCTGGGATTCGATCCCGTGACCTTCTGTTCAGCTGTCGAGAACCCTAACCACTAGATTCACATAAAAAACGATTGCGCTATCACAAAAAGAAATAGATTTCCTTCGGAACGTTAGCACACGTGTTGTTGATGGTGCGTTCTGGCGATGACTACGTGGTTGTTAGGTGGATTCTGTTTTCTTTGTTTTGTATTTTTCTCTTTTTTTTTGTCAGATACTGCCCAAGTATATATTGTGCGGTTCTCGCAAACAAATCTTGTTTCAAGTCAGTGCCGCTGTCTGTCTCCTTCTTTCTCTGGTCCCTCGTTATTGGCGCTGTTTTTTATGTGAATCATGTCGTACCAACTCGCCCAAGCAACCACGTTACCTAACCACTAGACCACCGCGGTGGGTCTGAATTGTAAATGGACTTGTGTAAAGAAGAATTCGGCTGATTCCAAGCACTCCCTAAACGCGTCCGCTAACTGTCCGCCACCTTCGCACTATCGATTGCACCGAAGCGCGCGCGCGCCTCCACTGTGCAACAGGTGCGAGCGTCGTTTCATCTTCGGAAGCGCGAAAACTGACACGTTTTGAATCGCGCACGTTTGGCAACTGGAGCCGCGCACCCTGGGGGGAGGGGGGAGGGCAACAACGCTCGCACGTCGGTTTTCCCTACCGGATTCAATCACCTGACGATAGTTATAGTGCGAGAACAAAACGACGACACAGAGACAAGAAGGACACTCGTGTCCTTCGTGTCCTTCGTGTCTCCGTGTCGTCGTTTTGTTCTCGCGCTATAACTATATCGTCATGCCATACCAACTAGCCTAAGCTACCACACTTCAATACCAACTAGCCCAAGCTGCCACACTTCAATACCAACTAGCCCAAGCTGCCACACTTCAATACCAACTAGCCCAAGCTGCCACACTTCAATACCAACTAGCCCAATCTGCCACACTTCAATCACCCGTTCCGTTCTGCGTTTGAGGGCTGCAGCGTGGCAGAGCGCGAAGCTCTCCGCAAGGTGTGCACCCACCAGCCATGTGCCTTGCCGCCGGCGTCAACGGAGCCCTCGATCTGGTGTGGTCCTGTTTATACGAGCATGCCTACTCACACAGGTACATACGCCCGACGCCACGGCGACGCGTGCGTCGAGCGCATATGAATAAGTCGCGTTTTTTTGTTTATTTTTCTTGCGGGTTGTGTATAAGTACCGATCGCTGTCATTATCGGTCATTATGGGGCGTTCCCGTACACGGCCAATAATTGTCAGCGTAACGACCGCAGCGCCCAATCATCACACGTGCGTAGAAACGAACGACATGCTCGAGCGGAAGCAAAATAGGTGAATCAGGGTCTGGGTCGTCGGTGGCAGCGCTCGTTTGACAGATGCAATCGAAGTGTTTTTTTTCTTCTACTCGGCCGCAAAGAAAATGACTTGCTCTACATAAGTGGCCACGTTGGAACCGAGAAACGAGAAAATGAAAGTGATCACGAGTTCTTTTTTGTTTGTTTGTGTTTTTCGCCGCTGCACGCCACGTGACCACGACCCACAACACTGCAGGTGAGTAATGGACGTAAGGCGTTGTTGTGGCCACTGCGTGTGTTTTGCTGACAACCCGAACCTATATATCAAGTCGCCCCTGATCTCTTATGTAACGTGTGAACGTGCAGTCAACTTCAAAAGAAAGCCGCCAACGCGAATGCTTTGTAACAGTCAGGCGGAAATTTTCGCCTTGAATATTTTGTCAATACTTTAATTGCAGAATTAAGAATCCACTCATTAGCCGCATTGGAAGTTTATTCCTTTTTATATTTTTATTTTGCATTTATGTTTTATTCCATTGAACCTCGAATGGCGTAAAAGAGAACACCGTAAATCTCTTTCATGTCTTTCACGTATGCGAATAGTTCCCGCTCAAGAATAATAAGTGAGCATTCAGAACACCAGACTATTTAAAGGGCGGTTTTATGCGCAGGGTACAATTGATAGAATAACTTCAAGAAGAATATGTGAGTTACTAAACATAAATACTTACCTTGCAATAGCGACCGCTGCTTATCTAGCCGTATTAGTAATGCCAATGCGAAGACAATGTATCAATTCCTCTTAAGATAGTTGCTTTTTTCTGTCTTTGCAAGAGGAAACGCCACACACATAGTAATCTAGGGCGAAGGTAGGTTAAGGCTGTAAGCGTAGTCCGCTTATAGTCCTAAACGCATTCAGATGTAGGGGAAAAAAGAAAGCGGAGACAAATCGCACCACTGACTTCTCTCTTTTAATTTTTCCTATCACGGTGCATTGTAATTTACTTGTATTGACAACAGTAAAGACAAGAACGATATTGTGCTTCGCCGTCCCACCGTTCCGATTGCCTAATTTGTTTGCCGACATTTGTTTTCGCGATCTTTCCAGAGAAAACTGTAACCAGCTAGTCCAAATCAAACATAGCCAAATGAAAAAATCATGAAGAAACGAAGAGAAATCTAGGAACGTTGCCCAGCTAGCTGAGACACCGCTGAGGAAAATGTTTGTACGTTTTCCCCGAGGGGAATCAGACGATTGCAATCTCTTCGCTGTCCGAAGCAATTAACGACAACACGACCAGTACTCTAACGGGACCTTAATTCGTTATTCAGCTCTTTTCATTACCGCTTCCGCCTAATAACGAAGAAAACGAGATTTTACGTTACTCGCGTTATAGTTTTTTTTTTCGAAGAGATTGCCTCCGATTGAACTGAAAGTCGGTGATTGTTTTTTTCAGCGAGAAAACGACAAAATGGCCAATGGGGAATGCATAAGTAAAGTGAGTACTTAGCCTCATAAAAACAGCATTTTATTAAAATGAATTTTCAGAACTTAACTTTTAGCTACTTTCAACTTTACTGACAGGTGTCAATCATTTCATCACTTTTACCTAACTGCGCATCACCTCCGTAGCGACTGAACTGAGTTATACTGCGGTTATAATTTTTTTTTTCTAAAGAGAAACTCACCTTCATCCAAGCAGCAACAACGACAAGCACACATGATGACGGCGAATCCCACCAGGGCGACCGGTCGCCTCCTCTTCGGACACCGTCGCATCGTCGTCATAGTTGTCATCACGCCACCGTTCGTTCCGTTTCCCGGCGCACTGCACGACACAGTCCAGTCCCGAGTCCACCAACCCGGCAGAGTTCGGTCGCTCCGAGGGTCCCAAGCTCGCGTTGACTTGCGAATCCAGCTGACGTTCCTCGTTGGCGCCACCACAGTTCCACGAAGAGAAAGCTCACCGAAAGTATACCGCCGGCGGGGTGTTTGGGAGGAGTGGAAAGAGGCGGGCGAAAGTCACAAAACACGGTCCGAGTGTTGGAAGGAATGAGGAAGAAGGGGTGGTAACGTGGCGCTGACCGCCTGTTGCGTTTCGTGCCCGGCTCAGCCGGGTTCGGCTCGAGCCACCGGCGGCGCGCCCCGGCGCATGTCGCGGGTTCGTTGCTGCTTCACGTCGTCCTCGACGTCCGGGCTTCTTCGGGCGCTCCCGGGGCGGGCGCGGAGTCTGCGAGCGCTCTGGCCTCGGGCCTCGGGTTCTCTCGCTCAAAAAGCGTCGCCTTCGGCGGCGGCGGCGTGCGCCTCGCCGCTAGCTCCGCGCACCGGCCCAGTGTTGACGTAATGGTTTCGGCGAAACGCCGCCACTCCCTCACTCTCCTCCGCGTAGGAGGAGGAGGAGAAGTTTGAGCGCGAGGAAAACGGGCAACCGGCAGCGGTGGAGAGTGGGCCGATGTGGCGGCACGGAAGAACAAGGGGAAAAGGAAAAAGTGTCAGCTGAATTTGCACGCCACTCTGGCCGGCCTTAATTGAGTTTAACGGAGTACTCATCTCACCTTGAATGAACTTCGTCGAGGTGAAAGTGGAAGGAGCTGTCCTTAGAGGAAAATCTGAAAGGTCGGTAAATGTCTGCAGACGTATTGTGCTTACAAACATTACGGGGATGAACAAATAGTTGGTGTTATAATATCCTTTGAAAAACTAGCATCAATAGGCTTCACCTCTACGTGCACTTAACCTGAAGGGATGCTGTGAAATTGCCGAACCAGACCACCCTACTCGCCTAGTTTAACGTGAGTCTCCTTTCTTCTAAGCATTCTTGTGACCCGTCACGGACAAAGCAGTAGAGATTAAATCGAACATTTCTACTCTGCTTAGTCTTCTCTCCCCCTCCCCAACTTGATTATTTCCGGTAGACCAAAGTATTGAGTGCGGCGCGCTCGTCTCTATCGCCAACTTTTGAGCATCTTGCGTTATTGCAATCTCTGGGTGTCATAGGGGTGTTCCGATGAACCGGCACAACGTTGAGTCATAATGAACCTGTGAACTAAATTTTACGTACATTTAGTTACATTTCTGAACGTTCTATTTTTTCAAAAATATTTTGTTTTTAGAATGAGTAGGTTTTGAAAACAATGAACCAAACCTTACTTCCCTGTCCTGTCCTCAAAGAGTGCCTCCTCGCAAACGCGCAGAGCACAGTGGGTAAGCTGAACCTACAGACAAAGAAAGCAATTATTTTATTTCGGTGTAGGTTTTTGTGACTTTATTTCCCAGCTTTCTATCAGTGCTCATTAATTTGTTTTAGTACTTGCACGCAGTCCTCTTAGCCTTCTCGGTAAAATAAATGTACTTTACAGAAGTTCAACAGTTACAGCAGTTGATGTCGACTGGTTTCGGTGATCGTTTCCAAATCCAACGCGCTCTCTCA
Organism: Rhipicephalus annulatus; assembly: GCA_013436015.1. Lineage (NCBI taxonomy): Eukaryota > Metazoa > Arthropoda > Arachnida > Ixodida > Ixodidae > Rhipicephalus > Rhipicephalus annulatus. Next base: position 450,635 of record WOVY01014596.1, on the reverse strand, counting down.
CTAGTGCATCTGGTGCTCTTTAACTGTACGCATTCTCTGAATCCCTATTACTCTATTTCATAGCAGCAATAGCCCGCATCTATCTATCTATCTATCTATCTATCTATCTATCTATCTATCTATCTATCTATCTATCTATCTATCTATCTATCTATTTATCTATCTATCTATCTATCTATCTATCTATCTATCTATCTATCTATCATTTAACTTGATTTGCTCCTTTTCATGGTCCAACCTGTTAATCTGTAACGAAAAAGGTGGAGTGCGAAAAAGAACAGATGAGTAATAGAGGTAATCTTCATGTTAATCGAAAAAACGCAGTTCCACTGCAAGGTCAAATCAATGAACGCGATAGCAACAAATTGTTGAGTCATGCGTAGTAAGGTTTGCAGCTAACTCTTTAGGTTCCCACCTCGTGTAACTCTTCAGAAAGTTTGTGTAAGAGAATACGGCCACTCCAGGGGCCGAAGTGACTTTACAGGAACACTTCCTATTTACACAAACGTAATCACCGTCACCATCTTTGTCTCATATTCCCTGAAGTATTTTCTTGTATATATCACATTAAGGTTTGCTTATGTTATCCAAACTGTGTTTCATTTATCGATCAAACATATTACTTATTGATGTTGATGTCTCTTGATTGTTGAAACCTTGTATTCAAGTGTAAAGTTTCTTCAGGTATTTTACATGACTTACATTAGTGTTTGTTTATGTCCTCTACAGTTTGCTTCATTTGTCGGACACGCGTATGCTTTATAGATTTCATCTCCTGCGCAAATTTTCGCTCAATTATGTTTTCCTGTACATGTTTTGCATGTAGAAACATATTTATGCTTAATTTCTTATTGACTCTTTACATTACACTGAGCACTGTGTTATTTTGGTGGGTTTTGGGTTTACAGGGGGCAGGCGCTTTGTCAGGCTTTTGTGCCTTTTCACCGGTCCCCTAGGCAAATTGTACCTTTCTTTTTTTTGCTTTTGCCTGAAATAAACTTCAACTTCAACTTCAACTTCAACTTTCGTTCGCTTTGTCATCTCAAAGCGGAGCAAGTGGTGAAGGCACAGTGGTTATACGATCCGTTTGCTGATGTCTGCCGACATAGCGCGTGCGCCGGCGCTTGGGACCTCACCCTCATGATCAAAGTTTGCAGTCGCTGCTTGAGACACGCAGCCCTCCTTCCCCGGCGTCCCTTCAGTCTCCTTTGCCCGATGAAGGATGGGTGGGGCGTTTCCTATATGCTTGAGGAGCAATCGGCAGCAGGCCTCTAAAGTGGGTTGATTCTATCGCATGAGCCCTCCATCCAACGAATAAGATCGGCTCGTTTAATCTCTGCTTCAACCACTTTCGTCACCAACGCTCGCGCACTGTTTCTCGCGGGCTTAGCATTGATGCGCGGGGTGATGTTTTCATTGGACTTTCTTCAGGAAAGAACGGTGACAGCAAAAGTCGGTCGAGATATTTCATACAATTGCTATCACAGTAGTAGTGTTATTGGAACGATTATACTAAAAGCCTCATTCAATTCTCCAGCATAGTCCGGGGTGGTGTAAAAATGGTAGCTCCACCCAGTTTATACGTACGGTATATCTCAGGTCAGTCCAAGGATGCTTGTTAATCTCAGAATTACCTACGACATCGGCGGTTCTTACAAAATAGCCGATTCTTTGCTTTCCTCCTGCTAGCCCCGCCGCGGTGGTCTAGTGGCTAAGGCACTCGGCTGCTGACCCGCAGGTCGCGGGTTCGATTCCCGGCTGCGGCGGCTGCATTTCCGATGGAGGCGGAAATGTTGTAGGCCCGTGCACTCAGATTTGGGTGCACGTTAAAGAACCCCAGGTGGTCAAAATTTCCGGAGCCCTCCACTACGGCGTCTCTCATAATCATATGGTGGTTTTGGGACGTTAAACCCCACAAATCAATCAATCAGCTTTCCTCCTGCTATGCTTTCCTCCTGCTTGCCTCCTTGCTCACTTATGTGACGCAGACAGTAGTTCTGGTGACGCCTCTAGTGTGCATGCTCTCGATTGACATATATGTGTGCGAAATTTCAAATGTAATTTGTCTCCTTCACTGCTTTGCCACGCAGCCGCCTATCAGTTCTTCCTTGTCTTGAACGAATATTATGCATGATCATCCGATCACGCCTCATTTTGTGCGTTTAAAACTGCTCAAAAGCTGCGATAACAGCGTACAGCCTAGAGGGGCGAAATCCTGATAGGCATTAGCGCATGGTGCTAACATTGTTCACGTGCTTTTAAGAACTGAGGGGCAAGGAGGGCGCAATCGTGCGTGAGAAGGGTAGCGATAGAGAGAATAAAAGCACCCCTTCGTCTTTGAAAGAGATAAGAGACCCTTTAAGTACACGGGTCCATTTCATATTGCCTCCGTCGAACTGCGGCCGCGCTGGCCGGGATTCGATCACGTGACCCTTGGGTCAGTGTAGGACGCGATACTCGCTAGACCACCACGGCAGGTCACACACGTTGAAGAAAGCGCTTGTTACAAAACTGCGGAAGCAAGTGGCCGTAAAGAAACGTGGTTTTTTGGACCCATTCCGCGGTTTCGGGAATCACGAAATCCGCCAAAGCGCATTTATTTGTATCGCAGAGAATCTGCGTTTGTTCGCGAAGCACCAGCCTCGCATATGCCTCACAAGCAACAACGTCACAGCTAGCAAAGCTATCGTTGTGAAAAGGAAAGTCTGTCGCGCCTTTCTGGCGTTTGCAAGGTGTGCACGCTGTGTTACATAAGCGCAACAGCATTTGAGCCTACGCGTATGCAACACCTCTCCACCAATCTCGACGACGTGAGTGCAGGACTTGGTCTTGTAGTCCTTTGGCCCGCATAGCCCAGCAGTTCAGCAGTTCGATTGCTGAATAGGCGGCCAATCCGCAAGCGATGGGGTCCTTCCTTTTGTTTATTTTCTTGTTTTCTTATATATATATATTATATATATATATATATATATATATATATATATATATATATATATATATATATATATATATATATATATATATATATATATATATATATATATATATATATATATATATATATATATATATATATATAGATAGATAGATAGATAGATAGATAGATAGATAGATAGATAGATAGATAGATAGATAGATAGATAGATAGATCACAGAGGAATATATCAAGCATCAAGCACGTAGGGTCAAAACGTCCGTTTTGTTGGAACGATTTTTCCATACATTCCTTTGAACTTTTGTGTGTGCATGAGTACTTGTGTGGTGTGTGCACGCTTTGTACGACATTTGTTTTGATTGACAGCGCATGACAGCGTGTTACCGAACAACCACATAATAAATTTCTTTGCTGGCTGCGAAGAGCTTTGAATGTACGTTTTTGTTTAGTCAAAAGATCATAATGTATCTTGTGAAGAAGACCCGGAAGTGATTTCTATTCCACGCACGTGCATTTCACAGGTTTCTCGAAGCGTGTGTCTTGTTTTGCCGAAGTTTGTCGGTTGGGTGGTCTACATAGTACCAATTTTCGTACGAACAATAAGTGTCTGCAAGTATAGATTTGACAATCTAGAGCTATAGTTCAGAATTGGGAGCAGTCGCCCCGCTTTGCTCTGTTTTCTAACAGGACACTTTTCGTAACTCCTTGGAGTGACAGTAGAGAAGTACATTTTTTGTTTCGGTTTTCGTTTTATTGATCTCTAAGGGTGCATCGTGGTTTGTAGTTGAAGTATATGTCTACATGACAGCATTGTATCTGTACATGCTATGCACATTTTTCATTGAAACCTAATCAAATAGAGGTGAAATATATAATGTGTGGTCTGTCGAAAAACAGAAAGAGGAAGATTGTTACTTCTGATTGAAGCTTGTCAGCCCTACTAACCCCGTGTTGAAGTGCCACGTGTATACCAGCTTATGCGTGATTTCCACGCGCATTTTTGTATAGGCACGATTGGGCACGCTTCGATCCTAATCGCGTCTTACTGTCAGATACTAAACACACTTACGCACTGCCTTGTTCTGTAAAAAAAAAACATGAGAACCTTAGCTGTTGGAGCGCTATTCAGCATTCCTACTCAGCGCGGATTGCCCCAAGTGAAGCGTTGGTGGTCGGAAACGCCCTCGTTTGACCATTGCCCTTATTTGCCTTTGCCCATCTCCTCTCTCTCTCTCTCTCTCTCTCTCTCTCTAAGCGGGAAAGCTTGCTACTAAGAGGAACCTACATATCAGAGATAAAAGAGATGGGCTAGGTAATGCGAATTGACTACAGACTTGACTAATTAGAGCAAAATAATTCATAAATACTTGCACTAATTATCATCGCGTCCAATATGTTTTATTGACTATGCAGTGTGAGTTTTTTTGCGCTAATTAGTTATATTTTCTCACAAGGCTGGCCTTGAATTCGGTGACGTCACCCGAAAACAAGACGTTTTTACGCAAAGCTTCTATAGAATTTGATATTTTGTTGGTAGAAAAAAATGCGTGTGTTCACAAAAAGTCCCTGCTGCTGATTATTATTATTATTATTATTATTATTATTATTATTATTATTATTATTATTATTATTATTATTATTATTATTATTATTGTTGTTGTTGTTGTTGTTGTTGTTGTTGTTGTTGTTGTTATGATGATGGTGATGATGATGATGATGATGATGATGATGATGATGATGAACTACCAGACGTGGCAGCTTACACATTTCCTCGCTACGCCAACTCTACACGTGAGAAAATAATTATTTTCAAACAAAACTCAAGCGTTATATTCATGGCACTACCTCAGAGATTACAAAATATCCCAATACTGAAGACTGAATTTATTCAGGCATCTGAACCAGGCAAAGTCGAATGCTGTATACATGCTGTCAGTTTGTGAGATGGCCTTTTGCCGGAGTGTTGTAAGCATAAAGAAAATCCGGCAGGTGCCACGCGATCTGGGAATTGATTTTATACGAAGCAGGTGGCTAATAGCGGCCTATGCAGTATTTCTCGCTCTAAGCCAAGTTTTACAACTAGGGGGATCGATTTCACCGTAAGTTTAGAATTTTGTGCAACTATCGTGGGCTTGTCGCACATGCCAACTGCGTTGCCGCGTAATGGGTGGCTCATGGTCCTACGTGACGTCTGCGCTTACGTTAGAGCGGATATGTGATTGTCATGGCGAATGGTCTGATGGTGTGGATGTGGCAAGTAGCATTCGTTGGCGTAATCTAGCAGCGCATCATTATAGACCTTATACAACACTTCCGCCATCTGTCGGCCACCGTGTGCATAGCCGCCATGTTAGAGGCTACGCGCAGGTCCGCACCTGTTTATGTTCACGTAAGGCATATTGTAGAAAAGCCGATCAGCCAGCAACTTTTCAAGTCTCTACAAACTATTTACAAAAATATTAGCTATTAGAATTGAGGCGACATTAGAGTTGAATCTACCAAAGGACCAAGCAGGATTTTCTACTGGCTACTCCACAATAGACCATAGCCATACTATGAATCAGGTAATAGAGAAATGCATGGAAAGAACGAACCCATGTACATAGCTCTTATGAATTACGAGAAGGCGCTTGACTCAGTCGAGACATCAGCAGTGATGCAGGCACTACGGAATCAAGGCATCGACGAACCCTACATAAACATACTGGAAGAAATCTATAGTGGCTCCACATTCACCATAGTCCCCCATAAAGAAAGCGATATAATCACAATAAAGAGGGGTGTAAGGCAGGGAGACACGATATCTCCAGTGCTATTCACCGCGTGTCTACAGAAGGATTTCAGGACCATAGATTTAGGGATAAGAGTTAGTGGAGAGTATCTTAGTAACCTGCTATTCGCTGATGACATTGCCTTTTCTGATGTGTAATTCAGGGGACGAATTACAGCTCATGATTACAGAAGTGGACACGGAAAGCAGAAGAGGAGGTCTGGAAAAAACAGTATGCACAGAACACAAGTAATGTGCAGCGGTCTCAGCAGAAAACACCACTTTGCCATAGGTAGAGAGACGCCGGAAGCTGTAAAGAAATATGTCTGCTTAGGACAGGCAGTAATTACTCAGCCGAACTATGAGAGTGAAATAACTAGAAGAATGAGGATGGGGTGGATCACATTCAGTAAATATTCTCAAATAATGAATGGATGATCTGCCACTAACCTTCAAGAGGAAGGTACATAACAGCTGCATAAGCTTGCCGGTACTTATCTACAAAGCAGGAACCTTGAGGCTTACTAAGAGAGTTAAGCCTAAATAGAGGACGACGTCATGAGCGATGGGGAAGAAAATTATAAGTGTAACCTTAAAAGACAAAAACAGAGCAGAGTTGGTCAGGGAACAAACAGTGGTTAAAGATATCATAGTTGAATTCAAGAAAGACGAAGAAATGGACATGGGCGGGGCACGTAGCTCGTAGGCAAGGATAACCACTGGTCATGAAGGGTAACTGACTGGATTCCCAGAGAACGCAAACGCACGAAGGAGGGGCAGAAAGTTAGGTGTGTCGATGAGATTAAAAAGTTTGCAGCTATAACGGGGCAGCAGAAAGCACAAGACCAGTTGATTGGCGGATCATCGGTAATGCCTTTGCCCTGCAGTGGGCGTATTCAGGCTGATGATGATGATGATGACGACAATGATGACGACGATGATGATGATGATGATGACGACGGCGACGAACTCATATTGATGTGAGGCATGTATCAGCTGATAATCGCAATGCCAACGTATTGCTGCGTTCCTTGCTGCACAAATAGTAACTCAGATGACTGAAGAAAAAAAAAGGACAGCCGTAAAGTTTGCCTGTTTGTTATTTTTTCAAGCTGACGACCTTTGCAGCATGTGTTCCGGCTGCTGCTACTGAAACACGTCGTTAGCGTTGGTATTTTTAAACAAATAAGCCGCCCAATAGCATTCGTACTCGTGTCTAGGCCTGCGTGGAACGTGCAGCACAGGCACAGCGAAAGGTGGCCTTTCAAAGTCTTTTTAAAACATTCTTTGGTTAACTGCTTCAAGCGAACTTGCAAGGTACCCACTACGCCTTAGATCATCTTAATTTTTGTGTAGTTTGCAGGCATTCATTGTCATCCTTCGTAATTCTTCGGACAAGCGTGGTACCCAATACGAACTTACAAAATCGCTTTTTTTTTATGCTGTGGCTGACGACGATGAGAAATCATGCTGAAGCGCTAGTAGTAGGGTTGTAGCATCCGATGAGCCGCTCGTTATGCGATTCACATTGTGTGACGCCTGGTTGTGCCTTAGTTGTTCTAAAACTCTTTATTTAACGCGATTCATTTGCCGACATCAAGCCTGCCTAGTGGCAGTTTCGGGCGAAGTGTCAAGCATAGGCTTGTCTCAGTGGTAAAACACTGCGCTGTCACACACGAGACCTTGGTTCGAATCCCATCGTGTTCTCGGTGGTCTTGTACGTTACGCTTTCATTTTTTTTTATTTCGCGTGATAGTGGTTACGAACACCAGCGGCGGCGGACAACTACGGCACGCGCGACCCTTGTTATGATCTCATAACAGCTTTTGCTGTAACGACAGGTAAGTGACGTGGGTCAAAACGAAACAAATTGAAGTTTCGGTATCCATGCAGATCCCAAGACTCAGTGTACCCGTTTTGAAAGTACTGAATTTAGACAACTTTTGTAACACTTGTCAGATTCTCAATCAAAATGGGGACTCCTTCGCTCGGCATAACATAATTATTTCAATTAGATGCAGCAAGTTTTCTTTAAGTAGGTCCAGAAAGGGTAGCTTCGTGTTTAAAAATTTTTGCAAAGGAGTTGCTTGAGCGTAATTGTTCTATTCATTTTCGCTTCTTAATCTATTCTGCTTAAACAAGTTATTTTTCCTAAGGGTATCAAAGCTTTCGTATATTGTCACTTATGACATACGTCACTGTAAACGCACTGCACATAATTATGGCATGTCTATAACAGCCTGGTTGTGATGCGTTTCAGATAACAAGAGTGGACAAAGGAACAATAGATTGGCATTGTTTTTTGTAATGCGATAAGCATGAAAAGTACAATAGGCGCTGAGCTGATACAAAGCGTTTGAAAGCCGGTGGGAAACTGAACAAGTTTCATTGTAAAATCACCTATTGTAATTTTCACTGTTCTTGAAAGGGCGTAGTACATGATATTATGGGAGGTAATGCGCGGTAAGTATTTTTAGTGTCATGTTCTCCCTTTACAAGCGCTGACCGTGGTCACGTAAGGAGACACGGCACAGAGGATGAGTCGTCTTTTTTTTTATTCTGCTTGCTCGTTAATTCTGAAGGCCCAGTTTGGTGCAAAGTTCTCACCTTTCCTTTGACACGAGCGCGATTCTGTTGTGGCGTGGAGGCGACGCATTACGGGGAGGAGCGCGCCAGCCGTGGGCAACCGAGTCACCTATGCGGCGCGGAAAATATAAGACCGGTCGCCGAGGAGAGATCAGCAGCAGCAGCAGCAGCAGCAGCAGCAGCAGCAGCACAAAGCCGTAAATTTTTGTGGTTGAAAGGAGAGGAGCCCCGCGACAGAGTAAACGAACCCTTAACGATGCTCCTGCCGGAAGCATGCTTCCGCCCTGGCTTCCGTGTCGGTATTGTTTTATGTCGAGGTTACACCCTCCGTTGTGCAGCCTCTTCTTCTGCGCTTTGCGGGATCGCGCACGAAATACGTGCAACATTGGGAAAGGTGCAGGCAGTTGCAACTTTAAGGAATTGATAACTTTAAGGGTTACAACTTTAAGGAACGTCGCTCGTAAGGACCTTTTCTGAAAAATTGTGACGCTGGCTTTGCCGCTTATGCGTGATGGCCATTGTTCACGGTCAGAGAACTGGTATCGCTGGCGTCGCATTAAACACATGGAAGTGCTTAGTCTAACGCAGGCCTAGTTACGTGCGGAGAACTTTGAATGCATGAAGCGTATGACACACCGAAGGAGTTTTGCTAGATCAGTGTTTCTTGTCAGTTTTGCATCAAAACTGATTCCCTAAACTGTGCACCAACTAACCCTATGTTACACTTTGTATATTGCATTAGGTACATCGAGAAAATCACTGCGCTTGCGTTTCAGCTGGGCACAGCAGTTCCCTTTACAACCGTGCGTCTCTATTTACTCTTGTTTTCATTCGTGAAACTCGATTGACAGAGAATGCCAGAAAGCTCGAGAAGTGCGACCTATAGGGCGGCGGCCAACGAGACAGATCAAGTCGCAAAGCAACCTCACCTGCAAGCTGGCTATTTATAGGTTCGTGCGGCTTTTCGAGGTAATACCGCATGAACAGGACTGCACGCTTCTTTAGCTGGACCGAGTATCCTCCACCCGCTACTTGTACAGCGAAACCTCCTGTACGCTGTCGCGGTGCTTTGACAAGGATGGTAAGGTCTGCGGAAACTTGTACTTCTCGGCAGTGGCTTTCCTGTATATAGAACGCCGCTCGCTATAGGGATACACGCTAAGCGCGCTGCAACAAAACTATAAGAAGAATAATCCGTGCATGCCGAAGGCAAACGGAAGTGCTGCACTGTATCTCACGTATCCAGGAACGGTCCCGTGAGTTGAAATTCAACAACCTTTGTTTTCTTCCATGAACACGTCCACTCACTGCACTTTCACTACTCTCGCGCCACTGATTCCCTCGCTTATTGTTGATGCTGTTGTTTTGTTCATCTTGGGTGCCTTGCCCGAATGGGCACAACACGCTAAACGACGAGAACAGGTTAATTCCGATGACGCGGCGTTGTTTCATAGAACGGCTGCTTTTTCGCAGTTAATCGCTGGTGAGCAGGTAACGTGACTGCTGTATGGAGATGCATTATAGGGACAAAGAGTGCATATAAAAACGCTCATGTGCAGGGCTGTATAGTTGATTGTGTGATCGTTTTTTTTCTGCTCAATTAGCGGGGTTTAGAGGCTTCAATTTATTATCGAGAGAAAGTCTGCAGCGTTTTCACAGGAGAAAGACGGTACCTACTTTGTTTTTTGTCCTTTATTGCAAGATCAGTGCGAAAAAGTAGAAGAGATATTCTACGTGATCGTAATGAGCGGTTTTTTTTTTCAATAATGCTCTCCCTCCTATTTAGTTAGGTGGCGTCACTGAAATAACGCTAATGATAGCTGCGTGGACAATACCTCAAATTAGTCGGAATGTACTCAAGAAGGGGAAAATGAGGGGGGTGGGGTTTAGCATGCAAGTTTGATTACGATTTCGCGAGCAGCACGAGAAATCTCGTATACACTTCTGTTTAAATGACCAGAAAAATGCAACCCCTCGCAAAAGTTACTGCCATCCCTGCCGGGACTCGAACCCGGGACCTTTGGATTAGAAGTCCAACGCGCTATCCACTGCGCTACAGGGACAGTTGGACAGTTGTGTGACGTGTACGCAGTAGAGATTATGAAAAACTTGACGTGAAAATTGACAAGGTGGAGCGATGACTGCGTAGCTATAAGTAAATAAAAAAGAGAGTTGGGAAGGAGCGAGGCATGTTGGGATGGGTGTTTCAGTTCAACAAATGCGAAACCTGGGGAGTGGCGAAGAATTCAGTGTGCGCCAGTGTTTCTCGCATCAAAATCACTGCTGATGGGCAATGAGGAGGAGGAGGAGGAGGAGAAGAAGAAGAAGAAGAAGAAGAAGAAGAAGAAGAAGAAGAAGAAGAAGAAGAAGAAGAAGAAGAAGAAGAAGAAGAAGAAGAAGAAGAAGAAGAAGAAGAAGAAGAAGAGAAGAAGAAGAAGAAGAAGAAGAAGAAGAAGAAGGAGGAGGAGGAGGAGGAGGAGGAGGAGGAGGAGGAGGAGGCTGACCGAGGTATTCGCCCCATTGTTTCAGAGAGAGTCTTTTGACAAAGCACTAGTGTAGTGTTAAGCCTGACAGCGGGCATGAAAGGAATTCGAGCTCCACTGACGTTGTAGAAATGCAGCCATAAGGTGCTCCTTGTTGCTGTTTTTCCCTACATGCCCGGCTTCAGTACCTTGTGGCTTGTAGGGAAGGGTGTTTCAGCTCCGCTGACATCATCGTCTGTTTATTGGGCAAACTGTTGCCTCTACTTTTTTTTATTTTCAGTGGACCGGTGGCGAGTAAAGCACCATCACTTTACAGATACGTTCCAAGAAGTGGTGTTTTCAAATAGATGACTTGACCGTAAATATGGACGTTTGTGTTTTCTTGTTTTCTGTAAGAAAGTTTAACGCCTCGGTAAATTTTGTCGGGAACGCTGTCACCATTGCTAAGAAAAGCATAATTTTTAGACAGCATCGACGGACCTTTTCATTCATAATTTGCATACTATGGACTAGTCGTGATTAGTGTCATTGACCCCAGTTTTGTGGCTCATGCCCGTTTGCGATGGGCAGTAACAACAACATGGCACGCCGACATGCCGAGACCCCTCGGTGCTTCGCCCCGAAAATCCCAGAAATACTCTAAATAAGCTCTACACGGAGTTCTATTGTTATCAACCTTATTAGCAAATTGCAAAGGTGGGATAGGGAAGCAGCAGCCTCCGCATTCACACAGCTGCTAGAGAAAGCACAAAGATTGCAAGATGAGTGTCTTTCGTAAACCTCTTCTACTGAGTCCAACTGCATTACGTACTAGGTCATAAAAGCACTTGGCTATAGTGTTATTGTGTATAGTATCTCAACTGCAGTACAATTTCATCATCATCATCAGCCTGACAACGCCCACTGCAGAACATGTTCCACCAGTCAAATATGTCCTGTGCTTGGTGCTGCCACTTTATATCCACAAACTTCCTAATCTCGTCTGCCCACTTAACTTTTTCTCCCCTCCTCACCCACTTGCCTTCTCTGGTAATCTAGTCAATTACCCTTAATGACCAACGGTTATCCTGCCAACGCACTACGAGCCGTGTCCATGACCATTTATTTAGGACAATCATAATAACCTTTCGGTTATTATGATTGTCCTTAAGACCCGTTTGTTCCCTGATACACTCTGCTCTCCTCTTGTCCCTCGGGTTTACACATATCATTTTCCTTTGCATTACTCGCTGCGCCGTCAACTTATGTTGAACCCTCCTTGTAATCCTCCAGGTTTCTGTTTCGTAGGTAAGTACCGATGAGATGCAGCTCTTATATACTTTTCTCTTGAGGGATAGTGGTAATCTAACTTTTATGATTTGAGAATGCTTGCCGAATGTGCTCCACACAATTATAGTTACTTCAATCTCGTGGTTCGGCTCCGTGGTTACTACCTGTCCTAAGTAGACGTACTCTTTTACAACTTAAAGTGCACTGCTACCTATCTCGATGCGCTGTTCACTTGCTAGGTTGTTGTACATTACTTTCGTTTTCTACGGATTAATTATGAGACCTACCTTTATGCTCTATTTGTTTAATTCAGTAATAATGAGTTGCATTTCGTCCCCTGGGTTACTCAGCAATATATTTATTCTGTGAAGCGCAGATTAATAAAGCACTTTCCATTAACTCACATCCCTAACTCTTCCCATTCTAGGCCTCTGAAAACCTGCTGTACACACGCGATAAAGATTGATTGATATGTGGGGTTTAACGTCCCAAAACCACTATATGATTATGAGAGACGCCGTAGTGGAGGGCTCCGGAAATTTAGACCACCTGGGGTTCTTTAACGTGCACCCAAATCTGAGCACACGGGCCTACAACATTTCCGCCTCCATTGAAAATGCAGCCACCGCAGCCGGGATTCGAACCCGCGCCCTGCGAGTCAGCAGCCGGATACCTTAGCCACTAGACCACCGCGGCGGGGCACACGCGATAAAGAGCATTGGAGAGTTGTGATTCCTTTGTTTTACACCCTTCTTTATTGCTATTCTGTCGTTTTCTTTATGGAGCGCTATAGTAGCCGTTAACCCGCTGTAGATTCCTTCCAGGATGTTTATATACGCTTCGCTGACGCCCTGATTCTACAGTGTCTGCAAGACTGCTGATATCTCTACTGAATCAAATTCCTTGTCGTAATCTATGAAGGCTAGTGGTTGAGTATATTCTGAGAATTGCTCTGTTACTTCATTGATAGTATACGAATGTGGTGATTTGTTGAGTAGCTTGTATATCCTTCTTGATCCTTTGGCCAATTGTATTTTACTGTTGCCTTAATTGTGTTAACAGCAGTAGAGTATTTGTCAGATGCAATCTTTTTTTTTTTTGCTTGTAATGTACCTTGCAGTTCAGGGAGCAGTTTCTTGAGGGACGAGAGACTAGAAGTGGGTGAATTCTTGAGCCTACGGGTTGTCACATGACTCACACCCCTCTTATTGCGGCGGCCTGCGCACACGTATGCGATACTTTGAAAGCGCAAGCTGAAAATGACCAGTGACGAAGGTTCGCTGTTTTCGTTGAGCTCTTTTCACAGAAGCTCTATAAACGCTGCCGTCTTATACTGTTGTAGGGGCGGGACTGCCCCTACAACAGTATGCCCCTACAATGAGACAAGTCCGAGCACTTAGGGCTAAATTCAAGTTGGGCTCATTGCAAACAAGCAAACAACAAACACCGTGCTTCGGCAGGCTATAGTTTGAGGGAATCCATGGGGCTTTCTCAGTGCGAAGCGACAATTCAATACAAGCGACATCACTCGAGACAGACAGCCCTCTCTCTCTACCGGCTGTCTATTGGCGTCGTTTTGTGCTAAAGAAATTTTTATTACCCATATTGGCTGTAGCTGTGGTCTGGGTCGAGATTTCGTGGTGATGTCTTTTAGAGGCGAAACTCCTTATAGCGGCACCCGTTCGTCCCCCGTAGTATGTAACAAGTATAACGTTTTGACCTCCAAGGTGGTGCCAGTGAGAGACTTCTTCTGTGCGTTGTTGAACAATAAAAAAAGTGATCAATGTACATGTCAATGGCTGCTAATGGGGAATGAGAGACATGAGCATTCGGCTTTTAGTTAAAGCGCAGGCTGCGATTACCATTAGCAGCCATTGGCATGTACATTGAGCACTATCTGACAAGAAAGGGTTGCTATGTTATACTCGCTGGGTGTAATCTCCTTAGCTTTAGAAAGGTTTAGCGAGCGTTGAGCCGCAGTGCCATGAATACAATGAACTTGTATATACCATGAATGAACTCGAGGTGGTTAAAAATGGGAAGTATATACGAAGCTCAAGCCGTAAGAAAGTAAAAGCCGAATTCTTCGCCTCTCATTTCCCATTAACAGTCATTGGCATGTACATTGAGCACTATCTGACTGAAAAAGTTTACTACGTCATACTCGCTGGGCGTAACCTCCTTGGTTTTCGAAAGGTTTAGCGAGTGTTCGGCCGCAGTGCCATGAATACAGTGAACTAGTATATATCATGAACTCGAGGTGGTTAAAGGTGGGAAGTGGACCCGAAGCGCAAGCCGTAAGAAAGTGTGCGTGTGCCCCCTCTCGTTTATTGGAATGTCCGCTGGATGGCGGTGCTTCTATATGGGGAATATATGATGAAAAGATGCGAGATGGTGGTACTTGGAGTGTTGAATAGATGGACGAACGGACACATAGACAGATGCATGGATGGACGCATGAACGGACGCAGGGGCGGCTGCATGGACGAACGCAGGGACGGACGCACGAACAGACGCACGCACGGATGGGCTGATGGACGCATGGACGGTCACACTGACGGACGCATGGATGGACGGAAGCAAGAACGAATGGACGGACGAATTCTTCGCCCCACTCTCCATCATTCACTCCGTGGATATGCTGCCATTTTTTTCAATGCCTCTGCTGTGCGTGTGTGTGTGTGTGTGTGTGTGTGTGTGTGTGTGTGTGTGTGTGTGTGTGTGTGTGTGTGTGTGTGTGTGTGTGTGTGTGTGTGTGTGTGTGTGTGTGTGTGTGTGTGTGTGTGTGTGTGTGTGTGTGTGTGTGTGTGTGACCAGTACTCGGAGAGATGGTCCGCCCAGGTTATCAACGGGCGCAAACCATACATGACCACTGGGTGATAAGAATAGCCTAGAATGAAGCGCGTCACATCGCTACGAAATACTGGGCCTGGTATGCGATGTGTCCAGACGTGAAGGGTAGTGAGGACAAGCTCCGGCGTTGGCAGGAGATCACTCCTTTGTGGCGGGGAGTGCATGGTGTTGCGTAACCACTTCTCACGTGAACAATATTCATGCCGAGAGATCGGTTGTGGTAGGCGGAGAGTATTAGCTAATTCACAAAGCAAGCTCTGTTGCAGCGCCCGGTAATATACAACCACCACGTGACCCCGATGTGCCACTGTGCTACGGTGAACGTGAACCTTAGATCTTCAGTCAGCTTGACTCACCTGCAGCAAGCAATCGGTGCGAAAACAATAAGCACAGTGTCGGACACGTACTCGTTGGCCACGTGGTGTCACCTCACTGACGCTGGCGTTTCCGTTACAACCAAGTGCAACTGTCGAACGTGACACCACGAGACACGTTTCTACTCTGGTATGACCTTTAAAGAGCGCGTGCTTTGTACGCTGCCTGGTGCGAGACGAGTAAGTTAAGCGACTCTATTACAATATGCAAATGCGGCAGTGTGTATATTTCGCCGTTGTGTGGCTTCCGTAGGAAACATCGCGCTGCAAATGAAATGCAGCATTTGACACCAGTTGCAGAGTTTCCTATAAATACGCTAGATGGAACTCTGGAGGTAGTCTCTGTGAAAGCTGCAACGCACGGCGCTTCAGCGAGCATGACAATTCGCCTAATCTCTTTACTTTTGGCTCCATTGGGCTTCGCGAGGCTCGAAACTGCTATGTCGCGAGAAAACAATCAGCAAATGTTAAGCAGTTGCACTTCAACATCTTAACCTTTTGTGCTCACCAATTCAAATCGAGTCAGGAGGTGATAGGTCGGGGAACTCGCTCACGATTCGACCTATAAACTGTGAGTTTGAGTGTGAGTGAGTCCAGGTGATATAATATTTTCGTGAGTGTGAGTCTGAATGAGGTCGGCTCAGGAAAATTTTGGTGAGTTCGAGTTCGAGTCAGTCCAAAGCGCAAAAATATAATTCTTGGGTGAGTCTGCGTGAGTCCCACTTTCTTTTTGCGGATCTATGACCCTATCTAGTCAACTTCAGCATTACTATCACCCTTACCTAGATTGACGTTTACGCGGATGTCTACTCACACGTATTTAAATCCAGTGTAATGTACACACCGTTTAAACATTTAATAATTGAAGGCATGAATGACGTGGGAGTGTGCCTTGACCTTTCTTTACCAATTCTTCCACGTAATTTCTTGATCATTATATTTTATGCTGTCATCACTTCCAAGAAAAATGACCTTAGTGGTTTGGAAGCACTCAGAACTTGTTTTCGAAGATACTGTGTCAAACGGCACCAAGAAAAGCACCGATTACGTGAAATACTGGTGTTAAAGATCATTGACACCACGTTTGAAGAAGCTAACTCTAGGCTGACGGACTTGCGTCGACTCAACTGAACTCGCTCGGACTCAGCTCGATCTGTGACTCAGTGCCTCAGTGAGTCTGGGTGAGTATTGCCTTGGTGAATTTCAGTACGAGTGACTGCGGCTGAAGCTAATTGTCGTGGGTGTGAGTTCGACCGAGTCCAAATCTCAAAATATATTTCATGAGTGAATCTGAGGGAGCTCCCCTAGTTTTCCTGACCTATACAGCAGGTTCACAATGATGCATCCTTTTATTCGAAACAAAACAAAATACAGTAATAAACAAAGCCACAAAGGTGTTAGAAGCACGTATGTACGGAGACTACGAAAATTTTTATACCACCGATCATTCTCATAGTGACTGAACTATCGCAGTGCTAGAGCCTCTATAGTCAATTTTAGGAAACTCTATGGTTAGATTAAAAACGTTTTTCATCCATCCATCCATCTACAGTTACCGCTACATTTTCTGAAAGAGTGCTGCATAGCTTACGACTCTAAATCATGATTGATTTGTAGACTCGAAGCATTGCGTACGCAATGTTTCGAGCCTACAAGCCAATCATGATATTGAGTCGTGCCCCGACAATGGCCGAAGAATAACACCCCGTGAAGAGTGTCAAATGCAAACGCACTCGTGATAAAATGTCACTGTTCTTAAAGTGTGAAGTTATCAGTTAACCTACAGATACTAGTCCAGTGGTGTATCGTCTTTCTTTTTGCGCCATCATCATCAATGCGTGTCGTTGAAAACCCTCATTGACATAAGCAGGCAAAAAACTCAG
This sequence comes from Rhipicephalus annulatus, assembly GCA_013436015.1. NCBI lineage: Eukaryota > Metazoa > Arthropoda > Arachnida > Ixodida > Ixodidae > Rhipicephalus > Rhipicephalus annulatus. Next base: position 433,482 of record WOVY01014596.1, on the reverse strand, counting down.
GCAAGCCCTATTCTCAAGGGGTATACCTTGGCCTGGTTAAGATTGTTATGGAGCAATTAGAGAATGCTTTAACAATAAAAAGGTGAGTTAGAAGAAATTAAACAAGGAGAGTGTGCATAGTGCTATAAAAATTGAGGGTGGCGAGAGTTGGCGGTAACAGTGACGTGATAGCTCACGGTTTATAGAGGGGAGTAGTCCTTAAACTGCTTTTTGCTTGTTTTTTTTAACGATGTTAGTAAAGCCATTTCCGTTCGAGACGTAGAACGAGCTTGTAATATGTAATATGTTTGTAGATGTCGCGCCTTCCGTTAGGGAAATGACTTTTTGCTTCTGTAGGTTCAAACTTAACAACTACGGTCCATTCTCAAACAGGCCAATAGCTTCTTTGTGCTGGAGTTGTTTGGCGCATATTCAGTTTATATTCGGGCTACCTCAGTGTTAAGCATCAAACTATCATCGAGGAAAAGATGATCACGTTAGAGGCATCCAGTGCAAACACGGAGGCGATGCGCTTTCAGAGATGGCTAATTTAGACGTGCTCAATCATTGTCGCTGTACATAGAAGAGAGCCCAAGTTAGCATTACCTCTGGTAGCATTCACAGAGGAAAATGAACCAACAGGAAAGGCGACGTGACGGAAAAAATGCGGACTCCGTTTCGAACCACGAGGACTGGTAGGTATAAGATTCCTAACTCCCAAGCTCTTTCATTCATGAATGGTAAACTTAATTGTAAAGGTACAAAACTGGCATCGATGGAGATCAAAACAATCTTGACAGTGCACTGGTCAGTGTTATCCATGGGATACAACTACTTTACCCTCATCTGCAGAAGCTTACGACCACTTTCACCTGGTTTCATTCACGGTGTGAAGTCTCTTGTCAGCCGCAAGATAACAGACTCTGTTTTCACTGTAACATACTACACTGAATGTCGAACATACGAACTTCATGGGCCGCTTCCCTGGAATTACTAACACGACGAGGAAGTGCGGCCGTTAAGCGATGAATGGTACTTGTGCAATACTGAGTGAACATACTAATAGTTGGCAGTAATGCACACCATCCGCACAAGAACTCGCAGGCTTTCGCACGTTTGTGTACGCGCAACTGTAAGTACCCATTGCAGAATTTTCGGGTGTAGCACCGCGTACGAAATTTCAAGAAAGAAGTTGAGAGGAAAGACGCACGCTCTCAACTTTTGTCGACTTCTTCCTTGCAATTTTGTACGCAGCGCTAGAGCCAAAAAATCTGCAATTAAACGCAAACTAGCCTGCGTATACCCCCTTGTTCAGTAAGTGCACAATTTGTTAAATCACTTTCGTAGGGTGTCGTGAAATAGGTGCCTGTGAGCCGAGAACAACAACGCGGAGAGGAGGAGGAGGAATAAACGTTTATTTTTCGAACCGGTGTATCGGTGTAGGTTCCGCGCTCACCTCAGGTGGGATGTCTCCTCATTCCAGGAACACTCTGGCCTTCGCTGCCTCCTTGGCCCTGGCGACGAGACGTTGTTGTTCGTCCAGGTCCTCCAAGGCGAGCTTGGCCTCCCACGTTTCGAGAAGGTGTTCGTTTTCTTTACCAGCGTCGCAGGTGCTCAGCGGAGGCGAGAGATCTGTATTTGTATTGCATGGGCACTCGAGGATCAGATGGGCCAACGTGTCTGGTACGGCACGAATCGGGCAAACATATTCATGTAATGTTGGGTACAATCGGTGCATTAGTATTCCATGTGTGTATGTGTTGCTCTGCAGTCTTCTCAGTATGGTGCTGCCCTCTTTGTTGAGCTTCGAGTGTGGTGGTAGAGTGTCGTGAAATGGGTTCTTGTGAGCCGAGAACAACAACGCGGAGAGATAGAAAAAGAAACTTTTATTCATGCAGGCCGAAATGATAGTCCTCTTTGTGTGGAGCCCTTAGTTCAGGGTGCCATTGGCTCACGCCACACCACTTGCCCACTGGATCAGCCGACGCTGCTCCTGCAGCTCTGAGCTGGTCAGCGCAGTCGACCAGGAGGAATGTGAGTGGGGCGGTAGCCAGGTTGTTGTCGACATTTCCAGGTGCGGTGAAAAACATTGGTGAACTAACCACACCAACTACCGTATTGTGTCCTTGCACGAGCGAATACGAGCACATTCACTCGATGACCCCGAACATTTGATTAACCCAAAACGGAGATCAGGGGATAATGGATGAACGCCTTTAGTTCGCCACGTTAACATACCTTGAAGGTGCAGTTTGAATCTAGACCGAATAACTTCATTGCGCATGAGCAAGATCTTCTAAATCTTAACTATTTTGTGTCTGTTTTTATCTCTCTCTATCTCGCTCTTCTGCTTCTTTTGTCTAGATAAAATATGGTCATCTTTCACTAAGTGGCGCGAGGCTGAATCACAGCGGAGTTTGTGGTTTTCTTGGTAAGATCGGAATAGGTTAAGTATCAGTCATTCGATTATAAACCAATGTTGGGCTCAGTCGGACTTGATTAACCTATATAGCTTAATTGGGATTCATCAGTATTATTGGGCTTCATATATATGAAGTACCTCGGTAGGGCGTGGCTTAACCATACACAACTCAATTAGTCTCCATTAGTCGTTGTCTTAGTTGAACTGAAGCAAGCTTGATTTAATTAACAATGGATTATTTAGGCTACTTGGGCACTAGCAATTTGTATCACATTGAACTCGGCTTAGATCATTTAGTCTTAGTTCAACTATAGGATGAATCAGGCTTAGTTAGGTGGTGGATTTATTTTATATATACTCAGCTTAGGTGATTGCATGCTGAAGTAGTTTTATTCATAGTTATCATGGTTCGACTAGGCTCTGGTTCATCGAAAGCTTAACTTGACTTAATTAGGCACAGGCAAACTGGGCTAGGCTTAATTAGCTCGCTCTCCTTAGCCTTTATCATCATCGCTCTATTTAGACTATATTATACATATGTAGGTTTATTATGTTTGGCTTCACTTACATTAGCTCAACTAGGTTCATCTGAGTTTTAACGTTAGGCTCATCATGACAGGCAAGCTGGGCCGAGATTCTATTCACACCACGTGGCATAGCGAAACGTTTAATAGACCAGCTGTTAAATATCGTATCCACCACAAATAAATGCCAACTTGGCTTTGAGATGACGTCCATGGCCAGAACTCATATCAGTTGAGACGAACTAAGGTCAGCACGCATCCCGAACTGGCTCTAATTAGGCAGAACACCAGGGAAAGCTCTTCAGTTTTCATGCGAATATGTCTTATATTGGCACAAACTCTGCAAGTCTAATGAGAGGTAGAGCAATATATGCCACTCCAGTGAGAGTGATCCAATTAAAAACAAATTTTGTGTTGCCACGCGTTATTGGTGCTTTATTGTGATGTTTTCGGGTTACTCCCACGCAATCGCAATAAAAAGAGTGTAATGCAGGGAGACGCAATCTCTCCAATGCTATTCACCGCGTGTTTGCAGGAGGTTTTCAGGGCCCTATATTGGGAAGAGTTTGGGATACGAGTTTATGAAGAGTATCTTAGTAACCTGCGATTCGCTGATCACATTTCTTTGATGAGTAACTCAGGGGACGAATGATTACTGAACTGGACAAGGAAAGCAGAAGAGTAGATCTGAAAATTAATATGCACAAAAGTAAAGTTATGCGCAACAATCACGACAGAAAACAGCACTTTTCCATAGGTAGAGAGACACTGGAAGTAACAAAGAAATACGTCTACTTAGGACAGGTAGTAACTGCGGAGCAGAACCACTAGAGTGAAATAACTAGAAAAAGGAGGATGGGGTGGATCACATTCGGCAAGCATTCTCAAATCATGAATGGTAATATACCCCTAACTTTCAAGAGGAAGATATAAAACAGCTGCATCTTGCCGGTACTTATCTACGGAGCAGAAACCCGGAGGCTTACAAAGAGGGTTCAGCTAAGTCGAGGACCACGCAGCGAGGGATGGAGAGGAAGATGATGTATCCTTAGGAGACAATAAGAGAGCAGAGTGGGTCAGGAAACAAACCAGGGTTAAGAATATTATAGTTGAAATCAAGAAGAAATGGGCATGGACTGGGCACGTAGCACGTAGGCTGGATTAATGGTAAGTGACTGGATTCCCAGAGAGGGCAAACGCACGAAGGGGAGACAGAATGTTAGGTGGGCTGATGAGATTAAAACGCTCGCAGGTACAACGTGGCGGCAGAAATCACACGACCGGGTTGATTGGCGGATCATGGGAGAGGCATTTGCCCTGCAGTGGGCGTACTAGGCTGATAATGGTTACCCACAAAGATTGTTAGCAATGCTCGGCGTAGACCACGCCGCAATGATTGAGAAGCTCTTGGATTGTTCAAGATCATTCTGTTAAGATTACGTGAAAGACGCGAATAGCCATGTTTACTCCAGAGCTTACGCGAGCACCAGCGATAAGGCTCGAATGTTCCATGCTGTATGCATACATACGTCACAATATATTACAACCGTTCCATATCAACGTAGATGAGCTTACTTGCGGCCGGTAGCCTGTTCACCCCTATCAGTGTGCAGCGTAAACTGCTCGTGCTTTCAATTTTCTCTCTCCCTCAAAAAATGAATGGTATTAAGTAGGCGGACTGTTGCGTTCGTTTAAGTCTTGACTCTGCGGCAATATAAAGAAACATAATTTGACACAAACAATTAACAACAAGCAATACATGTTTTACGGGTAATATTACTAAAGAAAGGCCTAAGCTCAGTTCACTGGAGTGCATACGCAGTGGTTTTCTCGTGCTGTCTAGGTCACACTCCCATCATGGTTGGAGTGTTTTCTAAGTAACCGCACACAATACGTTGTTGCTAATGGCTTTATTTCCACGCACTGCTCTGTTACGTGTGGTGTGCCGCAAGGTTCTGTCTTAGGTCCCCTGTTATTCTTAATTTATATTAATGACTTGCCGAATACACTATCATTAACTATCAGACTCTTCGCGGACGACTGCGTAATTTACGGAGAAATTTTGGATTCCGCCGACCAAAGTGCGCTTCAATCTGACCTTAATAAGATTTCTACCTGGTGCGATACATGGTTAATGAAACTGAACACAAATCAGTGCAAAGTAATGCGAGTAACACGTCAAAAACATAATACTACAGCGTGCACTTACATACTCAACCACGACCCCCTAACCAAAGTGTCATGTTACAAATATCTTGGCGTGTACATCTCGGATAACCTTTCTTGGCAAACGCACATCGATCATATCACAAGCGACGCTAACCACATGCTCGGTTTTTTACGACGAAATTTTGCTCTTGCTTCAGCAGATATAAAACTCGTTTTATACAAAACTTTAGTTCGGCCAAAGCTGGAGTATGCGTCGTCGATCTGGGACCCGCATATCAACTCGTTACTTCATGATATCGAAGCTATCCAGAATCGTTCCGCACGCTTCATATTATCAAACTATTTTCGTACGGCTAGCGTCTCGTCCTTGAAATCTTCCCTTAACCTACTTGATCTGTCTGTTCGCAGGAAAATATCACGACTTTGTCTTTTTCATAAAATTTATCACGTCGATTCAACGCTCAAAGATTCGATGCTTTTTCCTCCCACTTATCATTCGACAAGAAACGACCATCAGTTCAAGGTTGGCTTACCCAGCAGCCGGACAAACTATTATTTCAACTCATTTATTCCTAAAACCAGCTCGGACTGGAACCACCTCCCCACCTGCATTGCTTCAATAATTAATCTAGCCAATTTCAAGGTGGCTATTAGTGGCCCTATTACCTGATTTTTTTTCCCGCGAATTCCGCGGTTTTGTGTAAATCCTGCTCGGTTGTTCCCGTGTACGGCAAATGTTTTTCGCGCCTTTTGATTTTTCCTTTCTGTTATTGTTTGTTTATTTTTCCAGTTTATGCGGATATTTCAAATAGGTTTCATATGTGTAATCACACTCCTGCTGCATTGTATACCTGTAAAGTGTTTTACCCACCACTCCTCTCTGTAATGCCCTTGGCCCTGAGAGTAAATAAATGAAAAAAATAAATGAAATATGTGGCGTACGTAAATACCCATAGACCATAAGTTCTCCATCAAAATGAGTGATGCTTCACCTCAGTGATTCCCTCTCCTCCCTCCCACCTGCTTTGGCTGCGAAAGGAAGCCTTCACAATGGATGCAATAACAAAAACGAAGCGTTACTTGCATCTCACAATGACCTGCCTTTTAGTCACCGGCTTTCCGAACGTACGTGATTGAAGAAAACTGTTACCTGAATGCAGCATCAGGAGTTCTCGACTGCCAATGCCACCATGAGCCTGCATGACCATAACCATGCCCTTTAAAGCAATGATGGTTCACGTACGACTGGATAAAGGTATGGAGCAGGCTTGGCACCCCCCATACATAATTGCTGAGGCACCTTCTATAATTAGAAGCAAAGCTGCCCCCGCCGCTTACCATCCTGGGCGCGCTCCTACTTACATACCTTGTTTGCACCAATGGTTCCTATATTCCGCTCATGATGGCTAAGTGATACATGTATACTCCTGCGCTGGTCACCACTGCGGCTGCATATGCATGTTTGAAAGCGGCGCGCGTTTCTTCTGGCGACCATCCAGGCGTGACCCGACATCCACTGAGTGCTGTGCACGGCGACAGAGGGCGACTGCAGGCGACGGACCTCAAGTGCCCGTCAGGCCCCACTATCGCGCCTCCGTAGGTGACACCTGACATCTGTCATTCTTAACCACTGCGATGTCGCAGTGCGGTGGCGACGTGTGACGCACCTGTCAGTGTCAGCCATCGATCGTTTCCACGCGCGCTAGGAAAAGCTTCTTGGTGAGTGACCGTGTGTGGGCAAATGAAATCCAGGCGCAGGTTTCCTGATGGATGGTTGGTCCAGATTGTCGACATTCATTGTGGGCGAAAAACTACTTCTATGTTACACCGGCTGTGACTAAGTATAATGTTGAAAGAGCTTACTATGTTTATTGAGTCAGCCATGCATGAAATACAAAGCTGAGCATGTGGTTTCCTTCAAACAAGAGAGTCGTTATATCTATTATTTTTGTTTTACTCCTATTTGGAATTACCTCGCGTGATATTGTCAATAAACAATGCTTTTTCTTGCAAAATGTTGAGCTCATAATTCATTATGGGACCAGTTAATTATTCATTCAGTCAATCAAACAATGAAACAGTTAATGAAACAACCAGTAAATGCGTAAAAAAACGTCGCAGTATTTTTCTCTTTCACAATGTCGTGATCTATTCTAGGTTATCTTAATATCGAGCTAGGGAATATGGCTTGCCTCAACGCCAGCCTATGCATATTATTACCAATTTATGTAGGGTCTTACGAACCCCAAAAAATATAGTTTCATAACTTTTCTTTTTGTTTTTGCTTGCAATAACACTTTTTATGTTCTTGTAAACAACCATTGTGTCTCTGGCATCTCCTGCTGCCAACTTGAGTGCATCAATGTCAGGAATACCAGGTACATATAAGTTCTTTTAGCCTAACGTGACAGTTCAGTCTTACTTCTAGAATAACATTTAACGATTTTGCTCACAGTCGGCCTCATGTTTTATCTTATTTTTCGCTTCGCTCGGCGTTATTGCCCCTCCACAGAATTGATATTTCGCAGATTATGAGCAAAATTAGAAAACTTTAGTTTGATCATTTCGAAAAGAACGCATACTTTGGTCGTCTCTCTTTTTCTCTCTCGTAAATAATCAAATTTTGTTTTCATTTGGAAATCCATGGGATTCGGAAAACTTTGTGTGAACACCATGGCTCAATATAACCTGACTCAATATTGTTTCATATTTACGCGAGGCCGGTTACTCTTGTTCAGAGTATCAACCGCATGAATCACACTCTTATTTGTGATTAGAAGAAGTGGTTAACGATTTAGAGTACTAGGTACACTACTATGAGAGAGCATATAGCCCTCCCCAGTCGCTACACACAGTCAATTTGAGCCATTCTCGATCACTGTCTTTTATGAGCTTTCCAAGCCCACCCGTTGCTCCCTTTTCCATATTATTGTTGGCTATATCTCTTCGTTGATCCACTACCTACGTTTGTTCGGGATCATTGGTAAATGTAGTGCTCTACAACATTCATTACGTTGTCGTATATCCGAATGCTCTGTTACCGTAACATTTATATTTTTATGTTAGCAAGTACCAACTCTTTCTCTCTTTGCCTTCATAATGTGCGTTTTTAGTTATTTTATTCCTCCCATTACTAGTGTAGCATCGTCTGATCAATGTAACTTACTCGAATTGCGCTAAAGTTTGCCTCTGTTGCCTTAATTTTTTCTGCTATGTCCTTTTTGTCCTAACCCTCTTGTGATTACATGTCCTTTGTATTAGTTCAATAGGTGTCGTTAAAGAGTATAACGTTTTCTGACTTATTTCTGAATTTTAAATCAACCCATCTTACCGATTGGTAAGATAGGTTGGTAGGTAAGATAGGTAAAATAGGTTATTGTAATGTGTGTAGGTTCTTTATAATGTACTCAATTTTTCCTAAGATACGCGCACATCTCGCAGGGGTGAATGCTGCAAGAGGCCTCACCATGATCGATTAAACACGAAAGCTTATATTTTTATTTCTGTTTCTTGATTGTTCACTGGTTGTGGTTTTATTTTGCAGCATAATAGCTAGGTATTACATTTGCGGTGTAACCGTAGGTTTCGGCGTGCGATAAGGCGCTAAATGTATCACTATTACTTATCGTTTGCAAGAGTGATGAAAACTCCCTTGAATAATGCCACCGGAGCCAGTGTTCCAGCAGCAGGACTTGTCCTCACAAGTAAAACAACAGTGCACGAATGGCAGTTTCTGTCCTGACGAAGGAAACTTCTTGGCGTCGCGTTGATCTGATATCTTGTTTAGCGATTTGCCGCTTCTTCAAGCATTAGTCTTCCCAAAAAATGCTAGTCTATTTGGAGCATTTGCTGTAATACTTTAGCCGTTGTCCGTTTTCGTTCTTTCAGCATGTCACTCCTGTGTCATCTCCTCATTTTCTTCTTTCTCTCCACTAGGAACTTTCTAAAGTTTTAGAGTATAGTGACTTAGACTATCGTCATGAACCATTATATCATTGTTTTGCTCATTCCTCGACCGACAATTAGACGAGCGAGCAGGTTGTGATATCGGAGGGACTTCAAAGGCACCAATTGCAAGGAAGCCGCATGTGAAACTCGCAAGCGCAATAAGGAACCTAATGTGACACGCGATTACAATATACCACATGCCTCTCCCTTCATGCTATTCCACGGTGTAAGATACAAACACTTTGTATCTTACACCGTGCGCTATACGCTCAACCTCTGTGCTGAGAATGTAAGTTCAAAAGAAAACCTTGGGGTTTATTTACGTTTCTTCCTTTTTTTTCTAATTGTTCGCCCGTATTTCGTTTATTTGTATATATGCATGAGCAGCGTCCATTCACTAGGGTGGGACCCGTTGTAGCGTACGTGTCTGCCACGGTTAGTTGCTGAGTTCACAGTTGCAAGAGCCAGTGGCGTAGACAAGTGTGTGGCTCACCGGTCATGTGTTCCTCCCAAAATTTCCCTGTGCCATCGGATACACAGCAAGAAAATGAGAATCGATCCTAACTGAATTGCATGGCCTCCACATCAGATCAAGGACCATGCCGCCATCGACGTAAATTTCTGCCTAAGCCACTGGCCGGAACCGTTGAACTTCACCGTTCTTTGTTATCGCTGTCGATATTAAAGTTCCTCGAGACCGACCGACCGACCGACCGACGACCGACCGACCGACCGACCGACCGACAGACAGACAGACAGACAGACAGACAGACAGACAGACAGACAGACAGACAGACAGACAGACAGACACAGAGATATAGATAGATAGATAGATAGATAGATAGATAGATAGATAGATAGATAGATAGATAGATAGATAGATAGATAGATAGATAGATAGATAGATAGATAGATAGATAGATAGATAGATAGATAGATAGATAGATAGATAGATAGATAGATAGATAGATAGATAGATAGATAGATAGATAGATAGATAGATAGATAGATAGATAGATAGATAGATAGATAGATAGATAGATAGATAGATAGATAGATAGATAGATAGATAGATAGATAGATAGATAGATAGATAGATAGATAGATAGATAGATAGATAGATTCTTGGGTGAGGCGTGTCCTCGTGGCAGCCTTAGTATGGATAACAGTGATACGCTGGCAAGGATTTATCTTTCTTTATTCCTTCTTCTAAGTCTTACTCTGGTTATATAAATCAACGTTTTGTGTCAGTTTACTGACAGGACACGCTGAAATGGTGCGGAGTTTTCGTCACGCTCGCAAGAAACACCGGTCGGTCTTCACAATAAACATAAGTGAAAAATCTATGAATCTGTCGTAAGACATGTTATTTCGCAACCTCGAGAGCATTTTCCAAAGCTCTCCTTGAATACGTAGAGGCGCACCGCGCGGTCTTTGCGTCCTCGTAAATGGAAAGCGACTCAGCCAAACAGCGTCGACATCTGTTGTACAAAATTGCCACCATGAACAGACGTCGCCGCCTGGTGCAGCAAAAGTGAAACGCAAAAGTGGCTCGCATTTTGAAGCGTGTGCTAGAGCAATTGTTGTATTCGGTAACCGTAATGTGATGCCCGGTGTTCACCACTTATTTTTACTCCTTCACTTGACTCCTTCAAGAATAAATAATAACGAACTGACCAGAAGTTTTGTTTAGAACACACTTACCTGAAATTCCGTTCCATGACGTGCGCAATGTTGGTGATGGTGAGCGTTGAAATTCTGTGTAGTACTTTTTTTTCTGTTTGTGCTGCAACTAAGACTTACTGCAGTGAACCTTTGTTCACGCTGACTCACCATTAAAGTTACTACAGTTATCTAATTGCAATACTGGTTCGCCAGAATTTTTTTAACTTCGTCTTTTTTGACAATGAACTCCTTCATTTCTTTAATTTATGGTGCACGTTGCTCAGTCTCCGCAAGACATGTCTACGTCTTTTTCTGTAATTTCTGCTGTAAACCTGAATTTCTGTAAACCTGACTGGGGCTTCCAAGTGTGAGATTAAATACCGGCACTCTTCTACCCCTATTTCTCATTATTGCACTTACTAGAATAAATCAAGGATAATTCATTCACTCTCCGATTTTCGGTGAAACCGTTGGGCCGGTCTAACTTCGCGTAGAACTTACGTACTACTTAGTAGTGCGTAGGTAATGCTCTGGAGTTTTTCCGCAACTTGCGTTTACCCTTCAGAGAAAATGAAGTCAAGTTAGATGGCGTACGTTAACGTTCACGTGAAGCCACAATTGTGAAACTGCTGAGCTTTGGGCAGGGTTAACACGTGTATACTTCGAAGTTCAGTACGGATATGGATCTCTCCTTTTTATCCGCCCACATAAAACAGATTGAAGGAACTTTTCTTTTTTACGCTAACGGCACGATCGAGTAGCACTGCAGAAAGTTTTAAGGAATAGCCTTTACATTTGGAAGCGCAGCAGCCTTTCCCATAACCTCATAGCGAGAAGAGTCCACGATCGAATCCAGTTAACCAATGTCGGGCGGACTTAATTGATGTCGGACGAAACTCGCTTTAATAGAGTGAATGCCGGTGGTGACGTCAAACCACTTAAGCGTGAAAGGCTTCCGTTCACTAAGCGCTTTCCAGGCAGTGACTGAAGTCCTGTTGAATTTGGACGGTTTCCCAGTGAACGAGTGATTGAAAAGAGTTTTGAATGCGGTAACTTCGACTAATGATTCTTGGAGTCACCGCAATCGTGCAGGGTGTGCATATACTTATTCGATTCTGTGAACTCGTATGTGAAGTTTGAATAGATATCAGGTTTCTGCGTCCAGAGCTGTTCATGTCACCCACTGCGCGGACGACCGTGTAAGGTTTCTGTTTTCAACCATGGAACGACCAAAGTTTTGGTAGGGCTTTAATAAAAGCGCGCACTTTCAGGCTGCGTGAGTGTTTTAATCAGGGAATCTCTCCTCATGTTGGTGTTGTCACAAAATAAGAAAAAAGAAACGAAAGCAAGTGCAATCGTTCTCTACTGTCGACAGTTAAGCGCCTCATTGGCATATTTTTTTGTTTTTTTTTCTTACATGGATATCATCATGATGTTCTTGTAGGCTTTATACTGATTGAAGCCCTCCAAAAGCAATGAAAGTTCGCCGTGTGCTAGTTTATTTTTATTGTGATATAGAACCGCCCCTAAGGCATAATGCTGTGCGTATATGTGAATAATTTGTGCGCTGTGAGTCTTGTTTTGAGTATGAATAAAGGCAGTGTTTTGTGAAATGTTAAATTGCAACTATTTGCCTACGTATCCATGCAAACAAAAATATAAATAAATAACAAAATACAAGTGTTATAGTGACACTGATAGGAATCGGAAATACTGTAATAAAACACGCATGGAATAATTTAATACGATTCACTCAAATTAAGTTTTAATTAACAGGTGACACGGACAATATCACCGGCCAAGAGGGAATTTAGGCGCTTGAGATTCGTATCCCCTGCGTTTATGAGGCAATTTGTTTCTGCAGTGTGCTTGTAGTTGCTCAAAGAACGAACTGTAGCACTGAATAAAAGGCAACCACGGTATCATAGCTGCAATAGGAAACAATGCAGTCATGCCACAGCCTTGCAATGCTTTCCCACTGTATGGTGGCATAGCAATTATACTAGACTAGTTAACATCCCTGCTTCTCCGGTCCAAGTGTTCCCATAGGGATGAATGGGGACAGGTTACGAAAGGTTCAGTACAACTGCATCGAGGCTTGAGCTTGGCACTGCGGTATACCTTCTCGGTACACCGCAAAGTAGCGTTTGTGCAATACGCACTATGAAAGCACTGTTAGCCTTTAAGGAAACTTTATAACTCTTTTGTGCATTCTCGTGCATGAGCGGGCGTGTCATTTGAGTGTATATGTAACCATTGTACACGCATACCATTGTCAACCCTCGACAGCTGAAATAGTAAGGCAGGCGATTAACCAGGCGAACATGTCTGGTGTACTCTTTAAAAATTGTTACATCTCTCTCTTTACTCTGTCATCTGATCCTTCTATCCGAACAAGAGCAGTGTAACATCAGCGCCCACCTTCTTCAGGCGTTACCCGGAGCCATCAGGACACTTATTACGATTGTGAAGTGCAATGGAAATAAGGGCTGAGCCTTTCATTCAAAGTACTTGATGTGCAAAATTGCATGGTGAGTGACCTGCCTCAGTGCTATGTAACTTAGAAGAAATTGTTGGTCGCCAACGTAATTGGCTCACACTCGCACAGTTAAAGACCAACTCCGGCGATTTTTGGGCCATGTCAAAGTAATGGTGCTTCTATGTTCCTGGGACACTCTTGTCACGAGCCCAATAGCTGAAATGCTCAGTAAATTTGAAAATAATATTTAATACGCAAAAGCGTGCAAACCCGAAACCGAAACCCAACCGGGCGCCCTATCTGCGTATGACGTACTGTTTGGTAAGAACTGGAAGCCATATACTGGTTCCACTGGCACGAAGTATGAAAACTGTGAAAGCCAAACCACGGAAGCGCCAGCCAAACACCACAGAAGAAGGAAGAAAGCTTTCCTGTGATGTACCAGTGCCAAACGCCACCACCGTTGCCCTGTGGCCAGCACAATAAGCGCTGTAGCGGCCAAAGTATAGGGATGCCATCGGCTGCGTCACTTTCGTTGACATGCCAAACAGGACGTCGCACAGGCTGTGTTGCCCAAAAATCTGGCAAGCGAGGTCAGTTTTCCGAGGCAATCTTTAAAATTCATCTTCAAACAATCGGCGCATCTCTCAAGCCTGTAATTTGGCATAAATGGCGGTAGTGTGCAAAGAAACGTACTCAGCGAATTTCATTGAGATTCATTGACCTCGAAGAATTGCTGGAGTTGGCCTTTAAGAAAGGCACAAGTTAGGAGAGGACGAGGAAGTGCAAGCAGGTCGAGACGCTGTCCTTGCGTCTTCGCCGTACTGTCCTTAGTTGTGCGCTTCTCAACTCGGCTAACACACTTTCATGCAACTCAGGACATGCGCAAGTGCCTTCATGCTTCTAGACTGGCGAGTCTTCAGCAGGGCATCCACGCATCTAGTAACGGCACAATCGCTCTTCGTTAGATGTATTTTTTGTTTATTTTATCGGCATAAATAAAAAATGGCGACGAAAAAAAGCAAACGGTCATTCAAAGTAGAGGTAATGCATGTACGCTGTAGGCGTTGCGCCTGCGTCTCTTCTTCTCGCCCCACTGACACGGATTCAAACAGGAAATACAAGTTGCTTACGTACACGTATATAAAGAAAGAGAAAAAAAACTACTACAGATAGAAATTAGGTGGTGAACGGAGGCAGGAAACGATCAGTGTGTCATAAATAGGGCATCATAAGCACTCGAAAAAAAAACAATAGTTAAGAGGTAAGCGTAACACGCACACTCGACATGGTGACCTCTGAGTAGGGCGCTGATTTCATGTAATTGGTAGGTGTCTCTCTCGCTCTCTCATTGGGCTATGATGAAGATGAATTTTTTTTTCGCATCTGCGCAACAAAAAACTGAGAGGAAGGGGATGACTGAGATAGGTAGGTGAAGACGTCACTAAAAGAGCGTTAAGCAAGCAATGGACAGCTAAGACAGGTAGCGTTAGGCCTGAAATGAGCTCCTTGGGAGCGTTCTCGGTATGTACATTTTTTTTTCTTCGTCTTCTTTTTCTCTCACATCACTACCGCCTCGAAAGGCCAAAAACTCTGAAGACTGACCGGCTCGTCTACCCGTTCCCATTCTTTTCTTGTAAATTGCCACGCCCACTAGGTTGAGAGGCACATAGTGACAAATCGACGCTCATTTTCAATACACTGACTTTTTCCTGTCGTACGTTCGATGCAAACGTATATGACTGTCGTACAGCCACCGCAGACCAGCTGCCGAAGTGCTGCAAAATTTATTCCTCGTTTATACCGTGACCAAAATATATGGAGTGGCAGGATTCGGTTCAGAGATGTCTCACTGACTCCTGCTTACATTCTTGTAAATGTTTAGCTGCGGTGGGAACATTTCGTTCTATGTGAGTAGCACGCAGAATACTTCCAGATTTCATGTTCGCTGTTCACGAATCATGACCGCACGAAGCGAAATTGGTAACCTACATCTGATGACAGCCCCCTTGTGTGAAGTGCTTTTAAGATGTCAAAGGTGTCGGTCCTGCCGGCTAGTATATTTAAAACTAATAAATGCAGGATGGTCATTAAATTGAAAAGGGCTCCATTGAGTCCAAGTTAACACTAGGAAATTGGATGAAGACTATGAAAAAAAATCATTTGGCCATCTTTCATGGTAACTCTGTTCGCGACCACTGCTGTGGTTCCTACTCAACACTTCGACATGAAAACATTTGTGCGAGCTTCTCGAGTTCATCATTATCGTATCTTTGTGCCTCTCAACCTAACGGCGCCATTTTAGACCAGGCCTACACTGTACTCGATTTACTGGGTGTGCTGCTCGTGTTTCTCGTTGACGTCGTGTAGGCGTCGCTGCTGTTCGTGTTGTCTCCGCTGACTCGAAGCGTCTGGCCCACGGTCCTCTGGTCATACGATGACTTGGACGACGTTTTACTTCCGCTGCTTCCAGTGTCACTTCCGCTGTCTGTGTACCCTAAAGAAGCGTCGCCATACTTGTTGTACGTCGATGATGTCTTGGCTCTAAAGTACGGGGCGGCCGCGCTCTTGTCCCCATAGCTCGATGAGCCAGACGAACCGCTGTAAGTGGTAGAGTAGGAGCTGTCCGTGCTCGGAGACGAGGTCTTTGTAGACCCGTACTTTACGTTCCCGGCTGCGTACGCCTTGAGGGCCTGTGCTACGGCTGCAGCTGCCTGCGAGTTCTTGTAGGACGTGGAGGTGCTGGCGTAGTTCGTGGCTGGTCGTTTTGGCGAATAAGCTGACTGCGAAGAGGTGCTGTAAGCGGACGAAGGGTAACGCTGTCCGTAAGAGCCGTAGTTTGATTGGGAGTTATCATACGCTACGGATGAGCTCGGCAGGGATGACGACGAACTGCTACCGTAGCCACTCGAGTATGCGCTTCCCGATGTGCTGTACTTGGAAGGTGACCCGCCAGAGTATGCCGACGAATAGCCGGATGACGGCTGGCTCGAAGTGTAGGTCCTGGTTGGCACCGTGTAGTGGCTCGCTGAACTGCCGTAACTTGACGGACTGTAGGCCCCACTGGAAGAACTGTATGACGATGGTTGTGAGCTTCCGTAGCTTCCGGAAGAGGACGTAGGATAGTTTCCGCTTCCTACGAGGCTATAGGCTGGTCCATATTTGCTCGATCCTGATCCGTGATTCGTGATACTTGTTTCGTAGCCGCTAGTGAGTCCACTGATAAATGCCGATGGAGCGGAGCTCACGTATCCACCCCCAGACGAAAGTGTGTACGTCTGAGGAGAACCACCGAAACCGGAGCTAGATTGAGGCGTGTAGAAAGCTATGGTGGGGTCTGAAGAAGGCGCTGACGAGTAGCGAGTGCCCGAGGAGCTGCTCTGTCCGTACCCTGAAGAGGTCGGCTGTGCTTGGAATGCGGCAGCGTACGTGCTGTACTGGTCAGCCGACGACGACTGCGTCTTCTGCCCACTGGATCCCTGTGACTGCGTGTAGATTTCCGCGGAAGGAGTGTAGCTCTGCGAGTCCGACCCTGATCCATCTCCTCCCTGCTGGCCTCTCGTCGCCCCGAGAGGAATGGCCACGGGGCCGTCACCGTAGTTTGACAAGCTGACGGGCACTCCGAGCTGAGCGGTCATTATTCCGTTGTAGACGTTCGAGCCTTCCGTCTTGAAACCGTAACCGTTGTTTGACGATGGTGAAATCTGCATGACAGAGTTCACCTGCTGCTGGAAGCTGTCCTGGTCCCCGACCGACGAGCCGAAAGACTCGCTAGCCTGCGGCTGGAAGAGGGACGACAGTCCGGGGAAGCCGCCAGGGGCTCGGTCCGAGTCCATCTGGCTCTCGGCAAACTCAGTCGCTTGCGCGATGTGCGTCGGTGCGTGCTGTAACACGGCTTCGGGTGCGAAAGTGAATCGTGGCCCTCCGGGCATCGGGAGCGTCTGAAACGTGGCGTGCGCCGCGGCTGCTTGAAGCGGCTGGTACGGCGATTTGGTGCGCGAATATGGGCTGCGGCTGATGCTGCGGCTGTTGCTGAGACGGTCTTCCGAAGGAGAAGAAACTCGGCTTCGGAGAACTTGCCGATCCTCGGAGTCCCGACAGAAAAGATGGCGCGCGTAGCCTGAAGAATCCCTTCCCTGGCGGTCGGCTTCCTCCACTGCTCCCGGAAGAAAAGAACGGCTTTCGGAAGAAGGATGGCTTCGGACTGGATTCGGCCGGAGTGTAGGGCATCACCGAAGATGGCATGTATGGTGGCGACAGACCTTGCTGCAGGTAGAATGTCTGGGCGGTCGCCATACCGAACAGGAGAGTACATATGACCTGCAAAGACAGAACAAGAAAAAAAACATTGTTATACCTTGCTTGCCAGACACGGTCGAATCTTTGTACCACGTTCAAAATACTACGGTGCTGTCCCTGGCATTAATTAACGAACGTAAGCGAACTGTATCTATATTCCGCAATAGTGGTCATTCATACGACGAGTGTGACATCAGCAGAAAAAAAGGACTAAAAAGAGAGTGCCTGTCTATCCTCTCTATATTGCGGTCATGCTATACCTCAAGTCACGGATTTGTTACCAATAATGCGATAGAAATTTTTCTACTCATACGGGACTAGCTCTTTACAGCTGATTCCTCACTTTTCATTATCTGTCTCTTTTCCTATCTCCGTTCTATGTTGGCATAACAGTCTAGAAAACGAAATCTCGAAGTTAGATATTGTAATCACACCATGGATGAGTGTCAGTTATTAAGCTTCATTCGAGCAAAGTGGATATATTGGCAACTTTTCCTTCATTGTTTTATCGGGTAATCACTTGTATTGCTTTAAACAGGTAAGAGACAGGGTGATCAAACTAGGTCATTCCCGCTTCGAGATGCCATGGCTAGTTTTGTCAATACTGCTTTTATAATATCTTTAGTCCACAGTGGCAAGAAAATGGTGCCTAAAAGCTGCGCCGGTTCTTTATATTGCTTATCTCCACTTTATGGTATCTATTTGCTTTCTATACCATCACTGCAGAGAGAGCAAGAAAGCCATTAACATGAAAGTCTATAGCACTATTTTAAAATGTCGAGTTCGAATACCAATTCATCTATTCAGTTCAGAAGAAATGAATTTTTTCTTTGGTTCAATAAAATAATCTATGGTCATTTACTAAAGAAATAAAATACTGAAATCTTCGCATTATTCAGTCAAGCCAGAAGCTAATTGACGTGTCACCTATAACAACAAACAAAGTTGCCCATGCTAGTTTCCCAGTGTCCATTCGAGGTACTCATGCTTGCGATAACAAACGTCATGCGTTATGGTTTTAATGCTTGCAATTTGTCTCTACTCCTTGGTCGTTAGGATGAATTATTAAACAGGAAGCAGGAATAATTCGTAAATAGACCATTTCTCTCTACATGTATTTAACATACTTACAGATATACTTTCTTTCTGCATCTGGTTTACCTATCAATGCGAGAAACAGCGCGTACAGCCAAAAAATAAAGAGTACCTTCTTTGTGTACCATATCTTGCGATCAAAAGGTCTGAAAATGGCTCATATGGGAAGGTTTCCAAATATCCAAAATATGGCAAATCAGTACGCGTATTACGCGCTCAGAAATAAAACTTCAACTACGCCTTACAGTTATTTTCAAAAACATTTCCCGGGTGCTTCAATCTCATGACGTGTAGAGCGTACACATCGGCTGCAGCTTGATTCCGTTTTTTTTTTTCTCGTCCTAATCAGCTTTTCTTCTTCCCCAGCTAGCTCCTAGGCATGCAGAACCGTCAGGTGCGCTTTCGTAAGGCTGGTTCTCAGAATCAAAACAAGGGCACGGCAGATTTTATTGCTCGGCTACAAAAAAAAAAACAGCTTCTATTCGACGGTGTATCGGCATATTTGCCAATAGAGAGCGTAATAGCTACCGAACACAAAGGAACAGGCACATATACACACCTAGCACTGTTTGCAAATGGTTATTGCGTTATCTGCCGGCAAGAATATCGTACATGCGTACGCCTGCTCGGCAGATAATTTCGTACAATAACATAGAGCTAGATGATGATGCAAAATAAAGCAAAAGTGCTTAGCTCTATGATAAAGAATGAGGCCTTGTTATCGAGACACATTACTGAGAAGCGCCCACGTGCGCATATTCACATATGCGCGTCTAGCAAACGCTCGCGTCCGACTTATCGAGGCACGATATGTGCATTAGGAGGTATGAATATACATCTGTCTGGACTTCTGTCAGCAGACCATAATTAATCAGATTCCATACTTGGGAGAGGACATGACGCAGTGTTTTGACATTAACCTCATTGAGTATACTCGGAGGCTTCGTGGTCTATTCCCTGCGCATATGCCATGAGTGCGACTGCTTGCATGAGCGGCAGCCCCAGTCTTCACGGCGTAATGAATGAAACCGAATGAATCGAGTGGGCCACATTTACGACTTGCGTCGCCCATATCGGCCCCCGCGTGACCCAGAGACGAAGTGCAAGGTTGCTCATTAAGGGTGAAAGCAACGCCGTACTGAGATAACGCCACGTATGGGTGGGTCGTAAAAGCTCAAGGGTGTACGAGTCACGCGTCGAGAGGTAATATAGCAAGTCACAAGTCGAGCGGTAATCATAGACTAAAGCCGTATTGTTGGCCATTAAGCGGACGCTGTAGAGAAACGTTCAGGATGTCCGGGAAGCATTTTTCATGGCGATAGATGTAAAGTGTGACAATGAAAAGAAGAAAGAGGAGAAACAACGACACGAGCACAGAACCGCTTTGCCCCTCCCTCTTTCCTTACATCTATTGCTTCTTCCATACTCGGCGTTTCTTCCGTGGGGTCAGCCATGGCAGCACAATGTTTATGGGGCCCGTCTGCTGACGGTCGCGGGTTCGATTGCAGCTGTGGCGGTCGCATTTAGATGGAGGCGAAATTCTAGAGGCCCGAGTACTGTGCGTTGTGTCAGAGCGCGCTAAAGAACACCAGATGTTGGAAATTTCTGGAGGTCTCCTTTAAGGTGTATCTCACAACCACATCGCCATTTTTTACTCAATACTTCCGATATTGTTGCTATATTGTTTCTTATGCGAAAACAGCTTGAATGTCATAGGGGTGGGGACACCAAACAGGTCAGACACCAAATAGTCCTTGCGCGAATATTGCCGATGAAGTTTCGACAACGTCGGAAATTTCGCTGCATTTTCTTTTATGAAGGTTTTTCTAGGCTCATCAAAAGCTCCCAAATGTGAATTAATCTACTGCCATTTGTTGTCCATTGTAACACTTTTTGTTGTTGTTGTTGTTGTTGTTGTTGTTGTTGTTGTTGTTGTTCCAAGTGAGACAACAGACGGAGTGTTTCGTTAGTCAATATTCATAAGAAAAGTGGGATCTAGTGTGTCACACCTTGACCTGAAACTGTCACATATCTGTATACGTCCTCGGGTTTTTCGTTTTTTTTTTTTATCTTGTGCATACCAAGCCGTAACACGATTCTCAAAAAAAAAAATATTTCTTGTTGGCGCACCCAGGGCACTACTTGAACTATTTTCCCATGAGTAGTTGCATTCTACAGTAAGCCAGAGGTGTACGACATTGTGCGGTTAGAGAAGGCTGCATTATGGAAGTTTTGATCCGCTTATTGTGAATCGCTCTCAAGGTTTTGTGTGAAGAAAAAAAAACGGTCATCGATCGGGTTGCCGCGTCAGTTTTCCTTCGCACGTTCTATAGCGTCTGCTGTTCCTTTGTGTTCCCGCGCTTAACAAAAAATGTACCGTGGGCCTCTTCACGCGGCGTTGACGCTGGGCTTCACGCGCCTTCGCAGCAAAAGCGCCTGATGAATGCCAATGCTGCGCTTCTCAAAAGTGGAGCAGCGTTGGTTCTTGTTACTACTTACGGTATGCGCACGGCTGGGCGGCCGGTCGTGAGAGAAAAGGGTGAAGAGGTGGAAGGCCAAGCCTTCAGCTTTAAAGGTCGGGAGTGAGTGCTGGGAAGATACCTGTCAGGCCGGGCAGCTTGCGGCCCATTGAGTCGTCAGGGATCGTACGTTATTACGGAGTTTGCACACGTTTCTTTCGTCGGTATTCATAAAAAAGCAGAGCATACTGTCGCAGTGTTGGGGCGTAAACGTCACCGACGACAGAGCATTGTTACTGCAGTGCGTGCCGTGGTGCCAGAACACGACACCCTGACGTCGCCTATAGCTTCACGCTCGTGCAAGCGCGGCGCTCCGAGGCGCGGCGCTAGCATCGCACGGTGCCAGCATCGGAACGCCTTCGTTGCATACGGTATTGCGCATACGGTATTGCGACAACGACGCCGCCCGCGGCGGCGTCGTTGTCATTGACTTGGTGCGCGCGCGGATCGTGGCACAAGGCGCAGCGCAACGCGGCGCGCGACACGCAAGTCTCGTAGTAGGGCAACGATCCCAGACCTGAATTACGGATCCTCCGCTGGCACCCCGGAGCAACGGGGCACTCGCACGGCGGAGGGATTACGTATCTGGGTTCCCGCGTGGCAGGCGCGCCAACGAGTCGACGCAAGCTCCGGGGAAGAGAAGCAGCCGCCGATCGCGCCTTGCTTTTTTTTTTTTTTCTTTTCAAGATCAAGGCCCCTCGGGCGAGGCAAGTCGGCGTCAGACCTGCGAGCTCTATCCCCCGTGTTTACCCCATATCCGAAGGCATCCCACGTCGCTGACCCACATTCCGTGGCCGCTGAATGCAAAAGGTGGTGCGGCCGGACCCCGCGGCTAGTGCTCGTCGCAGTCGGCTCGTGGCGCACTATGCGCTCGCCGCTCGGCAATGCTGTACCACTGCGAGTGCAGAGAGGTCGACTTCGATCCTTTTACGGGATGATTCGCGAAGTTGCCGAAGACGAACGCAATGGCGCTGCACTCGAAAAGGCCGGGGCTCCGTCTCCTTCTTTCCTTGGCTAAATTGTTCGCACACACTCTCAATCTCTTCGTGCGTTCACTTGTTCGTTCTGCCTCTAGCGAATCGCAGAACAAGGATTCAAGGGGTTGCGCACAGAGTGATCGGTTGTTGTCGCTATCGCCGCTCTCGAACTCCGAGCACGTCTGGAGAGCAGTGAATGAACCGCTACGAGGCGCACGCTTGAGCATCCTGTAATCCGCGCGAGACCGACCCTTTCGTCGCAACAAGTGTATTCGGGTTTCTTTTTCTGTAATTTCGGCCCTTCGCAGAGCTGGTTATTCAGAGCACGCCCGTGCCAGCTTAAACGGGGAACATCTTCGGGTTCGCACATAGAACCCTGCTGGTATTTTGGTGGAAGAATGTGGAAGGGGCGAAGCAACGACGAACTGTGTTCACGCTTTTATGAATGTGTGTGCCTTTACAAAAGCGCACCCTTATGACCGAGAAAACAAAGTCTCACCA
Source organism: Rhipicephalus annulatus (assembly GCA_013436015.1). NCBI lineage: Eukaryota > Metazoa > Arthropoda > Arachnida > Ixodida > Ixodidae > Rhipicephalus > Rhipicephalus annulatus. The sequence continues at coordinate 410,905 of WOVY01014596.1, read as the reverse complement.
AGCAACAGATGGACACAATAAGATGGCAAATCTTAACACCCTGCGCTTGACTTAGCGTAGTGAGAAAGATATATATTCAAACAAAGAAAGGCTGGGATGTTAACTAGAATTTCTGTAGTTAGCTGATATAGACATGCAGAGATTGTGGGAGTAAATGGGTGCCAGAATCTGATGCAATGCTCATAGCTCTTTGTTTTACATTTTCCTGTTCGTTCTGTACCACTATACGAAGTTGTCCGACCGGCTAAGCTTCCAACTTGTGCTTTGCGTAGTAGAAAATGTTTTGAGGCACTTTCGTATACGTATCACGAGACATGCTTGATTTTCAAATGATTAATTCTATCCACTAATAGAAAGTGACTATTTTATCTTGACTTTAATGATACAGGCGCAGTGATATCTAGTGCAGATTTATTCGTATAGGTCTTAGCTCAACTAAAATGATTTCCGCAACTTCGCTGGTACTTCCCGTCTTTAGCTGTCACGGGAGCTGAGTATTGTTCTAGCGACCTCTGTGCAACTGCCGTGGGCTGGAGAATTTTCTTTTTTTCTTTAATTATGCTTTGCTACACCTAATGCAGCTTACGTGACTAAGCAGTCTCCCGAGGCTACCGACGTTCCTCGCTTTTGCATCCCAATGACTTTTGTTCTCTTTTTTATTTTATTTTTGGGGGGGGTGGGAGTAAGGTGAAGCTTAGGGTTACTGTATATGCTACCTTATACACTCCCGTAGGGAGCCTATACTGTAACTTTAGTGAAGATAATATGAACCGTCATCTGCACGCAGGAAGCATGGCTTATGTAGCGTTGAGCTACGCAGCGGTCTTTGCTAATTAAGGAATATAATTTCCTAGGACTCAAGTGCGTGACCGTAGACGACTACCTCTTTCCGAGTGGTAGTGCTTCCAGACGCGACCAGGTCCACCGAGCTCTCCTTATATATATGAACCAAACGGACCCGGCCACCCGTTTATAGGTGGCCTTTTTATTATTATTCTTTTGCATTATTACTCTTCTTCTTTTTCAATTATTTTTTATTTTTTTTGCTCATGCTTGTCGAAGTTTACGTCATTTTTTTTCTCTTCCTCATCTTCTTTCCCCTCTCTCCCATCTAATCTTTGTTTCCTCTGTTTCTTCCCTCCCCCCGAAAGAGGGAGCAGGCATCGTGCCCCTCGAGGTGACAGTTGCCAGCTTGCTCTCTCCCTCTTTCCTCTGTGTCCTTGTGTACCTGTGTATGCAAATCAAATAAATAAATACGCAGTGTGATGCAATGGGGCTTCTTGGCTGTGCGTGGATTCACAAGCGTTAGTGCTATGCGAAAGATATGCCATGAATCAGCGTCTCCTGTAGTCGAGAGGGCTGTCATTTGCATAGTGTTGTAATACTGACTTTTCTACCATCCTTTCTCCGCCCACCACCCTGCACCAGTACAGGGTGGTCTACCAAGCTCAGCCCTGATTAACGTCCCTGCCTTTCTTCTATCTTTGTATCTCCCCTCCAGCACCTTTGTCATAAATAAGCGTAAGCTGTGCTTATGAAAGAAACTCCTCGTCAACTCTATTAAAGACGATAGTCATTCTTGGGGACCTTCGAAGCAAAAAATTTTGGTCTGTCTGCCTATCTGTCTGTACATTTGTCTGTTTGCTCACTCTTAGCGGCATTGGGTACTCGAAACAGCCGACCTCATCCGCAGCACCCACCAACGTTGCTCAAGGTTGAGCGTTCATGCTTGTACAATTGTCAATTTAAAAGCGATTATTGCGCATGTCTGGTGTACCATAACAACACGTATATGTTCTGCATGTGCGTCTTTTACTAGAAAAGGCATACATAAGTAATATTGAGGACCATAGCGCTTATCACGCAGCGCTGACCATGCAACGCTTGCACGGAACGGGGAGTGTTTCCAACGCTTTGCTAAGATGGGACGGTGGTGGCACCTACCCGCAGCTTTGCGTTCTACACCTTATCACCTCCGAGACGGGCGCGCAAAGCGTGCGCACTTCGCTTTTCAAGATAACGGCCAGATAGCGCTCATGTCTCACGTGTGACGTGGCTCGATGTGGTCGTTCGCCTCCGCTGCACGCTCGAGGTACTCTAAAGCAGCGCCTCCAGAATACCACTCACTGATTTTCTTGCGCAGAGCATCAAATAAATGTCTTGTTCACTCTCTCCACACGCAAGACTACCGTCTTTCGACGACATTTGCAGAAACATTCAGATACGGGGCCGTTTTTTTTTTCTTTTCAAAAACACGAAAAAAAAAATGTGAGCGTGAACCCCGACAGGATAACGAGGCACGCAGTATTTGGAGATTCTCGATCAATTTTGTCTACCTGCGGTTCTTTTACATGCACCTAAATTTCAGCAAGCAGGTGTTAGTTGCATTTCGCGCTCATCCAATTGTGGTCACCTTGGCCGGGATTCAAACCTGTCGCCTCGCACTCAACAGCGCGAAGCCTTACGTGCTTACGTGCCAAGCCACCATGGCGTGCAGGATGCACTTGGCTATAACTCGAGTTCATATGCGTCTACTTATAATGGCGGTGTCTTGGCGGCGCCACCAGTGTGAGCGCTACGCTGTATTAAACTAGGGAGCTCCCTACATTGAACATTATTAGCTAGTATTTTTTTTTCTGCGGACATTGACCTTATCACAATGCGTTTATGAAATTAGACATTCATCAAACTACCACCTTTTGAGTTGCTCTATCGGAAATAATACTTCTATCATCGATGCAGCGACAAAAGAACGAAGCTGTTGTCGCCGTCGTCATCACTGTTGTTGTCGTTGTTGTTGCTGTAAATGTCTACGTCATTGTTGTTGTTGTCGTTATTGTTTAACCATAAACAACGATTCCTTGATTTATTTGCCTGCTAGACTGATTCGTTTATTGAATTAATTTATAGATCATTTATACTAATTTTGTGAACACTGTTCTTACGAGTAGTCTCGTTCCTTTTGGTTATGTAACATGGTCAACACTAACATTTTCTCTACTTAAATTATTTTCGTGCGTCCGAAATAAAAGTGACACATCTGTTATAACCATCACTAGATTAGCTTTCCGATTTGCTTTAATAGTAAGGCTGAATGTTCAAATAACTGTTACACGTGGGTCTGAAGATTACGTCATGGTTACGCACAAATGGGGATGAACGATTCGCCGTAATGCGATAGCGTTCATAAACGAGCACTTTTATGTACAGAAGGAAGCACGATCACAAAGCCCCATCCCTGGCTTTGTTTATTGCAGACGGAAGTCGTGCGTCTCGTAGTGTCTCTAAAACATTTATTCCGCAATAGAACTTGCCGGTGTGCACCGACAACAGCCGCAGATTGCTGGCAGCGGCCAGTGGCCACAGGACATCAGCCTCACGACACGAGGCGAGCTAATGCCTCGTTTCGAAAACTTGCGACATGCCAAATTCCGGAAAGCGGGCCCCTACCCGTGGTTGGAACGCGGCCAGTAAACGGCGGAGGTTCATATGCGCAAAGCTGGTGCAAGGTAGCGCGTACCAACCCACTACTATCTTCTTCCTGCCTGGTGCCTAATGAACGGCTTTGCAGGACATGTAACGACATTATTTATATATCTATGCGTTGTGGCCAAGGAAACTTGCCGTATAGAAAGGTCACAGATGAAACAAAGCACACATTACGCGATAACGTGTGGTAGATCACCAAGGGTGGCTATGTCACGATATAGCGATAGGTTGCTTTCTTCGTAGCTGCAAACAGTTGCTAAAACGCAGGTTACACAAGAATTCCACGTCAGTGAATATCCGTTATGCATCTAAGTTTGGCTGTGTCCCCTTAGGGTTTCATCAGAATATAATCTTTGCATCTCACTGATGAGTTAAGGATCCATCAACATTTTTTTGTCGTCGTGCTTAGATTTACTTGTATGTAAAATTAAAAAAAATAGTCACTGGCACCTGTTTTTTTTTAGTATCTGTGTAAGGCTGAGCACTGTGTTGAAAAAGCTGAAAGCTGCGTGAATTGGGTAACTTAACGACCATCCCTGCTATCCAATTAACACCATACGTAATAGAACTCTATACACTCAATAGCAACGTGAATAAGTCGGTATATTAAGAGCACCGCAGATCGATGTCAATTCGCAAGCACAACACGTGAAGGGATAAGACATCTGCGACCGCACTACTTTCGTATCCTCTGTACAGCCTTTCTCACCTTTTGTCATACTGGCTAGTAGGACTTCATCACTAGATTATTATACGCCTTCCTTGTGTGTCTTTCATACGGCCGGTGTTTTTTCCTGAGCTAAGAAATTTTCGTCAGTACATGGAACGACCAGACCTTCAGAAAAGACTTGCTATAACAAAAAGTTTGCTTTTCTGCAGTACTAGCCATGCTTTCATCTTACGGAGAAGCCACCTTACAGTTTGTCTCATGCCGTCAAATGGCTCGGTATTTCAAGAAGAAAAAAGAAGAAAAACTAAACCGTCGTGGTTGTATAGTAATTATGGTGTTTTACTGCTGGCCTGAAGGTCGCGGGATCAAATTCCAGCCACCTTTTAATGGAGGCTAAATGATAGAAAGTCGCATACTTAGATTTCTGTGCACGTTAAAGAATACCAGGTGGTAAAGCTTTCTGGAGCCCTCTACTACAACGTCTCCGATAATCATATCGCGGTTTAATGGCGTAGAGCTGCAACAATTGAATCCAAAAAAAAAATTAACGTCATGGTACATTTCTAATAAACTAGTGTATTACATGATATTGCCGCACTTTTTTTAGTGAACTTGAAATATTTTGTCAATATCCCTCAATGCGCGTTCTTGCAAAATAAAAAAAACTTCTCCGATCGCTTCTCCGACTTCATTAGCAGCCTTGCTTGACATATTCATCTCATAGCCAAACATAAATATCTTCACTTCTACAGGATTTCTTACTTGTTATTTGATACATATATCTGACCCTTAGATTGTGTTAGCTATGATGATGTAAGGACGAATGATCATCAGTATCTATCTATGTATCTATCTATCTATCTATCTATCTATCTATCTATCTATCTATCTATCTATCTATTAGTTGTTTACCATTGCACTCCCCCCCCCCCCCACAATTTAGGTCACATTCCATCAAGCAATAATCGAAGACACCCTAACTCTAACAAAGCAATCACACGATGGGCGATGAATCAGTCGATCTATGAATCAATCACTCTCGAATACCACGCAACTCGGGAGTTCGACTGCCGCGCTTTTCGCTGCACAGAGCAAAGGCGCAGCTGGACTCGTTCATCGACGGGCACTGCGGCGAGAAACGGCTGCGCCCGTTTCTTCTTCTTCTTCTGCTGCCCTCGGAAAATGGAACGACGCTGGGGCGACCGACCAGTTGGCGCTTCTGGCCACGGCACGAGATTCCCGCCGTTCCAGTTTCTCGATCTCGCCTCGGGAGCTGCTGCTTACCCCGGCGGCGTATTACATCGTCCACGACCCCCTTGCGTTCGCCTTCTCTGTACGCCTCTGTACGAGGAAAGCAACCCTCGAACGCACGCGCATCAGGAAAACGTGCAGGCCATGCGTGGAGACGCTGGCTTTGCCGCTCGACTTTGATGCGTTCGCCGAGCGAAGTGCGGGCAGCTGACAAACAAACAAAGAATCAAACAAACAAACAAACACAACTAAGGACTCTCGTACGGCAGCAGTGACGCAGCTTGGGACAGGTGGTCGCGCTTTGAGCACGCAGAAGCAACACGACCCAAGAGTGCTTGGAGCGCAGTGAACCTTCTTGAAGAAAAACTGTTAGGCTCGCTTTCCCGCAGTGCAAAGTATTCTTCCTTGGGCCGTCAGAGAAATGAATAATAATAATAATAATAATAATAATAATAATAATAATAATAATAATAATAATAATAATAATAATAATAATAAATAACTCACAGGGTGCGTTACGCATTTGTTTGAGACAATATGAAGGAGAAGGTGACCTTTTTTTTTTCTTAGTCGAAATTTTGATGTCCCCCCCTTCTCTTTAAAAGCTTCCTGCACCTAACATGTTTTGCACTGCCTCCAGCATCGGCAACCCACCTTTCACCTAGTGACCTTGTCATGTGACGACGTCATTACAAGATGGTTCGTTATATGACGTTGGGGTCGTGTCATCACGGAGATGATGCGTTTTTGCATCACTCGTGTTGACGGCGACGGTCAACTTTCGAGTTTTATGAAGCATCTAAGGGTTTCGCCTTAATAAGAAACCTTAGCACTAAGCCAGCGTATTAGCATTGCGCATTCTTCGCCGAGCATGTTGGGAGTACGAAAGCAAGAACCACTGGCGTGCTGCGCTGTAATCACGCCTTATGCGTCATTCTAGCCTTTGCAAACTGTGCGAAAGCCACCTTTGCGCTCTGTTGGTGGGTTTTTTTTCCAGGCAGGTCTTACCTATTCAGCTAAGCCTGGTGTAAAATGAAGACCACAAGGTCGGGGAATTGACTCTAAACCCCCACCCGCTGTGATCTGATGTCACCTGTAGACAAAAGCGCACGTGCCGTTGTCATAGCCAGTTTTCCGCATAAGAAAGCCCACTTTTTCGCATGGCCTTATTGCGCAGCTGATGGCGACACCGGTCATTTCTCAAATCTAGACAAATGGCCTACTGCGCATGCGGATGCCAATCTCTTGCACATCATGTCCACGAATGCGACGTCATCTAGCAGGAAAACTTGGCTCGCATCGTATGGATTGCAGAAATGCCATTTCTGTGATCCGCACTTGACAAAATGCCTCGCGATGAAATCTAGCTTTATGGTTACGAAAGGACGTGAAAAGTAGAAGCTTACGAGGTGACAGGCTACACAAGAAGCATTCGCCTAGTAAGAAGGGGAAAGGTGGAAGAGTAAGAGAAGCTTCACCGCCTCTCCCCTTATTGAAGTTTTTCCAGTTTTGCATGTGTATTCATACACGGAGACATACAAATGCTCGGCACGAACACACAAAGCGTGCTTTAACAACCCCACCCTCCCCCGAAGATTTGTGGCTACCCTTTGACGTTAAAGCTTGAATTTTGCTTTGTGTGGGGGTCTGTCCTTGGGGTGATATGTAAAACGGTGTCGGTGACCCGGCCTGCTGTAGGCACCGACCCTCGGTTTACGGTTCTGTGACCAGGTCTCGCACAATTTCGGTGTGTCAGGTCACGCGCGCGTTGTAACTGGCTGACATATTGCGTCAAAAATACCCAGATTGTCCCAGTCACTGAGCCCCCATTCCAATGCTGGTCACAACGCCGCTTTACAGCACCAAGCTCATGCTCTTCATTAAAAAATTATCTCTCTCTCTCTCTTTCTTACATAACTCTAGGTGAATTGAATCGACGACTAATCAACACGGACCCTCCGTATTGTGGGTGGCTTATTTGGTTTCAATAGCCGTAATAATACTGCTTCTTCTCCAATCGCGATGCTTTAATTTCAACCGAACGCGCATGAGTTTTCTGTGAAGCTTCACGCTACTTTCGTACGAATGAGGGGTTTGATGTTTTCGCAGTGAAAGCGCAAGCTTTTCGTGGCAAACCGTGAAGAATAGTGAAATGTCTTCAGGGAAAAATTGTGTTTTGCTACTTTCCAAACGTAGTCTAGCATGTGTATATGCCTATTCTTGTCGTCAAATATGTTCAATAAACTGAACAATTTTCCACATGTAGTCACAAGTAGTGCAATAATGTCCGTTTACTCATTCCATATAATGTTTTTTTTTTCAAAGAAAGTTTCAGTAATTGCAGGTTCCAGTAATTGAGTAAAGCTTGTGTGCGATTCATTAATTACGGTTACAAAAAATAATAAAGTTTTGATCCTTGATATTGCCATTCACTGCAAGAAGTTTCACCCACTTAATTTGCTGAACTTGGTGAGCAATTACCAAGGGTTGATTATATTTCCAGATACAGAAGCTACGAAAACAAAATCTAACACTGCACCCGTGCTGCCTATCGGTATATCAATATAAGATGTAGATTTAAACAAAAAAACACCAGTGCAACTCGCAAATACTGCTGCCTTCCAACTGAAAGCTGATTGATCGATATGTGGGGTTTAACGTCCCAAAACCACCATTTGATTATGAGAGACGCCGTAGTGGAGGGCTCCGGAAATTTCGACGACCTGGGGTTCTTTAACGTGCACCCAAATCTGAGCACACGGGCCTACAACATTTCCGTCTCCATCGGAAATGCAGCCGCCGCAGCCGGGATTTCCAAGTGAAAGCAGCGTACACTTCAGAGATTGAGTTTGCAGCCACATTGCTCCTACTGAGAAAGTGATAACCTCGAGGTACCCACGCAAAGTTCAACGCACTCGACGGCTCTTATCTGAGCGCTGATGGCTGTAGTGTAGCGACTATAAATTTCAACGACCTTTCGCTTGCACTAACGCGTCCTCACACGAAGCGAGGACGGGACGTGTTTGAATAAACGAGTCGAGCCCTTCAGAACGAGGAAAAGTGTTTCTTTAAAAGCACCTCGGATACATCTCGAGCGACGGAGCGCGACGTTACCATTCGTCGTCTGCCCTCGGGGAGAACTTCTTGCGGTGCCTTCTTCCTTTAGTACAGAGCAGCCATTCGCGATAGCACTGCCCGTACAAACAAGGCTGCGACGGCCCTCCCCCGATGCGACGGTGCGATGGCACGCCTTTTTCTTCTTTTTTCCCCCCAGTTTCAATGTGGCCCTTTGCCAACCACCACCACTCATCTCGGCTGGTATCTCTTTAAGAAGGTCACAAGGGTGGCTTGCTGGATTCCACATGGAAGTGGGCTATACGCTAAAGCCCACCATACGTAGCGACGCAGTCACGCAGTCACACACACACACACACACACACACACACACACACACACACACACACACACACACACACACACACACGGTGCAAAGAGCAGACAACTGCGTTATCCGCACAGCTGGTAAGGTATGGAAAGAGGAGGGTGTGCTGGTTGTGGTTCTAGCGTGTAGACAGCGCCACCTCTTCGCCTTATAAAGGCCACTTTTGGAAGGTCGCTGCCCTTGGGGGGTCCACACGACGCGGAGACACTTGGTCGCGCGTGGCATCTACTAGTACTTTTACGTCGTCGTTGTCGCCGCTCGTGGGAAACGCGGAAACAAAGATCCATTGTCCTCCCGTCTGCGACAAAATGCGGGGCCGACCTTAGAAGGAGACGGGTCGAGGACTCGTCCTGACGTTGGCCCCGGTCAGCGAGTGTAGTTTCTTCCTCTTCCTCTGGACTGTCGCTCGAGAAGCGAGATACGCTGCATGGTATTCGCGTCAGTGGCAGTGAAAATGAAAAAAAAAACAATAATAACTCCGTTCGAGATAAACTAGATATTGAAAAATCCCCACAGCGTTCAAAAGAAGTGAAAACAAATTGTAGATGTGGTGAATATGGATAAACTTCAGGTATTGTGCTTTTCGGGCATTCGTTTACGTTTGTAGGTTCACGTTTGTAAGCCCTATCATTCAAAATTATTACTCGCCATCTTGTTGTTATTCTCTGCCCAGCGGTATCACCTCACGCAGCGCCATCAGGTGCCACTGATTTCACCGTACGCATGCCATTCATCCCAAGAGAACGAGCGAATTGATTCATCCGTCTACAATAGTTTTATAGCTCGACTCGCGGAGTGTCCCAATTGAGCTCGGACAGTCTCTTGGACGCGAAGAGACTGTGACTTTCCGCTGCACAGTCCACTTATATCTTCTTCACGGAGGTACTTCATTCACTACGCATCGTGAAGGGCTAGCACCACAGCCAACACTAGCGTGGCAGACCTAACGCGTCTGTCACGCACACAAACAAGTGTATCCGATACGGATACATCATGACCGAGTTTTTCATAACACGCATTCGCAGCGCTATGCAGTGTACCCTATCTAGCTCACTGCCTAGCTGCGCCTAGTGTGGACTTCTTTTTGACCACGTCAGGAATAGTAGGCCCGCTGCTGACTGCACGACGCTTAATCTGCGCAGGCACACGCTCTTGTAGCGGAGATTGCTTCATTCCTCCCACAAAGAGAGTCGTGGGCACCCTAATATACAGTGCAAGAAAGCTTACTCACGGCTAGCACACGTCAGTCTAGTGTTGTTGTTTTTTTTTCTTTCTTTCGCTCAACAGGCACTCGCAAGGGCAGCCAGTCGACTGTGTTATGAATCCATGCCGCCGTCCCAAAGGCGACTTTCTATTCACGAAAGATCGTTAAGCTAGTTTAAAGGATGCCGCTCGTGCAGCCCCGTGGTTGCAGTCAGCAAGTGAGCCAAGCGCGAAAGAGAACGACACAGACGCTTCCATTAAAGAACCCGCCTTCGCGACTGAGAAATAAGGACAGTAACGCGAAAATAAAGAGGAAGACGACGGAGATGGGCAATGAAACTCGTCACCTTAGCGTCGACGAAGCTTCATCTGCCGGCGCTTTTACGGCGAGCCGCCCACCATCTTCGCCATCCAGACCGAATCCATCAAGCCGGAGCAACTCTCAATCCTCGCCGAGCGAGCATTTTATTATCATTTTCAGTTGTTTCGCTTTCCCCGCTTGGAGAAGTAGTCAAGCCAGTGTTGACTTTTCACCAACTTTCGTTCTTTTCTCCTCCGGCCGATGCTTTGTTTTACTTCTATTTCGATAGTTACTCGCACGCACACCTTCTGCCCCAGAGCAACATGTCACGCTCTGACGCACTCCTTGTTTTTGGTCGCATGGTCCACAGAAGCACACACGCACACCAGCTAGCGCGCGGGTCTACGCCGTATAGAGAAAGAAACGGGCGTTTGCGCAATGCCCGAAGGCAGTGCTTTCAATATTTTTTGCTTTGCTCCCCGAATGCGTAATGCGTTTACCTTAGCGGCTTGAGGTGCTCTAGATGTACCCCTTACCTTGAACGTTCTCTTTCCTGTACGTTTAGTTCTTTCATTCTTATTCTGTACACATCTGTCTCTCGCCCTCCGTGTTCCTTAACAGTCTGTGTGTGCATTAACGCTCTCGGTATCTATCAAGCGGTGCATCGGCAAGGCCATGCTGAAATGCCATGAGGTGCAGTGCTTTCTTCTATGTATTTTCTTTTTCTCTCCCCTCTGCGCGCGTCTATCCTCATGGCCATGGTCAGTGGGTGACGGCCATCAGACACGGACGATTTCCCGCCGCACGCACGCATGCAAGAAAGCGCGGGCGCGCTTTTTCGTCCCGTTGGAGGAAGCGTCCACCAGCCGTTAGCTGCGGCGCGGCTTAGAGTAGCAATAGTAGCAACTACAGCCCACGTCTCTCCCCACAGTTGAGGGCCGTCGAATGCTTTCACGCAACGAAGCACTTCGAGGTGCACCACACGCGCTGAGCGACAGTCGGCCTTGTGTGACTAGCCTCTTGTATCCGCGATCTCGCCAATGTCATGTCGATGCTTTTCTTTTGATGTCTTGATCCCACACAGGCAGCGACTTAGATCACTCACGAGGCCATTCAAGGTCAAATACGGTACGGCTTAACGATATTGATGCGAATAAATATCTAAAGGTGAGGTCTAATTATATTTTGTCGCCTTAAACAGAGAGAACTCCAGAGAGGCTATCAATGGACGGAAACTGGAACATCACGTATTTCTTATGATAATAGCATTCACCAGTTAGGTGTAAAAGCAAGCTGGAAATGAAGGTTAATGGCGGAATCTGGAGACAATTACCTCGCCCCCCCCCTCCCGCTCCCACCATCTTTTCTGTTTTGGTGATTACATACGAACGGTCTCGCGTCGCTGTCTTCTTGCACAAACGGTATGCTGGAGGATGAAAATAGAAGGAAGAGACGTTCATCTGAAGAAGACAGGCGCGACGTTAAGCAGTAAGAAAGAAGCTAACATATTGTTACAATCAATCGCGATCAATTTTTTTTCTAAGACTGCAAACAAGAGTACGTTTCAAAACCATGCAATACGTGGGACCGATAACTCGCAGTTTGTTAGCGTCGGGGAAGAAATTCTATTGGGGGGAGTTCGTTGCGGCAACTACAACGTCAATTACCTGTTTGAACACATTTCCCGCAGTATGTGCGCAAACTCATTCACCGTCCGCATTCATCGCCCGGTCATCACTCTTTGTGCGAACCTTCCAACGCAGTATGCGGGGTGCACGACCCGGTCCGACTCATTGACCGTGAACGTGCCAGAGGCGACCGTTCCGAATTTGTGTCGTAACTTGGCCGAGCGCGTTCACCCGACACGACCTCCACCGTCGATGTCGAAATGAGAACTAAGCGCTTTCGTGTCACCGTAGCTTCTATGCCAAGGCCGGCGGCCAACGCGGAGATGGCCCCCATGGACCATTCCTTCAGAAAGAGTTCGCTGTTGCAGCCTGTCTTCTCTCGCCAGATAGCAGTGCTCTGCTATAGTATAGGCTCCATGCGCACCTTGTCGAGCGCCGCAATCTCTGGCGAACGATTGACTCGTTTTCTGTTGCGCAAAAGGGGGCCGCCACGACTCGAGCACGCGCCCAGCTTGGTGTTACGCTCAACACGGACAGTTTCGAGTCTTTTCCTCGTCCGTGCCCTCGTCTGACAGCTGGAAGAAGCTCGCGACAACTGGCGGGTGGCCGCTGATTTTCCGGCACGTGAGCTCGTCGAACTAAGGAGGGGGGTGTTATGCCAGCGAGTCCTCGTCAAACGTCCGTGCCTCGGAAAAAGGCAATCTGGGTCAAGGCCAGCCGCAACCCGCCCGACGCGAACATCTCAACGGCGTGAACACGCGCGGCGCCCTCTGGCCCAGGTGCAGTGAGTCAGCGGCGCACGTGACAGCGAGCCGGCGGCCGCGTGCCTGGTGGCCTGACGCATGGCGCGGCGCGCCATTGGAGGAATCTGCCCTGACGACAAAGCGGCGCTTCTGATTGGACATTTTGGTTGGACCCGGTGTAAATAAAAGAAGCCCTGCGGCGCGTCGCGATCGGCGGTCCTATGTGAGTGAGAGGAGGCCCCGTGTCGGAGAGCCGACATGTGTGTGAGTCAGCGGTCTTAGGCGAAAGGCTGACCTATGTGTTAGAGAGGAGAGTTCGGCTCTTCGAGTCTCTGTCGGCCCCAGTGCCGAAATTGTAACGCCTCTGTATATATGCTGTACATAAACCTTGTTTAACTCACCGTCGTCTCGTCCGCTCGTCTTATCGGCTCTGCGCAGAAGCAGTCGCGAGCTGATAAACATACTCTACGCAACAGTGGTGGCTTCGGCGGGATCGGCCCGTCGTTCGCAACAGTGGTGGAAGCGGCGGGATCGGTCCGTTTCTCAACAGTGGTGGCAGCGGTGGGATCGGCCGGCGTCAGCGACATCGATGCGGTGAGTGCCTGATGTTTTCCCCTCAGTTCACCAGACTACTCTAGCTCAGGTTGTAGTAGTTTAGAGAAGGGCTGTGTGAAGCATTATAGTGAGCTTTGATCGTTTCGAGCAAAGTCGAAGTGCTTTGAAACCAAAGTTAATGCGGAGGGGGTAAACACGGGAGTGTGAAAAATTGCTTGCGCGTCTTGCTAGTAGGCTTATAGTGGGTACGGCAAGTAAATTGTTAACAGGGGCAAACAGCAAGAGGCTAGTGTGAACGATGGAGAACCTTAAAGTGAAGGAACTCATCGAAATTTGTGAGGAACTCGGCATTACTTTAGGCCGTGCGAAACGAAAGCAAGCGATCCTTGAGATCATGAAGGATGAGGGAGTGTCGGCTGAGGAAGTCGATGAGGCCTGGGTGGATATTAAAGCACGCCGTGAGGAGGCTGAAAGGCGGGAAATAGAAGCTCGCGAACGTGAGGAGGCTGAAAGGCGAGAAGCTCGCGAGGAGGCTGAAAGGCGTGAAGCTCGCGAGGAGGCTGAAAGGCGTGAAGCTCGCGAGGAGGCTGAAAGGCGTGAAGCTCGCGAGGAGGCTGAAAGGCGTGAAGCTCGCGAACGTGAGGAGGCTGAAAGGCGCGAACGTCGCGAGGAGGCCGAGAGACAAGAGCGCCTAGAGTTGAAACGACTAGAATTGGCAATCCTACAGTGTTCGCAGGCGCCTAGCGTAGCTTCTCCAACAGTTCAGGTCAGCGGTTTTAGAATTCGGGACCAACTGCCACCGTTCGTAGTAGGCGAGGACATGGCGAAGTATCTCGTCAAGTTTGAACACGTCTGTGAGCGAAATGCTTTGGAGCAGTCTCTTTGGGCGCGGAACCTGCTAGCTCTTCTTCCCGGCGAAGTGTCCGACGCGATAACTTGCTTGTCGAGGGAAGCGTTTGAGAGCTATGACGAGGTTAAAGAAGTGCTCTTGAGACGTTATAAGTTGTCACCCGAGGCTTTCAGGCAAAGGTTTCGGTATGCTAAAAAGGGGAATGAGTCACACGTTGACTTCGCGTTTCGTCTTAAAGCCGATTTGATTGAATGGCTCAAGGGCGAAGGTGTTTATGACGACCGCGATAAAGTGGTGGAATGCGTTGCATTGGAGCAATTCTACCGCTGCATCGAGGAGGATGTCAAACTTTGGCTGCAGGACAGACTTGGGGAAGTACAGTTAAACAAGGCAGCTGAGTTAGCTGAGGAGTATTATACTCGCCGAAAGTTGCATAGCAGGGCAGTGCGCGTTGAAAAGGATGAAAGGAAAGAGGGCTTTTCAAGGAAACCTGATCAACGGAAACCCGATCCGCACCGTAATTTCAAAAAGGACCCGTCTCTTACGAAGGACACTGTAGAGGAAGGGAAAACAGAAGCGGAAAAATCGAGTGAGGTTTCTAAACAACGCACTGATACCACACGGGCGTTTGAATCACGGAAGCCACTAATCTGCTACAACTGCAAAAAGGAAGGGCACATCGCGATAAACTGTAAGCAAAAGTTTGCTTTTGCAACAATTAGAGAATCGGAAAAGAACATGCGGTTGTTGGAGCCGTATATCCAAGAAATTAGTGTGAATGGGAAAGCGTGTCGAGCACTTAGAGACTCCGCGGCAACCATGGATGTTGTCCATCCTTCATTGGTGTCTCCGGATGACTTTACCGGCGAATGCGCGTGGATCAGGCAAGTCGCCGAGGAGCAGAGTGCTTGCTTACCAATCGCCACGGTTGTCATTGAAGGCCCGTTCGGTAAACTTTGCACCGAAGCGGCTGTGTCTGCCGCGCTTCCCGATCGTTTTCCTTATCTCTTCTCCAACAACTCAGAGCAGCTTCTCAAAGAGCAGGGTAAATCGTTCTTCCCCAACTTAGCGTACATGGCCCTCACGCGATCGCAAGCGCGGAAGCTCTCGCAAGAGCTTGACCTTGTTCAAAGCGGTGAGCTCTCAAGTGACCTTGTCGGCGGGTCGACGGAACCTCAGAGAGGAAACTTTCCGCGTGAGTCATGCGAGCAGTCGCGCGAGCGGCCCGTCGCCGGACCGACCAGCGCGGTTCCCGTGGAAAGGAGAGACGACATGGCGCCATTGGATCAGAGGGAGAGGGCTGCAACGCTCTCGCCTGTAGCGGAAAGTTGGAGTGAGCTGTCGAGGGTTGATCGAGAAACGCTCATTCGAGAGCAGCGTGAGGACCTCTCGATTAAAGCGCTAATGGAAAGCGTAAACTTAGGAAAAAAGAAAAAGAATGTTTCTTTTTTTGAGAAAGCGGGGCTTTGGTATCGGAGCTACACAAATGCGCAAGGTCGCAAGTATGAGCAGCTCTTAGTGCCACAAAAGTATCGTCGCCAACTATTGGAACTGGCGCATGAAAACGCATGGGCAGGGCATCTCGGCCTAAAAAAAAGCAAGGCTAGAGTTTCCCTTCAGTTTTATTGGCCGAAATGCTGGAAGGATATCGAAGACTTTGTGCGCTCATGCGACACTTGTCAGAGAGCGGGGAAATCCACGGACAAGTGGAAGGCACCCATGAAGCTTGTGCCGATTATCACAGAACCTTTTCGGCGCCTAGTAATTGATATAGTCGGGCCATTGCCAGAGTCAAGGCAAGGTTGTCGGTACATCCTGACGGCTCTCTGTGTAGCCACAAAATTTCCGGAAGCGATACCCCTTAAGGAGCTCAATTCCCCTCATGTCGTGGATGCGCTGCTATCTATTTTTGCACGCGTCGGATTTCCTTCTGAAATCCAATGCGACAATGGTAGTGTCTTCACCAGCTGCCTTACCTCTACCTTTATGGATAAATGTGGAATAAAAGTAGTGCACAGCTCGATCCATCACCCGCAATCTAATCCGGTAGAGCGTATGCATTCCGTACTGAAACGGATACTGAGAGCTCTCTGCTACGAGCACAAATGCGACTGGGAAGCGTGTATTCCTCCCGCTATGTTCGCTTTAAGATCAGCTCCTCATGAGAGCACTGGTTTTAGCCCTGCAGAGCTTGTGTATGGCAGGAGTTTGAGAACACCATTGCAAATGCTACGCGAGTCCTGGGAGGGATTCGATGAGGACCCTAATGTAGTTGCGTATGTTCTAGACCTCCTTCAGAGGCTTGGAAAAACGAAAGATCTTGTGGAAAGCCACATGAAGGCTGCACAAGTATTGTCGAAGGAGTACTACGACAAATCGGCGAAGAAGCGCACATTCGAAGTTGGTAGTCAAGTAATGCTGCTGCGGCCGTCCAAAAAGAACAAGCTTGAGGTTCATTGGGAAGGGCCTGCCAAAGTAATATCGAAGCTTTCTGATACCAATTATGAAGTGAAATTAGGAAGGCGGCCGAACAAAATTTACCACAGTAACTTGATGAAACCATACGTTCAACGTCAAGCGGTCGTAAATCTGCTGTTGAATGCTGCAGAGGAAGAGGGAGAAGAAATTTTGAATTCTAGTGATGTAATCGAAAGGGGATCGGAGGTACTCCTGGAGCAGTTGAACCTAGAGCCTAGGTTAAGTGAAGTCCAGAAGGAGGACCTGAGAAGGATTGTTTCCGAGTTTCAAGACGTGTTTTCGGACCGTCCCGGAAACACGACGGTGATCGAGCACGATATCGAGCTAACTTGTGAGGAGCCAATCCGTAGCAAGCCGTATCGTTGTTCCCCCGTGCAAAAGCAGATCATGAAAGAGGAGATCGATAAAATGCTGGAGTTGGGAGTCATAGTACCGGGAGAGAGTGACTATACATCCCCTCTAATATTGGTTCAGGTGCCAGGAAAAGATCCGAGGCCATGCATCGATTACCGGCGTCTTAACGCAATAACTCGAGACCAAACTTACCCGATACCCAACCTAGAGGAGAGGGTGGAAACTGTGTCACAGTCCAGCTATATTTCCACGTTAGACCTCGTGCGAGGGTATTGGCAAGTCCCCCTTACAGAGCGTGCCAGCCGCTATGCCACATTTGTTTCTCCATTTGGAACGTATCGCCCACTTAAGCTGAGCTTTGGATTGAAAAATGCACCCTTTTGTTTTTCAGGCTTAATGGACCGCGTTCTTAAGGGCCTCTCCGAGTTCGCTCTGCCGTATATTGACGATGTCGCCATCTTCTCCAACAACTGGGAAGAACATGTCGAGCATCTACGCGTCGTGCTGAACAGGTTGAGAAAGGCTGGCCTTACCGTGAAACCTACTAAATGTCACTTAGGGTGTGGCGAGGTGTCTTATCTGGGGCACGTTGTGGGGCGTGGCCGGCGTAGACCTTCAGAAATTAAGGTAGCCGCTGTCGTGAACTATCCACGACCAACCACAAAATCAGAGATAAGGGCATTCTTGGGCTTGGCTGGATACTATCAGCATTACGTGCAAAATTACTCTAGCATTGCCAGCCCCCTCACTGACGCGCTTCGAAAGTCCGAGCCGGTTAAAGTAGTATGGGACTCAGAAAAGGAGACTGCGTTTTGCCAGCTAAAACAGGCCCTAAGCGAAAAGCCTGTTCTCAGGGCAACCCGATTTCTCTAAGAGATTTGTGATTCAATGCGACGCGAGTGATCGCGGCATGGGAGCTGTATTGTGCCAGGAGGACAGTGCTGGTAACGAAAGGCCAGTTTTGTATTTAAGTCGAAAACTCAGCGGCAGGGAAGAGGCGTACAGTACCTCTGAAAAGGAATGCGCTTGCCTCGTGTGGGCCGTTCAAAAGCTAGCTTGTTATGTCTCCGGTTCGAGGTTTGTGGTTGAAACGGACCACTGTCCTCTAACCTGGTTAAATAACATGTCGCCTAAAAGTGGCCGGTTACTGAGGTGGAGCATGATACTCCAACAGCACAACTTTGACGTTCGCTACAAAAAAGGAAGGCTAAACGCTAATGCCGACGCATTGAGCCGTGCGTTTAGTTAGTACCTTCTCAACCTTTCGGTTTCTCGCTGGCGATTCGGGGCAAAATTTTGACCTCATCACGACCTGGGCTGAGCGCTCTCGTTCAGAGTGATCTCAAGGGGCCAACTTTGTGGTATTCTAATTCGTTGCGTTGTTGTAATTGTGAAAAATTCAAGTTCTTACTTTAAGAGTCTTGTGTCCCACATGTGCCTCTTGATGTAGAGGGAACAAAATTCCGATAGACACGTAGATAGGTATATGTTGTACTATACTTTGTCTGGTGTTCTGTCGGGTGACCGAGGGCACTTGCTTGTGTCGTGTGTTGTCTGTTGTCGAACCGTTCTTAGCCAGTTGCAGAACCATCGACAAGTGCTGAAACCGAAGATGGTCAGAAGAGACGAGTGAAGCTGGTCAGCAAGTTGTGGCGACAAGCCAGTGGAGCTGGGATCCGTCGTCAAAAATGGGATGTGTTCCCGGAACAGTCTGGAGCTGTATTCTCCCCATGGCCCTGGAGGCGAACCTGGAGGGACTTGGCGGACGAGCGCACCTGACATCCGAGCCCCGTGGAAGCAGCTCGTCTTTCCGGTGCATTGTCTGGCGGCGGGGGTGCTGTTATGCCAGCGAGTCCTCGTCAAACGTCCGTGCCTCGGAAAAAGGCAATCTGGGTCAAGGCCAGCCGCAACCCGCCCGACGCGAACATCTCAACGGCGTGAACACGCGCGGCGCCCTCTGGCCCAGGTGCAGTGAGTCAGCGGCGCACGTGACAGCGAGCCGGCGGCCGCGTGCCTGGTGGCCTGACGCATGGCGCGGCGCGCCATTGGAGGAATCTGCCCTGACGACAAAGCGGCGCTTCTGATTGGACATTTTGGTTGGACCCGGTGTAAATAAAAGAAGCCCTGCGGCGCGTCGCGATCGGCGGTCCTATGTGAGTGAGAGGAGGCCCCGTGTCGGAGAGCCGACATGTGTGTGAGTCAGCGGTCTTAGGCGAAAGGCTGACCTATGTGTTAGAGAGGAGAGTTCGGCTCTTCGAGTCTCTGTCGGCCCCAGTGCCGAAATTGTAACGCCTCTGTATATATGCTGTACATAAACCTTGTTTAACTCACCGTCGTCTCGTCCGCTCGTCTTATCGGCTCTGCGCAGAAGCAGTCGCGAGCTGATAAACATACTCTACGCAACAGTGGTGGCTTCGGCGGGATCGGCCCGTCGTTCGCAACAGTGGTGGAAGCGGCGGGATCGGTCCGTTTCTCAACAGGGGTTCCCACTAGACGGGCGGCGACGGCCGAGTCGCGATGTGCCGCGCACGGTTAGAGCGGCTGCACGCAGTGAACGCAAAGGCCTCGCAGACCAGCGTCCCTTGCCTCGATTAATATTCCATGCGGGTTGCGGCGAGGAGGGTATAGAAGAGGAAGCGTGGGTCATATACACGCAAGACGCTGTAGCTTCCGCAAACGAACGGCCAGCTATCCGTGCGGGCCATGCGCGTCATCGGCCCGCTCTTGACACTGAACCGAACCACGCTCGTCTGACTTCCGCCACGGCCGAGAAGGTCAGCCGGAAAGCAACTTCGTTTCGGGTATGCTTCCCTTATGGCTACGTCTCTCGCTGTGCGACTGCGGGTGATAGGGGGTCACGTGGCCACTTGCGACGTCGATTCCCGCACGAGCGAGAGCTCGGGTATGGACGAACGGGAAAAGATATTGAGAAAAGGCACCTTCGAGGTGGCCGACCCGGGCACAGGCAACCGTGACAATATGTCCGGTGAGGCATAGCCCATCCAGCGCTGCCCAGGCTCGCTGGATTGCCTGTATATCTGGCCGTGAGGATTTAAGCAACTCAGAGCGTTTAGCCATCGCTCCTCGAAAGGCCCTGTCCCGGCACTGAGTTGTCCTCTCTGTCTTTATCTGATCTCTGTGCATTTCCATAAGATGTGCTCATTGTCTGCACGTTCTAGCTTGCAAATCTTGCAGCTCGATTGCACATAATGGGCGGAATTTACTCTGTTCAAGTGTATCGGCTTTCGGTGGAATTGGAGAGCTGATTTCGCGATACTTTCTTTCGTAAGTGGTCTGTCTCATTAACCATCCGCCTTCACTTATCATATGTCAGGCATCATGATCGGATGACTTTTTCTCTTACGAAACAGTGCAGCGAAAGTGCTTTTTGTGAGTCTAGGCCCTGGTTTACAACCTCCTCCAGACTGCCTGTTGAGATTTGTCTAGTTGATTGTCCCAGGTGGTAGGACCAGCATCAAAATGCATAACCAAGCCGATTCTTTCATAATTTGCTTCCATCTGTATCGGGAAGTGTGAAGTCAAGGTTAATTGACGTGTAAGCTGCCATGACCGACAAGATGCAATACAAAAGCAACATTAACAACAGAAACCTTATCTCAAACACACTGCAGATGCTGCACAAAGATCCCCAGATTTAGAATCATACAGGCCAGGAATCTTGGTGGTCTAAATTCATTCAGAGTCAATCATGCACTTCATTGCCTCTCATAGTATGGTTGCTTTGAGTGGTTTAAATCATACGATTCAACCAGTTGGGCATTAGCACATATGTACACATTATATAAGTGTCAGTTTAGCATGCCATGGTCGGTGCCAGCAATGCTTTCTCTAATAAGGCGATACGCATGATGAAGCTTACAATCTCAACTTGATTCACTTACGTTCATGCAAACGCTCTCACGTAGTAAACGTCTTTTTTTTCTAGTTTTTCATGTAAGTTAATATAAGAATGAGGAAACAGACATGTTCAGTGACTGGATTACCTTGCCCGTGTTGACTACTGTGTCGCTGTTGTGTTTCCGTGTTTTGTTCAGATCCATTTTTTTAAAAGCAGTATGACCTTTGGTATCCTTCACAAGTCTTTTTTTTAAATCATGACAGTATTTTTTTGAAACTTGGACATTTTATTCATTCCAACATTCGATCATTCGGGATGCTGACGGCTAGGCTCAGCTATATATCCCCCAACTTGCTGGCAACGTGCGAGGGCATGTATATATACATTCTTTTCTATCTATTTCCTTTCTATTATTCTCCCTTTCTCCCACCCCGAGTGTAGGGTAGCCAACCGAGCCAAGCTTGGTTATCCTCCCTGCCTTTCCTCTCTATTTATCTCTCTCTCTCTCTCTCGGCTGCGCCGAACATTAATTTATTCGAGAGGAACGAAGTAATCAACGTCGCAGCTATATCCAGTGCAACGTAAATGTATATTCAAGTTAGGCGATGCTAACAGATAAACCCGTTTTATTCATTAAGCAGCCAACAGAATGCATCAGAATGGGCTACGCACACGGGCTTTCTTGCTTTTTGTTTCGCACGAAGATGTTATCCCCGCGCTGCATCTCTTTCCATAATCTCCAGCAGTTCACTTACTCATACATAATAAAACCCTGTCCTGATTTTCTGGCTCGATTTCTCTTTTTCTTTATTTTCTCCTTTGATGTAGCCACGGCCATGCCGGATCATCATGGCTCCCTTCATTTTTATCGTGGCGCTGTTTTCTCCTTTCTGCACCCGTAATTCATACGGTATTTACTCTGCGTCGTATACCTTCAGACTTTTGTGGTTTTGGCTTATTATTATTCTTTCTTGCGTCCCATATGCAGCACTACCTCTTTTCATGCCCCGACTTTTTCCTCCATCAAGCGGCGGCTGCACCGCGTGGCACCCATGCAAAAGGTGAAGCTGACCACGCTCACGACAGTGCGCCACGGCGGCATTCGAGAAGCAAGAATTACGCTCGTGACGGAGATTATCCGCGTAGCACGCACACGCGGGGCCCTTTCCTGACTTATACGTGCGCCTCTATATGCCGCGGCAATCTCGGAATTGCAGAAAAATGTCCAAAATAGACCCTCGCGCCGTGAGGTGGAAGTGAGGAGGGGGCTCAGAAGATCGAGGACCGCCGTAGAGGCGTTTCGTGTTGCCCCAATGATAGGCCCGGCGGCAGTGTATTGAGCTAAGCACTAGCAACGCATTCTCTCTTCTTTCACCGCAGGGAAATATAGAAATATCGAGGAATGCAGTAGTAGAGAAAGAAGAGGAGGTTGGGGTTACACAAAAGCCAGAGCCGCGTCTATTTATATACCGTACGCATTCATGCGCGTGGACCACGTATACCTGTAGCGTCTCGTACGCGCTTTTTTTTGTTTACATTTTTTTCTCGCACGAGACAGGCTGAGCAAGGTATCGGAGGGTCGATCCCGGAGCTGCGGAGCAGGCGGAGCACGACGGCCACGGGATGGCAATGCTCGACCTCGCACCCTTCACCGTCAGTTCGTGTGTGTGCGTAATAAATAGGCTGCGATGCAACTAGTGGTTTGAGGGCAGCCCCCCTTTCAGCCAAAGGGGTGAATGCGGCAGGTGGTTTAGTCGTCGCCCACCGCCGCCGCAAGAAGGCATATTGCACCACCCCTGCAATATATACTCCAGGGTCCTTGACTTCTTCGTAGTGTGAGCGAATAAACGTTTACGTTTGCGAGGTACACACTTGGTCCTTCCGTGAGCGGTGTGCACTTATACGTGGACAGTCTGTTTCGATTAGCCGCGCCAAGATAACAGTGTCTACCACCGAGTTCTACGGTAGCTTGCAGCACGCCTGCAGATCGACGACGTTGTCATAGTCGTCGTCGAATCGTGAGCATGACTTTTATGACTGCCATGATTATCTTCTCATATCACGTTTCCATAAGTCTTCGCGTGAGAAAGCAGGGGGGAGAATAATTGTAAAAGAAAGACAGGGACGTTAAGGAGCGCTGAGTCCAGTAGGCTATTCTAATTAGAACCACGCGACTGACCTCACCGTCCGTGGTGTCAGGCGCGAAACTGCTGCTGCATAGACGGCTACAGTGCTTTTTTTCTTCTCCTCTCTAGCTTTTGTCACCCCTTCCCATTTCCCCAGTCTTGGCGTGAGGTATTCAAAAATGCGTACTAGCAGGCCAAAGTTGAATCATAAGGTACAATGAATCGGCTGAGAAAACAAACAGAAACTTGCACGACCTTTGACGTCGCATCAAATGTTCAGTACCATATAATCTCATGATCTCTATCCGGTGGGACTCAACTCCAATCACACAATATTTGAGGCCGGGAATCATGGTTTCTGGCTTGTTATCCTTCGGGTGCACTGTGGAGCGTGCTTGAGTATTTTGTTCAATACAACAACTAAAATAATTAACGGATTCCACGAGCTATCGTTTGATCGCAATGAACCCGGTGGATACACCCGATTGTTTTTCCTATCCACTGGAGCCCTACTTCTGAGCAGGCGTTAAGTGACGATGGCTTAACCCTCAGAAATCGACGTAATCAGCACTGGTCCCTTATCGGCTAAACCTAGTCAATTTCATTGCGTCATCTTACCTGCCTTTTTTTTTCGTTGCGCCAATGTACCGCATCGGCCCGCGCAGGGTATCTGTGCCCGGTTCCCTGGGGGTGCGGGTTTATTCAGTTTACTGGCTTTCTTTTTTTTTTTCTGTAGCAATGGCAGGCCGGCACACTTAAGCCAGCTCCGAAAGGGGTCAATTGAGGCTCCGCCGCCAGCAAGAAGCAGCCGCACGTCGTTGTTGATGACTCACCCCCTCCTCCCGCTTCCCCCTTTCTAGCATCCGCAGCATCCACTCCGCGGCAATATTTTTTTCGGCAGTTTTCTCAACGCGAACACCAGGGAGACAAACTTCGGCGAGAGGGAGCCGGTTAAAGTCGGCTGCCGGAGGAGGGTTGTGTCGAGTCGTCGGCACTTCTTCTCCGGTCGCGTGTTAGCCTCATTTCGAAACGTCGGACCGCTCTTCGGAGCCCAAAAACGAAGCCGACGCGAGCGAGAAAAGCAAGAAGAAGATAAGGCCGCGCGTGTGATCTTGCTCCTATTTGGACTGCAATTAAACGCGGTCACAGCGTGGCGCCTCCAGCAATGGCACGCAGCGAGCCCGCGGCACGGAAAAAACTCGGTTCCTGACGGGACGAGGAAAGGAAGCCTAAGCTAAAAAATAAAAATAAGAACAAAGGCGAAGAAGCGAAGGGCGCGAGTGAGGCGGGCTGTTCGTATACGTGACAATAACGTCATCGGTATGCCTACCCCTAACACGCTTTTCACTGCCTCCTTGATAGACCCTAGTTTGACCAAGCGATAAAGTCATATGACGAGATCATCATGTGACGTCGTAGCGACGTCACAAATTTTGGCGATATTTTGCGCGGCCCGAGCTCAAGCCATCCTGGACTAAAGAAGCCTCTGCTGACCTCTCCTCTCAAATAAAGCCGTGTAGTCTCTCTCTTTCTCTCTCTCGCTATCTATCTATCTATCTATCTATCTATCTATCTATCTATCTATCTCTATCTCTATCCCTCCCCAAGTGTGCTAACATGCTCTGCCCGAAAGCTTGCTTGATGTGCTGGCTCATTCGGGTATTCACTTAACAGTCTCAGGCTCCCGTGCTCTGTTATGCGGCTAAATCGGTAAGAACATGCCCTTTCGTATGCTAATGATCACATATCTCATTTTCTCCTATAAGAGGAAGGACTTAACGAACCGCTATTCACTCGCGGAAACAAATGAGTGTTAAGAGGACATCATAGTCGAAGTCGTGAAGAAGAAATGGTCATGGGCCGGGCCCGTAGCGCTAAGGCAAGATAGCCACTGCTCATTAAGAAACACAGACTGGATTCCAAGAGAAGTCAAGCGGGTGAAGGGGAAGACAGAAAGTTGGGTGGGCAGATGAAATTAGGAAGTGTGCGGGTGTAAAGTGGCCGCGGCAAGCACAGGATCGAGTTGAGTGGCAGAACGTGGGAGAGGCCTTTGTCCTGCAGTGAGCGTAGTCAGGCCACCCCCGCTGCTGCTTCTGCTGCTGCTGCTGCTGCTGATGATGATGATCATGATAATGATGATTCACTTCCGATTGATGCAGTCGAAATTCACTGATTTCTCAGTCACGTAAAACCAGTTTTAAGCCAGCTTTTGATTCCCCGGTCCGCAATCAGTCAAAGCTGATACCTACGCATTAGCAGTCACTTACGTATACTCTGTAATTCGCTGATAGAGAGATGATGGCCTAAAGTGCGCGGGTGTTGGTGTTGACCTTTCCGTTGGCTAAGCTATAGGATGAGTAAAAAGTCATGAAGAGAACAGCCCCCACTAATGAATATTCCTTTAGGGCTCGAACATCACACCTTGCTTTCAAAAGGCGTATATTTGAGCCACTTTTATGCGTATAGCAGTGTTACTCGGTCAAAGTTCCGAGACTTTTACTTCCAAGAATGGCCTACGATCTGAAGTGTTCTGTCTATTCAGTAAAAGTTATTGTTGACCCGTATTTACAAACAAACCATATCCTTATATCGGCTTTTCCTTATCCGTATCGAGTCTTTAGTGTGTTTGATAATCAAAGTAGGTCAGTATTCACAAATGTGTCTTTTAGTTATCTTTTACCCTGTTACCATTCTTGTGCCCCAAAACGCCCATACAGCGTACAAAGACGTTTGAAAACTGCAAGATAAGGATACGATTGGTTTGTGAATGAGGGTGTGAGAATACACAGTCACACGCAATATTGTTGGTCTCATCCTAGATAGTGGCATGGTTGGTGGCTGCACACTGAGGAATGTATTTAGAAAACATCGTGAGTAAAGATACGAACTATCGGCATGATACAATCCTTTTGGCAGGCAAAATGAATAAAAATAGGAAGCTGATAAAATTCGAAGAATTTCTTTTTTTCAAGGGTCAGGATTTCAAATCAATATCCATCGAATCCTGCACCAGGTTTAATTTAACGAATATATTCCAAGTATCGTTTTTCCTCGCAGAACAGGACAAGAGCACATGGGGTCAGAAAACACACATGTGTTAAGGATATATTACTTGAAATTGATAAGATACGGCATGTAGATCTAAGTAAAGATAACAGCTTCTCATTAAGAGCGAATGTACTGTGTTCCAAGACATGGTGTACATGCCTAATGGTGACATAGTGTCAGGTGGACAGATGAAGTTGAAAGGTTGGGGCGGGGTGTGTAACGTGGCCACATCCAAGGACCGGATTCATTGGAGAAACACTGGAAAAGCATTTGCCTCGCGATGGGCTCACAAAGGTGGTGCTGATAACCTTTTTGTTCTGGCAATCGGTCAGTGCTGCGAGAGGTAACCTGTGATTGGCCCTTTGTGAGTGGTACTGTGTGAGCAGTACTGAAGCCACATCACTTCGTTCACCAGCGTTGAATGGTCAGTGAAAGGGAATCAAATGCGGAGCAACATGAGTGGTTTCATTGAACCGACCCGATTGTCAATCACTGACTAACTCACGCTCATTTTAATTCGTTCAGTGAAGTGCACTTCAGTCACCTGCATTTTCCCACTCTCTCAAACCACGCATACGCAGCGCCCTATTTTTCTTCTCGCTGCGGCTTGTCGTAATTGTTGCGCAAGCTGGGTCTGCACGCCCCGTTGAGCCATGAAAGAGGCGCGGGGTTTGCCTTTAACCATGTTCGGTTCTGAGCGGCTATAACGACTTGCCATTAAGTGGCCGCTTGGGGCGTTATTCGACAGCTGGTATACTCTGTGATACTTTGCAGAAGTCGTTCGAGCTAATGGGTCACTGCGAAAGCACATAGTGCGCTTTTTGTTCCTTGTGAACCAATTATACGCTGAAGCGTGTGCCCGACTGCTCTCGCTCTTATTTTCCTTTTCTAGTTTTATAGTTTTTTTCTTGACGTAGCCCACGAGGTTTCCCAATCACCGAAAAGCAATGTCGTCAAAGTTTTTTTTTTTGTGTGTGTGTACAGATGTTCCGCGAGATGCTTTCGTCAAAAGTGGCAGTCGAGTTGCGTTTTAACTCGACATCTAAAGTGCTCAATAACACATTGTTCCAGCACTCATAGATCAAAGGTCTGTACGTTGTGTAAAATTGAACTTTTCACATAAAAAAAAAAGTCAGAACCGCTGACATATAGTTGATTCCGTACTTTCTTTCATACGTTTGCTGTCTTTTTTTTTTGCCTTTTTCATATTATAGAGCTCATTGCGTCTGTTATTTTTTCTTCTCTTTTTGCAATATATATTGTTTAGAAAGCAATTATGCATCATCTTTTCACGATCACTTTTATTGCAGTGTCAATATTATGTATTTATTGTTTACCTCTCTTTATGGCTATTTTATGACTAGAGATATAGTGTGACAACCTCGTTACTTTGTTTCTTAGTACAATTTATCGAGAGTAAAGAGGTCGTACGGTCCACTTGCACAATGCGCTATGCCAGGACAGTAAGAAATGTTAATGAAGCACAACATCTTGTGAAACGCCACAATTCCATCGGCCCATGAGATTTGTCTCAAATTCTCGATTTAAATTTTACTATAAATCCATGAACGCATTGGCGAAAAGCCTCACTCTCGAAATATCAAGCTGTCAGCCTCGGTAATCGAATCGTGTTACCTATATATAATAGATGCGTGTGAGGTTGCACTTGCTCATGCTTGAACTGACTTCACTTTTAGTCATTTCATGGAAGTTACACCCAAAATTTTATTTAAGGAAGTAATGTGTGTTTATGACAGTTGTGCATGTCGCCCTCACCCGCGACGGAGTGTGACGTCGACATTTCAATGCTATTAGCTCTCGCAATAGTTGGTGACGCACGCGAGTCAGAGCAATCGCGAGCCATTGTCTCTGCACAATGTAGAAAAAGCACTCAGACAGAAAGAACGGAATGCATTTATTGCAGACCAATACGAATTACCTTCACTCGTTCACATACCGCACCATTGAATTTCGTCCCTAATTCGCATTCGTTTTATAGTATCGTCACTCTATATTATGACCGCCGCGAGCCCCTAGTGACATTCTCGTTTCTCTTACAAGCATATCCGGTCGAGTACTTACATCTGGTCTTAGTAATACTTATAAAAAATCTCTTATACAATAAAAATCGAGTGTTCCGATTCAAGTCAACAGTTACGCTCGATAGATATGATAGCAAAGCGTAACTTTGCTTAAGAGAATGTCCATTTATACATTATTGAAGTATAATTGATTCATTTCACTGATTGTGAGCACCTGGAATCGTAGCGGCACCTGGTGAAACAGATCTCAAATCCCGCGCTTCTCTCCACATAGCCTCTGAAAAACCGCTTCCTTGACAACGCGCAAAGTTAATTCGAGGAATACCGCATGAACGTTCACGAGTACGAGTGCCACAATCAGGCATCCAAGTCAGGAATTGGGTCAATCCCGGAATTTTCAACTCCTGCATTGATATTGTCCAACATGTCCTTGCCGCTATATGAAAATTTCATTTGACAGCCTAAATACAACGTACAATCCAAAGTATTTATATACTCGTGTTTGTACTGTAAACAAACCGCTTTTCGTTTTGGGAGAGAAAGAGACGAGCCTTTACTTCTAAACTTACTGTGGTGAAGGAATGTTCATTTTTTAGCGGCATAATTATATCGTATATCTCGCAAACGATTGAAAGTAGCCGCGAAACAAGTAAACAAACGTAGAGAAATGTTCGGAAACAATCGGGAACCTATATATTATGAGGAAGAGCTTTATTCGAGGCGAGATCGAGCTGGCACACACCGATGATGATATCTACAGATGAGGAAATTATAGAAATGATGATGACACGTCCAATTGATAAGGAAGAGTCTGTGACTGCGCTCACAATATTGTTTAAACTTTGGGCTATCTTATATCGTCAAGTACAGACCAGCGTCGTCCTGCTCGGTTTACTATACACCAGCACATCTTCCTCATACCCATATTTGTACGATTAAAGACAATCACTTCGAGCCCACATGACTTGCTGTGAGCACAAGTATGCTTCAGTGAAATTTGACTACAAAAAAGAATAAATTTGTTTCTGCGAAAATTAGTGACAGGGAAATTGGGTAAGTGTTAGTGGGAACATGAATGACAGCTGGCGATTATGAATGGACTTGAGCATGAGCCTGACTCTTGGATAAGTGATAATGAACGCTAGTACACGCATTAGCGGGTGCCAATAAACATAGAAATAATAATGTGGATGGTTTTACACGTCCCAAGACCACGATATGATTATGAGGGACGCCGCACTGAAAGGCGCACGAAACTCCGACCACCTGGTGTTCTTTACCATGCGATGACGTGGCACAATACACGGGTCTCTACAGATTCGCCTCCATCTGAATGCGACCGCCATGGCCGGTACCGAACCCTTGACCTTCTGGTCAGCAGCTGAGCATCCTGTAACCACTGATCCAGCCAGACTAGCCGGTTAACGTACAGACGGGTTCACTATCACAATGTATATCTAGATCTCGTTCTTTGACCAGAATGCAGTAGCTTAGAGAACTGGTGGTTGAAAATTTCGACTACTTTTGGCAGACTAGAGGCGCGCACGAACAATGTTTCTACATTCGCTTCCATTTAGAAGGCCATTTGCATAAAGGTGCTCATCACTGTGTTCCTTTTAAGAATAAATCATACTGTACATCAAAACGAGTGTAAACATAAGTGGACGTAGGCGAATAATAATGCATAGCAGTAGCATGAGCAAGGGCCGATAAGTACGGGTGGGCATGGCATATTGGCGATATAAGCCCAAAAGAACATTGCTCAAAAGAGGTGAGTAATTCTATTTATTCTGACACCCTCTCACTAAGAACTAAAAACCACCGGCACTACTTCATTCCCAGCAAAAAAAAAAGTAGTATTACTCAGGTTATTGCCCGTTAATTTCACCAATACCCTACAACCTAATCTCAAATTAACCGTATTGAGTACTGTGTTCCCACGACTGTGCTAATTGTAACGCCACAATCGAATGTTCTGTACCTAGAAGCTGGCGTGTGGTGATTTTTTGGGGCAGGTCCGGTGCCCCGAGAATTAGCCGAGCAGGTTGAGCAGGTATTCCGCATTCCGCGCTTATCGACCGGCATCCCCGTGTGAGACGCGCGGGCTGCATACAAAAGAGGTCGAAGCGTTTTACGCCGTGTTTTCCTCCCCGCGCCAGCCTCGGCGGCAAAGTGACCTCATTACGTTGCGCAAATAGACCACCGTGTCATTTGCGTTTATTTGCTCGCTTGTTCATTACGTAACGCCTTATCGAGGCTATTTTTAAAGTGCAGCTCAAGTGAGGGAGTTTACCTTTTTTTTTTCTTTTGCACGCAACCGCGTAAGTTTTACGTCCACGTCGCGAGCGAGCGGTACCATCTCCGTGGATGTTGTTGCGACTGGATGCGGCCTTCGTCGCTGGTTCGACGTAAATCGCAGACAGGTGGACACCCCCTCCACACGGTGGCTCAAAATATTATATCTTCTGTATTCTTTTTCCTCTGTGTTTTCTTTTTTAAAACGCCTATTCCGTGTGGCTTTTATTCTTGCTTCCTCATGACCAGCAGATGATGGCGTGACCTTTGTTTTCCTTACAAGATAACAACCCCTTTATTTCTTCGCTCCTGTTCTCTCTTGTCACTGAACTACATAATAGGGGTCATACACTAAATATATACGTATACTAGATTCTGCGCTGTGCCCCATTTTTTTTTCTGGCATACCGTACATTGGGAAAAGACAGCATTCAAGTGTGACTACATGAACTCAGTGCCTGCATTGCGAAGTGTTCTGCGCGTCAGATTTCTGAATTTTTTTTTGCCCATTCCGCATTATAGTGGTTGTCCTTCGGGCAGCTGCACGAAGAATGGTTGTCCAAAACGAGTTGACAGCTTGGCCTAAAGCATAAACCAATCAAGAAGGCGGAGGACAAGAGACAAAAGTGACACACACTATGAAAGTTGTGTGTATCATTTCTCTCTGTTCTCTGTCATCTTCTTTGACTAGTTTATGCTTTAGCGTCACGTACCAATCGAACCAGACTTCGATTTCTTTGCAATCACTTGGCTCCTCGGTAGTTCTGCTTGAGCATATTATGGTTACGAAACTATTCGTAATGACCGTGCTATATTAGGCTTTACTTCGCTTTGAGTGTTCTATATCACGCTAACAAATTTATCGGAATTCCTTGAGGCGCACTGCCAAGAAAAAAAAAATTGCTGGATTGACTACATAGTTAGTCATGACAGTTCAATCCTTGATGAACTCAGTGGCTCAGAGCATAGTTATAAAGACGTCTGCAACATCGTACCTTATTTCTTCAAGAACCTTCAAGGGACGTGACAACTTACGCGCTTCCGTAGAGAAGACCTCCCTTTGTGTAGGCTGTTGGCACCTTACTTTTAATTCCACGTTGAACATCGAGAATATTCACACAAAACATTTCTCGAACTCGATTTACGTTTTTTTTTTTCATTTTGCCTTGCGTAAACTTAGCTGATGCTACTGCACAGATACGCTATACAGTATTAGCGTCGTTTTCTTAGCAACACAAATTGCAGTGATGTCAAGATTCGTTAATGTTCTCAAATTCGTCACGACAGATACGCTAATAGTTTCGCTCAGAGATGATGATGTTAGGCGCCCGTACACTGGTGATAATAAACTTATGTAAAACTCCAGAACGTTGGTTCGATTGCCATTCACGGCGGCCGCGTTTCAATTGGGAGAAACGCAAGAACACCCGAGCACTCAGATTTAGGTGCACATTAAAAAACACTAGCTTCGCCCAGAGTTCTCCACCATGGCGCACTTTATAACTATATCGTGGTTTTGCCACGCACAGTTCTCATATACTATGGTTCGTTTTAATTTAAGCTGCCTATATAAGCCCTGCGATGAACTGGACAAACATTAAAAAGAAACGCCTCTTCTTAAGTGATAACGGTGGCCAAACTTGGCATAATTTATTTTGACGGTATTATGCATTATCTGTCTTCCAAGAGGGACTTTCCGTCGCGCTGCAACGCTTGTACCAGAATAGCGTCGGATTGAACCACTTGGTAAATGCAAGTACATGCGCACGTTCATCTCCCGTGCATGTAGCGAATAAAGTAAATTACTGTTTATGTTTTTATGCGTTCATCAAGGACACATGAAGTAATTTTTTTAGCACGAAGGTGCGCCTCATTACGCTATAAAACAGGAGGTTTAACTTACATGTCCGTGCATAGATTATCCATTTCGATAATGTCGAGCAGTGTTCTAGCGCTGTAAACCATTTCCCCACTGATTACCTTTTTGACCACTTGAATGCAGCCTCCACTTTTTTATTATTATTAATATTTTTTCTGCTATGCCCTATTAGTATGGTTAGATAGTGCTAGCAACTATTCAGGCAAATATACCGACCTATTTGCTTTTGTAGTTGTACACAGCTGCACCCTCCAAATGTATACTAATGCCTACGACATTACGAACATTTTTTTTTTTTACATTTTCTCACCCTCATTAATCAGAATGAAAAAGAACTGTTTTGTTGTGCGCACTTATTTAAGCACCTTAAAATGTGTTTAAATATTCCCAAGAGAAGCACAGGTATATATAGCATGAAAGCTACTCACTTAACAGACGTACTGTGCCATTCACATCTCTGGATTTCTTAAACCTTACGGCGTTCTATGCGATAACAGCAAACTAATACCTTGGTGCATAAACGTATAATTTGTTCCGAATAAGACCCCAAGAAGTAAAGAGATATTTGGAATGAAATAATTTGAAAACTCGCACGAATCATTAAAGCCGTGAGGTAAGCTCTCGTTACAACGAAATCGCTCGCGAAAGCTATACCAGTTAACTGCGTTTATTTCTCTGGTTCGAGAATGTTAAGATGGTAAAGCAAACGTCGTATCGAAGTGTCGCGTATCAAGTCTATATTTTATATCTCGGTGACGGCCAACTCGTGTCTCTTTTCTCGAATGCCGCGAAATTCGTTATTACGAAGTTTCGCGAGGCCAAGCGACCAAGAGATGGCACCACCGTGTACTTACGGCTGGCAACATCCTGGCAGCGGTGATTCCGACCTGGCGTTTCACAAACACGGTCAAAAGGTCCGACTTCAAGCGAGTAGTCCACTCTAATAGTCCGGCAAGGGAGCAGCGTGTGGTCGACGAGAGAACGTCCGTGGGATTAGGTAGCCCGGGGTGAGACACAGGGGAAGATACGGCGGCGCAGGACGCGAGAGAACCTCGCAGTACGGCACAAGGTCGATGTCGTACGTCCGATCAGTGCAGCACGCGTTGGGGCAATAACCGATTCGGCGGCGGTCAGCCTCCTTCGCCGTGGGGGCGGTGGGCGTGGGTGGCGCGCCGTCTGGTGCGAAGAGACGACGACGTTGTGGCTGTTCGTCGTTGCAGGTCGTCGCGCGCCGCATCCACGGGGATCAATGCCAAGCCAAGCAACTATTTCACCCTGAACTTGTTCTAGATTTTATACGGCGGGCGGGCTCGACCAGAGAGGGGGACTCGCTATGACCTTGTTTCCTTGTCTGCCGGAGCCTCCTCCTCGCCGCACCCTTCTCGCCGCGTTGTGCAGGGCTCGTGCGCCCGACTCGTGTTTTGGGATGCCGGCTCAGAGTGGCAGCCGGGGGGAAGCAAGGAATACTTCTAATAATAAACAAAGGTTTGGGCGCGAAGAAAACGCGGTGCTGGGCCACGGGTTAAGGCATGTCGTCGTCTTTGCAACGGCGTTGACGGAAGGCGCTCCCCGCTGTCTCGCCGGTAACGGTTCGCTTAAAACTCTCGTTCCGGGACGTGTGTCGAGCGCGGTGTCAACGGATATCACCGTGCCGTATTGAAATTGCACGCCGGAACAGAGTAAACGCAAAACTAAAGCGGGGGTCCATGATCGAAATTTCATGCACGTTCTTTTTTGCTTTTCTTTTCCTTACGGGGACATCGGGCATTCCAACCATGAGCGAAGATGACACGCCTGATGAACAGAACTTGCCTTCAGCTTTTCCACATAGAGGTCGCCTGAGTGATAGGCAATCTCAGTTACGGGAGGGTCGTCGTATATGTTTGCGTGGGTATTTGTTGACTGCCGACATCACATGTGCTGGTATTTTGAAAGTGGGAGAGGAGCGGGGAAGAGAACAAGAGGAAGCGGTCGTTTTAACGAAGTCGTGTGCTCATGTGACAAAAGCTGTTGGAAGCGTTTAAGTATTTGCAATATAAAGCCTGTTAAATTCCTGCTAAACGTTCGTGTGCGTTCATTTACTTGATGTGCTATATTAAGCTGAAGTAGACAGCACTATTCTTGAAACAACTTTGCATCATTTTCAAAACGTGACGTTTCATTTTTGTCAGCTTCCTTAAACACTGCTAAATCAGAACCAAGCCTTAAAATATTCTGTACACATCTATATATATGTATATACTTGCCACCCACTGCTCTAGAGCAGATGATGATGACGTGAAAAACGGGGCGATGTTTTCAGGCCTCTCGTAAAGAAGGCGATGCATGTTTCGCCAAGAGCTTTTCGTTGTAATGCATCGTCCTTCGATACTTCGCTTCGGAGTTCTTCACTATAGGTATTGAAGGACCCTGCCACGGTCCTTGAATACTTTTCTTTTTTGCAATGCTAATACGCTGTATGCCATCCGGGGTCCTTGCCTCATTCAACGACTTCTTTCAAAGGTCGCGAAATAGAGGGCGTTCCCCGGGACGCGCTCCAATGCTGGCGTGTGGGACTTCGTGAAGAACGTCGAAACCGTCAACTCCGCGGCAATGTCTTCACATTCATCAACATTTAAAAGACATAACTTCCAGGCTGCTGCAGACGTCCGCGTGTGCGAGTTGCGAATGGGCCTCATTTGCGACATCTTTTTGTGGAAATTTTCGCAGCAAGCTGCGCAATGTGTCCCTATTTGAAGACGACTAAAAGTGACTTACCTTTTGTGAAGTCAAATCTGGCTGGAAAAAAAAAAGCAGTAGCCGTCTACGTGGTGCATGTGTACACATTTAATGACAGTGAGTCAGACACTGCGCAATTAATTATGTCATGTAGGACGTAAAACCTCACCTGTTAATGATATTAAGCCCTTCGAAATTTTCATATCCTATGTTTTACGCGAAAGATGGCAAGATCTTCAATCCGTTGTCTTCTGTAACATGCAATCGTGTATTAGTGGTTTACTTTTCTGTTCTTGAAATAAGGAATATGAGTTATTTTTAGTGCTGTCATTTCAAATTTTCCAAATGTTTTATTATTTCTTGGATAAAAAGGGAAAAAAAAATGTCTGTTTTCCCTGCCCCTCGCAATTTCCTGACAGGAGTTCTCCGCATAGCAATGAACACTGAAAGAAGGACTGGCCACGTGTTGTCTATGCTACTGCGAGACATTTCGTAGACGATTATGGGCTCCTGCCGCGCTTTTAAACCGAGTAAGCCGGGATAATCTGCGTCGGGAACACAACGTCTCTGAAGGTCTTTTGCCGGATATCTCACTGGGTAATGTGTGTTTTCTTTCTTTAGTTAGCTTCTACCACCCACTTGGAGTGTACTGTTTGGTTTCTCCTCACGAGTGACAAGATAGTACGGGCTTTCCTGATTGACAGTGTGCTTGGAAGAAGGTAAGACGGACAAGACTGAAAGAAAAAAATAAACAAAAAAATGGGGCACCCGTCAGCTTCACCTTTAAGAGTTGAACGTGATGGCGATATCCTGTCCCTGCAGCGTACTTCAAACACTGCAGGGGTGCATGAGATATTTTCGAACTTGCTATGCACTCACTACGTGGCTCAAGAGAATAGGCCCAGTAACATGTGTGCCTCTTGTAGTGAGTGACCAGCTTTAGACCGTGACGTCATTAGGATAATCACATGCTCTGCAGCCCGATGGCAGTGTACACATGTGCCAGGCATTATTACTGCAGTGCTTCATATTGCATTTTGAAGCATCTATACAGGACGAATGTGCTTGTAAAGCATGGAAGTTACTTTCACACGAAGAGGAAGATATTTTTTGCTGTGTTCACAAGCAGACGCATGGCTGTGTGGTAGAACACACGCTTAACGTGCAAAAGACTCACTCGGACCCAGAATTATTCATCATTTATTTCATTAACATCTTTCTCGATTTTTCGGTCACGCACAAGATGGTGATTTTTAGCTGACAACCAACGATGCCGACACCATGCTCTTTGATGCTATCGTGTTAAAACTTGCAGGGATCCTTATTCAGTCGTACGAATCTACAGCGAAAGACATCTTATTCACTTGTTCTTCAAATCGATGTATTGATCCTCGCCGGCCCCCGTCCGAAGGCTTCCTGCCATTAACATAATTTTGTTTCCCTCTATGATCAGAAACATTGCGCGATTTCAGCACACCAGCTTTTCATGCATGTGTGGTAAAAACAAAAATAGTTAACTTTGTAAAACTGTGGTGAAACAAACTTCAAACCTGGTTTCCCGCTGCCTCCGCGATCTTTCCATGAAACTTTGCTCAAGCGCCGATGACATGTAATGACGTCTTTAAGTGACGTCATAGTTACCTCCCAAATTCTCGCAATCTTTGACCTCATGATAACGTAACTTATTGACGTCATTCTGTGGTGAAGATTTTTTTTTTTGCTCGCGTTGACGTTGCCCGCGCCGGTGGTCAAATTTGGCATGTGGTGAGGCCTGCCTAAAGCTTTCGCTTGAAAAAAAAAATGCAAGGTCCACTTCCCAAGGCATCGACATACTGTCACCACGTTGTTGCTTTCATGATGAACCCGGTGAGAGCCAAAGAGGTTCAATTTAAGTTGACACACAAAGGCGTGTAGCCAGGGAGTGACACATTGGGTACCTGGTGACACATGGCACAAGCAGCCAATCGGGACCTTCTGCTTTGTACAATGCATTGCAAATTCCGTTTCAGACATGCCCAGGATCATTTTGAAGGCCCTGTCGCAAAGCAAAAGACGACTTGTAGAAAACAAAGTGTCTCTATTACTGTACTCGCGTTTTTTTTTTCGTAATTCCTCGACGTGCAGGTTTGCATTACGTGTCCCCCCCCCCCTCTTTTTCTTTTTTTTTACTAGTGAGAATAGCGTGGCCTTCACATTTCGACACTTTGGTGACTCGCGCAAGCTTCTATACGCTCTGTAGCACTGCACGCTACTAGCGAGAGCCGCAAAATTGACTTCCCAATTTCACGCTTCCAGGTGTTTTGTATAACGTCGTCCCGTTTGTCGCCCGGCGTCGCGAATGCGCGCCGTCATTCACGCCCTGTTCAAAAGGCAGCGGCGAACCGCGCCTATCGTACGCGTCTTTTGTGACTTCGGGAACATGACGGAAGCCACCGCTTGAAGACGACGACGACGCCTCTGTCTGTGTTTCCGCGAAGCGAACAAGGCGCGCACGTGTTTTGCAAAGCACGAAATTCGACACGCCTGTAAAAGCAAGAACTACGAGTTGCGGCACCCGTTGCCGCAACACCGACGGCATCGAGCATCGCTTGTTCGAGTGACGTTTGTAGACGTTACGAAAGAGGCGTTGCCGCTGAGGAAACGACTCGTTCGCACTGCGAAAGCCAGCGATAACGCAACAATGAAGTTTTTTGCGCTACGTTAATCGAAGGCTCGGCGCAACTCCGCGTATCGCAACATTGCTGACCTCTGAATTCGCTTTTTTATTGAAATGGGAGAATGGAAAATGAATACAATAAACTTCAGCGAAGCTTTTCTCTCGTGAGGCCTTGAGCGTTCACGGCAGACGAGGCGCAAGTATTTTCATTTTGTCTAGTCCTGTGCAGCGTGTTACTGCTCATTGTATCTTTCATGCGTTTGTTTGTTTGTTTATTTTCTGCGTAATAAGGTATTGTAAAAATTTCAATGAAATATACGTAAGCAAGGGTTGTAGTGTGGTGTTAATTATAGTGTGCCTAACTTCCCTCCCTACCTGTCTCCCCCTTAAATGGCGACCGTTGGTCCCCGTTTTCAAGTTACTTATCTAGCACACGCTTTTTTTTTTGTAAGCAAGATAGGCATAATTTTTTTTACTACGGCTCTTCAACAAACCCGAAATTCGGCAGGTGGGCGGGGGTAGAGGGGTGGATCGTAACAAGAAGCATCCTTTACTTTCGCGGGTTTCGCTGCCACACCTTTATATCTACAGAAAGCTCATCTTCTTCCTGCACACGAAGGCGACAGGTACAGGCATAACCAGGGCCCACGACATTAGCCAGCCGTTGTAATCATCAGCGTTTATAGTCTATACTTGCATTACTGGAAAATACAACGAAAGAAACGGCAGCCGAGTTTTCTAATTTACGCGAAGCATTTTCCCCTTCTCACATGGCTGCCACGCCACCATGCAAAGCACTATACGTTCCTCCTAGAGGCTGCCTTTGTTCTAACTATATATAGGTGCCGGCCGCCCCATTCACCGTATATAGTCTATATATCTAGCCGACTTTTCCATCACTTTTGCTCTTACGTTCCATTCGAGCTGTTTGATAAATATGCCCTCTTTTTTGCCCTTTTTTTATCTTAATACGGCTAGCTCCGAATAAGCAAGGCGAACAACCCCCAAGGATGCGGGCAGGCCCGATCGCCACGGGAACGTCGAGGGTCACGCTCCAGGACCCACGCAGGCACTTGATGAGCGAAAGCGGCGCTCGAGCGATTTCTCTGTTATCACCTCTCTCGGTCACTCCTTTTGTTTTCTCGTTCAACTCGTTGCCTTCGTCCCACCTCTCACAATTCCTTCCTCTCTCCTTCTGCGCATTCACCTTCGCTCTCGCCCCGTAAATAGGGAACGGAGTTGCGGGAAAGCATGGCTGCAGCAGCTCGAGGCAAGTTGTCGCACTATGACCGTTCCTCTATGCCTCGCCTCGGATCGGCCTATACCCTTGAGTGACTGCGCCGTAAATCCTCGGCGCGCCAGCGTGCTATCCTTTCTCGGCTGTCGCCGAAGCGAGTCGGCTGCCCATGAAACAACGTAGCCAGGCGGCGGGACACGCCCGGGAAGTGATGCAGCCGGTAGACACGTCCGCTTCCGCAACCTGCCTCGAATTCGTGCGTTTGTGCCACTGCCGCCACAACAACACAGGAGGCAGTGAGGCAGTCACCGGTGTTGTTGTTTCCGCGCTGCGTTGTTTCTATGCGGCTGGGCTAGGAAGAACAGCTTCCGCGAGGATCAAACACGCTTGGGGTGCGGCAAAAGCTGCCTGCGTATACATACGAAATCTCGCGCCGAGACGAGACGTGTGGTGAGTATACGCGAAAATAAACAGTGAGCCGGCGCGGCACAGTCGTCTTGCTCACCTGCACTTCGCGGCACGTTCTTTTTGCCTGCTTCCCGAACAACGGTCCTGCGTGCGCACACAAGCGGCTCGCCATGGCTGGGAAAGCGGAATGTCCGGCTGTCGGCGAGAGCCGGCCGACTAGGCGGCCGGCTAGCCAGCCAGCTATCTATCTAGCACCCAATTAAGCACAAGGGCTTTGAGGAAAGCGGCAGGAGTGTGTGCACGTGCGGGACATTGTACAGTTTCTGTTTCCGTCTCGCGCAATTACGCTCTGCAATTACAACAGTGGAAGCGACGAATTCCGTCCTTGATGTAGACGTATGCGAATTCTATGTATGGAGCGGTTAGTACAGGAAACGCTTCGGACCAATGAGTTGGGATATTTAGAGGTGGATGTGCCGTAGACGTCGAGTTTAGAGTTCCCTCACTTTGGCTTAGTTCGTTCATTTGCAGGACTTCCTCGATAGGAGGAGCGCTAAAAGAACAAAACACTGGGTGGAGGTGGATGCAGTGATGCACTGACACGTTTTTAAAAATATCTAGCATCGTGAAAACGACGTAGGCAGTGGCGGAAGCATACAGCCGTTCAGTACAAGCGGGATTTTTGCGGAAACCAGTGTGTAATGAGAGCTAAAACATAAACAACGCGCATTTCTAAGACGTAGTTTAGTACGATGTATTCACAAAAATATGGTTCTTATTTTTGATCTATTTTGAAAGCAAGTGGACCGGCTTCCTACTAAGACGGCAATAAAGCCAGGTTGCATTGGGTGCGACTGCCGGTCATTGACCTGAGCGTATGGAAGCCCCACCTACGTAAGCTATACGCAGATCGGCACCTATAGAGGCTGATTGATGATTTGATTTGTGGGGTTTAACGTCCCAAAACCACCATTTGATTATGAGAGACGCCGTAGTGGAGGGCTCCTGAAATTTTGACCACCTGGGGTTCTTTAACGTGCACCCAAATCTGAGTACACGGGCCTACCGCCTATAGAGGCTACACATGGAACGTAGCCTCATAAAAGATCGTGCTATATCCGAGCAAGCATGTAAGTCTGGCTATATTTGTAACGGTCGAGTGAAATCTCTAGATTGGAGTGTTAGGTTTAGCGTGTTAACCAGCCGTGAATCAATACCGTTCCTGCTGAATATTACAAGAAGCGATTCCATCGCTCAACTTTGTGCTACTGGCGCCGAAGGAATCGTGAAGCACAAAGGAAGACTGTATAAAATCGAAACGCGGTCGTGCGCAGTTGCCAAACTCTGTGGCGTTCGATGGACTATGTGTGTGCTCTGTATAACCACAACTTTCGGATAAGAGGGAAAGTAAGGGCCTTTGGTATATCTCTTATAGGAAATCAAAAGGAAAAAAGACTTCGAGTTGAATGCGTTCTCGCTCACTTTCTAAAACGGGAACGGCATATGCGTAGAGGCGCGCGCGCCGTACATACATATACTATACGACCGCGAACAGCGCACGTAGCAGAATAGCAATATTCCAGGTTCTGGAAGAGGTCGCCCCGCGCTGGCACAGCGGTATAGGCGAGCGTAGAACATATATCTTAATCGGGCGCGCGCGATCCTTCGACCGCGACCCGAAGCACCTGCCCGTTGACCTCATGCAGCTCGTGGGAAACCGAAGCCAGTCTTATCCCCTTTTCTTTTCGCTGGATTTACTTGTTGGCATCTGTCTTATTCTTGCTTTTCTTTCTCGCAGCAAAAAGAAACCGCTCTCTTTGAAGCCGGTAAACGGAAGACTTTGCCTTCGGGTGCTGGCACGCCTTTCGCTGACGCGAAAAATACAAAAAAAAGCATTTTATGCGTAGTCAACTTGTATCCCAGCGCCAAAGACGCAGCACACTTTCGATGCACTAGTTTTAGTAACGTTTGGACTGACCCGAACATTTAGAGTCACGCTTATACCGAGAGAGAGAGAGAAATAGAAACGGCCACCCTGCGTGTCTTGCTGAATGTCTGAAAGAAACTATTAGAACGCCTTATAGGTACGGCGTTCTGCAACACGAAATAGCACAGGCTTTACCGATTACACGTTTTACAAAAGGGTTCCTTCAATAGCACAAGATACTTTTCCAAACTTTTGAAGGAGAAGGTGTTAGACGCATTGTGATGATGATGATGATGATGATGATGATGATGATGGTGGTGGTATGATGATGATGATGATGATGGTGACGCCGGTGGTGTTGGGGGCGGTGGTGATTGTTGGGATGATGGTACAGGTTGTGAATAATAAATCGCAGAGTGAGGCAGTCAAATAAAATTGCCAATAAAATAGATAGATAGATAGATAGATAGATAGATAGATAGATAGATAGATAGATAGATAGATAGATAGATAGATAGATAGATAGATAGATAGATAGATAGATAGATAGATAGATAGATAGATAGATAGATAGATAGATAGACAGACAGACAGACGGACGGACGGACGGACGGACGGACGGACGGACGGATGGACGGACAGACGGACAGACGGACAGACAGACAGACGGACAGACGGACAGACGGACAGACGGACAGACGGACAGACAGACAGACAGACGGACAGACGGACAGACAGACAGACAGACGACGGACAGACAGACAGACAGACAGACAGACAGACAGACAGACAGACAGACAGACAGACAGACAGACAGACAGACAGACAGACAGATAGATAGATAGATAGATAGATAGATAGATAGATAGATAGATAGATAGATAGATAGATAGATAGATAGATAGATAGATAGATAGATAGATAGATAGATAGATAGATAGATAGATACCATTTATTACCAATTTCACATTGAGATAGGTATCCATCAGTCATTAATGGGTGCTGGAAGAAAGATTTCTGTGAAGAGACTTCGGAAGGGATCGTTGAACTCTGTTCTATTTAAGCCTTTCATCTACTCTCGTTCGTGTGAAAGGTCTCTAAATAACTACCGCCAGACGTAACCCGTGTTCAGTCAGTCAAAACCCAACCGAGAAGAGTGAAGACACAACAGTGGTCAGGAAAAGGGCTGGCACCTTGCGAGGTTGCAGCGAGGAAAACTAAAGAACCGGTTTGGCACTTTCCGAGTGCATAGTGTGCATCTCGTTGCCTGATACTGCTGCTCAGAGAAGCATTCAGACCGCGGACAGAGAGCATAGGTCGATTGGTGGCACCGAGACCACCTTGCAGTCTGGGATACCAGTTCTGCTCTTGAACACTTTTTAATGAAATTATTTTCAGGCTTGTTTTTTTTTCCATCTCTCATGGCCTACTGCATTCATTTCTTGGTACTTTACTAAAGAAGAATAAAAGTTTGGTTTGAGACAACTGGTTCATGTCTGAAACCAATTACAAGCAGCGCAAGATAACTAGCACAGAGAAGGTTACAAGAACTGCACGCCTGGTGTGTCCTTGTGCCGTCACTGTCCTCGTTCCTTGCGCCACTCGTCAAGGTTCGTTTTAGCTTCCGTGATCTGTCATGTTTCTCTTTCGTTCATTTTCTATTCTTTCTTCCTCTACGTCCAGTACATTTGTTTGCAATCGTTCATCCTGAATACTGTGCAGGAGTTCGGCCCCAACCAGCTGCAGTTGCCAGCTTGGTACGTATACTTTGTTTCCTCCCTCACTTGCATAAATGCTTTCGGACCAGTTTTTGATAGTATTAGTAGCAGAATTATCACACATTAAGTATAGTTGTATATTGTTGAGCAGTTAATTATTACTACAGGCATATTACGATGACCTATGATTAGAATAATCGGGTGTAAACTCTATAATGTCTAAACCATACATCAAATGTATATGCTCTGCGAAAAAAAAAGAATAATAAGGAAGCTTCGCCCTGTTGGTCCTAAGCTTGAACGAAGTGCTGAATGCGGAACTGGGCAGCCTTCTTTGTTCTTTTCTTGTCTTCTCTTTATTCCCTCGTCTTTTTCTTTCTAGTTTTTTTTTTCAGTTATTCCTTTCTCTTTTCCATTCATTTCTCTGTATTTTCTCTTTCTTTCCCTCCCTTTCTGTTCCTTTCTTGCTTTCTCTTTCAATTTTCATACGTGGTCTGTGTCGTCGGGCTTGTCTAGCCAAAGTAGTAATGTCCGCACTTTATATCATCATCAAGGCGTTCAAATACCTAGAGGAAGAAGACTATTCTTCGGCACGAAAGAGAGAGAGAGAAAAAAATATCTTTATTGAGTTAAAAAAAAGAAGGGGTTTAGAAGCTAGATGGGTGGGTCCCCATGTCCAAGGCTGCACTGGCTTGCGCCGCCAGCCGGACGTGGTCCAGGAGTGCTCCGGGTCCGAGCTAGCGAGGAGTGCCTCCCACTGCTCCAAAGAGTTTTCCATTCTTTACATATGCTGTGAGCCATCAAGTTCATTTGGCCGTTCAGCACAACTCCACGAGATATGGTAAAGGGTCGGTGGCGAGTCGCGACACCACGGACAATCGCGCCCATACAAAGTTGGTGAATTTTGTGCAGTCGTAATAAATTTGGATAAACTCCCGTTTGAATTTTACGGAGGTCTATGGCGTCTTCCCCTTTAAGAGATCTGTGGGGGGTGCCATATTTTTGCCGCGTGCATCGCTGGTGAGCAAGAAGCTCTCGCCGAGCCATCCGATCTGGGTCGTTTTCCTCCTTTTCGTGAAATTCACCGTACGTAGTGCTGGGTAGTGGCAACAGCGAGAAAGGCTGCTGCTCCACTCGGTTCGTGAGCGCTCGAGCTAGAGCGTCCGCCCTCTCGTTACCCTCTTGGCCTGCATGTCCCGGGCACCAGACCAACATTTAAGTGTTGCTCAATTCGTCGCCTAAAAGTTTGCAAATGTTTATTGGGAGGCGGCCTTTCGTGAATATCCGGCACGCCTCTTGCGAATCTGAGAGTATGGTGATGTACGTCTGGCCGTCGTTGTGCTCTCGAC
The DNA here is from genome assembly GCA_013436015.1 of Rhipicephalus annulatus. Lineage (NCBI taxonomy): Eukaryota > Metazoa > Arthropoda > Arachnida > Ixodida > Ixodidae > Rhipicephalus > Rhipicephalus annulatus. The sequence goes on along the minus strand of WOVY01014596.1, from coordinate 366,679 downwards.
TTTTAATCGCCAATGAGATGGCGAAACACTCGACCTTCATGATCGATGTAGTCTACAGTGATGTGCTGGACACCATGCTTCTCGTGTCGCTGCTTACCATTGTGACGACGCAGCGCTTCCAGTTATACCTGGAAGCGTCAACGTATAGCACGTTCTCATTGCCTCTTACAAGTTTTCTGATTCATTTTACGCGCTCCTCTCGCCTTTCGTGATGCCGTTCCTTGGTTATGATCCTGGGGATAGGGGCGATCGAAATATGCCGTCGGACTGGGTCTGGTACGGCTACCAGATCCTCGTCTAAGTTTTGGGGTTGCAGTGGTATACCCGCCCTCATCAATTTCTCTCTTCCCGACTTCGTCTGGCTGAGGTGGTTGCACTGAGAGATCAATGTTGCTGCTTTCAGTTCAGCGTACGTGTTATGCAGGCTGATCTCGAGAAGCCTGTGTGTCGGAGTGCTTATCGGTAAGCCTAATGCTGCCTTGTAAGCCCCTCTGATGATAGAATCTACTTTCTCTTCCTCGCTCTTGTTCAGCGTGTGGAAAGGCAAGCTGTATGTCAATTTGCTCCTCACGAGCGCCTGCACTAAACGCACAGTATTGCTTTCCTTCATGCCCCTTTTGTGGAAGGTAATCCTCTGAATAATCGTAGCCACTTGTTTAGTTGCCGAATTAAGAAGATCGATAGTGTGATTTGCGCTACCATTGCTTTGAACCCAGAAACGCAGGAACCGGGCGACTGTGACTTCTTTGTTATTCTGCTTTTCGATTTCGACTTCTATTCTTTCGTTACTTTTGTAGCGTTTGCTGTGTATTCTGATCACCTCCAATTTTTTTGGTTGCGCAGCTGAGACCACTGGTTCTGGCAAAGTTTTCGACGGCCAGTGCCACCTCTTGCAGAGTCTGCTCTTTGCTGGCCGGGGACCCCCGTGTGGCCCACAGAGTGATGTCGTCCACGTAGAGGGTATAACCTAGCTGTGGTACACAGTCCAAGGCCCGAGCGAGTCGACGCATGGCGATATTAAATAACAGAGGAGATATTATGGCTCCTTCAGGCGTTCCCTTGTTAGGCATTCGGAATGGCTCAGGCCTAATGCTTGAGATACCAATTATCACCTCCCGCTTGGCGAGAAAATCATTTATATGGTTATATATCTTTTCCCCGCAACCAGTTATATTTAGCTCTGAGAGTACAGCTTCATGAGAGATATTGTCAAAAGCTCCCTTTAAGTCTCGAGCAAGCAGCAAATGCTCTCCACCCTTGAAAATGCCCCTGAGGGCCTTTTCTTGTATCAGGAAGAACGCGTCCTATGTTGAGAGACCACTGCGGAAGCCCAGCATGGTGGCCGGAAACAGCCCCCTGTCTTCTATGAAATTCTGAAGTCTGGTGTGAACGACCCATTAGAAAAGCTTTCCCATGCATGACGTAAGGGATGTAGGTCTGAGCGCCTGCAGGGAGGGCTTTTTTTCGACTTTTGGAATGGTTTTATTTATGGCGGTTTTCCATTATACGGGGACTTACCATTTGAGCCAATAGTGCTCATTGAATTATTTTGTCAGGCCTTCGGTGGCTTTGTTGCTAAGGTTCCTTATCATCACATTCGTAATTTGGTCTTCACCGGGGGCTGTGTTCCTCTTGGCTGCCTGGGCTGCCGCAAAGACCTCCCCTTTTGTTATCGGCGCGTCTAGTTTCTCATGTCTACTTCCGCTGTAACTCATGTGATTAGCCGGATTACTTGGTGGACTAGCGCCAATATATCTCTCCTTAAGGGTTTACACGAGGTCATCATCCGTGCCCGCAAAGGTTTCTGTGGTTTCGTGCAGTGTTCTGCTTGTTGTGGATTTGGACTTATCTGGATCAAGAATAATCCTTGGGATGGACCAAGTTCTTGTGGTGCTCAGTGTGCTATGAGGCGAACTGCAGAACCTGACCCACTTCTCGGTAGCCAATTTGCTTGCATAGTCGTTCGCTTCGTCTGCAAGAGCAGCGATCCTACGCAGTAGAGTCCTATTCAGGCGTTGACGTTTCCAACGCTTCATAGGCTGCGCCTGCTCATAGGTGTAGCAGACGGCTGTATACTGCTGGCGTCTCTGCGGTTCTGGCTATTTTCTTCGTAGCGATTGCGTGTACCGATTTTATGTACTCCGACCATGCCCCTATTGAGTCCGGTACGGAGTCGGGTGGAGGATCTGGTTTCTTTAACTCAGTCCAATCTGTGATCTCTACGTCGCCTATCAATCTGCACAGTTCGGGAGTCGATATAGAGACGCTTATGATGTAATGGTCGCTTCCAAGATTTTTCTCCAGGTTTGTCCAGACTGCGTCTTTCGGGTTGAATGTGAAAGTGAGGTTTGAGAACGTGTCTCCACATACGCTGTTGCCCACTCTCGTGGGCACGGTCGGGCAACTTCTTAAACTATGCTACATCTGGCTATGCTATGAAGACGTATACAGTGCGATCTATAAAACAGGGATACGAAAGAAGATACAGAGACAGCAGTATGCCCGTCTTGAGTTCGCGCTGTACGTACTATAATATGCAAAACTAACTAGCCCAAAATTTCACTCTACTCGGCTATGCTGTGTGCGGTTTTGCCTGCGTTATTCCTAGCGACTACGACAACATACGACAGGATACGACAGCCTGGCCCCCAACGTGCTATCTGTACCTAAAAGTGATGATGACAACTAAAAAAGTGATTCTGGCCAACTAAGACGGACCGAAACCAGGGAACGCAATGCGACGTTTTGTATTACACAGCTGAAGTTTACGCTATCTTCATTTTCAGCTTACGTGCGGAGTCATCTAGTAAGCTCTGGTCTTAAGCAGAAATCATGCTGCGAATTCATTATTGGTATGCCACACGTGAGTGATAATGTTGGTAAGGTAACATATAATAACAAACCGTAGTGCACTGTTTTATTCACGTGGAGCCACAAGGAATCTTCAGCGTTAGTTACGGAACCACAAGTTCACTTGGGTTGACTGGAGATTACTGGGTCACATGAAGAAACACATCACTGCATTGGGGCTTCTGAGCGCAGTCAATGTCTCTGATCCGCTGAGCCTGCGTCTTTATTTTCGCCCCCATTCTTCGAGGCTCACTATCGTACAACCACGGAGCGTTGCAACTTTGCGATGGTTTCGTTCAGTTCAAGTCATCTAAAGAGCCGGTCCAAGGTCAGCGGGGTCATCTTGTGAGCAGCGAGACCCATCCGTGTGCAAGATTTCAAGTGTACTTTGTGAAGTATATCAACATCCTAGCTGTTGGAGATGAACTCGTGGCTACACCCTTCGCCCGGACACGTTACGTAATCTTAGGTGGTCAAATCCTGTGATTTCGGATCTATTCCGGAATCTCGAGCACTGATCGAATATCGAGGTAATGTCGAAAGATTGAACCATGGCTCGTTTCTGTTTGTTAGGGACAACCAAATAAACGTAATAAATTCGTTGGGTAATAGTTATATCATTGTTTTGGCACGTGAAGACCCTAATGAGTTTTCATACGGATCACAATTTGTAGACAGCCCCTATACTCACAAATCAGCCCCTTGCCCTGCCGTACACCTGATCAGTACCGAAGCATAAAATAAGCTCGTTAACCCACCAACGGAGTGGACGCAACCGTCGTGCAATCCACGTCACCCGTATGACAGCATAACTCTTGCATATGTACATCTGTACCCGAAGGGAAGACGGCTGGTGTTCATTTCCTCCTGCGCTTCTTCGTGTATTTGATTTGTGCGTACACGCCGTCACCCTGCGACTTGTCCCTGCGTAATCGGCGCGCCACCGTACGAAGGCGGGCCCGGCCGGGCGTACGGGGTCGCCGGTGGAACGCGGCGCGGTAACTTCCCGCCGCCTCGAGCGAGCTGGCGGCCCGCATTGCATTCCGCGCGAGATTGGCATAGCCGGCTAAATAGCGCCGCGGGAATCCTCGGCGCAAGCCGAAACAGAAGCCGGCCGCTGCGCCGCAATCCGCTCGTCGAGCGCTCTCCCGCGCACTTGACTGCGTAAGTCAGCCCCGAGGCGGGATACGCGCGTGTGTACCGTTCTTCGACGCCGTAATTCGTCCGCGCACTGCTCTTGAGAGAGCAACAAAAAATGGGCCACGATGCTGCGAGGTGGTGGAGGTTGTACATATGTGTGTATATCGTGGGTCGCGATGACGGCAAAGCCTGAGTCATGCTGGCCGACAGTCTGGAGATACCCACGTTTGTCAGGAAAAGAAGAAAGTGTCCATCCATGTAGAAGTCTTGATCGTCCCGTAAAGCTGGACGAGAAAAAAAGCAGCAACTTAACATAGGAGTGTTTTCGTTTTACGTAAGTGTTGACGAGTGCCTTCCAATCGTAATTGGCATGGGCTGCGTCTTATCAAGTGAAAGAGGTATTTTAGGGACCGACAGAAAAGAGCGATAACATTCGTGTTGAATTTATGAGCTTCAAGAGAAAACAACGCGAGGAATGAAAAGACGGCGAGAGGAGAAAGTCACTAGTAGTTCACGGCACTGTTCTTTTATGAAGATCAGATTAGCAGCACCAAGAATACGGGGGGGGGGGGGGGGTAAGGCTTTGCATTCTAAAATTACACTGTGCTTCCGAGGTATGCGGTATAGTGGGAGGCTCCGAAGTGATTTTGATGACCAGCGATTATTTAACGTGCACCTAAATCTAAGCACACCTGTGTTCCAGCCTATTGACCACATTAAAATGCGGCTACTGTGAACGGGATTAGAACCTGAATCCTTGAACTTGTAAACGCGACATACATACATACATACATACATACATACATACATACATACATACATACATACATACATACATACATACATACATACATACATACATACATACATACATACATACATACATACATACATACATACATACATACATACATACATACATACACACACATACATACATACATACATACATACATACATACATGCATACATGCATACATACATACATACATACATACATACATACATACATACATACATGCATACATACATACATACATACATACATACATACATACATACATACATACATACATACATACATACATACATACATACATACATACATACATACATACATACATACATACATACATACGCACCAGTGTATGCATACATACTGCTCTGCGGACGCTATTCTCTATCGAAGAGCTATTGTAACACATTTATCGGCTTTCACTTGTATAGGCGACATTACTTCTTCTATCAACACTACGCGAACGCATTGGTGCAGCAGGTGCATGTGTGGCCGCATCACGATGGCCCTCCCCTCGCGGGGCTAGAATAGTCGTCCACCGGACACTCTTTATGACGGCCATTCACGGCCATTCAAGGACGGCCTTCGTCTCCGATGCACGCGAAATCGTTCTCTGCTGCTGGGGGTTACAATAGCATTGGGAACGTTAAAGAATGTGACGCCTATGAAAATCTGTGGCCTGTTAGATAGAGAGAGAAAACTTGATTTATTTGATATGTGGGATTTAACGTCCCCCAACCACCAAGATTAAGAGAGACGCTGTCGTGGAGGGCTCCGAAAGTTTCGATCACCTGTGGTTCTTTAACATGCATTCAAATCTGCGTACACCGGGCCTACAGCATTTTAGCCTCCATCGAAAATGCAGCCGCCGCAGCCGGGATTCGATCCCGTGGCCTGCGTGTTCCTAACGTAGAACTGACGCATTGTTTGATGGCGTGAGTAGGTACTCGCCAGCAGTCGACTATTTTCGCTGACACAATCCGCCTTTTTTTGTTTGTTTGTTTCCAGTTTACGCATGCGACTTTCCCTTCGTGGGAAAGTCGCGAAACGTCTCTAATCTCTGAGGCTTTCCTTCTCCGGATATTAGTTGTTTTTACCCCAACCTAAACTCTAATCAGAACGGCAAAGGGCAGTACAGGAAAATATACAAGGCAGATGGCCCGACGTCTGTTCTCATAGGAAACGTTCCAGCGTTGTTACTTTGGCGTTTTTTCTTTCTTTTTATTTTTAGTAGGGGACAAATTGTTCCCTTGTCGTGCCCCTTTGAGCTCAATCGTGTGTTTTGATACTAATGCCTTAAGTGCGACTGATGACAAAAAAACTATTGTGCTGCCTATTTTCTATAATGTGGGTGAAGTAATGTACACCGCCATAAATAGTGAAAAAAGCAGCGGAACTTACTTGACCTCCATTTCGCCGATGAGAGAATATTTCGCAAATGGCTATAATGTACCTTATGACATGACATCTTAAAAGCAAATACAAAGTGGTGATGGCTTCGTAAAGCGCAGAACACGAGCGGAAAGCTAACACGTTTTGCAACGAGGAAAAAATCCTTGTGTGAGTGTAGAGTAGGCCGCAGTTGCGAGTGTCGAGATCAAGCACTAGATCGACGTCAGCAAATTTTTCCTGAATCCAACGAAGATTAAGTACCATCAGCACATTTGCCAAATGTCTCAAGCACAGTCAGCGTCTTTTTTCTTCTCCCGAGCTTGCGGAGTCTTCTACACTCACTCACTCCCTCAATTACTCAATCGCTCATTGATCAATGATCGAATAAACGAACCATTCAATCGATCAATCAACTAGCCAATCAGTCAATTATTCATCCAATAAATCAAACAATTGTGTTGTAAAATATGCATGAAATGATCGGTTGTTATTACACAGTGTTTACTCGTATAGCCATTAATACAAAAATTATCAAAAGTCGGTCGATCGTTTTTGAGACAGCTATAAACGTATCTGTTGATCAATCAGCACTGCAATATTGCGGTAATCTGATTGCAGTCTGGAGCAGGAGTGTAATTGTTTTCCAGAAAGTTGTAATATTGGTTTCAAATGGCTTGTTCAATCAGCTGATAATATCGAACGTGTCGATGCAAGTGTTTGTATATGCGTGTTTGTACGCGTTTACTTTTCAGGGCTTATGTAGTTAACATCGCGCTCATATACTCGCTGACTGTGTCAGACTTTTCATACATTTTTCAGACGCTGTGTGACAAGGTTTCCGTTTTTTTTAAGTGACGAAGAATAAATGGGCCCAACTAAAGAAATCGACCTCTCCTGTGACACTATGTCAGTAAAGAGATAAAATCATGCTAACAAAATATAGAGATGTAAAAGCAAACTTTAAGCTCAATTTGGATATCTAAAAACAAGATAGCATAAAACACTTCGCGTAAGTGTTTTTTTTTAATAATAGTGTTTCTTTTTTAAATAAGGTGGCTCCTATGCATGTCTAAGGTTAGTCTTCTCCAACATGATATACATACAATTTAAGAAAAATATCTGGAGTTTTACGCACCAAATCACGATATGATTATGAAGCATGCCGAATGGGAGGGCTATAAGCGTTTAGACCATCTGATGTCCTTTAACTCGCCCTGACACGATGCTGTATACGGGCTTCAAGCGTTTCGCCTCAATCGAAATACGACCGCTGCGAGCGGTATCAAGCCCGTAACCTTATGGTCAACGGGCGAGCACCATAAACAATGTTGCACCACGGTGAGCTATAATATACTGTAATATTTGTCGTGTTCTATTAAAACAACAAAATATTTGAAAGAACACAGAGACAGACTTGCGCAAACTCTTTGCTTTCTGTCCTTTCTTGTTTTACTGTCCCTACTTGTTTTATGCACTCGCGCAGCGACAAAAGAGACGCACCCGTAACGTCCAGACAACGGCTTGTGAGCCATGTCGGGACGGCCATGTTCTCTTTGCTTGTAATTCTTAGGGACGACTGACATGCTTTGAGCTATATGGCATCTTGCCTATGTGGGTAAAAAAAAAGAGAGAGAAGAAGTCTAAAACCTTACAGCAGAAACCCTTTTCAGCTGTCAGAAAAAGTGAATCCACACGCAACCTCCAAACTCCGAGCTGTCTCGGAAAAGAGACCGAGTGTTTTCCCACGACAACGAATTCGGTGTCGATGGCAATGACCTCTGGCGCGCTAGCTAGCAGGAATCAGCCGTAGCGTGCATGCGGGTCGCGAATCGAGATGCTGCCGCCCAGAACGCAAACTCGGGCTGTGGTACGAGTTTGCACGCGCAAACACGCTATGGGTGTCGCTTGGTGTCCAAGGTGGTAGCGAGCGACACAGCGATATAAGAAGAGCTGGCCCAAGAAGGACCGACCCTTCTTTTATATGTACAAAAGCATATCGTGGTGAACCCCAATGCAATTCGTGAACGGTAAGCAGTTGTGTCCCGGGCCTACCGTATTTCCTCGCTTACTGCTATCCCTGGTTAACACTGGTTTTCTGCTTGCGGGCCACTAAGTAAGCGACGACTTCATGTGGTGACGTCATCGTGTTGCGTCGCGGGATGGGACGCCAAAGTGACGTCCCATCCCAAAGCGACGTCATGAAGACGCTTCAACTCTTGTCAGCCTGCGACGTCGTCGTGACATCATATGGGGACGTCATCGAGTGATGACGGTGGTGATTATTTTCTTGCATCACTCGGGTTTTATGCCACCGGCAACGACGGTCACTTATGGCGTTTCATGAGGCATCGAAATCTCGCGCCTTAAGGATTGCTAAGATTGCACTTAATCGTGCAAGGCTTAGAAGAGCGAAGCTGGATGGTTCTAAACTCTAACCTGGTTGCTTGTAGGTTGTTGCTAGGATTTAGCTAGGTGATGTTCGATTGTTTCTAGGTTATATACTGCCAGGTTGTTTACAGGCTATATCTAGGTGATGCTATGTTATTTGTAGGTAGTGGCTATGATTTCAGCTAGGTGATGCACAGTTTCATCTAGGTTTCTGCTAAAATCTTAGCTATGTTGTCTTCTAGGTTGCTTCTAGATTGTTGCTGGGTTTAGCTAGTTGTTGTTAGGTCTTTTCTAGGTTATTGGCTGTATTGTTAAACTTCGAAATCGTTGAGCTTCGCTATATCAAGCCCCGCGCGACTTGGTGCAAGTTTCATCTTCTTTTTCTCTCTTTCGCTTTCTCGCTTTCACGAGTTTCACGTGATCTGCTTCACCTAGCAGTTTTCGTTTAACGCTCGCACATGCTGTACTTGGTAGCGACTCTTTTCTTTAGTGCCTGGGGTGCATACCCACCTGAGAAGTTTTGCACAACGGAGCACAACTTACCAGCAGCTTAAACAGCTTCACAGTAAGGAGGATGAAGACAGTGCTTGCCGGTTTGTGGTCATTATTTTTCTTTATTGTGGACACGAAAGTTTTGACAGCGTGGTTAAAACTGCACGTGCCGTAATATGCGCCGGTAGTAACATGTACATGGTCAACAGCTCGCTTTATCCCGCTTGAATTTTATTTTACTTCCTCTTGCACTTAAAAACGCGACAACACGTTTCGTCATCGTACCTCTCCGTTCCATCCTCGCAGGTAAATGCTGAAAGGTGGTGGGACCTCGTTTCTTCGTCGGCCGCCGGGTCCAGACGGGAGAACCTGAAGTCGGTGAGTGTATAGCTGCTGCAGCCCCCCCCCCCCCCATTTCCTCTCCTGCCTTTAACTTCTACCGCCCGAATGTGGGTCGGCCCGCAGCGTCGTCTCCCTCGTCTATGCCTCGCGGCCGGTATGTGGATTCTCTCGCCGCCATGAACGCCCCGACACTGTTTTGCACCGAAGGTTCCTTACTGCGGTTCACGGCAACAGCGGCGATGGCATAGCGAGGGAGAATCATTCATCGGATGGGCTTACTATATAGCAGCCTTTAGAAGGACCTATAAATGCTGCCTGTGTTGTGCTGGTGCGTCTAAGACAGGACAATGACCGACACAGTGTGTGTATGTGTGTGTGTGTGTGTGTGTGTGTGTGTGTGTGTGTGTGTGTGTGTGTGTGTGTGTGTGTGTGTGTGTGTGTGTGTGTGTTCGTGTGCGCGTTGCACCACACACACTTTGTGTCTCACTGTGTCACGTTTCTTTCGCGCTGGTAAAAACTGACATTACCAATTAAGCAACAAATGGACATTTGTCACAATCCGTTAAAAGTCACGCAGCGCATTACAAGTGATTCCCGGTCTATCGAAGCAGCTACGAATGTTAGAGTTACTGTTCAATTAACTGTCAGAAATAGGGTCTCATCGGAAAAATTTTAATGAATGACTACTTTATATTGAAGCACCTGAACTTACCTGACATCTAAGTTGTAAATATTTGCGTCGGATTCACTTGGGCGTTTTATATTTGCCCATATTGTTTAGTTAACATTATTATTTCTTGCCCTCTGTTGTGAAATATATGAATAAATAGTATGAAAAATCTTATTCCCAATCACTGTAGAGAGTAGCAATACACACCAGCAAAAAAAATCTGTATTTTCAGTAAGGAGCACGCCTCTCTCTTTGTTGCATCTGTAAATATTCAGTCCCGTCTATATTGACTTTTCAACGCGACTAGATAGCTGTGGGCATCTTCCTGCTCCTGGTGTTGTTCCTCAGAGAAAGAAATAACGCGAAAACAGTGACAACGGGTCGATTACTTGGTCCGTGGCCCGAAAACGATCTTCAGCAAAAGGCGAACATCTTTAAAAAACTGCTTAGTGGACAGCGGACTTAGTAGGAGCTTGTGATTAACAGCTATGTGTAGCAATATAGGCCTATAATAGGCCTCTTCAAAAAACCCGATGAAGGTCATGATATAGATCGCCTCCTGCGGTCATGATTGATTGATTGATTTGTGGGGTTTAACGTCCCAAAACCACCATATGAGTATGAGAGACGACGTAGTGGAGGGCTCCGGAAATTTCGATCAACTGGGGTTCTTTAACGTGCACCCAAATCTGAGCACACGGGCCTACAACATTTCCGCCTCCACCGGAAATGCAGCCGCCACAGCCGGGATTTGAACCCGCGACCTGCGGGTCAGCAGCCGAGTACCTTAGCCACTAGACCACCGTGGCGGGGCTCCTGCTGTCATCCCCACGCAAGTCTGATCTGATACGACTGAGCAGTCACAAGATGATGTGCTTATTCTGCAACAGAAGGTGCAATGAGCATCGCAATTAGCAAGTGGTGCGCTTCATTGAGTAAAACTAATGTAATACTCCACGCACATCCATACAGTGTCACGTGATGCCGTTTTTTTATCATACAAAATCTTCTTGTTCGGCATGATGGAACAGAGAGAACAGATGGCACTCGTAGCAAAGAAAGACAAACTAGACCATTCTTGTCTGTTTTTTTCGACTAGCCCAAATGTGTTGCTGTTGTCGTGCATGCTGCTGACACGTTTACGAGACGTCTCCCCTAAATACCTCTCTTACTGAAACAACAGCTTTACTGCCCCGTCCTCGGACTCTTGTGACCGTGTTTCTATCTTTCCTATCTCTCCTATCCCCTCGACATGTCCTCGCTCGCTGGCTTTGCGCATCTCTGTTTATCTATACCTTTACTTCTATCCTTTTGATCTCTCCTCACCCCCATCCCTTGTGAGCTACTGTTGAGGTGTCGCTCCCTTATGCAGACAGTCACGGGGCTCACTTTCCTCTTCTCTTCCCTCTTAGAACCACTCCACTAAAGCTAACTCCGGACATTCACGATTGATAGTTTCGTTTTCAGGTGTCTTCGCAGATGCCCTCAAACCGACTAATCCCGCGCTGCGTTCCACGTTAAGTGTCGACGACACTTCACGCGAGGTGTCGGCTCCTAGCGCATTTTCTCCGCTAACCTTGTTATGCAAAGCCGCTCCTTCTCTCTCTAGACCACCTGGCAGCTCTTCCGCGCCAGAACGCTGAATGCCCGCACGCACGCAAAGTCGCCACCGACGCCGCTAGGCGCAGCCGTGTATAGGGTGTGCGTATACGTACGTGTGTGCGTGCAACACCACGAGGAATCATGGCGAGTTTCGCAACAACGTGAGCGCATCGCTCCCGTAAAACTCTCGCCTTCTCGGGAATGGTTTCTCACGTGCTACGGCGTCGAATAATTTGTATATACGACCGAATCCAGCCGTTGCAAAAGTAACAAGGGTGCGGGCGTATAACGAAAAGAAATATAAAAGAAACGGTGCTTTCCGAACACAGCGAGAAACAACGGTGGGTTGCCAGGGAAGAGCGGCATCTTCTTACTCGGCACGCCATGCATGCGCCCTCGGGTTTTTGCGCGCGCGTCAGGGCATTAAGCAGTGGAGTCACGCGAGTTGCTGCTGCTTCGCCCCTGCAGCCGCTCAGGTAGGTAGGTGCCTAGGCATGCGGCGTAGCGCAACGCGGAGCCACACCAGCAGCAGGCCCTGTGAACTGGGCATCGAGGGCTCCCGGCGGCGTCCGCCCCTGAAAGCAGGCGTTGCGTGAAATCGGGTGTGAGCCGGCCCCAGAGGCTGCCGCGGGGGCTGCGTGCTGGACGAAGCGCGTAATGGGATAGCTGGCATGTTTGGATGGCCCTCGAGAGAGAGAGCAACTTCGCCTTCGGCAAGCGCACGCGATATGGGCGAGCGTCCGCCTCTAGTGCTGTATACGTGCAGTTCTTATCCAAAATACATGGTCCACTTAGTGTAAGACCGACGCGGCAGATATCCGACCTACCCCGACGGAGGACTCCGTGGAACACGGTGTTCTTCTCCGAGTTGGACGGAATAAACGAGTACAACTGTTTTAATCGATATATCTGCACGTTGCACAACACCCAAATGCGTGCTGCAGGTGCGTTTCGCAGGCGGAACTTCTTGAACCAACCCATGACCTCTGAAGATATGCCCAGTCTAAGACATGCATGCAATGTGAGTGTCCATCTGTTCAGTTACAGGCACTATAGTGCGAGTGCGCGAATTTCAGTCCTCTGAATTCGCTGCGTGATATCACATTGCTGAAGCCCCAAAACATTACATTTCAGACCTTGAAAGGAAGACCACTTGCGAACGTTCAGTGTTATTGGGTTCTGTACAATCAAAAAAAAATAGTTTAGGAGTCGACCATGCAGAGAACGGTCTTCTAAGGATTCATTCCAAGGCAGCGGTTTACGTCGCGTTGCTGCCTCATATCCCACGTGACTGGCATAAGTGTGCTGCTCAGGTTAGTACAGCCCCCTCAAATCCGCAGGCTCGGTCGCTTAGGGGCTTCGATATGATTAACTGATGCATTCGATGTCGTGGGAATAACGCTGGCTGTGGCGGTGGCGTTTCGATCGAGACGTAATGCAAAATTATCTTATGTACCAGCATAGCGTATATAGTCAGAAATTGTTTTTGGTTGGGAAGGCACGGGGGTGTTCAATTATATTCTTTATGTATGTTCGTGCGTACGTTTGTATGTGTGCCAGTATATAACCACATGCAAAACTGAAAATTTCGGGAAGAGAAGGGGGGGGGGGCAAACCTTTTCAATTTTGCAGTCAGCGGTGTATATACTTAGATGGAAAGATAGTTTTTTGTCTTTTAACTGCTTATACACTTGCCTTTCTTTAAGTACTATAGTTTGTCTTGCGTCCCACGATGCAAAGCTGGCACTGCAGGGTCGACTTGCATTGCGGATAAATCCTGAGTGGTTGTAAGAAAATATATTAGAGGACATACATGTATACATGTTGCTCGAGTGCAAAGAACACTTCCTCGTATGAGTGCGCACTTTCGCACAACAGATTGTAAAGGGTAGGGACGGAGGAAATGTTTGAACTTTGACGCACTTGCAGCCCTAAAACGAAAAGGTGTAGACATTTTTTTTTCCACTTATTTCAAGTGCTGGAAGTGCATCGAAATTCAGTATTCTAACTATGCCAGCTAACCGCTTTAGAAAACCCCTTAGGCCAGGTGTTTTCTCAACCTGACTCAACGCGTCCGTAGGGTCAGGTGTCACCCAAAGAACTACTGGAAGGGGGGGGGGGGGTGTGACGTCTTTACAAAAGTTTGCAAATGTTAGCGGGTGCAAGTTTTTGATTGTTTGTTTGTTTGTTTTCTCTGGCATCTTTGAAAAAACGATTCCCAGGATCCCTGTAAGTAACGAAGACTTGGATTGCGTACGTTTCAGGGGGAGCTTAGCCGACAGCGGGAGACTGAGAGGCTTAGGTTCTTCAAGGACGTCGGACACTTCATGAGGATGCCTCGGCAGGAAAAGAGCATGGCTTATCTGGCGGCTTATTTAACAACACAATGCGTGCAAGCTTTACAAAAAAAAAAGACACGTGTAAGAACAACACGCGTCATTTGTCAACTGTACGATATTCACCGTTCGCGCGAACGAATCTTGGAGCGTAACCCGTGTTTCACCGTGTTCGCAAGTGGTTTTGTGCGGAATCGAACGTGCATTGCATGACTTCCCAAAAGCATCAACCTGTAATTTTACGGATGACTCGTCAGAGCAAGCAGCTACAACGTCACCTGTCGCTCGCTTTCGCATCTCAAATGACGCGCACCTTGCCGTCCCTGAATTACGGAGGCATCCTCGCGAACTTGTCTTACACGAAACGCCGTCATTTCCCGCCCGCGACGAAAATCCAGCGGCACGGCGTATAGTATAGATAGATGCGTTATACGTACGGTTCGGAGCACCGTATACCTATACGGTGCTGTGCAAAGAGGAACAGCATCGGGCCGCTAAAGGGAAACGAAAGACGCGAAATAGCTCCGTATACGCAAAAGATCAAAAAGGGGAGCAAGTTCGCTCAGCGAGGGCGATGCACTGCCAAAGTGGAATTTAGAAAAAAAAAATAAAAAAAAACAAAATGAATCGTAAGCGGCTTATCAGTAGACCGAACGCGTTCTCTGGGGCGTTTCGAGCCGCATTGGCGCGCTGGTTTTGCCGCGCTACTCTTTCGTCTTTGCTGTGCCCTGCGGCTGCGCCCCCTTCCATGCCAGCGAGGGCAGCGGCGAACCGTTTAAACTCTCGTACGGCCGAGGCCGCCACCAAACTGCAGCGTCGGCAACGAGGCAAAGAAGGCGGCCGCAGCAGCGTTGTTGCTGCACATCGTCAGCTGCACACCTGTGAAGCTCTTAAAGAGCGGGAGAAAGAGAAGCGCCAAACACTGCGGGCAGCGTAACTGAATCGTCCCAAAGAAGGCCTCCGCGTAACCGATATTCCAGTTTTCGAGTCTCGTTTTTTGCGCGTCTCTCACTCTACCACCCTCCTCCTCCTCCCGCTCATTCAACCTTTTTTCTTTATTTCAGAAACATCGTTTTCTTCTTATTTAGCTTTCTTATAGTTCAGAGAAGAAGCCGCGCCACTGATTGTTCTTTCAGCTTCTTGCGGCCGTACACTAGGCCTCCACGAAGAAATGGTAAAAAGAAGAGTTAAGAGGGAGGAAAGGAAAAAACAAGCAAAAACGAAAGAAAGGAGTTGAAGTGGGTGCAGTGGGCAAGCGCTTACGCCGTGATGCTTCGCGCCGGCAGTGTTTGTTTTCCCGAACATCGCCGCTTTTCGGCGCGCTCTTTTTCTCGCCGCTGGCCGTTTCTGTGCCTTCTGAACAAAAAAGACTGCGACCGGATCTTCTGGTGCACTGCTGAAGTGCGGACCGACTAGCCGAGAAAGACGCGGGAGTGCAGTGCTGGAATTGAAAAGACGCCTACCCCAGCGTTCTCTGTTTTGCAGTGCAACGTGCGAAGGGGCTAGCGGGAAAAAAAAATGGCAAGATCCGCAGCAATGTCGACGAACTGGGCCGCAGGTTGCCCGTGTAACGCGGTCGAAATGGAATAACGTTGCGAACGGCGCCAACAACAACAGCAAAATGACGACAGACTTGTTGCATAATCTTGCTACGCTGGTGGGCACTCACTGTGCGGACAAAGAAGTTTGCTATAAAGTGGATTATAAGGACGAGCTACGGCGAATGATGGATTCGGGTGGTTCAAGCTATAGTGCAGCTCTAAGGATCAATTTCTGCCATGCTTGAACGTTCTTACCGTGCTGGTGAACCTAAACGTACGAACGTCCTGCCATTTATACACCATCGAAATGTGGCCGCGACTCGGACCGGAACGCATTCGCACCAGACTCAGCAGCGCAACGCCATCGATGCTAAGCTATACCACGGTGGATGCGGAACGTGTAAGTAAACTGAAAAGACATTCACAAGCATACTAGCTGAGAAAAAGCTTAAGGTCATAAAGCGTAATGAAGAAAACCGTACACAGCACGTCGTCATTTCTACGGGAGCGAACGCACACAGTAACATGGCCCATTGATAACTCTGACAATAATAAAACTATCTGGGGTTCTATGTCCCGAAACCGTGATATGATTAGGAGAGACGCCGTAGTAGAGGGCTTCGGGAATTTCGACCATGCGGTGTTCTTTGACGTGCACTGACATTACACAGTACAAGGGCCTCTGCCGTTTCGCCTCCGCCTAAATGCGACCGGTGTTGCCGGCACCGAACCCGCGACCTTTGAGTCAGCCACTAATCCACACACCATGATGGACACACATCGACAACTCGTTGTCATCCAAATGTGTAGCCGAAACACTATACAAAAGCCATGGCCTTTGATTTGTATCATATGTGCTAGCAGACAGGTCTGACGCGCCTCACTGTGATAACAGTGGGAGTAATCAGAAGTTGGAACGAGCAAGCTTCTAAGAACAGATAGCGTATGGGTGTGCGTGGGGGGACGGCAGCCGCCCTGCCCCACCCCCTTTCCCCCATCGTGTGCACGCCTATGTGTGCACACGATGTCACTCCAGTCGCCGTATCTTTACGCAGTTATGCAGAACGCTGACTATTATGTAGTTACACCTGCCCCGCCACGGTGGTCTAGTGGCAAAGGTACTCGGCTGCTCACCCGCAGGTCGCGGTATTGAATCGTGGCTGTGGCGGCTGCATTTCCGATGAATGCGGCAATGTTGTAGGCCCGTGTGCTCAGATTTGGGTGCACAGATCCCCAGGTGGTCAAAATTTCCGGAGTCCTCCACTACGGCGTCTCTCATAATCATATGGTGGTTTTGGGACGTTAAACCCCACATATTAATCAATCAGGTGGTTACACCAGAGGGCTGATCTTTATCGGCTCCACATAAGCTGCATGAATACCGATATAGTACCACTTCACCTCACGCAAGTATACTGCACACAGCGTCAAGCTTGCAGTATTGCCAAGCTCGACTCACTTTCGTTCCTGAAAGGAAAGCCGTTCCGACATGCATCACGAGCACAGAATCTACTTCAAGGTCTCACGTCCGCCGTCAAAATAGAATGGGCCGGAGCTTCGAAAAAAGGCCGCCGCGAAAGTGCAAAAACGACCGCGCGTGCGTGAAGAAGCCATGGAACAGGCTCGGAACGCTTTCTCCGCAGCACGCGTTCACAAACGGCTTGCGTATCAGACGAGGGCGCCAAGCGTTTCCGCGCCCATACAGTCATGCACGAGCCGAACCATGACAAGAGATAACATTGCTCACCTTTTTTTCTCTGCCGACTGCTTTCACATGTGCGGCGCGTCTTCTCTGTTCGTTGACCCTGCGACGGGCACGAGGAGCAAAGAGAAAAAACGAGGGAAGCGCTCAAATCCTCGGTGGCGCGACCCGTTTACCTTTGAACAGAGAAGTTGCGCAGCGACCACAGCTTGACGTTGGCGCGTGCTCCCAGAAGAACTCGGTTGCGCTGCAGAAAAGAAATATGAAGCTTACTTTTTTTCCTTTTTGTCGGGATAGCCGAGAAAACCGGCCTCTCAAAGGCAATCCTTGTCGGCACTGCCGTTTTCTTAGCCAGCATTGCTTCGAAGCGTGAAATTCGGCTCGAGTTCGCGCGTCGCCAAAGTGTACGTGAAGTGTGCGTAAAGGATGTGGCTTACTTTTCTTGCGGAACCCCGAAAAAGGGGTTTAGAGTGCGCAGGCTTACTTACCCGTCCTGGGAAACAAATGCGTCGCTTCGGTGACAGTCTTGAGGCAGCGGGAAAGCCATATAGTTGGCCTTAGCGTTCCTGCCTTGATCGCAAACAGAATGCGAAACTCGTTGTCACGTTTATTTCAATGGTGTCTAACGCTTTTGAGGCTGCGCTGGTGAGTTCAAACTGAAAACAAAACTGATAATCGAGAGCTGCGTAATTAACGCTTCCTGCACGACGAAGACCTTCCTTTTTTCGTCACTTGACTCCATCCTTCCTTACAAGGTTGTCAATTCTGTCGCATTACCGAAATTGTGCCAACCTCAGCAGCACTTTTCTTGCCCTGGCATTCATTCGGTTGCTCGAATACATCACCAATCCTCTAACATCCTCGTTCTGCACTGTGTCTAACCCCATTTCTTCATCTTAATCTCAACTGGGAATGTAGCATCTGTAGGGCCAGTTTTTAACAGCTGTGGGTCAATCACTCGACCAAACCGAAGGTGTCGAGTGACTGATCGCGTAGATGTCGCTCTGGCGGACGAGTAAGAACAGAAGCACTTTCCAGTTTGTAGTGCCGTTCAGTCACCAGACTGGACAAAGCTTTGACCATGGGATGATCTTGTTAAGACTTGTTCTTGGGTTAGTTGCTTTTGGTACCTGTTGAACGAGTAACAGTGGTATTATGCTCCTTAAAGCAGTGGGTTTCGAACATTTCATTCTTCCTAAACAACGTACTGATAACCTGTATAAATTACCGCATATTAATTGTAAGACTTCATTGTGATCCCGTTGTTACTGCTTACTGTTATAAATGTTTGCAGCGTAATGAAATATCGACAAGGAAAGTGCGCCACTCGACTAAACTATCATTTGGTTCTCTACACAAAGTCAGCTCTCGTCGGATCGAAGCCATCACCCTTTTCACGCACTTTTAAATGCCGGAGATGAGAGTCGTTAAGAAGCTGCTCAAAAATAACGCCACTGTACCGCCAGGCTACATTTTACGACGTTTGTTTCAAAGCTAAATGTTTTCAACACTTATTCGCAATGTCATTATTTTCGGATCATTTCTAGGAGCCTTTTGTTGTTTGTTTTTTTTCTTTGCCTTATCGAATTGACTACACGTCGCATCACGCACACGTGCAGTTCACATGTGTGGTACGTAAATAGTATATAAACGTTATGGCTGAAGGTTTGACTTTGCCTTCTTACCAGTAGCTCGAAAGACGCAAATATGATAGGGAGCCATGTACTATATGTGGCTTTGAACATGTTTCACCTAGACGAATAAATAAAGCAGAACCCAAGAAATGTTGAGATTCCAGTTCTTTAATGAAACCATCATTCAACATTTTATTTTTTTACGTATAGTTACTGAATCGTCGTGGCGCAAGAATTTAGAACGCACCAGAAAAAAAAAGGTGAGCACTTTTAATATCGAACGGGAAATGGAACGGTCGTATACGTACTGGCGTTTCTGAGAGCCTTAATTATTTTCTTTTTTCTTTTCATCCTGTGCAATCAGATCATCCGTCTCCCGAAAATGTCTAATTACTGCGCACGCACGGAGAACAAGGAGTTTAGCAAAACTCCTGAGTCTTGTTGGTGTGTTCGTTCATACGTTCACTCGTCAGTCAGTTCAGTCAGTTTGTGTGTTTTCCCATTTGTTTGTTACTTTGTTAGTTTGTTAGTTTGCTTGGCTGTTCATTATTTTGTGAGTTAGTTCATTTGTTTGTTTGTTTGTTTGTTTGTTTGTTTGTTTGTTTGTTTGTTTGTTTGTTTGTCGACTTGTTGCTGCTTGTGGCAGCACTCGTCGTGACGACAACCGCCATATCAGCAACTATACTAAAAAGATCCGGCAGTCTATTTTTCGATAAAAATAGAGCAGGTCACCCAGTGTAAAATAAGAGGGCTGCTGGCTTTGCAGATGCAAATTGATAACTGAGATGCTATTATCTCTCGTGCTCGTGTCTAGGCCTGAGAGGTTGGCATCGTGAATGATAAGTGCTATATTGTTTCTCTCAGGCCAACAGCGGGTATAGCAAATATCGTCCGTTTTCAAACAAACCAATAAATACACAGCAAAGACAGAAACAGTAGACGCATAGCAAATACTCTGTCGATACCAAATGGTCAAGAAACTTTATTGCGAGTGTGTTTTGAGCGGAATAGGGGGTTGAAAGAGAAAGGGAGAGTTAAAAAAATAAATAAGAGTAAAACACCGACACACACGCACACACAAAATCAGTCCACTCAGAGGCGTTCCGACAGGCCAGTAGTTCGTAAGAAGCCCAATAGTGCTTGCACGGCTTTCTTCTGTGACAATGAGTCATGACGATGGCGCTGTATCCTTTCTTCTGACAGCGGCTGGTCATCTAACCTGTTTAGTTTATCAGAAAGGTGTTGTCTTTCCAGGTTGTATTTCGGGCAGTCACACAGGATATGTCGAATTGTTTCTTCATCTCCGCAGTGTGCACAGTCGGCGGTGTCGGCCATACCTATGCGGAACGCGTACGCACGGTGTTGCGACCGGGGTTTCCAGACACCGGAGGTCCGGGATGAAGTTGTCGAGGCAGGAGGAAGAGAGACTTGAAGAGGGTTTATTTACAATATATACATTGCGAACTCCCTACACGGCGAGCCCTCAAACGTGGCAGGCCTCTACATGACTCCTAACATAGCGCTCCATGGTGCTTGGTTCTACATGGTTCTGCTCGGTTCTGCTCTGTTCTGCCTGGTTCTCTTCTCGAAAAAAAAGCACACCGAATGAGCCGTGGGGGCTCATTATAAAGGGTCTGTCCTCCCCAGATCCCTAGATCGGGGACCGCGTACAGAGGGCACCGTCCAACCACGGATCACACATTACCCGCGAGGGTGACGAGCACGCACGGTCCACGTGAACGTTCAAAATTGAAGCGTGGTCACTGCACGGCCATGTGGCACGAACGTGGCTCCTCCTCGTCAAGGGGTGTCGCTGGGCGAGGGGTCTGAAGTTGATGACTGCATCCATCGAAAGGGCCGCCGTAAACAAGCTTCAAATGGTCGCCGAACGACTCGTTCAATTAGCGGGACGATTTCCGGCCGCCGCCGCCGCCGTCATCTTCCAAAGAAGAAGCTGCACTTGTGGTCTCCCGAACTGCTCACGGTGTCGTGGCGGCAAGACGCCGCACCCTCCGGCCAGGGGGGAACAATACATGGCGGACACAGGCCGCCAACCCGTTTGGCGACTAAAAAGGAACATCAAAAGGAACGCCGATCCATTGTCAGACCTGGCGCCGGTCCTAACAGTAGGCAGCCGGTCGTTCGGTTACTTGTTTGGAGATTAAAGGAGCGCCGCTCCCTCGTCAGCTCGGGCGCCGGTCACAACAGCTCGTCCGCCGGCGGGAGAAGCGACCTGAGGGTGACCAGCTGCACAGGTTGCCCGAAGTGTCGCTGTGTAGTGCTGGCTTCCAGGCCACTGCTGATGACGCTCAGCCAAGGACTCTTTCCCTCTCGTTCCTTGTGGCTCCCCTCTGGGAAAAGCATTCATACACACCACCACAGGCACGGGAGAGCACCCTGCCCGCACTGAGACACGTCGAGTCCGACAAATTATCCAAAAGCAACCTTACTTAAGCAGTATTACCAAACACAAAGCAGCAATCGGGACGTTTCTCTGAGGTTTCACCAAAACTCCTAATCCCGATCCGATAATAATCTTCCCATCAAACTGCTTTCAAGAAAACTAACTGTCAAGTGATGCGCTCACCGTGGCATACCCGAGTGCCTGCGTGAGTAATCCGCCGTAACCCACCAGGTATCATACTCATAAAATAAAGCATTTTACTTCACGCTATCTTTTAGTTCCCGAAATTTAGTGCCGCCAAAGCCAGTCGTCAATTCCTTTTGAGAAGACGAAAGCATAACTGCCGTGCTGTACCTGCATCAGGAACATCTTTATTATACATCCGCAAACGCACATCACAGTGCGCCTGCCTGGAGGAGATACCACCTAACCGTTCCCTTGCTGTTGCCACTTTCACAAAGCATACATATAAACTCACGAGCTAGCTTTTCTTACACACCGGACACATGCGAACAAAACATTAAATGAACAACAAAAAAAGTTTCGCATGAATCCTGAAAAATCTCGCAAGCAATAACTTTGCGTCTCTACGCTCAGTCATAATTAGTTCATAACGTTGCTCCTGCTCATTTACACGTATCTACCATGACGCAGGCTCCTATGCGTGTCGTTTATGCAATCGCACAACGCTTACCTTAGCTAAACGTACAACGCCCAAGAAATGAACGAAACCAAAAAATGTGTTACCTAAACACTATTTGGTAGACGAGATTCTTAAAAAACACATTAAAATCCAAAACAACTTAAACAGTCAAAAGCAAATTTCAAAACAAAATAAATCCACTAATGACCATCGTCAAAAGCTCACGGATGTCTACTCCTTTTTGGGACTAACGCGCGGTGTCGCGTCCTGTGGGTCTTTTTAGGCGAACGGGAAATGGAACAATGGCAAAACCCATTCGCTTCGCCTCCGACCCCCGCAAAGCTCTGCGCTGACAACCTGCGTTCTTACTCTCGCTGAGTACCTCGCACTCCCGCAGTCCATCAAACATGCCGTCGATAGAGCGACGAAAGGGTCTGCCTTTCTACCCAACGTGCTTTTTTTTTTTTCGTTTTGTCCGGCGGCTCGGACGCATACAAACCAACTCCGGTGCCGATGACAAACGCCTAATTCTGTACGCTCTAATGCGTGTCACTATCCTTCCAATAGATCTATACAACGCATATAGGCTACCAAAATGATAGAGCGCTAACGAAAACAAAGTACAAACGAGTTATTTACAAAATCACAAAAACAAACAAAATGTTCCTTTCAACAGTCCCGAGTCGACGTTTTCCGAGAGGCTAACAGCTGTTCGCAACAACTCTGAGTCGAACTCGCGGTGGTCGCGCCCGGAACGATTTTCTCGAGAAGCGGGGTCTACAACACGCGTCAATCGCCCTGCTACCGAACCCCGCGACGTTCCTCGAAGCCGACTTGCTGTCGCTTCCTGCCCCTCGAAAACCACCGACTCTTTTGCCCCGCACCCCGTCCAATGCACCGCGAGAACAACGGAAGGGTCTCTTGCCCCTCGACCACTTACGCACACAATGCGCTTCTCTTTTCTTTGTTCTCTGGCCGCTTGGACGCTTGCGATACGGCAACTTTCTTGAAATTTCGCTCCGCCATTTGAATACATTCCTCAAACGCGTCGCGATTTTTGCCTGCCTGTTTTTACGGCGCTTTCTCCGTTTTGCACGTCTCTTGGTGCCGTCTACGGAGCCTTTCGCCCATCTCTGATGCTCACCAGCACCCACATGCTCATCTGATTTTTCGCGCGGACTGTCTGGATAATTGCCTAGCAATCTATCCTTCAAACACTGCCGCGTACGATGCGCTTTTCTTTTCCGGCGGTTCGGACGCATACGATACAGACCCGTCAGAGATGACAACGGCACTTTTCTCGCGATTTTACCACGCCGTTTGAAACCCTTACTCAAACGCGTTGTGCTCATCTCGAGCTTTGCCTTTTTGTTGCCCTTCGGACGCTTTCTCCCCTGTGCACGCTTCTTTGTGCGGACCTGGGAGCCTTTCGTCCTACTCTGACGTTCTTCATCACCGATATGCTCCTCCGCCATCTCGCGCGCCCAGTCCTGATGATTGCCTATCAGTTCATCGTTAGACCGCGGCCGCGTAGATTGCGCACTTCTGTTCCTTACTCTCCGGCCGCTCAGACGCATGCGATTTAAGCCAGTCAGAGAAGACAACGGGCCTTTTCTCGCAAATCCGCCACGCCGTTTGAAGGTCCTCGTCAAACGCGCCGCGCTGATCGCGAGCCTTGCCGCGCTTCTGTTTTTCGGACGCTTTCTCCGTTTGGCACATTCCTTGGTGCCAAACCTGGAGCCTTTCGTCCGCCTCTGACGCTCATCAACATGGTCTACAGGGCTGCAAGGTTCGATGGAACACTCTGTTAATCTTAACTTCGTTTCCACCACCACGGAACCCTCACACCCTGCTGTGACCGCGAGCTCTTTTCCCTCAGAATGGGTTAAAACCTGTTCCATTCCCTTACAGGCACTAGCCTTTTCTTCGGCCTCAAACGGCACCGCCGCTATATCTACAGATATCAGACATGTAGCCTCCGCTTCAGTTGTAAACGGCACCGCCGTTACATCGCACCGTTCGTGCGCTACATCTACAACTTTCTGACCTGTAGCCTTCTCTTCAACCTTAAACGGCACCGCCGCTACCTTGCACCGCTCGTGCGCTACATCTACGGATTGACCACTCTGCTGCAATGCCACCCCTCTACGCCGAATCCTATCTATCTCTTCGTCTAATTCCTGCATCCTTTTCATATGTTCTTCATGCCTGCGCTCAGCTTCCAATTCCTCCTGGCGCCATCTTTCCTTTCTTTGCGCCCTTTTTACTTCCTCCTCCTGGTCCAATAAGTACATATTCCCGAAGTGCTCGATTTCCTCATTGTCACTATTGCTTTCGAGAATCACTTCGCGGAGTTTAGAAGCAGGCATATCATCATTAAAATCTAGCTCCAGATCCCAACACAGGTTCAGCAGGTTCTCTCTCGTCAATCTCGTAAGATCCATGGCGACTACTTTGCTTTGGCTCAGCTGTGACAAAACACAAACCCACCAGCGTTTCAATTCTGGGTCTAGAGAAATTGAAGCCTGGCAAATCTCACAGCGGAGACCACAAGCTTAAGCACCCAAGTAGCACTACGTGGCCAACATCCCTCTCTACTTGTTTCCTGTTAATTTTCACTCCTGCTTTTTACAACATCCTAAAATTTAACCCGCAACGTACCCTTAGAAATTTTGAAACATTACCACTTGTTCCTATTGAATCATCTAAGCTTTCCTGCTTTAGCGTACTTGCTCAGATAATCATCCAGTGCTGCCTTGTGCTGAGATAACAACCACAGTGGCCAGGCAGTTGTTGGTTATATCTATCTTTTAACGAATCTAGGCTAAAAGACTCGATATATCTCAAGCACAAAGCCAGGCACTCACCCCATTACGTGCGGTGGTGGTACGCTGCTTCGATCCCGCCGAGTTCCAGGGCTTTCGGCTGGCCTCCGGTACATGTCGCTCTCCGTCGCAGACTCGTATCCCACCGCTGCCAACCAGTTGTTGCGACCGGGGTTTCCAGACACCGGAGGTCCGGGATGAAGTTGTCGAGGCAGGAGGAAGAGAGACTTGAAGAGGGTTTATTTACAATATATACATTGCGAACTCCCTACACGGTGAGCCCTCAAACGTGGCAGGCCTCTACATGACTCCTAACATAGCGCTCCATGGTGCTTGGTTCTACATGGTTCTGCTCGGTTCTGCTCTGTTCTGCCTGGTTCTCTTCTCGAAAAAAAAGCACACCGAATGAGCCGTGGGGGCTCATTATAAAGGGTCTGTCCTCCCCAGATCCCTAGATCGGGGACCGCGTACAGAGGGCACCGTCCAACCACGGATCACACATTACCCGCGAGGGTGACGAGCACGCACGGTCCACGTGAACGTTCAAAATTGAAGCGTGGTCACTGCACGGCCATGTGGCACGAACGTGGCTCCTCCTCGTCAAGGGGTGTCGCTGGGCGAGGGGTCTGAAGTTGATGACTGCATCCATCGAAAGGGCCGCCGTAAACAAGCTTCAAATGGTCGCCGAACGACTCGTTCAATTAGCGGGACGATTTCCGGCCGCCGCCGCCGCCGTCATCTTCCAAAGAAGAAGCTGCACTTGTGGTCTCCCGAACTGCTCACGGTGTCGTGGCGGCAAGACGCCGCACCCTCCGGCCAGGGGGGAACAATACATGGCGGACACAGGCCGCCAACCCGTTTGGCGACTAAAAAGGAACATCAAAAGAAACGCCGATCCATTGTCAGACCTGGCGCCGGTCCTAACAGTAGGCAGCCGGTCGTTCGGTTACTTGTTTGGAGATTAAAGGAGCGCCGCTCCCTCGTCAGCTCGGGCGCCGGTCACAACAACGGGTAAACGCGACTCCCAACCATAGTCTGCACAGAGCAGTAGCGTCGCCTCGTCGAATTTTTGTTGGAAGCTGCATGCTTAACGTTGGATCAAGGGATCGTAATCTTGCATGCGTAAAGAGAGGCTCATTCCAAAGAGCCATGGAGCGTTGGCGAGCAAGCATTCGGAGCCGCCTAGCAGCGTCCGTTCTTGAGAGAGGTATTGACTGGTCGTTGTCTTCTGTATGGCCTGAACGGGCTGCTTGATCAGCTCGTTCGTTACCGATAATTCCACAGTGGCTTGGCAACCACTGAAATATAACGTGGTGCCCTTTCTCTGTTATGTGGTGTAGCATTTCTGCTGTTTCAAATACCAACTGCTCGTGTGGACCACGGCGTAGATTTGACAGAAGTGACTGCAGTGCCGCCTTGCAGTCGCAAAAAAATCGTCCACCGTTGCGTGCTTTGGTCGTTAATGAAACGCAGCGCAGCGCGAAGCGCTGCAAGCTCTGCTGCCGTTGTTGTGGTTGCATGAGCTGTCCTGAATTTGATGGTTGTGGCGTGCGTTGGAATAACGACCGCCGCAGTTGAGCTGTTTGGCAGGACGGAGCCGTCGGTGTAGACGTGGGTGCAGTCTTGGTACTTCTCGTAAAGCAGAAGTAATGCGAGCTGCTTGAGGGCTGGTATTGAGAAATCACCTTTTTTTCTGAATGCCTGGTATTGTCAGGTAGATGACTGGCTGTTTGAGGCACCATGGAGGAATTGAAAGTCTCGCCGCGGGCGTAAAACCAGTTGGTAGGGAGTCACCATGTGTAGTTATTGTTCGACAAAAGGAAGTATGAGGTCTATCCACTGGTAGAGAGGCTAGATGGTGATGGGGATTCCGGCCCACATGCCTTATGTGTATCCTCAAAGCTTCAATTTCAATATGTGTCTGCACGAGGTGGTCTTTGGCTATAGCTATAGTCGCCATTGTTGAGGCACCCTGAGGCAGACCTAGACATATTCGAAGCGCCTGTGCCTGAACGCTTTGTATCATGCGTCGACTTGTTTTGCTGGCGTTTGATAATGCAGGCAGACTGTATCGTAAAAAGCCAAGGAAAAGCACCCTGTACAGTCGTAACATAGCATTAGGCTGCATTCCCCAAGTCTTTCCAGCGAGAAACTTGAAAAGATGGCATATGCCTGTCAATCGCTTTTTCAAATACGATACATGAGGGCTCCATGATAAGTCTCTGTCGACTATGACACCCAGAAATTTGTGAGATCGACGATATGGTATATTTCGACCGTTAATTGACACTCTGTAATTTGACATGGGTTTGCGCGTAAATGCCAGAAGAGCGCACTTTCCGGGGGAAATTTCCAGGCCTCGATTGCGTAGATACAAAGCAGTTGAAGTAGCAGCTCTCTGTATTCTCGCTCGTAACTGCAGGCGAGTTACCGCAGATGTCCATATGCAGATGTCATCAGCGTATGTTGATAGATAAATATTGTTTGGTAGGTGCGTATAGAGAGCAATTAGTGTTATATTGAATAGCACGGGGCTCAGTACACCACCCTGAGGGACGCCACGACAACTGGAATGTGTAGACGTGTTCCCAGTCTCTGTACTCACAAAATAGGATCGCATTTTGTTGTCGGTCGCAAATAGGTCGCATCTGTTGCCGAGATTTTACCAATGCATGTCGACGTACTATCCGAGTATACCGAGGTATTATCTCATCAACCACGCCTGAGAACTAGTTCTAGTTAAGCTTGCTGATGACTGTACATGGCACTTACGTATTGCTTGCCTCGAAGCACTGTTAGCATCAGTGTCCACGCTCGTCTTGTTTCTCTTAACCAAATGTAGTTCCCGTAATACTGAACGCATTTTATACAGACAAAGCCTGCGATGGGGAAGCGGTAGGGGAGGTGGGGGGGGGGGCGTAGTACATGGGTCTTAATGTATATCCAAGCCATCTGCGTCGATGAAAGGAAAACGTGGAGCCCCGACGAGTAACCAAAGGGGTCGAGATAAGAAAACGTGCAGCGGGGCCCTGGTCGCAGGCCTCTTTCGCCTCGAGTGGCGCCAACTTGGCACCATTCGGAGTACGCGGGTACCGGCCACTTCGCGTTCCCGAGGAAGGAAGTCATCGTTGCCCTTGTTGCAAGGACAATCCGAGGGTTATCCTCGGCGCCGCAGCAGCAGGCGATAATGGCGGCCAACTAGGGGGCCTCCATAGTATGCTGCCCATTGTTAGAAGTGAGAAATGGTGTGTGAGAAGGTGCACGGGGAGGGTGTCGTGCGCGTTCAGGGCCTCCTCGGGGCTGAAAATAAGCACTCCCAATTGGAAGCGCGCAAATTAGACGCTCTTAGTGAGCATACAGACGAGCCAAGCCAGCCGCTTGAACAAGCAGTGAGCTCCGCTGTGTTTTTCAATGGCCTATAGCCATCGCATTAAGAAACAAAGCTTCCTTATCCTCGCCATTTCTTTCTTTCCCTCACCGGAGAAGAAAGAGAGACTTCCCGGTCGCCTCCGGTGCAGAGTTCAAAGCAGTTTGCTCATTAATAGCAGCTGCGGTCATGTTGCGAGCCGCTTGGCTTTGAACGGGGTTGTTTATTTGCTTAGTGGGAAAACGTATACGCTGCTGCGTAGGATAATGAACCGCGTGTCGGACGTCTTAGGGCTCAGCATCACCGAACTCGCAATGCCAGCGATACTTCGGCGAAACGTTCAATCATGTGATACCGCAGAGTTGAAAGAAGCAAAACCACATACTCGCAGTGTATCACGGGGTAGCATTTATTGGAACCGTTACAGCTCTCGCAAAGTTTTCTTATGTGCGAGTGCTATTGGGCTATTTGCCGTACGTAATAGCAGTATGCCGAGTTTAGATTGAAGCAATGCAAACAACGGGGACGAAGTTACGGCAAAACTTCTTCACAACTTCGTCCTTGTTGTTTGCCTGTTCTGAATCTGAAAGCGAACCATACCAACTAGCCCAGTTGTCGACCTCGCTGCAGCGTGTCATGAAAACTAGGTGTCAACCACTCAGCCACCCCGGATAACCCGCTACAGCGTGTAGGGCGTCAGCATTGGCTGAAAATTTCTGCTGCAAACAACCATGTTATAAGATATTTTTCAGTAAGTTTTTAATACAATAACACAATTTCTTTTTAGAAGCCACTGCACATTCAAGCAGGCAGCTTTGTAATTTCCGCATTGTCAGCCTGCATTTTTCTCATTAACGAGTCCAATGCTGGACAAGCCACTAAGGTTGCTCCTGATTCTTTTCCCTGCATTTTTCTTGTCATCTCACTGTCTTTATCTTTTGCCATGTAATCTATTTCTCGCGATAATCTAGTTAAGCGAAGATGCGTAATGCGATAGTGTTGGCGAGATCCCTCTATGGAGGCGCAAGTGAAAGCGTATATCGCTGAGTTGTGACGCGTAACATAATAGCAGCTAGCAGTCAGTTGGCGTTCCCAGGTGATTTGCCACCTTCCATGGTAGTCCGGCAAATCATTTTCACTTAACTTCCGTGATGTGATGAGAGCCGACGCGATCAGCGTACCGTGGTCGACAAAGAAGAGTGATGGTGATAACGTAATTCGTTGGCGACCGCTAGAAATAGATTGCTTCTGGAAGCCATTCGACGACACACTAAGGGAAAATGTAGCTACATTGAGAGTTATTATGGCTTATAGAGAGTACCGATGCAGCGAACATGGAAGCCAACAAAGAACGAAGTTGTCAGTGCACGTGATGATTGCACGACGTTTTTCAGGCCACAGGTATAGCGTAGAGACTATAAAACATATTTCACCGGAGCTGACATACCTTTGTTGGGACCAGGGTTCGCCAGCAATTTGGTGGTG
This sequence comes from Rhipicephalus annulatus, assembly GCA_013436015.1. Lineage (NCBI taxonomy): Eukaryota > Metazoa > Arthropoda > Arachnida > Ixodida > Ixodidae > Rhipicephalus > Rhipicephalus annulatus. The sequence goes on along the minus strand of WOVY01014596.1, from coordinate 337,070 downwards.
CAGAACGAAGGGAAAGAGAAGACAGGCAGCGAAATATGGGGCTGTATCTAATTTTGCAGTCCTACTGTAACCAAATTCGTAATGCGGCATGGCGTTTTCGTGTAGCTCGATTACACTTGGATTACCTGGTCTCATGACAGTCACGTCTGCGCGATACTTTCTCATCATAATAAGATCATACTGACGCTCGTACTTAATCAGCAACTCTATGACTTACAGAGCTCACCGAAGTTAGACCATTAAGTGCACAATTGAAGAAGTCCGCTTGAAACAGCAGCTCATTCAAATGTCGGGTCTTTTTGTACGGTTTACGGCAGACAGAAATTTGGGTGCATGGAACCACACGTTCAAGTTGCGTAAAGCAACGAATGCACTGCTGTTTTTCCGGTCACCTGGCCGACTGATCGTCGGTGAAGTGGTGGTAATAATTGTTGGGGCTTTACGCCGGAAAACCAGGATATATGACCATCGGAGACGCCATGGTGAAGGGCACAGGAACTTTTGCCACCTGGGGCCCTTCGCGTGGACCTCAATCTGAGCACACGGGCCTTTAATATCTTGCCTCCATCAAAATGCGGGCCGCTATGACCGGGATTTCATCCCGTGACTGACCGTCCATGGCGTCGATCACACTTATGTGCGCGGCCACAACAGTGACCTTCCTCTTCTGATCTTGAACTGTTCTTCACATTTTCTCTTCCCAGTCTCTCCGGTCAGAGTAGGCTATCAAGCTGAGCACTGGTTAACCTCCCTGCCTTTGTTTGAACACGATAGTGTTAAAGAGCTCGTTTCGCAGAAATTCTGGCATCGGCGTCGTTGGTTGTGAGCATGCAATCAGCATGTTTTGCATGACCAAAAAATTGAGAAAGATGCAAATAAAGTAAACAATAAAAGTTCCATAAAGCCAGTGAGGATCAAACCCGAATCATTGGCGTGACAAGCAGGCGTTCTACCACGCAGTGACACCATCATCATCATCAGCCTGACTACGTCCACTGCAGGACAAAGGCCTCTCCCATGTTCCACCAGTTAACCCGGTGACACGTTGACGCAATTAACCCGGTGACGCAGTGACACGCGCGCTTGCAAATATGGTTATGATATCTTCTTCTGCTTAAGAATGCAGTGAAAACAACCTTCATGCTTTACAAACACATGGGTACCATGTACAGGCTTCACTATACAACATGGGATATAGCAGTCAGACAGCGTAGTACAAGCGTACATTGCGGTCGGGCGTCAGAGCTTCTGATTATCAAATTGACGTCATGGTTTAAAGCTGACCAGCCATTAAAAAAGGCCCACATGTTACGGCGCGTATTCCCTTAAGACCACGTAGTTTGTGCACAGCAAGTTCAAAAAAAATTTCACGCGGATATTTTCTAGTGGTTCATAACATGCTACCCAATACACCGAATGCAGCGATATGCGAAAGCTTCACTGACACAAGACACTTTCAACTTTATCGATTACATTGTAGTAATCCACAATTTAAACTTCTCGAGTAACATCATACAGTGAAAAAGTATGCACTAAATCGTTGAAATACGCAGTAGGGATAGGATATCGCTATCGCATTCAGCTCTTGAAGGAGAAGCGTAAGGGACCCCCGATTTTTATCTTTCTTCTCCTCTCTTTTCGCGCAATAAATGTTTCTCTCTCTCTCTCTCTCTCTCTTTTGTTCACGTTGCTAGCAAAAACGCATGGCTCGTCATAGAGGATATCAGGAAATGGGATAATAATAGGTGATCATGTCAGAACCAAAAAAGTAGATCGTTTTCAAAGCATGGCATTTGAGCAAGAATATTGATCATCAAATTTCAAATTGCATGGACTTCTGGACATTGTAAGTGGAATTTGATGATGGCACACTTACAAAATCAATGACGATCTGGTGTAGCGCTTCTTTCAAGGCGTGAGAGAAAGTGGGCATTGGAATGATTTCGAGATAGAGAGAGGCAGATACAACTTTATTACAGTGTCTGGTTACTGTTGGAGGAGCTGCTTTTTCAGAACTCATCTGGCTATTGAGGCTCGCCGTGCCTGATCAGGCTCTACAAAAAATGTTCTACATGCAGGGCCGTTTCTACAAATGATCTAAGGAAACTATTTACTTGAAGACAGAAATATTCCTCAACATGAATACTGCTGCCTAAAAAAAGTATATTTTTATTATTTCCTATCTTCCTCCAGTCACGCACTCTCACCTCTGTGTTTCTCTCTTGTGTGTCTGCCTCCTAAATTTCTCATCTTTGATGATATTTTTGTGTGTTTATCCATGTGTGAATGCGGCGCACTTACGACGCGCATGTATTGTTGGCGAGCTGGTATAGCGTATATCTATAGATGGGACTTGTTGATGCGCACGTGTGAAGTGTCGCATTTCTACTTGCGTTTGACATGGCCAGCAGAGAGAACAGATCTAAAATTAGGTCACTGCAATCTTCTTTTTTTTTTCAACGAATAGTCTCTTAAAGCGCGACTACAGGTGGCTCACGTAAGCTCACGCGATGTTTCTATTTGCTGATAAAATGGGAGATGCATTGACAGCTGTGTTTCTAATATAGTAGCGGGTGCAGTCCCAACTGCACACGCAAGATGGAGCTAATCATTCCGCCACTAGCTCGGCGTCAGTGACCTAACATGAAACGATCTGCTATTATGCATACGCGCCAGCGATTGTGATGGGCAGTGTTGTGGTCTGGGTCCTGTGGGTCTCGTCGTTGGTAGCTGGCTCCCATCGGACTCGTCCCTTATAGCGAGAAGCAATGCTTATATGGGAAAACAGAGAACAGACGTTTATTTACATTAGAGAGAGGTCAATAAGAAAGTTTAGATATATAGTGGCGTTCTTCGTACATGGCGAGTTCTCCACTCGAAAAAGCACCGAATGAGCCGTGGGGGCTCATTATAAAGGGTCTGTCCTCCCCAGATCCCTAGATCGGGGACCGCGTACAGATGGCACCGTCCAATCACGGACCACACATTACCCGCGAGGGTGACGAGCACGCACGGTCCACGCGAACGTTCAAAACTGAAGCGTGGTCACCGCACGGCCATGTGGCACGAACGCGGCTCCCCCCCCGTCAAGGTGTGTCGCTGGGCGAGGGGTCTGGAGTTGATGACTGCATCCATCGAAAGGGCCGCCGTAAACAAGCTTCAAAGGGTGCCGAACGACTCGTTCAATTAGCGGGACGATTCCCGGCCGCCGCCGCCGCCGTCATCTTCCAAAGAAGAAGCTGCACCGGTGGTCTCCCGAACTGCTCACGGCGCCGCGGCGGCAGGACGCCGCACCCTCCGGCCAGGTGGGAACAATACATGGCGGACACCGGCCGCCCACCCGTTTGGCGACTCAAAAGGAACATCAAAAGGAACGCCGATCCATTGTCAGACCTGGCGCCGGTCCTAACAGCCTCTCCGCCGGGGAAAGAAGATCCCGAGGTGCAGTGGCCAGCAGGTACTGTGCAGCGGGATCTGTATTGCAGCTTGTCGGCTCTTCCTCTATTATTTTTGTCCCGAACACTGGATCCGATGATCATTGACCAAGAGGGCGTTGCTCGCAGGGATGAGGTGACCCCTCTCCACCATATTTTCCGCCCACCACCAATGAGGAACTGCGGAAACTGCGCCGAAAGCACACCCACACACGAGCAAGCACACGGCAATTCCCTACTCAGAATCACCAGACTTAGATTCACCTGTGGAAGTCATTTCCTTCTACCTCAACTTTATTCCTGTGGCCCCCGCCGAGTCGCAACACCACATCAGCCACTTTTGAAGATATTAAACAAAACACTTGACACATGTTTGGATAAATACAGAAAACTAGTGGGCCTCAAATCGAGGATAGAAAGCAGAAAATCGTTTTGAAGCCCTCGGGGTACTAGGGACAACGACTCAGACCATCTGCGTTGCTGTTGAGTTTACCCTTCTTGTAATGGATATCAAAGGTGTATTGTTGAAGAGCTAAGCTCCAGCGCAAAAGACGGCCGTTTTTCGATGACATGGACTGTAGCCATGTGAGGGGACAGTGGTCAGTCTCTATTGTGAACCTAGAACCGGCGATGTAGCAAGCTAGCTTCTGCACAGCCCAAACAACGCAGGCACATTCCTTTTCTGAGGCACTGTATGCTTCCTCACGAACAGAAAGCTTTCTACTGGCATACAGTACAGGGTGTTCCTGGTCGTTCTCTCCCCTCTGACAAAGCACGACACCCATACCCCGGTCGCTGGCGTCACACTGAAGAATGAACGGCTTAGAGTAGTCAGGCGCGCTCAACACTGGCTGACTTTTTAGTGCCTTCTTTAGCGTAGAAAATGCATGTTCCTTGGCCCCATCCCATTTTACGGTCTGGGGTTCAGTCTTTCTAAGAGCGTCTGTCAAGGAACTTGCAATGTCAGAGTAACGCGGGATATACCTTTGATAATAACCGGCCAATCCAAGAAACGACCGAATGTCTTTCTTGGTTCGTGGTTGGGGAAAGTTGTCTATTGCGGCCAGCTTTACTTCTGACGGCCGGCGGTAGCCTTGGCCTATTACATGCCCTAGATAAGCTACCTCAGCGCGCCCCAATTGGCATTTCGCAACCTTCACTGTTAAGCCGGCCTCACGCAGACGACATAGCACAGCTCGCAAGTGTTTCATGTGGTCTATCCAGGAAGAAGAAAAAATAGCAATATCATCTAGGTACGGGAGGGCAAAGTCCTCCATACCCTGTAACACTTTGTCCATTAGGCCAGAAAAGCAATAAGGGGCATTCTTTAATCCAAAACTAAGGACCTTCGGCCGAAATGTTCCCATCGGGGAAATAAACGCCGCAAGCCTACTAGCCCTTTCAGTTAGAGGCACCTGCCAGTATCCCCTGACTAAATCCAAAGTCGAGATGAAATTGGCACTGCTGACTTGCTCAAGCCTTTCCTCAATATGCGGAATTGGATAAGTTTGGTCCTTTGTAATCGAGTTGAGCCTCCGATAGTCAATACACGGTCGCGGCTCTTTCCCTGGGACCTCAACCAAGATCAGAGGCGAGGTGTAATCACTCTCTCCTGGCTCGATCACTCCTAGCTCGAGCATTCGGTTTATCTCCGCGGCCATTATTTCCCGTTGCCTCGGGGAAACGCGGTAAGCTTTAGAACGAATTGGTTCCGAAGATGTCAGCTCAATATCATGAACTAGGGCTTTGGTTCTGCCAGGTGTGTCTGAAAATGTTTCTTTAAAGTCAAACAATAGTTCCTTCAGTTCCGCTTTCTGATCTGGCTCCAACTCCGCCTGCTCTACCAGGTTACTAATAGTCTCGCCAATGTCTTTGTTTTCTGTTGTTAACTCCGGGAAATCAATAGGCATTTCTTCCGGTTGATTGAGCGACATGTTTACAACGGCATGCCTCTGCTGGTACGGTTTGAGCAGATTAGTGTGGTACACCTGTTGCGTTTTACGCCTTCCCAGTCCAGTAACCAAGTAATTTGTGTCTGACAATTTCTGAACTACCTCAACAGGTCCCTCCCACTGGACCTGAAGTTTATTCTTCAGTGAGGGTTTCAGTATCATCACTTTTTCCCCTACTCGAAAGCTTCGCGTCCGGGCTGTCTTGTCATAATAGCGCTTAGCGTTGTTTTGAGCTCTGCGCATTTCCTGCTCCGCTAGTTCTTGAGCTGCGTGAAGTCGGTCTAACAGCTCAAGCACGTATGCCACTACCGAAGGGTCGTCCGCCCGGCCCTCCCAAGATTCTCGAACAATGCGAAGTGGGGAGCGAAGAGCACGTCCGTAAACAAGCTCCGCAGGCGAAAACCCTGTTGATTCGTGAGGAGCGATCCGAAGCGCGAACATAGCTGCGGGCAAGCAAGCCTCCCAATCCTCTTTTTGCTCATAACAAAGGGCGCGTAGCAGCCGTTTCATGACTGAATGTACCTTTTCTACAGCATTTGACTGAGGGTGGTACACTGAACTGTGGATGATTTTAACGCCACACTTTTCTAGAAATGTCGAGGTTAGTGCACTTGTAAAAACAGATCCCTGGTCGGACTGAATTTCTGCGGGGAAGCCTACACGTGCAAAGATAGATAAAAGCGCTTTAACTACCTCCTCCGAGCTGAGCTCCTTTAACGGTACTGCTTCCGGGAATTTCGTGGCCGGGCAGAGCACTGTGAGTATGTGCCGGTACCCGGACTGCGTTACAGGAAGTGGACCCACTGTGTCTATAACTAGCCTGCGAAACGGTTCTGTGATAATGGGGACCAGCTTCATAGGTGCTTTAGCCTTATCCCCTGGCTTGCCAACGCGTTGGCACGTGTCGCAGCTTCTTACAAATGCCTCCACCTCCCGAAAGCAGCCGGGCCAGTAAAACTCCCGTAACAAATATTCTTTTGTTTTTTTGATGCCGAGATGCCCTGACCACAAACCTCCGTGGACCAGGTGCAGCAGCTCCTTGCGGAAAGGATACGGTACGACTAGCTGATTAAACCGAACTCCTTTTCGACTCGTGTACTTTCTGTACAAGACGCCCCCCTTCTTGGTGAACTGAATGTTTTGCTTAGCCACCCCTTCCTTCGCGTCTGGCGTTAAGTTACGGAGAGTGGAGTCATTTTCCTGTTCCACTATCAGTTCTGTAGGACTTACATTTAACAGCTTTATAGTGCATTCTACTTCTCGAGATGCCTCGGATTCATCCGGTTTCTTACATCTTTCTTTAGATATTGTGTTTTGAGGCTCCATTATAGGGCGGTCCAGTTTCGTGCCAGGTAAAGAAGGCTCTGCCGCTGAAGCTGTTTCGTCTGCCACCGGATCTTTACAAACTGTCTGAGCGGCGAGCTCCCTTGCTTTGGATCGAGTTAAGGCCTGTACGATACCCTCACTGAACCCAATTCCTTTTTGTCGCAGCAAGTACTCTGATTTATTTGAGAACAAATACGGGTATTGCACTGGGAGATGTGCCGAAACGGCAGCTTCAGTGTCTAGAACACCGAAAGGGCCTTCGATGCGGACTCTTGCTACTGGGAGACAGGCACTGTTTGTCTCTACTGCTTGTCTTATCCACGCGCATTCTCCTGTAAACTGACTCTCCTCGACATAGGACGGGTGCACTACATCCATAGTGGCGGCCGAATCGCGGAGCACGCGGCACGGTTGGCCATTCACGACTAGGTCTCGGATGTATGGTTCTAGCAATTTCATGTTTTCGTCATTACTACAGAGTGACATTAACACAACTTTCGGGTTCTTACAACCCAAAGAAATATGCCCCGTCTGTTGGCAGTTATAGCAAACTATCGGCTTCTTGGCCTCGAACGCCTTTTTCTGTTGCCCTTCCGCCCTTTTCTCGGGTGCTTCTTCCTTTCTCTTGTTTTTCTCATCACCGCTTCCTTTGGAGTCTAAACCCTCCTTCGGCATATACCGACCCGACTTTGTCCATCGCGGAGGCTTGTCGGCCCGATATTTACTAATCTCCCTCCTAGGGACATCCTTGCCTTCGAGGGCACGGCGATTTACGTACTCCTCTGCGAGCTCTGCCGCTCTCGTGATAGTATCTACTCCTTGTCTATCCTGAACCCAGTACCTAATGTTTTCAGGTAGACGCCGAAAGAATTGTTCCAACGCAAAACACTGCAGAGTCTTTTCCGCGTCGCCAAGCGCACCCTCCTCTCTAAGCCATTCCTCCAGATTTACCTTTAAGGTGTACGCAAACTCTGGGTATGACTCGTCTTTGGCTTTCTCGATCTCACGAAATTTTCGCCTGAACGCCTCCGCTGACAGTCTGTACTTTTTGAGCAGACTCGCTTTGACTCTGTCATAGTCGTCTGCGTCTTCTTTACCCATACGGGCTATAATGTCAGCTACTTCACACGGCAGCAGCGTAAGCAAGCGCTGGGGCCACGTGTTTTTAGCAAAATTTTCCCTCTCGCACGTGCGCTCAAAGTGCACCAGAAAAAGACCCATGTCCCCTCCTACCGCGTAGGATGGCATCAAATCTGTCATTCGGCGCTCTCTTTCTCGTGCCACTGCGCTAGCTCCGTTCATTGATTGAGCCTTTGCTAGTTCAATTTCTAGGCGTTTCATTTCCATACGATCGATACGTTCTCTTTCCTCTTTCTCCTCACGACGTCTCTGTTCCTCTTTTTCCTCCCGGAGCCTCTGCTCCTCTTTTTCCTCACGGAGCCTCTGCTCCTCTTTCCTTTGCGTAATAGCCTCCAAGCATTCGCTCAGCTCATCGTCATCTGCCCCGATCTTCTCGATGGCGTCAATGATCTCCTGCTTTCTTTTCGTCTCGGCAATTACCTGGCCCAGCTCTCGGGCCAACTCTAACAACTCTGGCTTTTTTAGTCCCTTCAAATTCATGGCGGTCCTTGGTGCTGCTAACTCTTTTAACTAAACAACTTTGACGTACTATCAATACTTCCGTCAACCGTTACCAAATCACTGCTTTGTTTACAATCCTACGCAAAGCCTGGTGATATCTCAGCAAAGAAAAGCAGTGCACTCACCCTATGCAGTCATGAATTCGGACGCGTTCCTTCCCGTGTTGTCAGAGATGCCACGAAGCAGTTTTGTCCGACTCTAGGTCCTCCAGACAGCAGGTCTCAGCATTGCCTCCTGGTCGATGAGCTCGATCCCACCGCTGCCATCCAGTTGTTGTGGTCTGGGTCCTGTGGGTCTCGTCGTTGGTAGCTGGCTCCCATCGGACTCGTCCCTTATAGCGAGAAGCAATGCTTATATGGGAAAACAGAGAACAGACGTTTATTTACATTAGAGAGAGGTCAATAAGAAAGTTTAGATATATAGTGGCGTTCTTCGTACATGGCGAGTTCTCCACTCGAAAAAGCACCGAATGAGCCGTGGGGGCTCATTATAAAGGGTCTGTCCTCCCCAGATCCCTAGATCGGGGACCGCGTACAGATGGCACCGTCCAATCACGGACCACACATTACCCGCGAGGGTGACGAGCACGCACGGTCCACGCGAACGTTCAAAACTGAAGCGTGGTCACCGCACGGCCATGTGGCACGAACGCGGCTCCCCCCCCGTCAAGGTGTGTCGCTGGGCGAGGGGTCTGGAGTTGATGACTGCATCCATCGAAAGGGCCGCCGTAAACAAGCTTCAAAGGGTGCCGAACGACTCGTTCAATTAGCGGGACGATTCCCGGCCGCCGCCGCCGCCGTCATCTTCCAAAGAAGAAGCTGCACCGGTGGTCTCCCGAACTGCTCACGGCGCCGCGGCGGCAGGACGCCGCACCCTCCGGCCAGGTGGGAACAATACATGGCGGACACCGGCCGCCCACCCGTTTGGCGACTCAAAAGGAACATCAAAAGGAACGCCGATCCATTGTCAGACCTGGCGCCGGTCCTAACAGCAGGTATAAGCTGCGTGCGCTTACGCGCGCTCTGTAAGTAGCGCCACGCAGTGACTGTGGGCAAAAGGATGCCTGAAAACCATAATTTACTTAAATTCAGACACTCATTCGATGCACGCGTCGGCCACCTCTGGTCTTGGCAAGTGGGAGATAGCAGCTGCCTCATCGTGAGTCACGGTAGCACATGCGTTTGCATTGCTTTTTTTTCTCTGTCGACTTTGACGTATTAGTGCGAGCTCTCGGCTTCGTCCTGGGGGTGTCTGTAACCAAGAAAGAAGGCCGGTCCGGCGAGGAGTTGCCGAACTCGTTGTCTTTGTGAATGTCTGATCAGAGAGTGCCTTGTCCGCGGTGCGCGTGTCCATGTTGTCTGCTCACCTTTGTATATTGTAGTTGCACTTTTTTATCCATCAATATCGTGACACGCTGGCCACGCCCAACGACAAGTTTTAGTGTCTGATCACTCGCCACTTCGCTGCGAGTGGCACTGGATATTACTCCTTAAGATGATACTCGCATAAACACTCGACAAAGTCGACTGAGAAGTGGCTTCTATCGTAACGAAATTTGTAGAGTCAGGCGTGTATTTCGAGGATTATGTGCTCAGATGCCACCGGGGGAAAAGGTCAATTTTGAACACCTTAATTTATTTCAATTTACTTCATCAGTTCTACACAACAGTTAATGACAACTAATGTATCCCATGCTTTCCTTGGCCTAATTGTCTGTTGGTTATATTTAGTTGTGTTTTAGTTGTGTGTAACAAAGAAACTAGCACCACGAAAAAATTACTTTTCTTTCGTTGATCAAAATGTATGGAGGATCGACTGAATTGTGGAGCTTGAGTTCTCAAAGCAACTCAGGCTAATGGGGACGTGATATAATGGATAAAAAAATGTTTGATCAACGCATGTAGGTAATGGTGCAACATTTTGCCAGCCAACAAATTTCTAATGCAGAGGATTACGTAAACAATTGTGGAGAAAACATAGGCCGAGCTGTTGTCGTGTCTACAGTTTGCATCGACACTATATACTGTTCTATAAACGCATCTTCAAGCATTTGTTTCGCAACCTTATTTGACCCTTGCGTGCGCAGTGAAATTCAAAGCTCTCCCAGTCTAAAGAATCAAGAAAAAATATACAGACATCATTTTTTGGGGAAACAAGATTTTATTACATCTCTGTTGTCAGCCACATGACAGTATCCCACACGCGGCTTACACTTTGCTTAGAATGTAAGCGAAAGTAGAGTATATAATTTCTCACTATACAACAAACAGCCGCAGCGAATGACCCTTGATAATGCTTGCGTGGGTATTTTTATACAGCGTAAGCATGGAAACCACTTTCGTGTCACTTAACCTACGCGTCTGTAACGACAACATAAAATCTTTTCGATTGGAAGTGCTGACATACATACATCGCAAGTAACAGATAAAGTACATAAAAATACGGTGATAGTCTATATACAATAGATTCCAGGGCAACTTCAAGTTGCTTCAAGCTTAGGTGTGCATGTAGGAAGACGAGACGGAAGCCTCTACGCTATATCGCGGCCCGACTTTATTTCGCATCATAATATCTGGCTCGAAATTAACTCTGCAAATCCTGGAACATCCGAAATCGCGCACGTATCTCCAATGTGTTTTGCTTGTACTGGTATTAAACAAAGAAAAAAACTCGAGCACCTTTATACACTTACGCGAACCAAGGTGGCGACTCGTATTTTATGAAACGTATACTTGGGTGATAGCGTGTACAACATGCTTTTCGAGTCGTAACACTTTGCGACGCGCTCTATATTATCCTACTTCATAAAAGAAAGTACACCTGTGTGGCATGAGGCGTCGCCTTGAAACACGCACAGGTATATTAGGCGTAAACAAAAGTGACTCTCTTAAAACAGATCTGTACATACTGCACCAGAGCACACCATCCTTACAACACAGCAGTGTCATTAATAATCGCTTGGGCTGCATGTGCCAACATGGTTTCTTCCAGGGAACAACGAAAGCGCAACGTATATCATTCATTAAAAACGTTTCTTGATAATTCCCTTCTATGCCTCGGCGCTGTCAAGTCATGTGAGTTACAGAGAAGTAAACAGGAATGAGCGCAGAAGTTTGATGTACAATTGTTGACCCTCTTTCCACCCCGGCCATGCACGGGGAGAAAATATGCAAGGTCGACACTCCTTTGCTTCACTAAACCATTAAGTCGTTACATCAGAAACAACTGCCATCTAAGATTTCTCGACGTAGCGCTACAATACTGTGCCGGCTGTGGACTGGGGTAGCGTTTACTAAGTCATTCAGCCATCGCATTGGCATGGCAGATTCATCCATGTGTGAAAGCTGCAACTGTATAGAGACTATTGAACATCTCTTGTGCCACTGTGCCCAATTTGATGAAAATCGCTGGACTCTCCATTGTGCCTTGAATAGACTCGATGACCGGCCATTTAATGAAGCAAAGATCTTAGGAGCCTGGTCGCGCCGCACATCAGCACAGAAAGCCACACGAGCCCTTTTGAGATACTTGACAGCAACTTCATTGAGGGACCGCCTGTGAAACTCGGCATTGTGTGTGTGATGTGACATGTGTCTATCCTTCTCTCTTTTTTTACTCCCCTCTCCCCCTCCCCATGTGTAGGGTATCAAACTGGACGCAGAGTCTAGTTAACCTCCCTACCTTTCCTACATTTCTTCTCTCTCTCTCTCTAAACCATTAAGGATTGCAGCAAAACATGTCACCCTTAGCTTCTGTCGCGACCCTCGCGCAACAAGGAGAACTTAGCGCCATTCCGGAGTAAACGTATGGGTGGTTTTCAGAATCAGTGCAAATGGCGACAGCACCCCGTGAACGATTAGCTGGAATATCAACTTTTAAATACACCTACGTGACCTCCGTTGCTCTCGGTATGACAGATCGATGTGTCTTAAGACATGCTTCCAGGGTGCCCAACGTATACCGCGGTTTCACGTATTCTGTCTCCAGCTGAATGTATTTCGCATGTTAATCACGGAGCTGGGGCGTAGACATCGTTGTGCCAGCCGGTCATTGGGATTCGAGTCCACGTCCTTTGAAAGAAGCAACAAGTCTCGTTCGCAGCCTACAAACTGAATCATGCAGTATTCTTCCCTTCACCTTACCTCCCTTTTCATTTTTGTTTTTACTGCCAAACAAATCCCGAAGCCTATTCAAGCGCCAAGGCGTCAAAGCGCTAGGTTGCAACACGGTTGTTCAACGCGAATCACGCGAAGGTAAGTAGCTGCGGTTGTTGCTACATCATTTTTACGCGTGTGCGTCCGCCCGCACACGTAGTATGGGCACATAATTAATGCGTTCCTAATCGTAGGCGAGGACATTTAGGCTTCGAAACAGTGAGATATGAATTAATGCGCCGGTTCTGAACTATGCGACACCATTGGGTTTTCGGAAGAGACTACCATTTGGTTGTTCCCTAATTGTGTTCTCAGAACAACTTTTTATACTTCAAGTCTCTAGAACAAGGTGCTCTTCGGCTAAGCATTAGCCATTTGCAGTTTATTGGCTGCCGTTGACTGAATCAATTTAGTTAACGCTACTCACTGTCACGAAGCTACAAAATGAGCAACATTATAGCACATTCGAAAGAATGGTGTACGAGACTGCTGGCCATCTTAATACATTCACAGACCATCGCCAGTGTTTGAGTACTCTAATGGCCATAATTCTATTTAGCCGCACAACGGTTTTTATGCAAACGAAAAGACAGTAGTGCTGCCTATGGTGTCTTCATCCTTATAGCTTTCTATTTTGCACCACGGTTTCGAGCCAAGACACCCACGTGAAAAGTCATATCGTGCGTGAAGATAGGCCATTTATACTCAAAGCCGCCAATTTCGCAAATATAATGACGGTTCAATCGACAAACGCCTATGTAATGGCACTCACAATCGCCATTAGCTTGCTCGGGCCTCCAACGAGCACACGGACTATCAAGCCATCATAACTGCGCAATGGTTCCCAGAACGAGTACAGTAGGAAGAGGCCCTGCTCAAAGCCGCCCAAGCGCCTTTATCACTTAAGAGCATTCATACACCCGTAAACAATCTTTAAACTGGAGCCACGGAAAGCATGACTTCAGTCAAACAAAGCTCGCCCAATAACACTATACGTCCTTGCCGCGAAGAGTGCTTTGTCGCCACGGCACAAGGACCTAGTCGCCTTTCGCTTTCACGTTCCGTTTTTAACACGGGCGAAAAACATCAACAAGGGCACGGAGGGCCTCCCCTGCCGGACAACCGATACGGTCATCAGAAGAAGAAGCCGGCCATCTCGCCGGCCTCAGGATAAGGCGACTCTGCCGACTCCTCTCCGCCCCGGGAGGTCGCGAAGTCAAAGGGCGGCAGCTGGTCGTCCTCGAGTGGAGAAGGCTGCATCGACGTCGGCGTCGCTTCGTCCTTGACACCGCCGCCGATAGACGAGCCTTCGATCTCGTTCTCACTGCTCTCTCGCGGCTGTGACCGCCAAGTGGGCCTCGGCGACTTTTGCTTCTTCGCGTATTTCTGGGCGCCCTGCGACTTGCTCTCGTAGATGCTCTCGTACGGCTTCACGAGTGGCTTGCCGTAGCGACTGCTGCTGTCCCCTTCGGCGTTCAGTCGGCTCGCGTAGTCCAGCACCTGCGAATTTTGGCAAATTTTTGCACGCTGTTGTAAAAAGTCACAGAATGATCGCAGCTTTTTTTTAGCGCTGTCGTGTTCATTTTGTCAACAGTTCTTAATTTCCCGTTAGTATAACTAGCCCCGCCCACCGACACAGCGAAAAGCAGTGAGCTGCTTGTTCGAATCCATAGAATAAGTCGATTTTCTCTGCGAACTTTAACGATACATTTAAAAATGTGTGTTGTGTTCAGGAGTGTTCCTTTCTTCTCGTCTGTGTTGCTGGTGGTAATCGTTTTTTTGTTTGTTTTTGTCAAACTATCGTGGCTCTTCATTCGTCACATAGGACAACGGTTGCAAGACCTGAATTTTTTTTCTATTCGTTTACAAATATTCCTGCTCACATTCCTCTATAGCCTTCCTTGCAAAATATATGGCGGCTGATCACTTTGCTTTCAAATAAAGAGCTCAATCCCTCTCTTTTTCGGCTCTATCTTTCGGTCAGTTTTTCTTTCCCCTAGGACTGTCGGAGCAAACAAACAATAAAAATAATGTCTGAACGACTGCGTAAACATAATTGCTTGCAACATTGGAGCAGTATTTATGTGTGCCCTTTTTCTTGCAAGGGCTTGTACAGACTATATATACCTACAGTCGGAGACTGCGAAAGCGATTTAACCTTCTGGCGTGCACACGTGAAGGTTATTGCTGGGGTTTTACGTGCCAAAACAACGATATGGTTACGAGGCACGCCACATAGTGGCTCCCCGGGTTAATGGCGACCACCTGGGAGAGTTTAACGCGTAGCTACGTCTTGAACATACTCAAACCATTTAGTTTCATCGATATAAACCCCCCGTGGAAAATTTCGTTATCTCGCACCAATTACGGCACCTAAAGGCTTAGCCACATGCTAGCTACTATAATCAACTCATATGAGCAGCAAGACATAAAAATTGACAAAAATATACAATATCGATGTGCAAACACTATTCTTGTAGATTTGTATTGTTTACATAGGTCACTCTGTGTTGCTTTGCATCATTTTTTGTGTACCTTTATTTTTTATTTCTTTTGTGTAACCTCATTGTGTACCTTTCTTATGTACAAAAGCGATTATACACACTCTGCAAATTAGTGTGTTCATGTGTTTATGAAATATTCCTTTTTGTTTGTATACCTTGGCCTGTCAATTACTTTGCCTGTTGCTTGTATTATTAATTGTTTTATTCTATTTGTTTTCTTTTATTTGTTTTTATTTTATTCTTGTATTTTGTTTTTACCCTGTCATTGCTGACGTAGGGTGGATGGTGCTCAGTCAATCTGCAATAACTGCAGCTTTTTTGCCCTCCCCCCCATTTTTCGCCATTGTATCTGTTTTGGTGAAAATAGAATAAATTAATAAAATGAAAATAATCACACGGGTGCTATTTGAACTTAGCAGTCATCGAAATACTATACTACCGCGTCCGGGAATCAACCCCGCACCCACTCAGCATAGCGACGGCTTACGTGTTCAGCTACCATGGCGGGTACGCAATTGAAGGTGACCTGCACACAATTGTCTTAGATGTCACCTTCTACAAGGTATTACAGCCATTAAAATAGTTGTTTTCCTCATTTCTGCGCTTCGATTGGTTGCGACGATGTTTAAGTGCCTCAGATTGCCACGCTAAAGCGCGTTACCAAACACCGAACAAATCGACGGCCAATCGTCCTCGTCGTTAATCGATCACACACCGACGAAATTGGCGATGCCTCCCAAACAACCCTTAATCGGGGCTGTCGTTCATTCGAACAAATTACGGATTGAGTGGCTCTATAGGAGGAGGGACCACGTGGCATTTCACGTCATCGCCGCCGTAAGCGCAGTAAGACGAATCGACGTAAACACCGCCGGAAACAATAACGAATCGGGCGCGCTACAAGGCCGACTCGATATCGCAGCTCTCAAAGCTCGCATTAATGATACGTTCGCCACCGTGCGATCTCCTGCCTGTCAGCGGGGGAAGGCCGGACGACCAGGAAACAGGTGCGGCTGACTGCGTACGTGAGTCGGGGAGGCGCTAAGTGCTACGAGCCTTGTGCAACATGAGCCACTTGATCAAAGGGTTCCGGTATGGCACACGACTGTGCAGGGCGTGTAGAAGCCGAAAAAGAAAACAAGAGCTTGATTGATAGTGCGCAATTATCTCCCGGAACGCGCAAACCAGAAGCGCCATTGTTTAAAATCTCCGCAACGATATCATTACGACCGTTCAGAGTGATTCGCCGAAGCGACGTTCGGCGCGCTTTCGAGCGTGTTATTATCAATGAGAAAATTGCGCTAAAAGCACTCGCGGTCACGCTGTTTACTGCATCCAAGGGAGCACTTATGTGTGTGGAAAGCGCCCGTCATGAAGCTTAGTAATATGTAACGGGCTACCAGCTTCCAATATAGCACCGACGGTATCGGCCTACCGTTCATTTTGTGTGTGGCGTGTCTCACTGCTAGCTTTTAGCTCAACTTCACAGAAGGTGTACGCGCGCAAACATTTGTGCATTTTGTTTACAGCATCCAGCTTTCCCGCTGTGTGTTTTGCATGGAATGTTTGTCTTCATTTTTTTCTAAACAATAAAGAAAATACTCATCTCTGGACGATGATGGTGGTGGTGTTTATTGGCGCCGGGATCAAATGTTCGACATGTGGGGTTTGGTTTTACGTCTCAAAACAACCACATGATTATGAGAGACGTCGTAGAGGAGGGTCCACGAATTTCGATCACCCAAGGTTCTTTAACGTGCGCCCGGATCGCCGGAATAAAATGTGGCCAAACATAGCCATGACTACCCACCTCCGTCATACGCAGTTGAAAAAGGCAAATTAGTTCTACACATATGCGTAATCTGGATTATAGTTAATGCAAAAAAATTGGAACTTGTCTGGGGACACCTAATAGAAATCGAAAACTCATACAGCTTCCCCCTACCTTGGGTATTTACATGAAAGCAAAGGATAACGATGATTGAGGAGGGAAATAGTGTACCACTAAAGCGTCTATAGTTGATCGAAACTAAGTTAGGCTACCCCGTAGACACGAGCATATTTCCGGTGAATTCAAAATGTTCTTTTCATGACACCTGCGAAAGAACGTCGAGCCTATATCACTATAACCACTACAGTATCAGTTCTTTTAATGCGATAGCGCGAAAAAGCCCACCTCGTAGAAACTCTGGTGTAGTCGTCGGTGTCGTTGGTTGTGAAGGGAAAAAACCGTTGGTTATAAGGGAAAAGTCAAACGAACGTGTGTCTTCTACTACCTTTATTTTCGGCATGCCCACGTCTTTAGCAAACTTGACACCATGTGCTAGCACAGTTATAACCTTTTTGGAGGCAACTGGACTATATGCGCGGCTATAAAATTTGTCTCAGCTAGAAACAATTCTACATACTCACCTCTCTATCTCACCATCGTCATCCATTAGTCTTTCTTCTCCCCTTTACCCTCCCCCAGTGTAGAGTAGCAGGCTAGAGCAAGCTATCACTCAGACCGACCTCTCTGCCTTTCTGTAAATAAACCTGTCTCTCTCTCTTTCATTTCACTTATTTGGTTATTTCACAACTGCCTACGCATGTTGCAAAAAGAGAATATCTGTCATCGACAAAATTCTAATTCTGGCGTCATCTTCAATTCCGTAGTTACAATCTTTCCTTGTTGTCATTGAGTCATATCATTACCAATAAGTCCTCCATACGATGCATAAAGAACGCACCTGAGATCTTTCTCTTGGCTGTCCTCATGAACAGAAGATCAGTGCAATGATCCGATAACTAGCCGCACAAGAGATACTCGTAGATACCTCGCTTCTCAATGCCAGTGCACATTTTAAAAAATCACAGCATATACACGGAGTGAATGAGGATGAGTGGGGCGAAGCATCCATCCATCCGTCCGTGCGTGCGTGCGGATGAACGGGCGGACAGATGGACGAACGGATGGATGAATGGAAGCACGGACGGATGGACACACGGACGGACACTTCGCCTCACTCATCATCATTCCCTTCGTGTATGTGCTGTGAAAAACACTAACGCCATCTGGTGTTATATTAGTCCTAAGGACATATACACACAACGAACTAGAGATGGCTGCATACTACTACTACTACTACTACTACTACTACTACTACTACTACCACAGAGGAGGGAACGACTCACGGCTTAAGGAGATTCACCCCTAAGATAGAAGGTGACTGCCACTCATCTGTAAGACGAAGTCACAAAGGAAAGCGTTTTAAAGACGATAGTCTTTCTTGGGGACCTTTGACGCAAAAATTTTGGTCTGCCTGCCTGCCTGCCTGCCTGCCTGCCTGCCTGCCTGCCTGCCTGCCTGCCTGTCTGTCTGTCTGTCTGTCTGTCTGTCTGTCTGTCTGTCCGTCCGTTCGTCCGTCCATCCGTCCCTCCCTCCGTCCGTCCGTCCCTCCGTCTGTCTGTCTGTCTGTCTGTCTGTCTGTCTGTCTGTCTGTCCGTCCGTCCGTCCGTCCGTCTGTCTGTCTGTCCGTCCGACCGTCTGTCCGTCTGTCTGTCTGTCCGTCCGTCCGTCCGTCCGTCCGTCCGTCCGTCCGTCCGTCTGTACATTCGCCTGTTTGTTCACTCTTAACAGCATCGGGTACTTGACGCGGCCGACCCCATCCACAGCGCTTACCAATGTTATTCAAGATTCAGCGTTCATACTTGTGCAATCGTCAATTAAAAAGCGAATATTGCACGTGTCTGGGGCACCACAACAACACGTATATATTCTGCATGTGCGTCTTTTACTAGAAAAGGCATACATAAGTAATTTTAATGACCGTAGCGCTTATCACGCTGCGCTGACCATGCAATGCTTGCACGAAAAGGCGAGTGTTTCCAACGCTTTGCTAAGACGAGACGGTGGTGGCACCTACCCGTCGCCTTGCGTTCTGCACCTTATCACCTCTGAGACAGGCGCGCACATTCGTCTCAGAGCCACGCACTTCGTTTTCCAAGAAAACTGCCACATGACGCCCATGTGTCACGTGTGACGTGTCTTGATGCGCTCGTTCGCCTCCGCTGCACGCTCGAGTCACTCTAATACAGCTCCTCCAGAATACCATTCGCCGATTTTCTTGCGCAGAACATCAAATAAATGTTTTGTTCACTCTCTCTATGCACGCGCAAGACTATCGTCTTTCAACGACATTTGCAGATTAACATGCAGATACGGGGCCTTTTTTTTAGATGCTTTTGCGCCGAATCTATTAAGAATAATGAGTCCACGCTCTTCGAGTTGTCAGTGAAGTTTCCCTCGCGCAGTCAATCGCTAGCTTCCCGGTTAGCACGATTTGCAGAGAAACCGTCCCGGAAAGGCGTTGGTCCCGGGTTCAATCCCGGGATCAGGACGAACTTTGCGGCTACTAAAGGGAGCTTTACTTTATGAGAAATCCGTATGTATTTGCTTGTTGCTTCGTGCTACGGACGACTGGTTGTCCATTTCTTTTCCTTAACCATCCCGATACCTTCCAGTATGACGGTGAGTTGGGCCAGTTGGTTGGGATTCATCGTGAACTTGTTTACAGCGAAACGCGATGTAAACAAGTTGACAATGAACCTTGCGGTATTCCGTAGAGTCGGTTTGCAACACATTGCGCAGCGTCTCACCTCTCCAGTGACATGACGCCCCGCCGCGTCGGTCTAGTGGCTAAAGTACTCGGCTGCTGACCTGCAAGTCGCGGAATCGAATCCCGGCTGCGGCGGCTGCATTTCCGATGGAGGCGGAAATGTTGTAGGCCCGTGTGCCCAGATTTGGGTGCACGTTAAAAAAACACCAGGCGGTCGAAATTTCCGGAGCCCTCCACTGCGGCGTCTCTCGTAATCATATCGTCGTTTCGGGACGTTAAACCCCACATATCCACTGGTCATTAAGGGTAACTAACTGGATTCCCAGAGAAGGGAAGCGGGTTAGGGGGAGACAGAAGGTTAGGTGGGCAGATGAGATTAAGAAATTTGCGGGTATAAATTGGCAGTAGCAAGCACAGGACCGGGTTAACTGGCGGAACATGGGAGAGGCCTTTGTCCTGCAGTGGACATAGTCAGGCTGATGATGATGATGATGATGATGATGATGATGATGATGATGATGATGATGATGATGATGATGATCCACCAAATCCAGTGACATGACAGATCTCGCATACCTTCACTTTACCCACGGTGGTGGCGAGCGGGCCACCGAAGTTGAGGCTGCTGCCGTAGTCCAGTGGGTGTCCCACAAAGTCTCCGCCGGGAGACTGCAAGTTCGGCACCTCGACGAAGCTCTCGGTTTGGCGGCTGGGCGCGGGCTCCACGCGGAACCACGCTGGAGGTCGGACACTGCGGAAGGCCGAGTACGGGCTCGGCCTCCTCACCGGCGGCGGCGGTGGCGGCAGCGGGCCGGCCGTGACGGACGTCAGGCAGGTTGCGAAGACAACCTGCGGCGGGGAAGACGGCAAAGTCGGCGGTCAAACTTTGTTTTCGCGTGTCCGTGGTGAGATTTTATTTATTTATTTTATTTTGTAATGCCCCTAAAGTCTCCTGAAGTGGATATCATACATTGGGAAACGAACACATAAAGCAAATCGATGTTTTGTACGTAATTCGACGCAAGATTGCAGAAAGTAACAAGGTTGAGCTAAATACGAAAATGAGACAAGATAGAAAAATAATTTGAGCAAGTGCATATTACAACAGAGAGAGAGAGAGAGAAGAATGTCTAATAAAACATAAACTAAGGGGACGAACAAATGCAGAATACAAGAAAAAAAAGTAAAACGAATTCTTGATCGGGAGTTTTACAAGTTTCCAATGGACAAATGAATAATATCACTAAGCTTGTACAATGGGCATGTAAATCATTAAATGATCACAAAACGGAAAATATACACTGAACAACGTATGAAGAAACGTTACATTATTTATAATATGCACTCAAAAATAAAGCGGCAGTTTTGCTCGAAAGAGATTTACTCAGAATGGTAATGTGGGATGGCTGGTTATACCGTGATACTTTTGTTCCGAAGCATGCCACCGCACCGCAAGGTTCATTCACTGCTAGCGAACGTATAAGCTTACTCCCACCTTTCTCTTTCTCCTGTCATACACCTGACACGCACACACACACACACCTTGTAAAAGCACAAGAAAACATTTTTTTTTCTTTTGCAGAGGACTTCCATCTAGAAAGGCACATGCGCAATCTACATTCATCGACAAATGAAGTACGAACAAGTCAGGTCAAAGTAAACGCGTTTTTTTTTTCGCATCTGATTTACCTGGAGCATATCTACAATGTCAGCATTCTTTCTAGTTCATCTTTTAAGACAGTTATTGACTGCAATAGCTGTTTTACTCTGTAGTCTCTGGTTAGCGTTCTATTTGTCCGTGACAGCGCAAGTTATCATAGCTGACCAGTTCGCGACAATGAAGAAGGAGAGAATTGGAAGGGGGACAGCGCCAGAAACAATAAGCCGTGTCGCAGAATCACTTTCATGTTTTAATGCGTCTTCAATATGCGCTGAGACATCTACTAACACCCAAAAACGAGTGGTTCTTTCGCTCACTTCTAGTCAACTGCAAACGAAAGGTATTTTGTCAATACTACAGTACAACAGCCACGTCAAGTTCGTTGCTCTAAAGCAAAAAAAGGAAAAGCTAAAACAAATCAGGACTCTAATCACCTTCCCACCTTCGTTTACCCGACGTCACCAGCCATGCACGGCACGTCCACGTTCGTCATTTGTGGTCCTATTCTACGCGAATAACCCTCCTCATTCTTTTTTTTTCTTGTTTATACCATAATATGCCAGTCTATACGGCCTTGTGAGTAAGTGAAATGAAAGCCATGTACGAGTCGCGCTTGATTAAACCGCGCACATAAATACACTGGACGCAAATCGATTTTGCCACGCATATGCTGCAGTCTATCAACATTCCTTGCCTGGCACCCGAAACAGTCAATCTCATCCTGTAACTGTTTATTTACCATTTCCTATTACTATTTCTCATTAGCCTGCTTCAGTTCGTCTTGCCGTTTATTCATTAGTTCTTCAGCCTTTCCGTCCTTGCTGCGTATATATCTGTAATTATTGAATATGTGTCTACGAAGATGAATTTCTTGTTTTGTGCTTCGGCTTGTATGGATCATTTCGTCATTCGAGAGAAATGCCGTTAGTGCTTCACAATCAGGTTATTTTTCTGCGCTAACGCCATTGTCGACCCTGACATAGAGAAATACTGGCACAACCTTCACAGAAAAAAAGGAAAGAGAAAGAAAAACGCTGAACAGACTGCCCGAAAGGTCTTTTACAACTCCGGCGCAACAGTGAAATCGTTAGAGCACGCGCTCAAACACAGACAGTTGGCCTGATTCCGGAGGTCAGATTATCAACCTGTACGTCGTTACTGCCGCAAAACAAATAGCCCCCGAACGAGGCCGGCTTGTCATCGCAATTAGCGCTCGAGGTGAACTCCGTAAGCGTGACACAAGCTTCATTACGCCGGACAAATAATTAGCGAATCTGCATACCGCAGTTATATATATACGCCAAGGATACTCAGCAGCATGGCACGTTCCGTAATTC
Source organism: Rhipicephalus annulatus (assembly GCA_013436015.1). NCBI lineage: Eukaryota > Metazoa > Arthropoda > Arachnida > Ixodida > Ixodidae > Rhipicephalus > Rhipicephalus annulatus. The sequence continues at coordinate 314,464 of WOVY01014596.1, read as the reverse complement.
TCGCGCAAGAGAACGCCAAACATGACGAACACGTCTCATACGTCGCGAGTTTGTTGAACTTGCGCTGAATATTTATTTCTTTCGTCCTTGCAGGCACTCGGTGATGCTAAGCCGAGGTATCTTGCTTGGACGTGGATAACTGGGTGGCGCGGAACGAAGAGGGTTTAGACTGAGATGATACACCGACGTTATCACGAAAGCACAGCGTTTCCTGCCCTACGCTCTACACGCTCGGCCGTCGGGAGCGGCGTTCTTATTGAGCATCGCTAGCGCTAATGCGCCACCATGCAATGACGTGTGTCCGCGCTTAGGCGTATAAAAGGAGAAACCAGTGAAAGCTGGTTTACCTTAACCACATACCCGAAGTACGTGCGTCAGACGTGCATAAGAGGAGAAAGAAATGAATATAATTTACACTGTCTGGCGAAGGGGGGGGGGGGGAGGGGGGGAGAGCTCGACACACATGTAACCTTGAAAACGCTGCTTCCCGTTGCAAGTTCTCCGGAGATAGCACCAGCTTAACGGCCGCATTGGCAAACGTACGTCAGTACGCAGTCGATTGTGCGAGGATGGGTAGCTATTTGTCCGAGGCGTACACCATCAATCGTCCCGATTGTATGTTCAGGCGTATAACTTCGCTCAAGTCGATCTCCATTCGCGATCGTTTACAACCGCGATCGGACGTATAGGAAAGCACTGATTACACGCTTCCAGAGTGGCCTGTAAGATGAAGAGTCTAGAAGCGAAAGGACCGTGCGAGACTTTCTCAGTGTCTCCGAGGAACTTGTTTGAAATGACACAACAAACACGACCGACGCGTCTGCACGTCAAGTTACTTCATCTGGCTGTTGAGCTTAAGGATGGGGGTGCGGCCTCTGAGGGCACGTAATAAATATGACGAGAGTCTCTTTAACTCTTGAGCAACGAACGGACCGTGCCTCCTCTGAAGTTGTGCAAGTTGGAAAACCAGCTTAGCTGTAAAAGGAAGAGCCCCTTCAGTTTGGTCGTGCGCGCGTTACACCAGCAACAGCAAAAAGAACGCGACAAACACAATGCACACCTACTACGCGCTCGGGTAGGGCGACCTCCCACGTTGCTGGATGTCCGCCAAGTTGCAGGCCCATCATTGATTTTTTTTGTCGTTTCTACCTGGTCAACGTTACTTTCAAGTAAGAGTATTACATGATCACAACCTAGCAGCTGCAGCTTCACCACTTCTTTTCATCTTTTATTATTTATTAACGTGCTGCGGATGACAATTCCATCCTACTGCTCTGTTTAACTGTTTTTATTACCTAACCGAAGGAGAAGCCCTGGGTCATTAATCATTGCAGTAAACTTACATTAAATGCATTCTTGCGTGCAAGCAGTCGCGGGGATCGTGCTGCATACAGGCAAGCACACGCAGCAATTGTCAGTACCGGCAAGCGGTTAGGCTTTTTTTGTTTTGCAGATATGCTACGAGGCAGAACAAAACCAGCAGGACAATTTCTCTCTTAGGTTTTTTTGCTGATACAACTTATCGTAGTGCGCGTTGGTAAAATCGTCATAAAAAGGGGCCCACAGGGTTGCTTTTTAACTCAAGGGTCGCGTGATAAAAAATGAGGCAGAAATAATGTTAGGCCCCCTCAGCTTTTAGACCTATCGGGAAGAGCTACACACGTGCAAACGATGACGACTGAGAATAGAAGCATCACTAAGTAAAGTTTTCTTGTCGCCGTCGTCGTCGTCGTTGTTGTTGTTGGTTTTGTTGTTGGTTTCGTTGTTGTTGTTGGTTTTGTTGTTGGTTTTGTTGTTGTTGTTGGTTTCGTTGTTGGTTTTGTTGTTGTTGTTGGTTTTGTTGTTGTTGTTGGTTTTGTTGTTGTTGCTGGTTGTTGTTGTTGTGGTTGGTTTTGTTGTTGTTGTTGTTGTTGGTTGTTGTTGTTGTTGTTGTTGTTGTTGTTGTTGTTGTTGTTGTTGTTGTTGTTGTTGTTGTTGTTGTTGTTGTTGTTGTTGTTGTTGTTGCCGCCGCCGCCGTCGTACACCAATATAGAAAACAACCACTACATCCGCAAAGCGAAGTGAATAATGTTGGAGGAGCTTTCACGGAGGCGTACGGGACGTTTCTTGGCGAGACCATTTGTGTAGGAAGGCTTGTTAACGAGCCAGCGCAATATGTAAACGTCACAGGCAGCATTGTCGGGCAACGGTTCCTCAGCCGCCACTGCCCAGTGTTGGCCACGTCGATCGGCACGTTAACCACCTGCCCTTTTATGCCATACTGGCCGTTGTCGTGAGTTCAATGGCTAACGCTCATAGACGGCAGACATACAGCTGGAAGGAGTTCTTCAACGAGGATGACAGCAGGCCGGCGAAAGGGCTTAGAAGAATATGGGTTCCCGTGCGGAACACTCATCGTAGAAACTTGCCTCGCGCTGCCGTGCCTACGACGCGACGAGAACGGAGTGCACGTAGTCTCGAGGAGACGAGCGCACTGGCCATCAAAAACCAACGCCTTGGATGGCGGTGCCCCATCTAGTGAGCATTGTTGGAATCATTGGAAAGGTGACCGAGCATCAACCTTGAACAACGACCCAAAATCACTGCTGCTGTACACGTCGTCGGCCGGCGGACAGGGCGCTAGCATTAGAAACAAGCTCCTAAAAATATATTAGTCGCTTTTTCACTTTGCATGTACCTATGCTCCAGTCGTCCAAAGCGTGAAATAGGGAAGTCTTACTGGGAAACAAATCACGCCAGCCGTATCGCCACACGCTTCCCATTATTAGCTACGGCTGCACCCGCTGTTCTAGCTTGGCTGATAAAGCATTGTGCCGCTGCCCCGCCGCGGTGGTCTATGGTTAAGGTACTCGGCTGCTGACCCGCAGGTTGCGAGATTAAATCCCGGCTGCGGCGGCTGAATTTTCGATGGAGGCGGAAAAGCTGTAGGCCCGTGTGCTCAGATTTGGGTGCACGTTAAAGAGTCCCAGGTGGTCGAAATTTCCGGAGCCCTCCACTACGGCGTCTCTCATAATCATATGGTGGTTTGGGGACGTTAAACCCCGCATATCAAAGTATTGTGCTGCTTAGCTTGAGGACGTCGGTTCAGTTCCAGGCCTCCACGAGCGAATTTTGACGCAGGCGAGATGTAAATGCGCGGCGACATATACCCGTATGCATAGCTGCGCATTGAAGAAACCCACGTGGTCACAATTAGTAAGCTATCCAACAACAGTGCCGCGTGCCTTTTATATTAGCGAAACTTCAACACATTTCCTGCAGAAGCCGCGCATTGCCTCGAAGTGGCATTTCCGTGCATCTCCCCGCACACATCAGTAGTAATCTGCGCCCTCGTGCAGCACTGGATGCGGTTATCGACAGGAAAGCAAGCGAGAAAGACGCGGTTGCGTCCGCGTTGCAACTCTGCTTCACCCTTCAACGCGCGTGCATTGCGGGAGCTCCTTACGACACTGCAGCACTCGAACTTCACCAGCGGAGAGGAGATGCGCTTGAGTGTAAATCTGCATTCCTATTCTCCTAGGATCACGTCACGAAGTGCCGCGCCGCTGGGCTGCCTTGAAGCCTCCCACAACAGCGTCGGCGCGCATTATATATGCAGAGACACGATCGCCGGCTAGCTGGCTGACGTGGCGCATCGATGAAGACCGCGAAAATCGACGCCCGCAGCTGACCGAGATACGCGGCGGCCGGCTTGCCGCGTATGGCACGGTCAATCGGCGCTTAATTGACGCCGCTTCAATTAGTGGGAGCACGCGCTAAGCAGGTTAGGCGCACGTTGTGGCGAGTTAGGCACGCTTCCGTCCTCAGTGCGGGTGGGTGGGTGTTTTCTTTTTTCGGCGGTGATCGTGTGTCGAGCGAAGAAGCGCGGAAGCGACACGCGCGGCATACGAACGATGAATGGAGCGGCTCGCGCATGTTCGCTGCCTGGTCGTGACGTTCTCCCGTAAGAATAAGGCCATAGAGCTTACACGTTCTCGAGGAAGCGGTAGTTAGCAGAAAGGCATTCAATATGGATTCTAAGCGAACTAACGGTTGCAGAATTACCACGAGCTTGTGTAACGGGTATAACTGTCGTTCAAATAAACAGAAAGGAAGAGAAAACAAGCGCTATGTCCTCTATTCGTTTGTGTTTATTCGCCCGCTTGAACGGCAGTTATAGCATGCATATCCAACTAGCCCAACTTTCGATTCTGATAGATTTGATTTGTGGGGTTTAACGTCCCAAAACCACCATATGATTATGAGAGACGCCGTAGTGGAGGGCTCCGGAAATTTCGACCACCTGGAGTTCTTTAACGTGCACCCAAATCTGAGCACACGGGCCTACAACATTTCCGCCTCCATCGAAAATGCAGCCGCCGCAGCCGGGATTTGAACCCGCGACCTGCGGGTCAGCAGCCGAGTACCTTAGCCACTATACCACCGTGGCGGGGCAACTTTCGATTCTTTTGTATAATGGACTGATCAGAGCTTTTCACGCGGTAATGCTACAAGGACAGCACCGTATCCACATAACATTACTTTCGAAACTGCTGTTTCCCGTAGGCCAACAGGATTCCCTAAAAATATGCAGTGCATCGTGTTTGGTTGAAATAGTCTCTTGCAAAAATATTCAGCTTAAGACATTTTTTGGGAATACGGCCCCTGGTTCACCTGCGAATGAGACGTTTTACTTGGTTTTACAATGCCTTCCTAGGGTGACTGGTACTGTACGTTTCTTCAGTGCAGTGGTGCTTGTGGAAGCATCGGCGCACACAATGACATCAACGGAGAAGTAATAGGTATTGCGTAATGTAGTGAATACAAAAGTCTCAGAAGCAGTTATACATTTAAACAGTAGAATATGCGCTGCTGTGTGCACCCTATAGTTCTATGGTAATCTTCTTTTGGGAAGTATTCGCCATGACTAGTTCAGCATGCATTTCAGTATTCACATTGAACGTACACTGCTTAAAGGCACGAAAATCTTCGAAGACGCCGCATATAGAACGAACTGCTACTTTTGCAAAAGATGTTTAAGACAGCCCACCTTTCTTCCTGGAACATATTTATGAAGCAGAGCACGATGATGATGAAAATTTCATTACGGAGCACCGCGTATTTGACAGCGTACGTGGTGTGTACATTTATTACAGGAAATTATTTGTAGCTCTGTCGTAATGGTACTCAGCGCACTCCTACTCGGGAGACGAGAAAACGTACTGGGGCAGTGTTTAGTACTATTACGACTGAATTGCTTTAACTAGTCATCACCACTTTCTGTACAGTTAGACAACTTATTCAATTGATGAAGCTTATGTTGTCAATAGTAGCGAATAATATAATCATAGATGGTGTTCTGCGTCCCAAAACCAGGACATCATTATTATAGTAGCCATAGTAGAGAGCTCCGAAAATTTTGACTATCTGGTGTTTTTTCAAGGAGCACTTACATCGCACAAATTCATACGGGCTTCTAGCGCTTCGCCTTCAGCGACCGTCGCGGCTGGAATCGAACCCGTGACCTTCCGGTCAGCAGCCGAGCGCTGGAACCATTACACCATCGTGGCGTACAGAGTATATGCGAAGGATGCACCAATCTCTTATCGATCAAAGATTCATTATTTCACAGCGATGACGGAATCTATTTCTGACCCGTTTGCAAAAACATGGACGTTGACCAAGCTATCATCATCGTGATGTATAGTGGTGTGTTTATACAATTCGAGCTTTGTTACCAATGTTACCGGCAAGCCTTCACTACTGATAAGCCCTGCCACGGTGTTCTAGTGGCTAAGGCACTCGGCTGCTGACCCGCAGGCCGCGGGATGGAATCCCGGCTGTGGCGGCTGCATTTCCGATGGAGGCGGAAATGTTGTAGGCCCGTGTACTCAGATTTGGGTGCACGTTAAAGAACCCCAGGTGGTCAAAATTTCCGGAGTCCTCCACTACGGCGTCTCTCATAATCAAATGGTGGTTTTGGGACGTTAAACCTTGCAAATCAATCAATTCACTACTGATAAAAAAAAGATAAAAGATGTCGCAGAGTCTCACGAAAAACTACAAAGTCGAACCATAGTACTTCTAGAAGGAGGAAATCAAGAATAGTAAGGAGACGTGTACCCCAAGTAGTCTTGTAACACGTATCGCGAGCCCATAACACTGTTAAAAAACAACACTCCCCGTTAAAAGAATGCATCGGAAATCACACGTCACTAAACTAACCGATAAGGTACTTAACATAAGTAATGCCGAAGACACTCGACAATCGGTCGACAAGTGCGGCATAGTTGCGAGAAGGACGACATTTCATTTGTAAACACCGATGCAGCTGCCCGCTTGAGTACCGGCTGACGAATCGTGCCGCATGCCGTCTGACAGCAAATGCGACGTGAAGCTCGTCGTAGTAAAATTGGTAGGCGGCTACATCGGCGCAAGCACGTGCAAGAGATCGTGATCGCGCCGACAGGCGATGCGGTGGAGCCGGTCTGCAAACACTCGGCAAATACTGTGCAGTGCTAGAGAAGCAGAAAACACCCCGTCCTGTTTTCTCTATAGTTGAAGGAGTTTCCCCGTACTACCTGTCACGTACTTCTCCGCCGCAACCTGTCTTGTCGCTGCCACGTGCGTTTCCTGAACCGCAACGTGTGTTTTCACTGTTGACCCTGTTCAAACACAAATAGTCAAGTTCTACATGCTACTTTTCTTAGTAGTTATCAATCACTGTTTCAGACGCAAATCTGAACTGTTCTACTCGTGCGTGTACCGATGTATAATGTACACATACCTCTAACTAGATATTGACGTCATTCCCCTAGTGCCTGAAGTGATTTTATAAAATGAAATTGCAACGGTCTCTCTTATAATTCCTGATTATTTTACTTTGTCATTTATGATAGCTTTAATAACGGATTTTCTCTGTTAGCAAAAAGTAACGTATAGGCCGCTTCATCAAAATACTCTTTTTTTATATGTTCCCACCCAGGGGACGTATTTCTCACATCTCAACAATGCAATTTGTGTATCCGGGCACTAAAAAGGGCTCTAAAACATCTACTCGAAGAGTATCTGTTTAAATAAAAAAATTTTGTGAAAAGCATACAACTTAATTTTATTTATTTTTACTTCTGTCGCACGAAAGGTAGTAGTCATCATTACTATAAGCGGCTGAGGTAGAGATAATTATTATTTTAATTGGAATTTAAAAATTTATACGTCAGAAGGCCAGAAAAAGTTTAGTGCTTGTCGGTGCTGCTGCATTTCCTATACGGACTGGAGAATCAACACGACTAACGAACAAGAAAAGCTTCAGTTAGGTCACGCCTATCATTTATCGAGCATTCTGCGAGTATGCTGCACTGCTCATTAGAGATCTATCACGCTATACTGGAACGTGACGCATCGACGTCGTTCCCATGCTGTACTCTCCTCCTCCAGGGATAAGGAGAAGCACTGCAAAGATGGGGGACGTGTCTGTGACAGGCAACATGCGTGCCTCCAATCGCCGTGGCTCACTATACGGTATTTAGAGGACGTGCCGTTTCGCGTCGCATGCGGCCGCGTGCTTTAGACGTCGCCTTGACCGGCCGACGCACGAACGCGATCCGCCGATGGGGGTTGAGGACGTCTCGGGAGAGTGGGCGAAGCACAACCCGAAGGGACGGAAACCGACCCTCGTGCCGATATATTTAACCGTCCGCATCTCCGACTCGTTCGGTCCGGCAGTCTCGGAGGCGATCGCGGCGGACGATCAGTCGCGCGTCACGACTCGAAGCGAGGTTGCGCTTGCGCTCTCGCTGTTTTTGATGCTGTGCCACGCGAAACGCTGGGAAGGGAGTGACTTACGAAACGATGAAAACAAACAACCACACGCAGAAAAACAATGCGACTGGATGCGTGCGCAGGTGCGGACTTTTTTTTTTTTTTGTCGTCGTGTTCGACTGTACATCTGCAAGAACGACGATGCGACGCGTTACCCTGAACTACTTTCCTAAGCGCAATAATGTATGGTATTTATTTTTCTCAGTTTCATTTGTTATTTTTTTTTGTCTAACAAGCGGTGCCTCGCGACATATTTTTCTCTTCGCTAACAAGTGGTGCTGAGCGACGGCTCGTGTCGTGACGCATAATCAGCATACGATAAAGGCGTTGAACAACGTCGTGGCGTGTGGAACTCGGGCTTGAGCAAGTCGGTGAGACGTGCTGTTACAATATGTGTGGCGCAAAAAAAAAAAGCGAAAGAGGAAACAAACACGGAGAGGACTAACGTTAACCATCATGGCTTCATTCCTTTAACGTGGTTTATAACACCAACAGATGTGCTGTGAGCTAAAAAAACAGTCCTAAATCCAAAAAGCATAACTTGTCGTTCTCGGGAAGTTCATGTGTCAACACAAGAGGCTTTAAACAATCTTCAAACACACCTATCGTTTGAGTCGCAATCGAGTGGAACATAGAAGGGCTACAAGCAGAACCACTTTCCTATAACCGAATTTGTCACATCACAAGAATTTTTATAGTAAGGGTTGTCAAAATAGCAAGCATGAATTCATGAGGGACATTCAGAAGACGAGACAGAACAAAACAGTCAGACCTGGCCCCTTTGTCATGCATCTATGATGCTGCTTTTTTTGCCGGTTTAGTTTTATGGTCACTAAACATACAAAAGAGGAACATAGTGGGATTACGGCTGTGCCCAGAAAGAACCTCAGAATATAACTATTATTTTTTGTTGGTTAAGGGCAACCGATTACTATTCGAAAAGCGCGCTAAACTTGCATCATCAAGTTTCTTACGTCTTTACACATCACCGTCTTGGCGTGCTCCACAGCATACGGCCCGAGTTACAATACATATAATTGTTCACTATACGGTTAACCTTTCCTTCGCTTTTAACGTATTCCTTTCGCATAGGAATGGCGGATAGCTCCCGATGTGAATCGTGCGACACTGACGAGACAATAGAACATCTACTGTGTTCATGTGAACGTTTTGCGAGCGAACGCAACTTGCTACGCGAAACGTTAGAGACACTAGACAGTAGACCTTTTTCCGAAGAGAAGATACTTGGCTCATGGCTCTACGCGTCGCTGGCCAGCAAAGCGACGCGGGCATTGCAAACTTTTCTAGAGACGACCGGACTACGCGACCGCTTATAAGCGTGCAATGGACAAGGTCACATCTACACACACGTTGCCCTTCACTTCTCTTCTCCTTTAATCCCCTCACCCCTTCCCCCAGTGCAGGGTAGCAAAGCGGGCGTGCGTCTGGTTGACCTCCCTGCCTTTCATTTCTTTCTTTCTTCCTCCTTCCTCCTCCTTGCGGTTACATACAGGCAGGCCTCGGCGCCGGAGCAGTTGCGCCCCAACTGCGCTAACGCGAATCCAGAGAGAATATCAAACCACGCGACTCCGCTACGTATCGGACATAACTTGTGTGCGACCAAGCTCGCGGTCATCGAACTTGGTTCGCGAATGCCGGCCCGCCGCAAGTACACGACGGACGATCACGTCGCAATATAGATCCATTTCTCTGACACGGCCTCCACGGCGTACGATACGCTGTCGCGTTGAACGATTAAGTTTCGGCACGTAACCACATCTTGAACTTCGACGAGAAAATAGCGGACCGGAAGAAGGCGCGATAAGGAAGCGATGGCCGACTGTTTCCCGACAGTCTACACCGATACTCGCTTCTATTTGTTTTTCACGCTTCGCTTCGCCCAAACGTGTGCGGATTAGGTGAGTGGAGCTGTGCGGCAATTTCTACGGCGCAGGTCACACCGCGTTATCGACACACGTCCGCGCGTGCTCCTATGGTCCAAGAAAAAAAAAAGCAACATATTGACATAGGAGAAGAACGTTGCTTACAGCTCTGAGCACTGCCACTGCTTTTTTTTATTGTATTATCATCAAAGAAACAACCAATCTACACACCATGCCGCAAAGGGCAAAGCAGAAGAAACCTGACCTCGTGACACTCCCTTTGCTAGCCTCCGCATCCCGAGATGTTTCGATAACGCATGGAGGACAAGAAGGGGGTGTACGATGTCGAAACAACATAGGTACGTATCATCACGTTCGGCGTTCTTAGCACTTTTCAGTGTCGGTTGCGAAATTTCTGAGAAGGCGGCGTGAAGCGAAACGAGGGACATAGGTGCAGACAACGCGAGCCACTCACTCACAAATGAACGCTTCATTGCACTGACAAGAATGTCAAAGACGTGTTGTACTTGACAGATAAGCTGGGTAGATAATACAGCACGATACTCAAGAATATATTTTTTTATATTTTAGGTGCGTTTGCCGTTTTATAAATTCTTGCCACTGCAATAAAAGCATTCATTTGATAATCAGAGCATCTGTTGCCACAATGTCTGTCCCTTCTCAGCTACGCGCAAGTAATTCTAACACCTTATTGTACGAACTCCTCTGTCTGGCAACTTTTATACTCGTAGGCGTAGGCGTCACGAAGAGAAACAAAGTGCAGGGTAGCAAAACCGGATGTGCGTCAGGATAACCTCTCTGCCTTTCCTTGCATCTTTATCTCTCTCTCTCTCTCTCTCTCTCTCTCTCTAAGTAACGATCAGTCATATGCTGATTGATTGATTTGTGGGGTTTAACGTCCCAAAACCACTACATGATTATGAGAGAAGCTGTAGTGAAGGGCTCCGGAAATTTCGACCACCTGGGGTTCTTTAACATGCACCCAAATGATCAGTCATATGCAATAAGGGGAGCTAGTATTAGGAGGGAAATATTCACACGCCTATGTTGGAATAATTGTGAATCATAGCATTAACGATACTATACAACTACGTGCGATGTAGGCTTGTGGTGACGAGGGGTCCTTGAATCTCGTTGGCTTCAGCGATGTACCTTGTAACAGAATTTTTTTTTTCATTACGATTAGCCAAGTAGATCGTTTCTCAGTCGATGCTTGTGAATTCAAGACATATGTATTTCATTGGTACCGAAATACAAATTGATAATTTGGACGCTCTGGCGCTTTTCGGGGTTTTTGTTTCTAATGGAGGTTTTTTTATCATCAGTTAAATTTTCAAATACTGTTAAAATAAGGATGTGTCTTCAGTGCTCACAAAAACTCATATGACTGTGCTGCATCATACGGACTTCACGAAACATAATATTGCTGGTGACAACACGTACTACCAAGAAAAACAGCGCCAAGTCTTGACACACCACCAGACGCAGTAAGAACGACAACAGCACTGCTTTTCAATATTACTACCATGAACCAACTATAGTCCAAGCCTCAAGTCTCAACCGGTTTTCAATATACATTTGAGTCATTATACACTTCTGCATGTGATCGATACTGTCGTCACTGCATGCTATCCGGTTTCGATTCCTTGCGGTAAAAAGCAGTATAACCTATGAATAAGCACCGAACATTAGCCTAATGTGCGAGAGTAGTGGGGTTTTTACCGGTGACGTGTCTCAGCCCGTCTCCAATGTTCTGAGAAATCGCTACTGTGCGTCGAGACGTGCGCATAGAAATACGGCAGGGTGAAGAAGCAAGGAAAGCGCAGACTTGACCTCTCTTTATCCAGGTCATCGCTCAAGAAACCAATCACGAGAACTGCAAAAATATGTAGCGTGAAGAAAACCCAGGACACCTTGCTATCGGCCATGGAACGTACTGCTCTTTATGAGGAAAACTTCTTCCACCTTTCGTAATAGATATTTCTAAGCGCCAAGAGCCTTTCCTGAAGCGTAACCCAGTCGGAGATCAAATGAGTCACCTACTTACGATATGAGTGAACGTGCTTGGTTGCAGGCGTCATAAATATAATAGAAACACCTGAAACAAGACATATAAAGCGCTGTAGGGCTGCGAGCACACTGCATTGTGCATACGTGCTACCGCATTTTCACGCATTCATTGTGGTGTTACATCAACAGTTAACAGCTATATAGAGTTGTGATGCCAACATCAAACAGTTCACTATCTAGTACCCCTTGCTCTGAAAAATTTTCGTTGCGGGAAAGTTGTTCTAATCCCATGTTTCTGTATCTTTTTTTCTATTTTGCAGATGAAAACAGGCTTAGAAAAAGATAATCAGTGGCTGCAGACGCCAAAGAACCACAATGGTTATCGTAGCAACCAGAGCGACTGTGAATATTTTCATTCTTATCTCACGTATCATCTCACATCATCGACTCGCGTAAATTATCTGACCAAAACTTCCCCGTTAAGGAACCACTAATCAGCAGAACGGTTCTTTCCTTAACAATCCCGACGTTGTGCTTCGTTACCATAGTCTTGTATACATACACCATCACTATCCAGCTCGTTCTCACCGCCTTCGAATACCCCAGTTCATTTGCCCCGCCGCGGTGGTCTAATGGCTAATGTACTCGGCTGCTGACCCGCAGGTCGCGGGATCGAATCCCGGCTGCGGCGGCTGCATTTCCGATGGAGGCGGAAACGGTGTAGGCCCGTGCGCTCAAATTTGGGTGCACGTTAAAGAACCTCAGGTGGTTGAAATTTCCGGAGCCCTCCACTACGGCGTCTCTCATAATCATATGGTGGTTTTGGGACGGTAAACCCCACATATCATCACCAAACCCCAGTTCATTTCTCACGCTCAGACGCGCCACCAGAATTTTTTTCGGGGGTTCAACCATCCTTAATTCACATTCGTACGTACGTTTGTCCTTGTGCGGGTTATGTTCAATTCCACGAAACTGAAAAGTTTTGCGGAGGATGGTTTAACCTCCTCCCTCTTGCTACGCCAATGCTCGCGCAATATTTTTGCCAACTCAATGAGAATCGAAATTTCGTTATCCAATAGAGAAGAATGAGGAAAAAAAGCCCGCAACACGGATTCGAACCTGCTATCTCTCTACTCGCGGTCTATATAGTTAAATACATCCAATATACATCGCTGCGTCCTCAAGGTCTTATACGTTCACTTATCTCAATCATGATGACGGGACAGCCAACGCATAAAGACATAACCAGGCCATTACCTGCAAGCTGTAACGCTGTTTGCACCAAATTTTTCACTTTGTATGTAGCGTTGTCGAATTAGTCTGTGCTTTTTCAGTTTTAGTGTATATAAATACGCTATTCTTTATCTTGTCTTCAGAAAATGAACTCGGGATTCTAATGCATGCAAGTTGCCGTATGCCGTTCGCTTGCATTGCTGTCATGTCACACGATTCATATATGTGGCTGTGCTTCGAGTGTGTCCATGCATGGCGACGAGATCCAAGTCGGGCGTTCGCTTTCGTTTGCTCCAGCGTCGCGAAAATCACGTAATGTCCCAATACAATAAAATAAAACACCTGCTGCTCCCGTGTCTTGACAACAAATAAACTAGGGGGGGGGGGGAGGGGAGGTTTAAATGAAAAGAAGAGAAAAGTGAGCCCCGTAACTGTCTCTCAGGGGGACACCTCAACAGTAGCTCACGAGGGGTGAGGGTAAGGCGGGATTAAAAGGATAGGATTAAAAGGTAAAGAGATAGGAAGAGATGAAGGAGAGAGCGAGGCCCAGGGATAGCGAACGACGGAAGTAAGGAGAAGATAGGAAAGATGGAGACGGTCGCAGGAGTCCGAGGACGGGGCACCACTCGGCGAGAGCTCTTGTCGGTGTCAGGAGATGGCGTAGGGCGAGTCCAGTCGGCCAGAGCTACGCTGTCGTCGGAAATCGGCGTCAGGAGATGGCGTAGGGCCAGCCCATAGTCGGCCAGAGGTACGATGTCGTCGGAGATCGCGAGGGCACAAACGGTCGGCACGGAATCCAGCGAGCTATAGTCCCCAAATAAACTAAACACTGCGTCAGCGGCCTCTGTGGAACACTTGTTACGGTGCTCGGCAGCCAACCCGAAAGTCGCGAGTTTTGATGCCGGCCGCAGCGGTCACATGGTTTTGGCACGTAAAGCCCCAAATGTTATTGTTGAACACGGTTGGAATTCGTACGCAACGCAGGCCCCACAGCAGCCGTATGGTGCGCACACCAATTAGTATGCCTTCAGGCAAGTCTCGCAGGGCCCCTTATGGATTCTCCTGGGAGCGCTCGAAGGCAAAAGACATCTTTTTCTGCTTTTGTTCTGTCGACGCAATGACAATAAAGCTATTTCAATACAATAAAGCCATTTCGATCAGTGAATCGATCGAAGCATTCGCTCCCGCCACCTCCGAACCCTTCTGCGCCTAACGTGGTTTTGGGCAACCTCCGTGATCCCCACACATTTGGCCAAGTGAAACGTCGTGAGATCACGTCACGATGACGTCACAAGTTTTGACGACCTCTGACGTCATCACTTTATTATTTATTTATCTTCTTGCATCTCTCGTGTTGACGCCTCCGACTGTTAATTTTCGCGTCTGCTGGGGCACCTGGGGCTTTCACCTTACGAGAGCGTAGTGTATTACCCGACCTTAAAAACGCGTGCACTCGGTCACGTGAACGCCTGTGATCGGCCGCGTATGAGGACGATGACCTCCGCGGAACGACTTCCTATTGGATGCGCAAAGTTCATTGAAGGACGCAGTTACACGCGAGGAAAGGCTGATTCAAACTGATCTGCGATTTCGGGCTCGAATAAACTAAAGAAAGAAATACGAAGGGGGAGTAAGAGAGGAACAAATCCTATCTAAAGCGACCAGTTTCATTTCGTAATCCGCTGTCGACTTCGAGTGTGTCCCCGCTACCTCGATTCGAAGGCACACTCGATGCATGTTATCGTTTCCCCTAGCCCTGTCGTCGCCGAGTTTCAATACCCCTCTTTTCTTTCTGGCATATTTTTGTTTGATTTTCTGCCGCAACTGTACATTCATTCCCGGATTCTTCACGCACAAGTGGTTTGCCTTTTTTTTTTTAGGTCCATCTCTTTCATTCTTTCTGTACGGTCTCACTGGGAAAAACCCGGTTGCACGCGACGAGGTCAACTCACTCACGTACGCGGGATGCGAAAGACAGAGGGAGAAAGGCGCTATATGGAGGACCACAGTGACGACAGTGGAAGGGAGAGGACAGCACCCCATCCTCCTTCCCGGCCTTTCCGAGGACGCCTCATTATGGTTTTCTCACATACCATCCCCCCCATTGTTACCCGCTCGCAGCCGTGCTCCTATAGCTTCCCGGAGGCTCCCGCAGTACACGAATGTAGATTTTTGGCGGGAAAAAAAATAAAAAATGATAACCAAACCGACGGGGGCCCTGTCGCTAGTTTTGCATAGCGGCGCGGATGTCCTTTCGGCCAGCAACGAGAAAGGCCTGTCGGGCGAAAGCGCTTTGGTCGGCTGTTTATATGTGACGCTGGCGGTCGGCTGCTATGTGTGGCAGATGTATATAGCTGTTCTGAATGCAAGCGAGAGAAATCGTCGTTCGTGGCGGCTGAATGCACTTATACAAAGGCGCTTTTCATGCGCTATAGTACATAGAAGAGTGCACTAGAGTACATGCACTAGAGTACACTAGAGCACTGAGCACTTCGATCTTTCTTCTGAAGAAATAACTCGACCTAACAATTCGTATTGTGAACGCCCGAAGCCCAGGAATCGGTGAAAACATACCTGAACATTCTAACCCATAATAGATATTGGCAGGTGTTCATCTTATTGAGCTTCGTTTCCTTTACCTTTAGTCCATCTCGTATGTGTCTTAGTCTTCGAACCTGCTACCGAAAAGTACTACTGTCCGTTGTGCATTTCTATTGGACAACTGAACAGTGAAGGCCATGCGTTTTCTTGTAACTCGAATGTATCTGCCCCCCCCCCCCCTCCCCGCGTACGAAGGCTTTCTGAACTCAGCGTGGTTCTGCAATGCCTTAGGAATCGGCCCACCTTATGACCTGGCGGCAATTTAATGGGATGACATCATAACGCCGTAATGATGACGTCACCATGACCTCCCACGTTTTGGCGACTTGTGATGTCAGAAATTATTATTATTATTATTATTATTATTATTATTATTATTATTATTATTATTATTATTATTATTATTATTATTATTATTATTATTACAAGAAGAAGTATAATACGTGACGTTGTTACGAACCAAAACCACGGTATGACTATGAGGGAAAGCCATAGTGGAAGAGATTTGGAAGTTTTCGATGTTCTTTAACGTGCACTGACATTGAACAGTACACAGGTCTGCATGGTAGCACTTTGCCCCTATCGAAATGCAGCCACTTCGGTCATAACTCGATCCCGCATCCTTCAGGTCAGCTTCTTAGCACCGCTATCCCACCGTGGTGCGTTATGCGGATCCACAAAGCGACTACACTGGAGACAGAAGAAGAGCCACAAAGCCCTAGAGTGCTAAGCGCGGGAACTATCGTGAAGCGATGACGGTAACTGAATTCTCTGTAGGAAGTTTGTTAAAATGATGCCACTACGGCTGATGCAATTTGAGTGCGACATTCAAGAGACAATTTGCAAGTGCCTAATGTTGAACCCTTCTTTTTATGTAACGTGTGGGCATTTCGTTTATGGGAATATTAGTGTTTTAGAAGCTTCCATCTTGAGTGGTCTAGTGGAACTAAACAGCTTAACTGAAGGTTGTGGTATTGAATAACGGCCATGGTGGCGGCATTTCGATAGAGGTGCGATACAAGAGGCCTGTGTGCTTAGATGCGCCTAGTGGTCGAAATTTTCGGCGGCTCCCATAATCGCATCGTATATTGTTCTGGGACGCTAAAGAAACAAGAAATATTATACAGTGCCGCTCATTTGGCGGCAAAACACGGGCCACCACCGGCCACCGAGCGTTCGCTCCCGCCCAACAAGTTGATCAACAACGCGCGTCGGGCAAAACCCTCACGGCTCGGGACGCGCCAACCTTTTTAGCAACGCGCTGCCACATCGATGGAGGGAGCAGGCCGCCGCCGGCTCAGTTCGTATGACCGCGCCGTGGGCATCCTGCTCCGTGGCCCGGCGTAACAAGGTCACGGTGCCGATCGGCCGTCCCGTACGACGAGCGCCGTTTTGAGCGGCGGCAAAAGATTCGCCCGAACGTTCGCAAGCTTCCTCGCGATGCTCTTTTCCTTCGGCTCACCTCTTTTTTTTATTTTCCATGTGTCTTTGTGTGTGTCGGCTTTTGAAGTGCGTACGTGTAAAGCAAAAGGAGTTCTCGGATCATTCTTTTATCTTCTCTTTTTTATACGCGCACGCAATATCCGCCTTCGGGCACAAAAAAGTCCTACTTCGAACTTTTTTTACAACACGGTGAAGATTTTTTTACGCGCTGCCGTATACAGTAGCTGCCCGCAAAATGTGCTTTATAGTAGCGCCACCGGCGTGCAGGTAAGTCAGCTCCGCGAAAGCGAGGCTGCAGGGGCCTTTTTTTTCGGGGTTATCACCCAATAAGATCGCATGTGGGTCACCGAAACGATGTACTTGAGTAAATAGTGTATGCGTGCAGCGTGAACATTTCGGCTGTCTTCCTTTAGTTCTCCATGTCGCTTGCTGCTAACGCGTGATATTATCGCTTAAGTCAACGAACTATTGTTCCTCATTCAACCCGCACGGGCTACTAAATTCCATCTACCTAAGATTAAAAAATACTCATATGGTCCCTTATTCATTCGCCCGAGACGACTCTAAGACGGAAGCCTTCTTCTTTTTCTTATTTATCTATTGCATTGATTATCCAGCCCCGAAAGCTTTCTGTACCTAGCGCCGTTTTGCACAGCTTCCGACATGAGCCCACCCTTTAAGCAAGCGACGACATCACGTTATAACGTTGTGCGATGACGTCATCACTCAGTTTTTTTTTATCACTCGTGTTTACGACGATGCCGTCGCCACCGATAACCAATTTTTGCCTTTCTTGTGGCATCTAAGGCTTACGCCTTAATAAGTACAATAATTCAGCACACACTGGTTAAAGAGAGAGAGAGAACTATTTTAAT
The DNA here is from genome assembly GCA_013436015.1 of Rhipicephalus annulatus. Taxonomy (NCBI): domain Eukaryota; kingdom Metazoa; phylum Arthropoda; class Arachnida; order Ixodida; family Ixodidae; genus Rhipicephalus; species Rhipicephalus annulatus. The sequence continues at coordinate 296,595 of WOVY01014596.1, read as the reverse complement.
GGGAAACTGGAGAGGTTTGCCTGGTTTTTCACCTGACAGGCTACTCCAGTCGCCGGGTGATGACAGTGATATATACAATGATAAACACGCAACACATACAGTTACATACACGCATAACAGTCACATAACACATAAAGTCTCTCACGCGCACTGCACAATTTACAATGTTTCGTTCTAGCTTGTGGCCCGTAAGAACGTCAGTAGCGCTTTTGCAGAGCCTTACACAATGGAGGTGTCCTGCCATGGGCCTATAATGTTTTTCAACTCCGAGTTTGTGTTCTGTTGCATTTTTAAGGCCATCTTCAGAGACTGTCTCTCTGATGCGTATTTCGTACACTCACAGAGGACATGTTTGATGTCTTCAACGACGTTACAATGGGCACAAAATGTTGAGTCGGACAGTTCAGTATTGTTCCTGAAGTAGTTCGTATATGCTACGTTTAATCTGATGCGGTGTAAACACGTTTCTTCTTGCCTGTTGAGATTTCGCGGCATCCTGAAGTCACACGATGGATTGATCTTGTAAAGAGGCCCATACGGTTGGCTAGGATCTGTCCAGAGGGATCGCTAAAGGTGCCAGGCGTGCGCCGACACTAGCGTTGCTGCATCTTGCCTCGAGAAAGGTATCTCGACGATTTCCGTTGAAAGCTTTGGCAGCGTCATCAGCCCGGACGTTGCCTTGTATTCCGCAGTGGGCAGGTGTCCACTGCAGAACAATGCGATGATGGAGGTCACAGGCTTTCTTGCATAGGCGTTTGATGTCCATGACGAGTTGGTCCTGTGTGCATAGATATCTCAGCGACTGCAGCGCTGCTCTTGAGTCAGTGAAGATGACCCAGGACTTGGCTGTCTGGCCAATGATGTAATTAATGGCAGCCCGCAGTGCAGCCTGTTCAGTGGCAGTAGATGAGGTGCAGTGACTGAGAGTGGCAGAGATGGTGACTTTGGCAGATGGAATCCAGACGCCTATGGCAGATGACGTAGACGTAACAGAGCCGTCAGTGTGAATATGACGGTGAGCTCTGTAGCAGTTTTCCAAACGGTCTAGAGTGAAGTGTCTGAGTGCTAGTTCGGGTGTGCGTATTTTGCTCTTGAACCCCGGCACAAAGGTGACTATAGTCCACGAAGGAGATTTCCACGATGGTTCTGCGTGAATTGATGCTCTCTGGTAGTGTAGCGGGAGGAGGCTCCGCACAGGGCTACTGTCTGACGCAAAAGGATGATCCGGTGATCTGGTTGCATAACGCAAGTGGACTCGAAGAAACTCCAGCTGCAGAAGAACAGGAGCTGAAAGGCGCCTACTTTCAGCAAGGGTTCCGATGCTTGATGTGTTCTTTGGTAGGCCAAGGCACATCCTCAGAGCTTGTGCCTTGACTCCAGTCAGTGCCTGTATGTTCGTTCGAGAAATTCCATGCATCGCAGGAATGCTGTAACGTAGAAGACCTTCGCAGAGAGCGGTATACATTTGTAACATAGCATTAACGGTACAGCCACCGGCATTGCCTGTTAGTAAGCGAAAGATGCTCGCGTATGACGCAACTTTTTTCCTTTAATATACGAACGTGGGAGTCCACGTCATTAGCCGGTCGGTTGTCACTCCCAGAAACTTACGATTTGTCACGTACCGAATGGGAGAATGAGCTACCTTTAATGTGTAGCGTGAGACATCATGCCTCATAAAAGGAATGGCGGCACGCTTTTCTGGTGACATCGACCTCGTTCGAGCAAGAATTTTTCGATGGAGTTGAGAGCTTTCTGCAATCTTGCTTGTAGAACACGTCTGTTGCGACCGCTGCTCTATATACAAATGTCATCTGCGTAAAGTGAGATTTCTACCGATGCTCGGATGCATTTCTCTAGTCCGATGAGAGAGATATTGAATAAGGTCGGACTGAGGACAGTGCCCTGGGGAACTCCTTTATGCACTGTGTGTGGAGTTGTGTCACCTTATTTTGTGGACATGTAGATTGTCCTGCCTCTGAGGTAATCCAAGATCCATAGGTACATAAGACCTCCTACACCTAATGACCTCAGCGCGTGTAGGATAGACTCATGAGTCACGTTATCAAACGCTCCTTTGATGTCGAGGAACACACTGATAGTAATGTTGCCGGCTGCTTTGTTCAATTTTACGCAGTTGATGAGACTGATTACATTGTCAATGCTGCTGCGTCTGTTTCTAAATCCAGAAATTTGTTGGGGGTATGCACTCTTGTTCATAAGCATCCACTCCAGGCGTATCGACACCATCTTCTCCATGAACTTTCCTACACAGCCGAGAAGAGCAATGGGGCGATAGGAGTTGAGTTCCGTGGGAGGCTTGCCTGGCTCATACTGTACATTTATTAGATGCGAAGCAGCCCTTTCACTAGCCTGTGTAACGTTGTCCCTCCGTACGCATGGCGCTCCCCTGGCCGCAGGTGTTGGGGCGGTGCCAAGTAGGTCACGCCTTCCCTCGCAGTACGCGCGCGTTGACGTCACTCTCTCCCTAGCCTGTCACCACTCGCCGCGTGTTATCTCTCTCGCTTCACCCTCTCCACCGCTGCAACGTTCGAGCGCACGTCGAACGAACAGTCTTCGATGAAACTTACACGAAACCCTACCCACCTCCCTTGTTTTTCGCTTTAAACAAACGTTTATTCGAGTAAACGCCACATCGAGTTTGGCTTCAAACCGTTCTTCCAGCACCCGCGTCGACGCCCGTTTCAACGGGCTCCACGCCGTGCACACCACTGCTGCTTCGCATCTCATCGGGGCTTCTTTCGTGGAGATGGTTCATATTTTTTTTTCAAATCGCACTCTTCCTAACTCGCAATGCACTGGAAGCTTGCCTTTCAGCTGAACATGTAACACCTATTGAACTTTCGCAGTGCGCGGGAGCTAGGTGAACACGTGTATCACTGTCGTACGCTTGTGTTAGCAGTATCCCACTGAACAATGTGGCCTTGTCAATGTTGTCGATAGAAAACTAGACAATAACCTCGTCACACGCAGGTCGCGGGTTCAAATCCCGGCTGCCGCGGCTGCATTTCCGATGGAGGCGGTAATTTTGTAGGTTCGTGTACTCAGATTTGGATGCACGTTAAAGAACCCAAGGTGGTAAAAATTTCCGGAACCCTGCACTACGGCGTCTCTCTCAATCATATGGTGGTTTTGGGACGTTAAACCCCACACATCTATCAATCAGACAATAACCTCCAAATCGTCCTTCAGTTACGGGCACAAAGGGCAGCGTAAAAAGGCCGTCACATTACGTCCATGAAAGGTGTATAGAACAGGCTTTGCAAAAGAAAAGAAAAAGAAAATCAAACGGCACACCGCAGCCCTTCATGCCCTTCGCGGCTTGCTGTCGCCCGTATGTTCCGCCTCGCAATGTATCATACCTCATGCGCAAACGCGGCGACGATAAAGGAAACGTCCCTTCACAGCCTGACATGTCCCAACTTATGTTACATGCTTACTATGACGACATGTGTGTGTATCGTTTCGCAAACACAAGCAACAAAAACTTTTGTAGTCAAGCCAAGTAACAAGCCACTCGGGTTGTGTGCAAATTTTCAGTGTTGAGCTTAGCCGCGCACTGACATGTACACCGCCTCATTAGCCTTAGGCTTTTGTTACAACCCTGTTGGTGGTGTGAATGCTCCTTTTACGCAAGTATGAGCGTCGGAAGTCTTTCGTCCTAAACGTAGGCATCAGAATCAGAATCCTTTAGAACCAATCATTTTATTTTTCATGTCAAACAAAGGAGAGAATTCATGAATAGTATATACAGAACGAGGTTCCATAGTTACGAACCTAATTGGGCCCTCCTGTACGTGATAACATCGTGAATAACACTAGTAAATTGGCAATTTACGGACCTAATAATAATAATAAGAAGAAGAAGAAGAATTGTATACTTGGAATTAAGTAAGAAAATAACTTACAAACAGCGTCAACAAAAAGCATTGATCAAGTAATATGCCATAGCCGATGAGATTAAGGACAGGGTGAGAGACAATGCAGTATAAAACATAGTAAAGCTCAAACTAATTAGCAATATATAAAGACATATAAAGGAAATCAGAGAAAAGAGATACAAGAATGGGGAAAGACGAAAAGACAGTAAAAAACTATCGAATCTGAGTATTTGTAGTTCGCATCAAATTAACTTGATTCTTTTACATTATAACTCTCAATCATTTCTCAGACATCAATCATTGCGCAGGCATGAACTCAACATTACCATTAATAGGCGTGGGGGAAAAAAAGCAGTCGGTGCTTGTTGGTACCAAAGAGAAACGCTCCCATCACAGAGACAACACGTGCATGGCTTTTCGCACGCTGAAAGAGAAGTGCTCGGTGACACCGAGGCGCAGCGAATTTCTCGGCCCACTGACCTTGCATGCACTCGAGTGCAAGTGACACTTAAGTCTTGCTTTCAGGGACAGTAAACTGTCTTGAAGAAACGTGGGATTTGTAAATAAAAAAAAAACTACGGGGTCATAACTTCTCTTATTTGCATGTCTGCGTGGGAATGGCGGTGAATAATGTAAACGGTTTCGCAAACAGGATGTTCACAAGCAGCCGTGCAGATGAGTAGTTCTTGGGAAACATACTGAGGAGCAGGTCAGCGTTCATCGGGAAAGTAAGAACGCGTCTAGTATAGTGTCTTTAAATACATCGTCGCTGCGGTATAGGTGCAATAGAACGCAAGTAGCCGCGAAAGCTGCGTAGAGGAAGGCCTGCATGCGTAAGTGAAGCAGCTCGAACCATGCTGTTTAATAATCGCTGAGTGGGACGTGTTTCTATATAGGGTATTCCGAGGAAGTGACAGGCACAGATGTACAGATGAAAGCGGTTCGCTAGAGCTGAAAGAGTGTATCATTGCTTTGGCGCATTTATCTCCAGTGCCATGATGCAGAAAGGGATCGCCCGTTGTTGAGTGAGATGATAATTCGAATAATGACCGCGAATTGCTGCAATAACGAGTCAGAGGAGATAGCATGACGTGCAAACTATGGGAGCTGAATTCCTGAAGCGTTCGCCCCGTCGCTAACCATCACTATCACTGATTGTATGCTTTTACTACGTGAATGTAGGCATTTTCTTTTCTCAAACAAAAATATTTGCCTTCCACTGGTGTAATATTCTCAAGAACCAAGCTACAAATACGCCACATCAATTGATGTTTTTTTTTTATTCATTTCCACTTTCCTTTTTTCGCCTTGACTGCAAGTGAGCCCTAGTCTTTCTGTCTCCACCAGTTTTCTTTTTCTTCTTACAACCGTTTACAAACCGTCACAACCCCTGAAGGTCTACGGAAACTCTTCAAAACACTGCTGCAGTGTTTAGGGGGATCATAAATATAAGAATGACATTGACAAGGGCCCATATATTCATTCGCATAAACTATTATTGTTCGCATTCTTAAATAGTAGCAGATACTCCCGGTCACGTGTATCGCCTGTTTTCATGTCTTTCTCGTGTTTATGACAGCTGTGTTTAAACTGCGCGGAAGTGCCGAGTGGGCATTGTGCACAGGTGAGGGGGGGGGGTGTTAGGGGGAGAGGAGTAGGGCTTATTGAGACTCCATTGAGAGATATATTTGATTCTGAGGGCTCACTCCCCCTAAGACTCACCAAAAGTTTCCTCAGCCGGACTCACTGAAAATCAGCCTAACCGAGGTGTTACTCATCCGGCCTAACTCAAGACTCACACTCACGGCTTTGTCTGAGATTGTGGGAGTCCCAATAAGTTAACTCGCGAACCAGTTCACCGACCTGTGCTTTTATGTGATCGCCTTGATAAACTCTTCTGTAAAGCCTGATCTTTTCGCGCGCGCGCACGTGTGTGTGTGTGTGTGCGTGTGTGTGCGCGTGTGTGCGTGTGTGTGTGTGTGCGTGTGTGTGTGCGTGTGTGTGTGTGTGTGTGTGTGTGCGTGTGTGTGTGTGTGTGTTTGTGTGTGTGTGTGTGTGTGTGAACATTCAAGACTTGTGAGCATTCCTTTTTGAATCAACATTTTCATGGCTATGGTCTACGTCGTGGCGCAAATTAATATGTAAGATAAGATAAATAGCCGGAGCTATGCCATGGCATAAACCTCTCCTTTAACACACTTCATAAAAAATACACGCATCGACCACTTATCTCGCGATGTAAACGCAGACTGGTTGGAGTCTGTTCACAATGCGCACACATATGTCACCGATGTGAAACAAAGCAACAAACTCTGTCCACTTAACCCGCCGTTGCTTGTTCACGTCAGACAACGCGTTCCCTAACAATCGCTGCGGCAATAGAAGGCGGCTGCGAAATGCGCCGTTTGCGGCAACGTAACTACCCATTCGAATGAGATAAACACGGTCGATACGGGCGCTCGTCTTTCTGCGAACTTCGACGCGCTATAGGAAGCGGCGCATTCGTAGCGAGTTGTCATGCGATACGAAGCGCACACCTACGACGCGTTTCGTTTCGCTTTGCGCGCAAGTCAAAAGGGACGACCGAGTGCGTTGCATCTCGCGACATCCAGCGCCGAAGACGGCGTATACAGGCAGCAGGACTCATCGCACTCGTCCTAACGTCGCCTGTCAAGCCGCGTTATTACGTATTCACGCGTCGATGGGAAAGGGGCACGACAGCGTTGTCGGCTCGTGCTCCGAAGGCATTCGAACGCACTGGCAGACCGCTCGTACGATCGCCTCTGCGGCCAAACGGGTTCCGAGGCGATCGACGCCAAGTGTCGCCTGCGACGCCTGTCACCGAGGCGCGCGGGTGGGCGTTTGCGTATGGCTCAGCTGCACGCTTCGATCAGCTAGCGTCGTGTCTTCGGCCGTACACAATCAGAGTCAGTGTGCCAGCGTGATTGCGCGCAGGTGCAACGACCAGAGAAGGCAGCTCGAAGAGGTGAGGGCAACGCGTCGAAGCCGGAACCAGAACGTAGCTTTCGCTCGATCACTGTCACGCTGCGCAAGCGGCAGTGCATGCCCCTCCTATGCGGCGGCCGGCCAAAAAGAAGTAGAACGAAGTCCACATACCGCAACGCAAGCATATATATATATATATATATAATATATATATATATATATATATATATATTATATATATATATATATATATATATATATATAATATATATATATATATATATATATATATATATATATATATATATATATATATATATATATATGACCGGGCATTATGTTTAATGCCCCTCTAGCGTGCGCGTGCTCGTATACACCCTGTTATCAGAGAAGTATTACACGCAACTCGTGGCTTTACATTCTGCTGACTGAAGTAGAAGAAGAAGAAGCCGCAGTGGCACGCAGTGTACAAGTGGTTTCTTGGTCCAACGAAGGCGTCGTCTGTGTGCACCGCACCGTACAGGCCATGTTGTTATTTCGTATGCCGCCGGTATTTATCCGGGCTTGGTAGATCGAATTCTGCACCGCGCGAAAAGAAACAAAAAATGCGGGGTTGCTTTTTTTTTTTTTGCTTCGCCTTCGCCTTTTTCGCTTCTGTATTCAGGGCTATACACACTTGACACCGAAAAGGCGACGCTGATAAACACAACCCTCGCGAAATAACGGGTGTCCCCAGCAGGTACATTCGTTTCGCTGGTCTTTCTGGCAGTGCCGGGCAAAACTTACACGAACCAATGGTTATTATTTCTTTCGCTGTCTATCGTTTTTTTTTTTCTGCGAGAATCTCGGGGAAAGAGCGAAGGCGTTGTTGGTGGTGTTTTTACTATTATTTCTTTTTATTTTCTTGCTCGAGCGTATCATAGTTATACCTGCCAATAATGCTGTTTCGCTCACCTGTTCAAGGCAAAGTTCAATACCGCACACGCTTGAAGCGGTAATCTTGTTTCGTTGATGATTGATTGATTGATTGATTAATTGATTAATTGATTAATTGATTAATTGAATAATTGATTGATTGATTGATTGATATGTGGGGTTTAACGTCCCAAAACCACTATATGATTATGAGAGACGCCGTAGTGGAGGGCTCCGGAAATTTCGACCACCTGGGGTTCTTTAACGTGCACTCAAATCTGAGCACACGGGCCTACAACATTTCCGCCTCCATCAGAAATGCAGCCGCCGCAGCCGGGATTCGAACCCGCCACCTGCGGGTCAGCAGTCGAGTACCTTAGCCACTAGACCATGCACCGCGGCGGGGCGATCTTGTTTAGTTGTCGTCTATGTAAGGGACTCCAGAGGTGCCGTTTTACAAGAATCTCTGCGAAGTGATAAAATTCAAACACTCGGGGGGAGCTTAATGTTGCCTCTGTTCCCACACCTCCGTAATATATAGTCAGTTATTTCGAGCGATGGAATTTGGGCGCCAGGTTATTACCAAATAAAGAGAGAGATACTCTCGCTATGGCAGAAATACGAAGTTCGTAATGCACGCTGGGTGCGTATATGCTGTAACAGACATCTCGTATAGATGAGTGCAACAACATTTACTTGAGAAAATTGTGCTGAATTCATTTCAGCCAGCAGTTCTGTCGAACGAAATATTTAACGAGACGGGCCTATATTTCGCACTCAATTTCGGACATATATAGAATGTGCCACCGATGGAAAATGAGCAGTACAAATAATCCACGCAGTGCATTTCGGAAGAATTGGCAAATACTATTTCCCATACTAGCAAATGATTATGCTAGCAAATGATGTTTTCTTCTCTATAAGGTTCCGCTGAAAACATGGTTTATTCAAACCACGGGACAGCACAGAACGCATTGCCAGTTGTAGTGTTTGAACTATTTGTGTTTTCTACAACACCCCTTCGTGTCGGCGAGGTGGCCGAGTGGTTAAGGCGATGGACTGCTAATACAACACCCCTTCCCTCTCACTCTTTCTGCGCCTACTGGTTTGTTTGTTTGTTTGTTTCGATAATGTATTCACTAATAAATCATCACGCGCCATGTTCACAGTTTGCGTGTATATGATGCGTAGTGTTAAAGCTTTCTCCCCTTCTTTTCTTTTCTTCTGTGTCTCTCAGCCTTATTTTGTTCTTTCCTACGTTTTTACTCTGTCCTTTGTACGTTCCCGGTCGGGACGTCCGTTTTAGAAGACAACTGCTTACCGCGTTATTTACCTTGACGTTTGGTGTATTTGTTGTGGTCTTACGTGAAAATATGGGTATTAACAATATCTCGGGAAATCTGTCATGGTGCAAGTCCGGCGAAATCGCTTGCACTTCTTGCAACTGAGATGTAAATGAGTCAGTTCGTTGAGGAATATATTAATCGATGAACAACCTAGCAAATATCCCCAAGTCCTTGATGGGGGCATTTTGGGCGCCTTATATCTATAGTCTCGGCCAACTGCAAAGTAACCGTTCGAGCCTTAACGCAAGTGACATCTTGTTACTATACACTCTTGATGACCTCCTGTGCTATTCTGGCTGGGGAAGAAGAGCGTGAGAAAATAGCCCACTGATTTTCTACACTTTCCTTCCATTATTTGGAAAGATATATATTCAAATAAATGTTCTTTTGAGCTACATAAAAACTACAAGAGATTGCTTTGAACATTACGCACGTTCCTTTTATCCGAAAAAGTAAAGATAGACTTTCCTTACCCTTGAAAAAACGTGAAAACGTCCTTTCAGTTTTGACGTTGCGAGCTGGTAAATGAGGTAACCGGAAGTATTTTTGGGGGGCACAAAGATTGGATTCTTGAAACCGTGTCTATGCGTAGCAAATCTGCGAAACTGCGGAGTAACAGAGAGGCAACGACCTCATCTTCCGGCGACGACAGCCCACGTTAGCCTAAGACGCTGGGCATCCTCGACGGCGAGAGAAGGGGCACTCGCCTTTTGTGCTGGGCGTAGGATCGCGCAATTACCGCGCTTATACGCCCCCAACGTGTGATGGCACCACCACCATTGTGCAGGCCGGTGCCTCAAGAAAAAGCGTGCAGTGCTGCTGAGGCGGAATAGACGCGGTCCCTTAAAAGGGAATCATATGTTACTTCACTAAAAGGCATTCCACTTATGAGCAAGACCCCGCCTGTAAAGCGGAGAACCAAAGGCACGTTATCGCTTGACTTGCATCCATCCGAAAGCTTCTAATCTTTCTGGATCGGCAAACAGGGAGAGGGGTGATGCGAGGAACTCCCCCCTCCCTCCCGATATAGAAGTTAATTAACCCTTTACAAAAGCGAAGGTGAGCGAAGAGGTGGCTCCAACAGAGAATCAAACGCAAGCCAAGTATTGCCTGAAGCCAATCGAAATGAATGACGTGGAATACATTTCGAACAGTTCTCGTTCGGGAACAAAAGCAGCTTTCTTTCACCATTCCCATAAAACTTGGCTTACAAATTCCCTTTTCCTTACTTTTCTGTCTCCTATTTCCACTTCTCCAGTGCAGGGTAGCGAACCAGGCACTTGCTTTCCGGTTAACCGCCGTGCCTTTCTTCATACCACACATATCTCTCTCTTTTTCTCATGTTAGTACGTTGTTGCCATACAGAGTTCGTTACCAAGTATTAGTTATCAAAGCAGGAATCAAACATTTGTAACGACTAACCACCATCCTCACGTGAGAATGGTCCTCTTATGAAAGCCCACAATTCTGATCTTTGTAACGAACTTCAGAATGTAATTACTGTGTTTACGTCAGCTGTGTCCGCTGGGATGCAGAGCGAAAGCAACCAGCATGGTAAGCAGCACTTACTAATGGACATTTTGTTAATTTGACCCAGACGTGTCACTAATGTTTGATATTCTCTTTATTTGTTTTGTTATTCTCTACTGTCCAGTTCATTTTTTATCACCATGGCTTATTCGATTGATAAAAAAAGGACATGATCATTATGCATTGCATTTGTGAAATATTCGCTACAAAAGTCGAAGAGATCGGCTGTCTCCGTGAAGGTCATCTTTTTATCGCTATGATTGATGTGGTGAGGGGTAATTGCCTGAGCTCATGCAAGCTAGAAACAGCGCTTTCTCTTCTGTTTCACGTGAAAGTTGCCAGACCAGAGCTGCTCATAATAGGATCAGTTGCCAGATTTTAGCAATGGTGGGCGTACTGCTAAAGGAAACGCTGCTTTCAAGCAACTCTCACAAGTGAAGAGACTTGCCAACTCGGGCCCCTGCACCATGGGGCGCTTGCACAACTTGGGTAATTCGTAAACGACTAAGCACGAGCCAATCACGACCGTTGGACGTACTATTAACGAACACACGATCGGCCAATGATGGACAGCTTTTGCAGGTCGACGTATTTGTAAAACACGTCTACGGTGAGATTTGCGCGCTCCTTTCACAGTTGATTTAGTGAGGCACGCGAGCTCCGCAACTTATACTTCTAAGCTTCCGCCACATAGTCCGCGTGTTGCTTACAGGTTGCAGTGACAGGATAGAAAGGTGCCCACCCTGCTAGCGCAACTTATCTCCTCCTCCTCACTCTGGCGTCCTTCGCTAACCCTCATTGCACTTGAAGCTATATTCTAGTGCGTCCTCTTCGTTGTTTTCTTTTTTTTCAGTTTCCGAGCGCCCTCTGGCGCCTGCCTGTCGGACGTCCGTGGCACGCCGCACAATGGAACGTCCCCGCGCGGTGCCGCGCTGTCTACCGGCGGGAAATGTGGGTTAAGTGAAATCACCTGCACCCCCCCCCCCCCACGGAGTCTCAACGGGCGCGTCCGGACGCCGCCGAAGACGCGCCTATCCGACCAAGCGCGCGCAGTGCGCGACTAAGCGCTGGAGCACGCGCACGCATTCGGGTGGAGAACGAAGTGCGTCAGGTAGCGCGGCGCCGGTGTTTGGGAATGAATGTTGAAGGACGGCGCACAGCGGTGACCACGCCGTGGGACAAATCTGCGCGAACAAGAGAAGGGCCCCCCCCCCCCCCCCCCGCGCTCTTAACGTGACGTCATTTTGGGGGAGGCCGAACTCTCCCCGCAGAACAGCAACTCGAAACGCTGCCTCACCGAGCTTCGTTCCCGAACCTGTACCGAAGCAGTTTGGCCTCCTAAACAGGACATCATGGCCAAAAACATGCCGACTTCGTGTTTTGAAGCACGCATTGTCAAAGTCCGTACTTTTGTTTGTCATTATTAAATAATTTTCTGCTAATTTTCAGAACATTATCCCTGAAAACAGCAACACCTCCCCGTCTCATCGATTCAGTGATTGTAGAGAATGCATTACCTCTACACTCACGGAATCGCTCTTCGAAAATGCCGCAGCTAGTGAACTTGCTTTACTAAACTGTTGTTGAAGAGACAGGTCCGAATGGTACCTGCCTTTCTTTGATTTTGTTCGAACTTAGCCTATAAGTTTAATTTATCATCTAATATCATGATTAGTGCACTAGTAATAATATAATCTCTCTATGACTGCCTTCTATGACCCCATTTTCCAATCTTCGCATTCCGCTTAAGTGACAAGGTGAATGATGGATCTTTCGAATAAAGCGGCGACAGAGATTACGTCCACCTTGGCCAATCATAATGGACAGTTCAGATTACAGTGTGCTGCGTAGGGCTGAGTATAATGCGCTATTTCATAGGATAATGATGACTTGCGTTTCCTTGTGACAAACTAAAACGCGTTTATCATTCTCCTGTGACATAGGACCAAACGAAGCGGGAGGCAAAACTCGTTTTCTTTTTTTTTAAACTCTCCCTTTCTGTTATACCATTCGTTTGGCAGCACTTTGAGTTGGTAAAGGTGGCGAACACGCAGTATGACGCGAAATACTACACCTACCACTTGTTTGTGCATGACTGCCGTTCACTGTTTGCAATCGCTCTCAGGGTGCACAAGGGAGCTTTCACTGCGAGACGTGCGGTGCTAGTGGCAAAACCAACTTGGGCTTTCCAGTGCCTTTCTGGTTTTTTTTTTTTCCTTCGTACGTGACCGTAACGTGTTAAGTGCAAAAACGTTTTGACATGTGCAGCTATATAACAACTCTATAGCGATGCTTAGTACTATAAGCATAGCTTAAATAACCAAGCTTAATGCAAACACTTTCATCGCAAAATATATCACTTTTTCGTCTGACTTGCTTTGACGAACAGCTTGTGCCACCTAAAGTCATTTAACAGAAACACAAGCAAAAGTTTATAGAGCAGGGATCAAAAACCTGCGGCCTGTGGGCTTCATGCGTACCGAGAGCAAGTATTATGCGTCCCCCGACACGATGTCAGAACCATTCCCTCCCATCCTTGTCAGATCTTGTCTACATAGCAGTTTTTATCATATGTTCTTGCTTTAAGTTATGCTTGTAGATTGCAATTTCGTGAAATGCAAGCTGGGAATAAACAGTTCGTCAATATTTCTTTCCAACTGACCGCTTTTTTTATTATATGCCAAATGTTTTTTCATGTGCCTGCCAGCCCTCTCAGCCCCCGTCTCTCATTTTGCCGTGTGGCCCCGCTTCACACCATGTGGCCTGTCGCATGAAAACTTTACCTATGCCTTTTATAGAGCGTTTGGTAATATGTTCGTTTTTGGCAATAATACTATGTTCGTGTATCAGTAACTCGGCTAACTAGTAAAAAGGCCCCACCACGGAGGTCTAGTGGCTAAGGTACTCGGCTGCTGACCCGCAGGTCGCAGGATCGAATCTCGGTTGCGGCGGCTGCATTTCCGATAGAGGCGGAAATGTTGTAGGCCCGTGTGCTCAGATTTGGTTGCACGTTAAAGAACCCCAGGTGGTCGAAATTTCCGGAGCCCTCCACTACGGCGTCTCTCATAATCATATGGTGGTTTTGGGACGTTAAACCCCACATATCAATCAATCAATCACTACAGCCATGCTTTTTCCCTTCCCCAAAACTTCTTACGACTGCCAGGTGTTTGAGGTACTCGAGACAGCTTTCGTGTTCTCATCACGATCTGGCGCATTTTTTTGGTCTTTTGTTTTTTTTTTGTTTTTTTGTTGTTGTCGGCGTACATTCAAGCCGCCATGCGCAGAACACAAGGAGGTCGCGTGCTGTGTGGCTCCTGCATTGTCTCGCCATTGCCATTCTTCTACCCGCTCACACGATGCGACCCCACGCGCCGACTTCACGCTTTTAAATCGAATCGGCGGAAGTTCTTTGTCCTCAACTATGTGGGCTGCAGTGCGTAAGGACGAAGCGCAGGGGCGGATGTAGGCATGTATCACGCAACGGCGACCCATTTAGGACGGCTCTCTCGTGTACACACGCGCGCTACATCGTCGTACACCGCCTCTCTGCGCATGCCAGAAAAGGGGAGAGGAGGTTGAACACTTCGATAATCTCCACAGCGATCTCACGCGCCGATGTAGGGTGCTATACTAAACGACGCCGAAACACGATGAAGTCAGGTTCGACGAAAAACCATTTAGCGCTCAAAACAGCAGTAAGGACCGTCCGGACCTTCTCCGTTACTTTGCCTTCTTTCTGTAGCAATGTTGTCGACCAACACAGATGAAACTGTATACACGACACGACATGTCCAACATCTCTCCATCTGCACTTTGTGTTTCGCTTCTAGCTTTGAGCATGCCTTTTTTAATACAGTGTAATCCTCCGCGTGGATGTACATCCTGCAAATGTGATGTTCCATTTGTAATTTTGTGCATTAAAACGTCTGACAAGATGTGTTCCCAGTATTTACATAGAAAAAGTTTTTTGGCGAATTGCTCTAAAAGAAACTTCTGTCGAACTGAGATGAGGCATCCACGTACTGAGGCAGGGAAATTTTAGCATACATGTATTATTTTTTTACATTGTTACAACAGAGGATATTCAACAATAACGAAAAATTAGGGGACCCTTAAGCATATCTTTTCAGAGTTGAATGCGATGGCGATATTTGGTTCTTAGTGCGTACTTCAGACACTTATGAAACACGTATGAAATGTTTTCGAACTTGCTATGTTAACCAGCATTTACCCAGTGTCGATGTTATGTAACTACATACAAGGAAGCCTTCACACAAATATATATTTTTATTTTAAATAATGCTGCATTCTATCATCTCAGTTGTAATTTTATTACATAGCCGGTATATCCTACCATGTCATCACTTAACATTCCCTTTACACATTTTAGCTCATATATGTATCGTTTCTTAATGCCTAAATAAAACCTGAGCGAAAGAATGCTTCAGATGTGATTCAGTTATTATAAGACTATCCTTACTTAGTCTGGAATAAAGCTTCTCGTCGAAGATTAAATCATCTCGGTTGTGTTCACTCCCACACAGTGACGATACAGACAGAAATGGTTCAAAGTACGAATGCCATAGAGAGAGAAAAGAATACATACTATGACAAAAATATTGACTGAGACTGCCATATAGAGTAAAAAAAAACGCAGGTTGAGAAACATACAATGAGATCGGTTTCACTGGCCCTGGATCCCGCTTTTCAAGGGCTGCGGACGTCTCGGCCCTGGCTTCAGAAGCGACCGAGGCTGGCAGCTCGTTCGGCGAGGCAGACCAAACAGACACGGCCGTCCGCATAAATGAAGTTTCGAGCTGTAGATTATGGCAGCGTTCCGAGCTTAGAGATCGCGGTCTCGTTATCGGTACGCACCGGAAAGACGGGCCAAAAGGTTATCGCTAAACCAAAGCTCCAAACGCAACGCCTCCGATCCGGACGTCGTTAAAGATGTCGATAGCGTGGGCGTGCATCGATGTTTTTTTATGTGGGAAGTGTTACGCACACACCGGTGCACCGTTCCGGTCCTTGACTCAAGCGCGCTGGCGTGCCGTGCAGCTCTGGTTTGCACGCTAGTATACTAACGGACGCCCGTTCCATTGTTCGTGCATATATAACGGACGCTGCCGTTTGAGCCGTTGTGTGACGGTGCGGCTTCGTTGCGAGGCTGGCACCGTTCCCGTCACGAGAAGGCGAAGTGAGCACGCTGGAATCGCGCTTTTCTAGAGCGTTAACGCGGGCCACCCGGGCATGGCAAGATATGTGAGCGCGGACGCGATGCGAGTTTGCAGCGGCGCGGTAACCAGAGAGGTCAGCAATGGAGCTAACCAGGAAGTGAACGTATTAGAGCAATCTTTTCGGTGCACAACACCTGCTTTCTCGTGCAATGCCATGAAATGGGGTACGGCTGTTCACAGGTTGGCCAACTCTCACCCCTCTGATTACATTGTTTGTGATTGTGAAACAAAAGGGAGAAAGAAGGAACAGACCGAAATACAGGGATGTTAGCCACTTCTCACACCGGCTGGTTACCCTGTTATGTGGAAAGGATAATAAAATATAACATAAGAGGAAAGTTACAAACAAGGGGCTAAGAACTAAGGAAAGTCGTATGTCACACTGACGAAAATCTGTCTCAAATATAAGACGTCTATAAGAAGCGCAACGGCGTTTTCAAAACTTTCTCAGCTCGTGGTGCTTTCGGCATGGAGCCGGAAAAAAGGAAAAAGTGATAATATTAGGCTGGAATTTGGGGCAAATTCACAAATCGAGAATAACGTGCACAATCGCGTGCGTTTAATTGCCCAGTTCGAGTCTGAATTTTCAAGCCAGTAATAACTGCGTTTGTATACAAGCCTATACCCACCGGATCACGAAACGCCATATTCCATGTTAAACACCACCATGAAATATGACAGAGATGGCGTGGTCAAACTCTGGTGGAAGAAGAAGAAATGTTTACTGGCACGGCAATATGTTTACAGAATCAAGCCTCCAATGACCAGCGAACGAACATCAGCTGTAACCCTCCATAGCCCTTTACGACCGACGGCAGCTTTCCGAGAAGCAAGCGGAACGCATAATTGAACGCAGGAACCGGCCGCCGTTAGCCCAATCAAGGGGGACGGGCCGATATGAACGGTGTCACCGGTCACAACATACGTGACTCGATCGTTGAGGACAAGAACGACCTGATTAAGACGTCGAGACCGCAAGGACGATTCGCGCACTCCTGCAATCACTCCGCCATTCTCGTAGACTCGACAAAGGCCTAGTTCTGTGCAAGAGCGGGGGCGCCATGCATGACGTCGCTATAGATTCGAGCACGCCGTTAGAATGAAAGGCCACAAGTTTCTACATTAATTTTCGCTGTTGTACTATGCAGTATTTTTGATGCTAAGAGAGTGAGCGGAGAAGGGCTGGCGCATACTGTATAACAACTGATTTATCCGGATTCTGTTCGAATATCATCGTCCTGTGTTGCTAACTGGGCGTTTAGATTGCGTTTGCTACCTTGTGCTATGAATGGTGCTTACGCGCGTTTTGTCATTTATTCTTTTCCCGCATGAACGGTTTTACGAAGACAAGGGTCAAGTTAAAAGAGACCTTTGTTCATATACACATATAAGCATGTGGGGCGGTGGGAGGGGGTTCCCTCCTGCCTCGTCATTACACTGCATTCCGATCGCCAGGGCATAGGTGGGAGGGAATAAGGGAGGGTGGAGGTGGAGAATGTGGCTGCGGTGGAACGTCACCCCCAAATAAGAACCCCGCGCACTCCTATAAATATATATAGAATGTTCTTGATTTGTCAGTGGCTGCTATGTATCATTCGCTATGCAGATCAGCACGTCTTTGTTTTCCCTCACACTTGTAGTCCTGTTCTTACCCTCAATTATCAGTCGCTGCATGCCAGCCCTATGGCGTCTTCACCACTGCATGGTTTTAAGGACAAGAGATACACTGGCATGGCTCGATCGCGGCGTCGACGGCGACCAATCACGATGGAACCGCACGTCACCACGCCTCACATTCGAGATAGCTGTGCGTGGAGCAGCCAGCCAAGCAAGGTCGTATCATCCGTCTCCGGCGCCGTCGACAGCCCATCAAGGCCTGTCTTCTATCGGCGACGGCTTTGCCACCGTGTGTGTCAAGCGCGCCGCGAAACAATGGTCGCCCCAGGTCGCGGACAACGCAAGCAGCCGCTACTGCAGGCAGCGGCGACGTGGACGGCGTATCAAGGTTCGATTACAGATGGACCTCTAAAATACGAGGGCGAATGAATGACGAAGGAGTGACAACATGATTTCAGGACAATCACTCAGCGACCAAGTGACTCCTGTAGCTATGATTCGGGAAAGAAGGCCGAAACGATGCATCAGGACGCGGTGTTTCCTTCGAAGGAAAGAAAAGGAGTCATGGCGACGCGTTAGACAAAGCGAAAGCGTCACGCTCCATGGCCTATCGGAGATCCCGACAGGGCCGAACTTGTAGCGTGAGGTGCGCAAGATAGTGCTAAGGCTGAGATCGTGTACATTCACGCATCACTGCTTTCTCCCCACCGAGGTCCCTGAAAAAAGCATACCTGTACCCTTGCGTTTATCGACGAGGTTACAGACGACGACAGTGACGCAAATGTAAAAGACAATTACTACAAGACCAACCGCATCCAGGCACGCTCTGTGTCCTTGACATGCGTCGGCCCTTTTTCAACATCCTAAGCGCAGCGCTCCACCCAGGATGTTTGCCGTGGCGTCTGCTATATACGTAAGGTATGGCTCATATTTGCAAGCCTGAAAGCTTATTCGCCCACTTTCAATTAGAGGGGAGGAAGCGTTACTTGTGCCTAAACCATGAAGCATACAAGGTATACAAGCCGTGCTGGCATTAATTTAATCTTGTGTCGTGAAACCCTCACGCTAAGTCCTTCATTTGTATGGCTTCATACGCTCATTATGAAATCACAATTGTTCATTTCGCTCCAGCAAAATGTATTCTGTGCCGTAACAGGAAGTATACCAGCGAGGTTTCATGAACAACATATCCGTGAACGTTTGAATACTCGATGACCTTCAGTACGCCATATCGGTACAAAATTTTGATGACACTGGCAACTGCCGAGGCTGCAGCTGCGCCCTTTGCGTGCTATGAGCACTGCTTATGATGGTCTAGTCGATGCTTTTGGTTAATATGCGAACTGTCCCATGTCATGTCGTCGTAGGGTTGCGAGAGTAGCTGCATTCTATGCACGTTGTTGTTGTTGTTGTTGTTGTTGTTGTTGTTGTTGTTGTTGTTGTTGTTGTTGTTGTTGTTGTTGTTGTTGTTGTTGTTGTTGTTGTTCGAGTGGCGCGCCCGACTGAAGTGACACATACCTGGTGGTATGGTTTCAAGTAGTGTTATAGCTCCCTTGAACGATACTTCTTTTCTGAGCTAAGTGGATTCAGACTAAATCTGAATGAACTTGTTGCTAAGTCTCTTGCCCTCACTCACACCTTTTTTTTCGTACGTCTGACATTTTTTTTTTTCATTCCACGAAAAACAAAAATATGGGAAGGTAGGCTCTGACTGTCATATAAATGACAATCAGCGCCTAAGCTGGGCTTTCCTGCATAGTACGCTGAGCGCTGCTGTGTGAGAAAGCCATCTCAACATTTCGCAGGGTCGTTTACACACTTCTGTCGTCGCCGATACCTCGAATTTAGAGAATGGTTTGTTTTTGAACGTCAGAAATATACGCTCAAGAAGGCTTGTTCTATCTTGTACCCCACTCTGCGTTGGCTGTCGCACAGCTTACAGGATTTTCTTACGGCAGTGATGCTAACAGAAGCATGCTTGCGCTGGCCTCACCTTAAACTTTATCCCAGAGTTCGAACAAGCATACCATGCCCATCAGCTCTGACGGTGTGAAAAGCACGAACATTTGAGAAAATATATCCCCGACATAGTCAAACCTGTCATGAAACTGCCCCACAGCCGTTGCCCCGAACGAAGGCAACTGCGGGCACGATGCCAAGACACGGCAGTCAAAGTGGCTAAGTAGGAGAGCTTCCATAGAAAAGAAGCGGCTTGGAAGGCTGAGGAAGGGGGAGGTTTTGTGATAGGACGACGCCGGTCTCTTTCTGACGCTGCCACAAAACACTTAATAGCAATCCTCGCCATTCTCCTTCCGTTCGGAGAATTGAAACGCGCGTTAGTAAACAGCCGCATGCGGCACTCTTTCGTTTGGAAGGCACTTTTTGCTTTATTTCCTCCCATTGTGTTGTTTGGCCAATCTTATCCTCCATCCACAGGTAAGAGGACACATCGGCACAGATAAGAGACAAAAAAAAGATGTTGCTGGCGAATAAACAATAATTACAGAAAGACGAATCGTCCAATCCACGTGGTCACCTGCGTCCCGCAGTATACGTTGGCTTTTTGTACCGGCGGTGTTTACGTCAGTAAGCGAGAAAGGCGCCGTGAAACCATTAGCGGAGACCATCTCGTTACGTGACGCGCGTGAGCGATGGTCGTTGCGTTAACAAAGCAACCTCGCTCAGGTAATTGTGTGCTGGCCGTTTGTATAGCCAGAGTATTCGTCAAGTAAAAAAAAAAGTTTTAAAGTATGAAAGGAAGCACGTCGAAGCATACCATATATAGCGCGCGAGGGACATTACCACCATGAAAGCAGCGTAGCGGATGCCGTCATTTCTTCTTGTCTTGTTAGTCGACTCGTCTTCGTCAAACCGCCAGCGCCATCCCGCGTTCTTTGGGCTCTGGCCAGCTTCTAACGAAAGTGCTTGCGACGAAAGCCTTCACAACAGACTCGCGCTTTTTCACGGGCGCTTCGATACCACACCTCACAGGACAGCTGCGCCGCTGTCCCGACTCCTGAGATAGTCCTTGTGTTTACACATTTACTGATAGTTTCATTTCATTTCATTTGATTACCTTAAAGACCCCTTAAAAGGGGTATTACATAAGGGGTGGGAATACATTGTACATAATTTGCTTAATGCATAACTAAACACAAAAAATAAAAATACATGTGCTAAAGTACATATATTGCATAACATGTAACTGAACACGAGAAAAATACAGAAACATACATGGGCTAAGGTGTTACATACGTCAGCACAAGTACAATAAATAATACGTCAGCACTAGTACAGTAAACAATACAAACTAAATAAATAATACAGTGTAGTCAAAACGCACACATCCGTCCCTTCCACGCTAGGTATACAAAGTAGAAGACTGTACTTTCGCGTTGGTGCAATCATATAGTGAATACGACTGATTTGAATGCCGCACCGGTATAATAGCTGAAACTTTGAAAGGGAGTCATCCAATTTCCTTCGCTAATGTCTTCCGAATAGTTTTAATCCGTTTAGCATAGACGGAGGTTGAGTGGCTAGGAGTTAGTTAATAACCACCCCCACATGCTCACACGATTTAGTTACCACTGAGCAACGCATATGCAAACTACAGGAACCGCAGCTAGCAACAGCCATTAACTATCGAAGCAGTAAGTGCATCGGTCGGGAAATCACATAGGAAGTAACAGTATAGTTATAGATCATTTGCGCATAGGCTATTGACACAACAGGGGCTCAGCTCGTCGCAACAGACACGTACCATACAGGAGATCACTTTCGCGACTTGTTGTGGAGTAGATTTCCTCACGTCATACTCGCTAGTGGCGCTGCGTTTATCAACTGGAACACGTTTTGCACCGTCGTTTCGATTAACAAGAGCTTTGTGGTGAAGCCTTCGCAAGTAGACGTAACGTCTTAATAAGAACTATCATCGTCTGCGTGATTCCTATATATGACACTTGTCTGCCGAAAAATTCAGGCAGAACCTATTCAGTTTTTTTTATTTATTATTTGTAGATACGTGTGCAGGAAAGAACAGCGTCATCTGTAAAACCCGCCATGCCTTCTTTTTTGGGTAGTGCATAGAAATACTCGTCTTCAAACAGACAAACAAGACGAGCAAAGAAAACAGAATTGCAGTACACCGCTAACTGACCTTAGTGAAGGCAAAAACCTCATCATCGCTCGCCGTTCGGTCTAATCCACAAACCGCCTAACGTTGACGCTAACACATGCTAAAAGTCTACGAGAAACTCACATAGGCATACTCAATAGGCAGTAGAGTGGTAGGTGCTAGCGTTAGTAACCTTGACTAAGGCACTTCGTGGGAACTGGCGCAATATGACGAGTACAAAGAGTCTAATCTCGATTCATTCTCAACGCGCGACAAATGCTCGGGAACGCCTTCAACCCGACGACAGCGCGCGACATGTGTGCGCAAGAGTACGTCATCTCTATACAAGTTGTGTTTAGCGCACACACAGCACAATGCTTCTTTGTGTCCGCGTACGCAATTCTTCGCAACCGTGTAGCTGCAGGCAGCATTGAAGTTCGACGCAACACGATAGTGATGAAGGCCCTCGAAAGCAATAAACAAAAAAACGGCAGAGTAAACAGAGAAGACATGGATGGGTCCACAACAGAGCATCGCTTAGTCTTCATTCGCCATGACCATATCAAATCAGAAACGCGTTTAGAGGCGGCAAAGGCGGCCGTAAGACGTCCTTGCCACAGAAGATGGCAGGCGGCGGTCGGTGCCAGCGACTTGTGTACTTTGTGACCCGCATTTGAAGAAAAAGGAGGGGCACTGACAGTTTGAGTCATCAGTGACGGCGCACCAATTCAGAGAACAAATACGAATGGGTAACCACCACTTAATACACAAGTTTGAAGCCACGCGAGCCTATTTACAGCACTATAGTGTCATAGAAAGTCCTCGGGTTACCGCAGAACTCCTCTGGGGTGGATGTGTCTAGCAGGTTGCGCAAGAAAAAAAGAGTGTGCGACGACTATCGTAATGCTAATCATTCTTGTCATAACATTCATTTTCATACTGTATCTCTGTCCTTCCCTCAAGCACTTCACAGAGCTTTGAATATCAGTAAACAATTGTTTCGGGTCAGTTAGTATGAATCCATCTTGGTAGGAAGCGCAGCCACTATTATACAGACCACACAACACATGCGCTTAATAGTGACTGCGCTTCCTACCAAGTTGCAATATCAGGCTGTCAGGCTGTATAAGCTGCGTACCATTAGCGTAAGATAGCCACCTCCCTGACTTCTTCTCTTGTGCTTCTCTTTCTCTGCATTGGCAGACAAGAGTGTCTGCACTAATGCCGACCCCTTCGCCTTCTTTCCTTGGCGTTCCTCCATCTTTCTGTCTCTCTTTCGTTCACTCGCTCGCACACGCACACTGAACTTAACTTTCTGGGGCAACGCAAACACGAATGTGTTACATTTATGTTTCAGGCCACGGTGCACAAAGGAACCAGTGCCATGCGTTTCTTTCTTCGTCGGACCATCCTTTTAGCACGCACAGTGCATCGACCGGATGCTTGTGTATCTGCATTCGCAAATCTCGCGAAACGCTCGACCTCCCGTGAACTCCGAGGACCAACGCCCACAACGTCGGCGAGCCCGTGGTATTGCACTGTTCTGGCGGCAAACTCCGTTTATGTATACGATTGTCTCGAATCTGCTGTCGCTCCAGTGTAAGAAAGAAGCAGAAGCAGCTCAGCTTTGCTTGCCGCCGTTGTAAGAGACGAGAAACCAGTTCTGTCGGTGCCTTTCAGTGCACGATGGCAAGAGAAGGAAGAAAGTAATACGTAATGGCGGGTGAAAGAAAAAAGAACAGGTAAGAAAAAAACAATGGAAGGCCCGAGTGCGGCGTAGGTGTGACAGGCGGCTTGCGCCACTCAAGCGATGCGGATCGCAGGGAAACCCGCCCTAGCGGCAACGGGCGGAGAAAAACGCCCGCGTTTTACGCTTCTGAGAGCATGCACCTGCGGCACGCGGTTGGTTCTCCACGACCGCAGTGGCGGCGGAAGTTGGGCACAACGAAAGGGAAAGCGCCCAAGTGTGCACGAGACCGACCCAGTTAGAGACAGCGGCCGCCGCGGTTTTGTAGAGCACCGCTGCCCCGCCTTGCCCTGACGATGCGTGTTGCCCAGTTCAGCATGCAAACATATAAATTGAATCACTCGCCGTGGTCACTTAGTGGTAATAGCGTTGCGCTGCGGACCACAAGGTCACCTCTTCTTTTCCTTTGTCAATGAAGTTTCCTACAACATATAGAGGGAAGTCTGGTGCTGTGATCGCTCAGCCACACTTGGAATAATATAGACAGTATTTAGTGTACCATATAGGTAGTACACAGATTTGACTGCAGTTGAGGCTTTGTTTATGGTTGTGTTTCCGGCGTTTGTTTCTGATAAAAAAATTATTCGTTGAGAAATACTTGAGGCCATTTGTTTCGGTGAGTATGAAAATGCTGAGGTGGTGAAGTAGAGCTGCTGAACTTTTGCACTGAACTTCGTCTTGCGGCAAAACGGCTACAGGCTACACTGACCCAAAAGCCCCGCCGTGGTGGCCTAGTGGCTAAGGTACTCGGCTACTGACCCGCAGGTCGCGGGTTTGAATCCCGGCTGCGGCGGCTGCATTTCCGATGGAGGCGGAAATGTTGTAGGCCCGTGTGCTCAGATTTGAGTGCAGGTTAAAGAACCCCAGGTGGTCGAAATTTCCGGAGCCCTCCACTGCGGCGTCTCTCATAATCATATGGTGGTTTCGGGACGTTAAACCCCACATATCAATCAATCAACAATGTCCCCAAAAAAGCTGAAATAACGAAGATTAGACAAATTCGTGTATGATCATTCACAAGCTGTCTGAAACGCCGTTCGTTGCATCTCCCACAGGCACTAGCGCCAGAGCTCCGGGCATACCCACAATTATTTTTCGATGAAGCGAGGTAGGGGCAACCACACTTCATTATGTATATTAGTGCTTATGTTTTTTTTTTGTTCTTTGGGGGGGGGTGTTAGGGGGTGATTCTTCGCAACCCCTGGCTACACCCCTTCCAGACTTCCTTCTAGTGTATTATTAGGAAACTATACATACCAATGGCTATGGCGGTCGCATTTCGATGTTTTAAACTATCATTTACCGAAAATTATGGAATTAAGCGCCCAATTTTGAGTCTATTATGCACTAATTTGAAACGAGATGACGAAGGTACTGTTGCAATTCATATAAGGATGATGGACCAACCAGCGCTGCAGGTGTTAGCTTTGTGTGCTCATGTGATTATTGCGCGGCCCTTGAAGTGTGAAGCCAGGCACATGCGGCATGGTAGTTCAGTAGATGGTTCATGGTGGCAAAAGATACACGACGAAAATTATCGCGTATCTTTTGCCGTTTTCCTGTGGTCGTGTACACCTAGGCCAAACAAGTAGATGCATTAACATTATAGGTTGTTGGAACACATGCGTTCTTTGCAAGAGAATGTATACTCGCATGTGTCCCAACATGTTGCACATTGACATTGCGCTCCTATATTTCATGAGGCTGAAGTTCTATTGACACACAGAGATCAAACCACACGAGAAATTATTGAAGCACACAGTATCAACAAGAGGGGTGAACAATGCATTAGCATGTCGTCTATAGACCTACATGATAGCGAAGTTATGTTCTTAGATAGCACGATTAACTTTCTTGCTGTCGAAGAATACACGTGCGTTGTATCAAAGTTTTTGCTACGAGAGCTGTTATGAGATCACAACTCGGGTCACGCTCAGTTGTCCGCCGCTGCCGCCGCCGGTGTCCTTGAAGACATCGCGTGGAATTAGAAAAAGCACCTTGCACCAATGACACAGCGGGGCTCGGACCCGGGTCCGCTGGGTGCCAGCCCAGTATTCTACCACTGAGCCGCCCTGATTGATTGATATGTGGGGTTTAACGTCCCAAAACCACCATATGATTATGAGAGACGCCGTAGTGGAGGGCTCCGGAAATTTCTACCACCAGGGGTTCTTTAACGTGCACCCAAATCTGAGCACACGGGCCTACAACATTTCCGCCTCCATCGGAAATGCAACCGCCGCAGCTGGGATTCGAACCCGCGACCTGCGGGTCAGCAGCCGAGTACCTTAGCCACTAGACCACCGCGGCGGGGCCACTGAGCCGCCCTGGTGCTTCACCAGGTGCTTCACAGTCACAAGTAGCTCTTGATGTTTTCGAATGACGACACGATTTTTCAAGTTACTGTCACGACTGCGACTGAACGATGTAAGTCAGCTCCAGTCGCTACTCTTGCAATTTAATAAAGACGAGAAATAAAGAGCAAGAAGAGCCTTATGGCAGTCACCTTATCATTAACCTTCAAATATTTTAATTAATGCCACTATTAGTGAGCTACAGGCCTACATTCCATCGATTCCTTGCCTTCGGGGGTCGTAGTACTTCCTTTTACATTGGACTACATAACGCATGAACCGTGAACTGGTTGAAAAGCGCCACATTTTATTCGCTCGAAACGGCGCCGACTGCCATTACAACACCCACTTATAGACGCTACATGCGAAGCACGTTCTCCCGATTATATATAGAACAAAGCCGGAAAAAAATTAGAGCTCGACCTGACGATTCATCGCTTCATTTTTTATGACTTTTTCGCAACGCGCATAATATTGTAATCACAAAGTATATACTCATCTTTGTTATCACTTATCCAATCTCCATTCGCGTATTCCGGTTCGCCCACGATCTGAATGCTATTAATTCTTCCCTCACTGTAGGTAAGCGAAACAAGCAAAGTACAAAAACAAGAAGAAGGAAAAGTTGAAACGCACAAGCACTCCGTGGAGGCTATAACTCGATGCACCCTCGGCAAGGTGTCCAGGGGCTTCTTCCCTCACACTTGGTAGAACAACCTCGTTCAGCTACGAAGTAACGTTGCAACACGCGCCAAGGAGCGCCACTCTCATATCTCGTCGCCAGAAATACGCGTCGGACAGGAAGAGCGCGCAAATGTGGAAGCGGCCGAGCGGGAATTGGCCAAATGCGAGCAAGGCGTCTGCACATCGTTAATCAAACGGTCCAGCTTCCTCTCTATTCCCACGGTTGTGCTTTGCATGAGCGTGACCATACGGCCGTGCTCCTTGTGGCACATATACACGAGACGACCGGATAGACAGATAGATAGATAGATAGATAGATAGATAGATAGATAGATAGATAGATAGATAGATAGATAGATAGATAGATAGATAGATAGATAGATAGATAGATAGATAGATAGATAGATAGATAGATAGATAGATAGATAGATAGATAGATAGATAGATAGATAGATAGATAGATAGATAGATAGATAGATAGATAGATAGATAGATAGATGATTGATTTATTGATATGTGGAGCTTAACGTCCCAAAACCACCATATGATTATGAGAGACGCCGTTGTGGAGGGCTCCGGAAATTTCGACCACCTGATGTTCCTTAACGTGCACCCAAATCTGAGCACACGGGCCTACAACATTTCCAACTCCATCGGAAATGCAGCCGCCGCAGCCGGGATTCGATCCCACGACCTGCTGGTCAGCAGCCGAGTACCTTAGCCACTAGACAACCGCGGCGGGGCAAGAGTTGGTGCCATCAGCACTCGGTGTTCCCAGGTGGTCTCCCTCCCCAGTACTGACCGAGCCGAATGCTGCTTAGCTTCGGTGATCGGACGAGAACCGGTGAATTCAGCATGGTATGGCCGATGACTACATAGAGGGAAAGAGAAAGGCAAAGGAGAGGCAGGCGTTTAACCAGGTGGCACCCGTTTTTCTACCTAACAAGGGTGATAAATAAAGGAAGGAAAAGAATAGACAAACGACAATATTAGAAACTGTTGGGATTTTGCATCCCAAAGTCCTGTCAAGGATATGAGGGACCCTGTAATGGAGGTCTTCGGGAACTTCGGCCATCTCGTGTTCTTTAACGTGCACTTACACCGCACATTACACGTATGGGCTTCTAGCTTGTCGCCTCCGTCTAAATGCAACCGCCGCGGCCGGAATCCAACCCGCAATCTTCGGGTCACCAGTTAGAACAGAGAACGGAAGGAGGGAAGAAAGGACATTATAGAGCGCAGGTGTATGTTATTGGTTAGCAAGATCACGTGGTGTCGTACATCAGCCGTAAATCATTTCGAGATTCATTGTCATTATTTTGCTTTATATCTTTCATTATTCACTTCCCGCCGTGGTACAGGTACGTGTTCTCGAGGAACTGTCTGAAATAAGCACACGTTCGACGGTGGAAGATATGAAGATAAGCGCAGCACACATTGCGCTGACCGCGTTGCGATGATCTCCACCGTGCACGCGTGTTAGGCTCAGCAGCTTTGTCACTTGCTCTTAGAGCCAGTGTTAAGCGCTCTTTTCATTCCATCTTGTCTTTCTTGCACTCTACACGTAGAAGCGCGACGTTTAGAAAACTGTCCCGACCGGGCGACGCCTAGCGGAGTCGCGATCACTGCTGGCCGCGCGGGCGTGCCCGAAATATTAAGCGAGCTCCAGTCTCCGCTGGCCGCGGATTGTTAATGCCGGATGCGTGTTATTTCTCACCCTCGTGGACTTGGGCAACCGCTACGTAGAAACACCCTTCTGGGCCAATTCCTGCCCTCCTTTTTTCGTGGAAAAAAAATTAAAAGGCGGGCGTCGGCGCATTCGAAATGATGCGCTTGTTGGTTGGAAGCGTCCGGACCCCGCAAGGAACGGAACGAGATCCAGTCGCAGCGTGTGCTTTTTCTCGTTCAACAGGTTCTGCAAACAAAAAACGATCGAAGATTTGGGAAACGGAATATCCGTGGCAGCAGCTTCGGGTCATCTGTCTACGTCGCCCATTCTGATTCCGTCCTTCGTTACGCTTCGATGGCGCGCAAATCCCCTACATACGTACACTATACGTTGCAGTGGCGTTCAAAACGCTCAAGGCATTGGTACTTAGGTTACCGACCATCCCGGCCGTAATTCGATCATATCTGCCAATCTCATCAGAGGACTCCCTCGTTAATCTATTCAGGCACACAAGCGTGAACTAGATTGGAGAAGGCTCACACACAGGGTGCCCTGCAGGCGCTCAGTTACACATGGCCATTGCTTCAATCCGTTTGTTCAGACATACAGTCAGGTTGTACAGACGCTCAGCAGCCGAGTTGTGTAATCAGCAAGGCTACCGCAGCTACGGTACCAGCAAATAGACTAAAAGAGGCAGAGAAATTCCTTTACATTAAAAGAAAGTTCCCTTACATTGTCTTGCATTTCATTCGAAAACAAAGCGAGAAGTAATCCTCTTGAACAACAAAAAAGAACAAAAAATACGGGACCAATAATCATGGTCGTTTCGGCCAACCACCATCCAGGGTTCGCGCTAACGCAGTCATATATGCGCGCGCGGTAAAGTGACGTCAGCGACGGAATATTGCGCGACCGTCACGCAAGACCACTCTCGTGAGGCAGGTTCTACACAACGCGACCATGGAACAACATTAAAGAGGCACGGATGAATGATCTGTCCGGACTCGAACGAAGTATCTTGTAGCACGTATACACGCGAGAGAAGGGGAATGAGGAAGGAATACAAGAGCGATTGATTCACGGCATTTTACCCCTGCGCGCGCACGCTTTCTGCGATAAAACATTGCACAAGACGCCTTCGAACAGAAAAATTCCCCTGGTGCGTAAAAATACAGCGTTGGCGAAAGAGTTCGGAAGGCGGTGATCAGTCGACGCCAACGGACCCGGCGAGACAGAGCTTGAACGTGTGGCGCCGGTTGCTTCGGCGACGGGAAGACCTCGGAGACATAAAGGCACTCGCACAACGAAGAAGGGGGGGGGGGGGGGGGGGAGAGATACACACTAATTCTACTCCATTCATTGACTCGCTCAGACCTTTGAGGATATTTTTTTAATGCGTGTGCAGGTTTATGGCTACCCATGTATTGTGACGATAATGGCGACCAAGGCTAGCCATAACGCCGCATTCCAACAATTGATTGATTGATTGATTGATTGATTGATTGATTGATTGACTGATTGATTGATTGTCGAATAATTATTTGATTGATAGGTTGATTGATTGATTAATTAATTGATTGATTGATTGATTGATTGATTGATTGATTGATTGATTGATTGATTGATTGATTGATTGATTGATTGATTGATATGTGGTGTTTAACATCCCAAAAACACCATATGATTATGAGAGGCGCCGTAGTGAAGGGCTCCAGAATATCGACCACCTGGGGTTCTTTAATGTGCACCCAAATCTGAGCACACTGGCCTATACAACGTTTCCGCCTCCATCGGAAATGCAGCCGCTGCAGCCGGGATTCGATCCCGCGACCTGTGGGTCAGCAGCCGAGTACGAATCGAAACAATCGTTTACGTCCTATACCTTTACTCCAGAAAGCGGGGACCAATGGCAGCGCACTTTGCGAGAACCTCGTCATCGCTTCATTGCAAGTCTTGCATACGTTTCGGAGCTCGTTTTCTTCCGGACTCTACATGCGGTGAAACTTTGTCCCCTATCCCTGCGCACGCATATGCTCGTAGAGAGTTTGCTTACGGAGAGGCTCGTTTTACGACTAACGCGCGGACTGTATCCGTGCACTTGCGTATAATGAGCTCATTATGAGGTATTAGGCCGCGCTCCCAAGCCTCAGCCTTGATATATATGTACGGCGATGAGTGCTGCCGGTCCGATAATGGCGCTTATGGTGGCACGAAATTACGTATAGGCGCATGTGTTTTGTAGAAGAAGACCTTGGAGCTGGATGAACGTTGCCGGCTGACGCAATCTAGTTAAAGTGAAAGATTGACGGTTTGCCACTAGTCTAGCAGTATGTAAGCGGTTATTTATTTATTTATTTATTTATTTATTTATTTATTTATTTATTCATTTATTTTGTGAAGAAGAAAGAGCGTCGTTGGCAAGCAACATCGCCACCGCTTGGGTACTGGGTGCTGGGCTTCGCTCGCTCGGCTCGTGCTGATCATCGCCGGCATCTGCTTGACCGTTGCTCTTGCACGATCGTGTTTCTTCGTAGGACCACCGTCGCAACAGTCGTCAATAAACCCTTTTTCAATTAGTGGAAGGTGCTGACATTCCCCGTCACCTGAACCTGGGTGCTGCCATTCGCCGTCGCCTGAACCTGGAGCTGCGCAACCGAACGCTACCTCCCATCATGGCTACCAACAACGCGCAACCTGGCTCTTCCACTCCATCCCCCAGCAACCCCGGCGTTCTTCGTTTGCGAGAGCCCAAGGTCTTTAGCGGAGCTGATGAGATCGACGTGGAAGACTGGTTCGCTAACTATGAACTGGTGAGCGCTAACAACAAGTGGGATGACGCGGACAAATTGACTTACGTCATCTTTTACCTCACTGACGTGGCCGAAATGTGGTATAACAACCACAAAAACGACATCACGACGTGGTCCATCTTTAAAACCTTGTTTGCTGACGTTTTTGGCCGACCCGCAGTCCGCAAGTCCAGAGCCGAACAACGCTTGCGGACTCGCGCACAAAAGCCAACGGAATCTTTCACCAGCTACATCGAAGACATTATTGGTCTTTGCAACCGTGTGAACACCACCATGCCCGAGTCGGAGAAGATTCAACACATCCTCAAAGGGATAAATGACGGTGCATATCAGCTGCTCCTGGCCCGTAATCCTGCCACCGTTGCGGAACTTGTCACTTTGTGTCAAAGTTTCGACGAGTTGAGCAAGCAGCGCGCCCTGACTCGCCCATTTTCCTCACACGCCGACTCGCTCTCCAGTCTCACTTCTGTTCCCGACCACTCACCAACCCTGCAAGAGATTAAAGACTTTGTGCGTGAAGAAGTAGCTCGGCAACTGTCGTTGATTCCCTTCACGCAGCAGCCGCCGTCCTCTCGTCTGCCCTCACCACTCCGCGACGTTATTGCCGAAGAGGTAGCTCAGGCTGTTCCCGTCGCTGCCCACCAGCAGCCTGTGGCCATGCCTGTTGCCCATGCAGCCCGCGGCTATGCAGCCCGTGGCCGCGCCCCTTACGTATGCCCAGGTGGTACGTAGCACACCCCGCCAGCAGCATTTGCCACACATGTCTTCAGTCGCTCTCCACTCCGCCCCATTTTCGACACCTTGGGCCGCACCACGAGTCAGCAATTCCTGGCGCACTCCTGACAATCGACCGATCTGCTACGCCTGCGGTACTCCAGGACACGTGGCACGATATTGTCGCCGTCGCTTCCAACCACTCCGCGACGCTACTCGGCCGTTACCGTATGACCCACAGCCCATGCACATACCTGCTCCCTATCCCTCAACGCAGTATGGATGCACTAACTTTCCTGAGTCTCGGTCACACCAGCCTCAAACTCACTCTCCCCGCTCCCCATCTCCTCGCAGGCGATCACTGTCCCTAATGCGTCCTAGACCCGCTTCCTCCAACCGGGAAAACTGAACGCCGCAGTTCCAGAGGCAAGAACT
Organism: Rhipicephalus annulatus; assembly: GCA_013436015.1. Taxonomy (NCBI): domain Eukaryota; kingdom Metazoa; phylum Arthropoda; class Arachnida; order Ixodida; family Ixodidae; genus Rhipicephalus; species Rhipicephalus annulatus. Next base: position 264,569 of record WOVY01014596.1, on the reverse strand, counting down.
GCGCCGTCGTCGAAATGCTCAAGTCCTCGCACTTCACCAGCTAACGTCGTCGCTATATCTGTCGATGGTGTTTCTACCTTTGCCCTCGTCGACACAGGTGCAGCCGTTTCTGTTATAGCCGCCCAGCTCTGCCGCTCCCTACGCAAAGTGACCACGCCGCTCTCTGGACTATCGCTTCGTACAGCTAGCGCACAACAAGTTCGACCTCTTGGCACCTGTACGGCCCACATATTCATCCAAGGCTCTATGTACGTTGTCGAGTTCATCGTCCTTTCGGAGTGCTCGCATGACGTTATCCTCGGGTGGGACTTTCTGTCAAATCATCATGCCATCATCGACTGCGCACGCGCTGAAGTTCAATTTTCGCACCTGCGTGACGAACCTTTGCACGAAACCCTTGAGCGGTCGCCAAAACTTGTCGTGCGTGAGGACACTGAAATTCCGCCAGCCTCTCTTGCCGTTGTCCCGGTTTGCTGCGATGACTATAACGATGCTACAGTAATGTTTACACCTTCCGACATTTTCATGAGCCGCAGAGCCGTTTCCTTGCCTTTCGCTACACTCGACGTCACTGCGGGCCGAAGCAATATTTTCGTCCACAACCCCCTTTCTGCACCGCTTACGCTACTTGCCGGCGAATGTCTCGGTCGAGTGGAGTACCTCGATTCCTGTTTATTCCTTAACATGCCAGACGAATCGTGCAGTAGCGCCTCGACCGAACTTCATGCCCTTTCCCCACTGGAGTGCTCATCGAGTGACACCTTCTCGAGTTCCATCGCCGACACCTTAAGTGCCCATGAACGCGCCGAGCTTCTTAATCTCCTCCAGCACTTCGCGAATTCATTCGACGTTTCTCAGCCGCAATTGGGTCGGACTTCCGCAGTGCACCACTACATTGACACCGGTTCGCACCAGCCATTGCGTCAAAGACCGTACCGTGTCTCGGCTGCAGAACATCACGTCATCAACGACCAGGTCGAAGAGATGCTACGCCGTCGCGTTATTCGACCATCGCACAGTCCTTGGGCATCTCCTGTCGTTCTAGTTCGAAAAAAAGATGGATCGATTCGATTTTACGTCGACTACAGGCGATTAAACAAGGTGACGCGGAAAGACGTCTATCCATTACCGCGCATAGACGACGCCCTTGACAGCCTACAAGGAGCCGAATTCTTCTCCTCCTTAGACTTACGATCTGGATACTGGCAGGTTCCTATGGCAGAAGCTGATCGCCAGAAAACTGCGTTCATTACACCAGATGGCCTGTACGAATTTAACGTAATGCCATTTGGTCTTTGTAATGCTCCTGCCACGTTTGAACGGCTCATGGACAACACACTGCGTGGACTGAAGTGGTCTGTGTGTCTATGCTACCTCGACGACATTGTCGTTTTCTCTCCCGATTTTCCTACGCATCTGCTTCGGCTCCAACTGGTTCTGACGTGTTTAACTAACGCTGGGCTCCAACTGAACCTCAAAAAATGCCGCTTCGCCGCGCGAGAGCTGTCCATCTTAGGGCACATCGTCTCCAAGCATGGTGTTCGACCCGACCCTGCAAAACTGCGAGCAGTCGCTGAGTTCCCGAAACCTACTACACTGAAAGAATTACGCAGTTTTGTCGGACTATGTTCGTACTTCCGGCGCTACGTGCGAAATTTTTCATCGATCATGTCACCACTGACCAACCTCCTACGCGGTGATGCAGACCTTTCATCCTGGTCTTCTGACTGCGACGTCGCGTTTGCCACGCTCCGTAGTCTGCTAACATCTCCTCCAATTCTTCGGCATTTCGACCCAACAGCTGCAACGGAAGTTCACACAGACGCTAGTGGGGTTGGTCTAGGCGCCGTCCTCGCCCAACGCAAGCCGGGCTACTCCGAATACGTCGTCGCTTATGCGAGTCGCACACTTACTAAAGCTGAGGCCAATTACAGCGTCACTGAAAAAGAGTGCTTGGCGCTAGTGTGGGCGCTTCGCAAGTTCAGCCCTTATTTGTACGGTCGCCCATTCGACCTGGTAACGGACCACCATGCACTTTGTTGGCTCGCCACATTGAAAGACCCTTCTGGCCGCCTAGCTCGGTGGGCACTGCAAATCCAGGAGTACGACATTCGTGTCATCTATCGCAGCGGACGCAAGCATTCTGACGCCGACGCCCTGTCGCGTTCGCCTTTACCTCCCGACTCGGCCTGCGGAACCACTGGTATCTCCATCGCATCTCTCGACCTCGACTCCTTTACCAGTGAACAACACATGGACCCGTGGATCGCTTCTCTTTTTAACTGTCTTTCTGGATCGTCAACCACTGCGGTACCACGATCTCTCCGACGTCAAGCTGCTCATTTCGCCATTCGTGATCGGCTACTACACCGACGCAACTACGCCCCCGAAGGTCGTAAGTGGCTCTTGGTTGTCCCGCGCAGCTTGCGATCACAAATCTGCGCCTCCTTTCACGACGATCCCCAATGTGGTCATGCCGGAGTTTTCAAAACTTACGAACGCATTCGCCATCGCTTCTACTGGCGCGGAATGTATAATTTCGTTCGAAAATTCGTTATGGGCTGTCCTGACTGTCAACGTCGCAAATCACCGCCTTTCCACTCGTCCAATGCGCTTCAACCGCTTCCGTGCCCTGCGAAACCTTTCGATCGGATCGGAATTGATCTCTATGGCCCTCTACCGACAACATCAGATGAAAATCGGTGGATTATAGTCGCTGTGGACCATTTAACACGCTACGCTGAGACCGCCGCCCTTCCAAGTGCCACTGCGCGGGACGTAGCATCCTTCATCCTTCATCGCTTCATATTACGACATGGTGCACCTCGAGAACTACTAAGCGATCGAGGTCGAGCCTTCCTATCAGAAGTCGTCACGTCTCTGCTTTCTGAATGCCATGTTGTTCATCGCAAGACCACGGCATACCACCCGCAGACTAACGGGCTCACGGAAAGATTTAACCGCACCCTTGGCGATATGCTCGCCATGTATGTGACATCCGATCATACTAACTGGGATCGCATTCTTCCATTCATTACGTTCGCATATAACACCGCGGCACAATCTACCACTGGATTTTCACCTTTCTTTCTTCTTTATGGACGCGAACCATCCCACACCATCGATACTCTCCTTCCATACCGTCCTGACGCATCCGAATGCCCATCTGTGTCCGAAGCTGCCCGAAATGCGGAAGAGTGTCGTGAACTCGCACGCACCTTTACGTCTCGAGAACAACAGCGCCAGAAAGAAAACAACGTCGACTCTTCACAAAGCCCCAGCTATTCCCCGGGATCACTTGTATGGCTGGCTGTTCCTTACCAAACCCCCGGCATTTCCTCAAAACTCGTTCCAAAGTACGAGGGCCCATACCGCGTTTTGGAGCAAACCTCGCCGGTGAATTTTCTCATCGAGCCACTTTCCCCATCTGACGACATGCGCCGGCGTGGACGTGACATCGTCCACGTCGCCCGCCTTAAGCCATATTATAGCCCTCTGCCTCCAGACTCTTAGGTCGCCAGGATGGCTCTTTTTCGGCGGGGGCAAATTGTGAAGAAGAAAGAGCGTCGTTGGCAAGCAACATCGCCACCGCTTGGGTACTGGGTGCTGGGCTTCGCTCACTCGGCTCGTGCTGATCATCGCCGGCATCTGCTTGACCGTTGCTCTTGCACGATCGTGTTTCTTCGTAGGACCACCGTCGCAACAGTCGTCAATAAACCCTTTTTCAATTTATTTACATTACCCTCCGGGCCCATAAAGGCGTTACAGAGGGGGTGGGTAATATAACAAAAATGCAGCAATAACGGAACACAATAATACAACCAATTAATTAGAATACATGTTCAAACAATATTCAGTTATTAGAGGCTTAAGATATGATCGGTTAGTACAGTGTTGAAGGATGATACGTCCTCAATGGAGGCGATGGAGGGGAGAAGGTGGTTCCACTCGGCACTGGTCTTTGGCAGAAAGGAGTCTGAAAAAACGTTAGTACGGCAGAAAGGAATAAAAACTTTATACTGATGATCAAGACGTGACGATATGTATAAAGGTTGCGAGATGAGTTCCTGTTTAAGGGAAATATTTTGGTAAAGGATTTTGTGCAAAAGGCATAGACGAGAATTTTTTCTTCGAATTTGCAAATCAATTAGTCCCAGGTGCCAATTAGTCCAAGGTTATCCAATCAATCCTAGGATTGATTGGATAAAACTTTATTTTGGTCCTGAGAAGACGCAGGGGAGACCCCGCGCCACCCGGCTAATCCCACGTTGGGACCGTCAAGCCGAGCTTCGCGGCCCGTTCACGGCCACTCTGGACGGCCAGGGTTTGATCGTGAAGTTCGGGGCTGCGTAAGAGCGCAGCCCACCTGTCCTCGCTGAAGCGGAGCCGATGACTTCACATTCTCACAACACATGGTTTAATGTCGCTAATACCCACGGGCAGGACAATCCGCACTTGAATACTGTTCAGGGTACGTGGCATAAAGAACTGCAGTGTTAGGATACGGACTGGCTTGCAAAACTCTAGAGGTAACTGCACGGTCAATTCTCTTTTTTTCTGACCTCACGCCCTTCAGACTGGAGTGCAGGAGCAGCATGTTGTGCGTATAAAATAGCACTGATTCGTTGATCACCTTATTAACCAAGTGGCTGCGAGTTCATTTAGAACTATACATGGAAACGAGTGTCTGTGGATGTTTTGTTGTGTCTAGCAACGGACTGTTTACTTTGATTTTCCAAATGTGTAGAGTCAGCTTCGAAAATTGAGAGACTCAAGCTTCGCCTTTAAGAGTTGAACGCGATAGCGATATTCTGTTCCTAGTAAGTACTTGAAACATTTAGTGCATAAAATCTTTTCGAACTTGATATGCACCCACTACGTGGTCTTAAGGGTGCAGTGACCTGTGTGCCTTTTGTCAGTGGGTAACTGGCTTTAAACTATGAAGTCATTGCGATAATACCGATTTCTGACGCCCGATGGTACTTTAAGCTTGTACCACGCATTATTACGGCAACATCTCATGTTGTATTGTGAAGCGTGTCGTACAGGACGCGCGTGTTTTGTAAAGCATGAAAGTTAGTTTCACTGCATTTCAAAATAGAGGAAGTTATTTTTACTCTGTATTCTCAAGCACAGATGTGGCTGTGGGGAAGAACACCTGCTTCACTCGTAAAGAACCCGGTTTGAACTCAACATAGACGTAGAGCTTCTTTTACTTACTTTATTTGCATTTTTCTTGATCTTTGGGGGGGGGGGGGGTAACGCAGAGATGGCTTATTTTTCGGTCACGCAAAGCTGATGATTTTTTTTTTCGCTCACAACCAATGACGCCGACGCCGGAATTTCTGCCAAACTAGCTCTTCCACGCTGTCGCGCTAATATATGGAACGTAGTGTCAAAGGTTAAAGCCAGATGCTAAAGTACTCGCACTAGCCTATTCACACCGATCTTACTGCAAGCGTCAGGTTAGTGTTCTTGATGTCGGGGAGCTGCACCTAGAATGGCTCAGTGCCAAGATCGAAGTGATGAACATTTATCGTGGCACAAACAGAGACATCACGTAAAAGCTCTACTGCATAAGAGCAGGCCCTAACCAACAATCAGGCCCCGCCGCGGTGGTCTAGCGGCTGAGGTACTCGGCTGCTGACCCGCGGATCACGGGTTCAAATCCCGGCTGCGGCGGCTGCAATCCCGATGGAGGCGGAAATGTTGTAGGCCCGTGTGCTCAGATTTGGGTGCACGTTAAAGAACCACAGGTGGTCGAAATTTCCGGAGCCCTCCACTACGGCGTCTCTTCTAATCATATATATATAGCGGTTTTGGGACGTTAAACCCCACATATCAGTCAATTAATTAACCAACCACCAGCCTCCTGGTTTCATTATAATCGTACTATGTTCCTAGATTGCGGACAACGTATTCCCTGCCACGAGTCAATACGGTCACCTACGGCCGTTGGCCATTGAGAGCCCATAAACCTTTCAGTAACGCAGTTTTCTTGTAAACAGTCAAAATAAGTCCTTGCGAAAGGAAGCATTGGGATGCATGCAGCAGCAGGATGCGAGAGAAACCACGTCGATTCGGTCGCACCTTCAATCAATCAATCAATCAATCAATTTATTATCATGTCATAAAGTATGTTACAGGGAGTAAAATATACAGAAGAGGGTCCCAAAGTACAAGACTGCAACGGGACTTCCACCAGTAGCTGCTGGTCCTTCCACCAGTAGCTGCTGCCACGCTGCACGCTTCTCGTGGGAATCGATCGTACAGGACGGGACATCTTCGAAACGTTGTATGTTTGGCGAAGAAGGGGTCAGGGTGAAATGCGGCGTTTTAAGGTCGCGCCTCGCCGCGATGACGACGCTGCTCCCGAGCCGAAGGTCGCTACCGGGTGAATCGGATCTCGCCTACTACATTTGTATCCTGCGGTACATATATGATCGATCGCTTAATCGAGCCCCGACGTAATCACCGGGGGCTTCTTTAAGCTGCGTGCATGTGACGCGAACCGGTTACTTTTATTGCCATGGGCAACATCCCCTTCAGTCACGAATTACGATGCGCTCTCGGAAACGGGTCAACTTCGCCTGGCATAATACCAAGGTACCCATTCAAAGCAAGAAAACGAGGCAACGAGTAGTCTTGTGTGAGTTTTAGGAATTAAAGTCAATGAGTGTGTAACTGATTATTTAATTATTCTACCGCCAGTCAGCTTCCGTAATTGCAGAAAAAGAGTGCACTTTGATTGATTGATTGGTTGATTGATTGATTGATTGATTGATTGATTCGTGGAGTTTAACGTCCCAAAACCACCATATGATTATGAGAGACGCCATATAGTGGAGGGCTCCAGAAATTTCGACCACCTGGGGTTCTTTAACGTGCACTCAAATCTAAGTACACGGGCCCACAACATTTCCGCCTCCATCGAAAATGCAGCTGCCACAGCCAAGATTTGATCCCGCGACCTGCGGGTCAGCAGCCGAGTACCTTAGCCGCTAGACCACCGCGGCGGGGCATCCTCTGCAGCAATACGCAGCATAATGAACTTAAATGATCGCCAGTTGTACACTCGGGAGGCCCGCACGAATGTGCCAACTAAGTTTCAAGCAATTTGATGACACACGCGGGGCGTTACGTGATTGAAGGTGGCACGTATATACCGTGACTGAAAAGATTATACAACGTGAAACACGGACGTCGGCCGATCCCTACCGCTTTCTGTGCACGAAAGGCGTGAACAGTTCTCGTGTGTATCTAACGGTACAGCTTGGACTGAAAATGGCGCTGGCACTAAGCAACAACTACGCAAGAGAGAACATTGATGATATCTTGGGAGGGCACAAGCGCCTTAACGTCAGACGAACAAGTATAGACGTACGCGCGAAGCGGGGTGCAAGGGGGGGGGGGGGGAGTCCAAAAGAGGGTATCTGCGCCATACTTTTTCTGAGTCAAATTGCTCAAGTCATTGGACAGATTCAGTTGAGCGTCCGCAACAGCTTTGCGGACGCAGCTTGCCATAGGAAATGGCTGGCAGGCTGCATCCGCAGAGCCGCTCGGTAGCCTAACTAAATCTGTCTATTATCTATAGAAAGGAGTGTCATGCGGCCAAGGAGGTTTTTTGACAGTAGTGCAGCAGAAGGCCCCTCATATCTCATTCAAAAAAAAAAAACTGCTTGCTTGCCATTTCTACTCCCAGCTAGCAGGAATTGTGGTGAGCACGCCATTATCGCTTCATGCTCATTTTTTTTATTTATTGTGCAGCATGGACCTGATCAGAAAGAGGAGTAGTGGGGGATGCTGCAGTTAAACATGCCCCTCTACCCCACCCCCCTGCGCACGCCTATTCGAACAAAACATGGAAGCAAATAGATTGACCGAAATACAGGAGCACAAAAGATCCACTTAAATACTTAACAGCGGTGGAAGAAAAAGGAGCTACAGACGAACCATCTAGCCATGCGCATGGCTAGACAGCGTCTATTCCCGTTATTCATTGACACGCCTGAAAGCCATCAAGCTTACTGTTTGCGTGTAACATTTCCCAGTTAAGCCCGATAAGTGTGGACTGGCTTACGCACATGGCAGCTGTGATGTGCCACGCCTCAGCGATTGAGAGTCCAACCTAAAGGTGCTGGCTTAGCGCGAACCTTAAGAAACGGGAGATCGGATTGCGCAGAGTGTGACACGGTCACCGCTATTCCTCCTTGACTAGAACGAAAAATCTTGGTTGGTTGGCCTTATCAGTGCGTTATACGATGGCTGCCCGCAAAAGCTAGGCGTACACAGCTTTGCGCTTAATTGCCTTGTTTCAGCGGTTGTTGGTAGTTTAATGCGTCGCAGTTTACCAATTACTCATCGCTGAACGTCACTGCGATCGTAGCAATGTTTAGGAAGGCGTTCGTGCTTTTTTTTGTTTTATTTCTCGCGCGATAAGATTGGCATAATGCCTCCTTTGTCTAGATACATTTTATGTTGCCATCAGTTTACCTTTTTTCTTCAGCAAAGTGAAGTTGTTGATTCACAGATCTTAAGAAAACGAAATTTATTGGTGCACACGCTTCCCCATCTCCTCTTAGTGGCTCAACATCCCGAAAGAAAGTTCTCCGACATATGGACGCTTTTGCCCATGAGAAAACTACATAAGACCATAAAGGGGCGGCAAAAGTGTATGAAATTGCCCTAATTGATTTAAACAATCTATGGATACGTTTTATGTTGCCATCAGTTTACCTCTTTTCTTCAGCAAAGTGAAGTTGTTGATTCACAGATCTTAAGAAAACGAAATTTATTGGTGCACACGCTTCCCCATCTCCTCTTAGTGGCTCAACATCCCGAAAGAAAGTTCTCCGACATATGGACGCTTTTGCCCATGAGAAAACTACATAAGACCATAAAGGGGCGGCAAAAGTGTACGAAATTGTCCTAACTGATTTAAACAATCTATGGAATATTGTAGAAGACAGAAAATCGAAGTGGACAACCTAAGCCCTGACTTTGTCAGCTATATATGTTGACTGGCTATCAATTCGACATACCAGTCAATAATCAGAGCCAGCTTTATCAGTAATAATGTTATATGAGCCAAACTTACGTCCCATAACCACGACATGATCACGAGATACGCCGTAGTGAATGGCTCCGTAAATTTTGACCATCTGCAGTTCTTTAACGTGCAATGGCATCGCACAGTACACGAATTCTCTTGAATTGCGCCACCATCGAAATGTGACCGCCATGACCGGTGTCCAACCCGCAACTTCTGGGTCAACAGCCGAGCTATACATCACCACGGCAGCATCGCATGCAGTCGGTCCCGCGTTGTCATGTCTTCTGTGCTGTTTCACTTACGATGGTTTTCACACCAGGATCCCATCCGTGTCCAGTAACTCTAGCTCGAGTTTTTTGTTGTTGTTTTTTAATACACAAAGGACAAAACAAGGCGTTCGAGATGTGTTACGTTTAAACTGGGCAAGGCTATTTTTTGTTTCTTTAATATAAACCAAGGAGACAACGCGTATCATCTGATAAACCAGATTCGCTTTCTATAGAAGATTGCGCTAGCGGCTTCATCGTCAGTCGTGACCGGAAGGTGTCTAGCTGGGCAGGTGGACCGGTATTTAACATTGACAATGCGTTTTGTTTCCTGAAATTTAAACCATTCTCAAACCCATGCTATATTACGCATACTGCTTTGAATAATGAGACATACTCGAAGCCTTATATTATTATTATTATTATTATTACTGTTATTATTATTATTATTATTATTATTATTATTATTATTATTATTATTATTATTATTATTATTATTATTATTATTATTATTATTATTATTATTATTATTATTATTATTATTATTATTATTTGCATACACAAGGACACAGAGGAAAGAGGGAGAGAACAAGCTGGCAACTGCCACCTGGAGAGGCACAACGCCTGCTCACTCTTTCGGGAGGAGGGAAGAAACAGAGGAAACAAATATTAGAGGGGAGAAAGAGGAAAGAAGATTAGAAAGGGGAACAAATGACGAAGATTTTGACAAGCATGAGTAATAAATAAATAAATAAATAAATAAATACCGTCTATAAACGGGTGGCCCGGTCCGTTTGATTCATAAATGTAAGGAGAGCTCGGTGGGCCTGGTCGCGTCGGGAAGCACTACCACTCGGAAAGAGGTAGTCGTCTATAGGGTCGCGCACTTAAGTCCAAGGAATTTATATTCCTTAATCAGCAAAGACCGCTGAGTAGCAAATATGGGACAGTGCACTACGAGATGCTCAAGTCTTTCGCAGGAGCCACGAGCTGCGCACAACGGGCTGTCCACAAGCCCTTGATAGTGTAATCGTTCACGCACCAGCACAGAGCCCACTCTTAGTTTGTACAACAGCACTCGGGAACTACGAGGCAAGCCACGGCCACGAACACGGGGAGGGAACAATCCATTCGCCACACGCTGGTCTGGGTGCTGCTTTAGGAGGTGTCGGCGTATAAGCAGACGAGCGTTGTCCATCGTACATAGAATTCCTGGACAGTCACAGCCATCATGGTTGCATGACGAAGCAAGGCGATCCACTTCTTCATTGCCCGCAATACCCACGTGCGAAGGTACCCACTGTGCAGCTAGGTATACCCCACGTGACAGAATATTGTTAATGGATTCCATGATGCTGCTCAGAATGGGGCTGTCGGTCTCCTTGCTGGTGAGTCTGTTAAGGGAACCACGAGAGTCGGTAAGGAGGACAACCTTCGATGCTGATAACTCTCCAAACATCAATCGCTGCTAGCTCGGCCGTCACCGACGATGAGGAGTGCAGTATTTTAAACAACCGCCTGATATCGGTTGAAGGGCAGAAGAAAGCTGCAGAAGCGCTCAGGCCATCGCTGCGTACAGAAGCGTCCGTAAATACCTTTGCATAGTCTTCGAAGTTTTCAAATAAGTGTGAATAAGCTGATTGGTATAGTTCCGAAACAGGTTGGTCACACTTTTTGCGTATTTCTGGAATTGACAGATGGGTAGGGAAGGCACATGGCCTGTGCTCTGTCGATGTTGGCCACTCAATAGTTTCGCCGGAATTTCCAGTAATGTCATTGAACAAAGCCGCCATTTTAACCATCCGAGAAAGTGGGCGCTGTAACAGCCTGTTAAGGAGTGTCTTGCCATGCGGGGCTCGGTTCAGACGCTCAATATGATGTAGCGCTCTCTGGTAAGCTTGCAGCTTTAGCGGCAACTGGTGTGCTTCAGTCAGTATATAGTGGGATGGATTGTGCTTCACGAGGTAAGCCAAACAGTACTCGGAGGGCAACACGTTGATCCCGTTCCAGCTGAGACATTAAAGCAGGCGATACATTCAAGACTGGCAAGGCATACATCACGCAAAAGAGTACAGCTGATTGGTAAACCTGTAGTGCCGTCTTCTGATCAATGTCCTCACCCCTAGCATTCAAGGCGGCTACATATACATACGTGAACAGGGACAGTGATTTTGGCCTCACAATTTTAACAGCAGGGTGCCAAGAAAGGCGATCATCGATGATTATACCCAGGTAGCGATGTTGGTGTACCCACTGTATCAGTGTGTCTCCGAGGTAAAGCCTGCTAAGGCTTGGACGAGCGTGTTGCCTTGGGTGATGCGCGATCGCAGCTGACTTCGCAGGTGAAACCTGCAGGCCAACTTCCACCAAGTATTTGGAAGTTGCATTCAGAGCTCGCTGCAATATAATACAAAGACGTGGACCATGGTGTGACGGACCACTGACCCAGAGTGCGATGTCATTAGCATAAATCGCTATGCCTATAGGAAAGTCACATTCCTGCGGTAATCGGCCTGGACGTCCAGCAAGTACGCTGTTAAAGAGAAGCGGTAACAAGACGCTGCCTTGCGGGACGCCACATTTAACAGCGTGAGGTTGACTCTGTACTTCTCCAATGCGCACTTTCATTCTGCGCTCAGATAGAAAATCACGGAGAAAGTGTAATAGACGACCTGAAATTCCTCCATTCATCAGTGCACAAATAATCCCCATATGTGGCACCGAGTCAAACGCTTGCTGTATGTCAAGAAATAGAACATACGCTGAATGTTTGTTTGCTCGAGCAGGTTCACGCGATGATATTAACATAGCGAACGGACAATTCATACACGGCCGAAAGAGTCAGAATTTTTATATTTACCGTTTATTTTATTTGGGGGGGGGGGGCAGAGTAGGATGTGAGTGCGCCCTTTATTTTGAAACAAAGCTGCTGACGAAGCACTCGCTTCAGTTCAACGAACCAGTAGCGAGTGCAATGAGTTTTCCTGACATTCCCTTCGGGTTATCTGAACGTAGAATTACGAAACTTTCTGGCGTTGGTTGATTTCTCCAAGGCACTGAGGTGCGCGACACTAAAGAGCGATTAACGCGATACCTAGACGCATAAATAACTACTACGGATGCATAACTGCGCGAAATTATGCTAATTTAGTGCTGTGTCTTAATCATTTCCCGCTCCTCACTTTCTGAATGGATGAAAAAACACCCTGGCACCGTTATCACCATTAAAATCCCGCAGTAGTGAGGCATGAACGTTCAGAAAGCAATGAGATTCAAGTCAAGGAACATGCGACCATTCTATTCCGACATCACTACTACTCCCGCTTCGTCACTGATTCGACTTGGGTACCACCTATACGTTGTCACCAGAATCGGTCGCGGTCGCGATTGTATGGATGATGGGATGGCGACCTAATCGTGCGGAATCAATCACTGCAGTATACCGGCTCTTTCGCGCTATTCACGAGAGGCAACTGCGCAGTGCCCCTTTCTGGCCATCGTTCCTAATTGCAAAACACTCTCGTTCGCTTCCTCGTCGTCTAGCAGGACCCGTCGAAGCATGGAGACAACGACCGTCGTTAGCGCACGCGCCAACACGTGGGGCAGCGGCGAAAAAAAAAAACAGGACACATAAGGAAGAAAAGTGGCAGTCACCTAGGCAAGGAAAGCAGGAAAACGAAGAAAGAAACACATAAAATGCGATAAAGTATAAATGAAGAAGACTAAGAAAGAAACCAAGTTAAAGCGTCCGAAACGAGGCCGGCACTCACGTGGAGAAGCATCGCCGTGGGGAGCATTTCTCTGTTGAGGGTTTGCCCGCCTTCGGCTGGCTGGGTGGCTGTGTGTGTGTGTGCACGGGTATCGGCGGGCGGCAAAGAGGAGTGTGCGTTAGCGCACGGCAGGCTGTCGCTGCTCACTCCGCTGGAGGGTGACGCTGGTCGGCGGAACGCTGCTGCCGCTGCTCAGCGATGTCCGAGCGTCGACTGGACCAGTGCGCTTTTTTTCCACCACGGACGGACGGCGGCGACAGCTCTCTCGGAAGGCACCGCCGCTCGCCCGGCTGCAAGGGAGGAGAGTGGTGTTGCCGAGAAAGGACGATGTGCCGGCGTGGTGGTAGTTGTAGCGAGCAGAAGAAAGGAGTCTGCCGCGACGTAAGAGCGCCGCGCGCGAAGTCGTTCATGACACAGCCGCCCGGCGCGAAGGTCGGGTCGGCCGATTCGCCCGCCCTTCCACGTTGATGCAGGTTCTCTCCCCCGTCGCTTTCTCTCTTCCGTCCTCCTCGAAACGACGACAAGCGAGCGCTGCGTCGTCACCGGGTCACGTTGCAAAACGTTCCGGCGTCAAACGCGACCGGCCAAACGACCCCAGCGGCGAAGTGTCGCGCGGGCTCTGTCCCGGCGCGGCTGTGTCCAAGCTGAGATATTCAGGCCCATATTCGCAAAACGCGTCCATTAAATGCGAAGCATTTCATGGCGAACTGCAAGTACTTTGAGCATCTATCTATCTATCTATCTATCTATCTATCTATCTATCTATCTATCTATCTATCTATCTAGATATCTATCTATCTAGATATCTATCTATCTATCTATCATCTAGCCGCCTACGTCTGGGTGATCTTGTGATCACACCTTTCACATCTAGATCACATCTACCCAGGAATGGCGAAAACAGACAGATCGCCTGAGCAGCGTTGGTCCAACCATTGCAAAGAATAAATGCGAGTCCCAGCAGAAAACGAACACCAGTATTTTGCGTTGCAATTAAGTATTCTACCACAGAGCCATGCCAGCTTTCGGAATTACTATTCAAATAGACCTTAATGTTTGTGTGAGAGAGAGAGATAGATGAAATCAAAACGCTGGAAGGTTAATCTGGTAAAAGTAACCGGTTCGCTACCCTGCGTAGAAGTGGCGAAAGAGGGGTTGTACAGGAGAATGTTCGTGAAACGTCAATTGTAGTAGTAGTGCTGTTGGGCTATCCAATTTTATAAACACTGCGTATGTGCTCCTGTGACACAGCCATCACGTCGAGTTAACGACAATCGGAGTTAGGCATCATCCGATGAAGTTCTTTTTCGTAACAATGTCCAAAGCTACTATCCCGGCGATCTCCAGCGCTTCATATCAACCCAGACGTGGTTTCTTTCGCTCCGTTAGAAACTGCTCGACACCAACGAAAATCTCGACCGTATCCGGATGAAGCTTCTCAGAAGCGTATGGGGACCTGAGGACTTCGGTGAGCACATTCATTTGCCCTGTCCTGCTGATCCTGTGCGACTAGTCGACTTTCAGCCAGCAAGGTTGTCGTTTAAGCCTAGTGTTTCCGAGCGGCCATACTCGCCTGAAGAAGAAGACGTGCTGGTGGCAGGTGCGAGCGTTTCATCTTAGCCATCTACTGGACTATCGCATACCACTTCCGTGCCAACTATGCAGCGGCAACGTGCAGCTGATGGTTCAACGATTCAAGGTGCAACGACCAACGACTGTACACTTCGTGATGAGAGTACGAACCAACGAGAGGTCATGCCGATAGACAGGGGTAACCCCATGGACGTTCACTCTTCTGGCGGTCCCGTGATTCCAGCAAAGCGAGGTCCTCCTGTCATTGTGCATCAACAAGATGCAATCGCATTGGAGCAACCACCGAAAAAAGGTAAGGGCCACCTCTGATAATGCCTCCACACTCTCCGCTTCTCAGTCTTACCCAACGCCCGCCCCTTCCCAATCTTATCGAGTTGACATACACCCCCTCTCGTGCTACGACATAACTTACCCACCAAACATGTTCAAAGGATCATTCACCATGCCCTTGAAACGAAGGGATACAAGGGTTCGCAGCATACAGATCGACCAACACGATTACTGTGCCCTTGGCATCTCTCAATGATGTGCAGAAACTATGCTCCTTAATATCTATACCACTGTCAGAAGATCAAGAGCTGCCTGTGCAGGGCTACTTTGCATCGGGCCCTAATATACAAAAGTGTGTTGTCTATGGCATTGACCCTGAATACTCTCCTGAGATAATATGTCGCAAATTATACTCCCCAACGTACAGGGTTCTTGCGGCCATATTCATGGGTAAAAGTCGTATTTTCTTAGTAACGGTACAGGGCCCCCAATGTATTCCGAGAAAATGTTACTACTATGGGTGCTTGTTGCGCTCCAAACCATATACATTCCTCGGGTAATTTTCTGTTACCATTGCTTTCAACGGGGACACATGCAGGCATTTAGCCCACAGCATACTATTGACCCAGAAAGTTCCACACCTGAGAGCCAACTACGATATCGATGTGGCCTATGTAAATCCGATGAGCACGACATGACAAGCATAAACTGTCTGACTAAACAGAAGGCCACAATGAGGCTACGAAAGGCTATACCCAAAAACAATATAGTAAGAACTAACAATCGCTTCGAAGTTCTTACTGAAGAGCTGGAGGTACTTACGGCAAAAGACACACAAGGCTCCGAGACACAACTGTACTATTCTGTGGTTAAATAAGGCAGACAGACTCAGACAATGAAACCAAAGTTGTCTGAACCAACGCTTGAATCAGATGATGGCCATGGTGATATTGACGCTCGTATAGAAGCACTGGCCAACGAAATTGAAAGACTACGCAAACGTAAAAAATTGGTCATTCTGAGGCGCCAAAAAACAGGACCTTCACGCAACGAATCACTTAGTGCACATTCCCCAGTTATGCCTGCAGTCCACAGGACACAACGGGCCAACCAATCTGTTTGGACAGCAGTTTTGGATCAGATTGCTCAACTGGCATCACTCATACAGAATTGCTTGCATCATGGCTAACTCTATGCAGCAGCTGCCACGTGACGAAACTCTTCAATGGAATTGTCGAGGCTGAAGCTCCAAGTTGGGAGAAATTAAAACCAAGCTTGAATACAACAACCTACATGTATGGGCACTACTTATTCAAAAGCATAATAAGCCGTGCTCCCTGTACAATTTTAATGGGTATCATAACCCGTCCATTACAGATAGGCGTGCTACGACTATGGGGTCAACTCCGGGAAAAGCCGCAGTGTATGTGTCATTGTGTGTTCCTCATACAAAGAATACTATGGCACCGTGGTGAAGTGGCAATCAAGAAGTTGTCGCTGTCCTGAACGACCATAGAAGACTCCTGTAATATACTAGTGTCTTTTTTATGCTAGACCACAGCACGCACTTAACTTCATGGGGATGGATAGCACATCTTCGTTCTACGTACCCGGGGATTCCTATCCTCGTAAATGTAGATTTCAATGCTCCACATTCAGATTGGGGATACAAGCACGACTCCCTACGGGGATGCCAGGTTAAAAACATCATGACTGATGCCACGTTTACTCTGTTGAACGATTACGCTGTGCCTACCTGCTCTGTACGTACATATGAAACGCACGCTCCAGATCCCACATGGTGGTTGGGTCCTGGGATGCCGCAATGGTGAGTGGAGCCGGATACATGGGGTAGTGACCATATGTCAATCGTTATTGGTTTACAAAGAAGATGCATGAGGAAAATTCGACGACGCGTATATCACGCATTGGGATAAATTTCGGGAATCATCAATTGATAATGTTCCTCCAGAGCCCACAGAATTTCTTCCCGCTTTGCAAGAACTGCTCCGCAGTAACACAGTCGTGACCACCATTGACGAAGAACAACCTCAATTGGACCTCGCTCTTTTGGGACTCTGGGCGAAGCGACACCAGGCGGAGCTGTATGCGTCGAGGAATCCAGATGTACCAGGTATCCGTGCACATGCCAACCATATTGCTGCAGAGGCGCGTCGGCACGAAAAGCAGCTTTTTCGACAGCGGTGGTATCAGTGATGTGAGAAACTTGGATCTGGCATTGGAAACTGAGCCTTTTGGTGTACGTTCCGGTCGATGGAACGCGGTCACAAGAAATTCGACCCTGCAGCGAGCGTTAGGTTATCGGTACAAAGTACGCCACAATGCAGAGCAAGCTGCAAGAACATTTTCCCCGAAGTATGATAGCGCATCTTCTATAACCTGCCCTAAAATCGACGAGCTTGACCGAAGTGCCAAATCCGATATATGCAGTCCTTTCGGCATAGCCGAACAAATAGCGGCAATTGAAACTTCTCGCCAAGGAACAGCACCTGGTCCCGACAGTATTCCTTACAAAGTTTTCAAGAACATGGAATGTGAAACTCTCGATGCACTTCTGCGGGCTATTAATAAAGTATGGGAGACTAGGGACGTCCCATCTGATTGGAAACAGTCAGTTGTCGTCCCGATTCCAAAACCCGGAAAGTCTCCAAATAACCTGCAATCCTTACGCCCAATTTCATTGACTGCTACTGTCGGCAAGCTTGCTGAAAAGATGCTGGCTACACGTGTTTCCTGGTGGCATGAACGACACAATAAGTACCATCCGGCTCAAATCGGGTTCTGTTTTCATTTTGGGACTGAAGACGGTCTTTCTATTTTGTCGGATGACATTTTACAAATTTCTCCACACAGCCACGCAGTGCGCACTGTTGTAGCAACGGACGTAACCAAAGTTTACGACACGATAAACCATGACGTCATTTTATCCAACCTTATCGAGCACGGATTTCTACTACGGGTAGTAAAATTTGTTTACTATATATTATATTTTCTTCACAACTGCACATTTGCGATAAGTGTAGATGGAAAGCCTGAAGGTTACTTCATGTCCAACAGAGCTGTCCCGCAAGGATCCGTTCTGGCTCCTCTCCTGTTCAACATTGCTGTAATAACTCTATCATGGCAACTTCACCGAATTCCAGGCGTGAGGTTCCTGATATACGCTGATGTTGTGACTTTAGGGTATGTGCATAAAGACGTCTCAAGACAAGCACAACAGCTTCAGAAAGCCCTTGATGTTCTTCAGAACTACACTCGGAACGCAGGGTTAGACATGTCCGCCCAAAAATCAAGCTATGTTCAGGTGGCTAACAAGGCAGGACACAGAAAAATCAAACAGTGTCCCTTTACATTTACACTAGGTGCAGTGACCATTCCTGAGGTTTCGGAGGTCCGCATTACTAGCTCTTGATATTCACCAGTCCGTCAGTGGAGTGCACTGGCTTCGCAAAGTCGGACAGGGTTTCACAAAAATACTTCATCTGATTCACCGCATTGCATCGAAAGCAGCTGGAGCTCGTACACATGTATCTCGACAGCTCGTCCACACAGTTCTTCAGCCAAGAATTCTATACCAGGCTTAATTTCAACGGTTCACTTTGGCACAGTTGGCACAGTTGAAGACTATTAACCGTGATGCTATGCGCACAATAGCAGTGTAGGCTGTCCACGTCCGCGGTGGCTGTCCACGTCCGATACGCCAAGTGCGCTAGCTTGTTCTAATCCTCGCGCCACTCGAGCTAGCATCCGCTGCGCGAGAGGCGCGGCGCGGTGATTGAGAAAATGATGATGATGATCATGCACTACAGGGCTCCCCCCCTAGCGCTTTGCGCGATTTGAAGTGGGTCTCTGGTGGGCGACACTGGGAGTTGCGCAGAGGACGAAGAAGTAAGCGTTCGGAAACTGTGTTTGCACACAAGTGGGTGACAGGATGACCAGCTGGGGCTAGCTGGGAGCGCACAGGGTGTCACGAGTGAGCATTGCAGGTAGAGATGCGTTCAGGGTGAGGTGACGACGGGTGCACAAAAGCCGATTTGGCCCCTGCGCGCGAAGCAATTAGAAGTGGCGTAGTGAAGTCTTGCAGACCACCCATCGACAAGCAACGGCTTTGACGGTGCTTTCGCGGGCGTGCACAGAACTGGTGCCGATATCGGTACGCAGGTGTCGTGACGTGAGTGGTATTTGAATATGAGTGGACTTGATCACTTATGTTGGCAGTGAGTAAGTAGGATTGTACACGTTGGGTAGAGGTGAATGACGTATGCGGCTTGTAAAAGGGTGTGCCTGCAGTCCAGTTACACGCCAGCTCGCCTACAGTTTCCGTCAAGAACTCAGTAGGAGGCGTGTCATGGGATCCAGCAGATATGGACTCTGGAGGAGGCTCAGTGGGCGTACCGTGACTTGGGGAAACACCTTCAGTAGTCGGCGTACGTCGGTTCGTGCGCAGGTCGGTATGGAAGATAGGTGCTTGTATGCCAGGCGTGAGATGTGCGGTCTGCTGTGACATAGGCAGACCAGGCACGTCGTCCTCAGGAGCGTCGGTCATAGTCGCAACATCTCGGAAGTTTAGTCGTGGTTGACAGCTTGTGGCTTCAACTTCGCCTGCTAGAGACTGTGAGGGCGAGGATGGTTGCTGCTGGCAGGACACGCAGATCATTGAGGTGAGTGAAAAGGCACCTTCGGACATTGTCGACACTGAAGCCTTTGCGACCGGGGGGTGAATAGCAGGCGTGTCGATGTCCGTAGTCATGGTAGACACCAGGGCGTTCGGTGATGTTGCCGTCGTAGCACCTGACGTGTCAGCCATGTTGTGAGCCATGGAGGTCGGCCGAGACGAGCCGGTAGTAAGCATGGCTGCAGTATCGTCGGCCGAGGACGATGAAAACACAAACCCCGTGGCTGACTGGTTGCCTTCAGCCCAAATGTCTAGAACCATGGCGGATGGGCAGTCGGGCGCAGGACACGCGTCGCTAGTGGTCAGACGAGAGGTTAAGTATCGTTTATTGGACGTTGTTGAAGGCGAAAGCTTCGAGGTCGGGAAGTCAATAACGGGCGAAAGGTCACCTGTGCCAGACTCCGAGGCGGGTGGCAAGGTGGTCGTCATGGAGTCTGGTGGGGCCACGGTGTCGCCTGCCGTCGCTCTCGTGGAAAACGTGCAGGTAGCAAGCGTGCCAGAAGGACCATCGGCCGAGAACTTCGAGAAAACGCACTTCGTGGTGGACAGGTTGTCGGCAGCAGGAACGACTTCAAGCACCTCGTCGGATCTGTGACCGGGTGCGAGGATCACTGCGCTAGTGGCCGGACCAAAGGTGGAGGGAGACGTTGTCGGGGAAGTTAGGTTGCGGCCAGATGAGAGCTTCGGGCCGGAGGGTCCAGCAGGCTGCGACGCAGGGAAAACCTGAAAGTCGCGGGTAAACGGCAGCGGGTGGTAGGTGAGGCCAAAGCTGGCAAGCACCGCAGAGCAGAGGTCATCGTAAGGCTGCTGGCTGGAGGTCGAAGTGGCAGAGTTATGACGCAACTCTACCGGAAGGGCGTCATGAAGAATGGCGTGCATCAGCGGCTGGTCCGTGACGCCATTCAGCGCAAGAACGACATCGAGCTGCATGAACCATACCTTGGGGTAGGTCGATTGGAACGGTGGCACTGGCGAGCAGAGTTGCGGGAACATGGCCGCGGGCCGTTCGGCGAAGGGCGTGTTCTCCGGGTCACCAATGTAGCGAGAGAGGAAGACGAGACGGCGGCCAACGTGGTCGTGTCTTCTCTCGCCACTTTATTCCACGCCTCAAACGGAGCCGCGGTGGCTGTCCACGTCCGATACGCCAAGTGCGCTAGCTTGTTCTAATCCTCGCGCCGCTCGAGCTAGCATCCGCTGCGCGAGAGGCGCGGCGCGGTGATTGAGAAAATGATGATGATGATCATGCACTACAGCAGCATTACCTCGCATCACTCCCTTACCAACTTTACAGGAGCACGCCCAGCTTAACACAATCGCAGAGCTAGTTTCGCAAAGAGAAGAGGCTCGTGAAATCAAAAGGCAACTTGTGCCAGTTGCTGCTACGTTGAATGCTCACTTTCAACGTAGCTCTCGCATCGACAACCTGCCCGAGTCTATGCCTCCCTGGGAACTCACCTTCATCACATCTAATAAAACAACAAAGTTACGGCGCTTCAATACATCCTCTACAATTGACGAACGCTCCATCATCGAGGCCCCATGCGCTAATACCTGCAAAGTAAATACAGATGCTGCGACGGAAGGACATCATTCCCGAGTACTACGCATAATTTTGTCAGTGGCCACCAGCGTTATCTATCTACGGAAGCCACTCCTCTTGTGATGGAACTTCAAGCCACACATGACGCAATCCAGGATGCCACCTCTAAGCTGCCTAGGAATAAGCAGATTGACGTATGCAATTATTCCTTAGGAGCTATTAAGGAGCTCAAGAAAGTAGACAAGTTGATGGAGATGTGCGAGGCGATTCATAAGATGAGCCATAATACAGCTACTTGCGTAAAAGTGCATTGGATTCAAGGCCATGCTGTGAACCCACACAACGCTGCTGACCAGCAGGTGTACTGCCCTCCAGACATGGACGTCCCAGCCATTCCCTTTCCAACTAAGCCATACCCGTAAAAATGTTCTCCGGCAGGATACACGTGCTCTCCTTCCACCGTGTGTCTGTTCTCTCTCCCCCCTCACCTTACTAGGGCGGAGGAAGTTGTGTTAGGAGGCTTCGGGCTGGGGTGGCCCCTACACCGTCTGTTATAATATCATGGAACTGGTCACATTTACGATTTTCTGATATGTGTCCGTATTGTCCCACTCCAGCGATGCCAGCAGATGCATACCACCTTATAAGGACATGTAAAGGTGTAGTGGTGGCGTGTGCTGCCGGTGAATGAACGACTAGACAACTTGAGTGCTCATCGGAACAAAAGCCCCTTTATTCCAACTTGCGCATGCTTATATACATAAACAACACTGTCGCCACCTGCGGCAGTGATCGTGGAACCGAAACCAAACAGACCAATATACAACACACTTCCTTCTTTAAAAACATCTATATGGATTAGTGATTTAGTAGTTTAGTGTGTTAGCACATATGCGAAAAAACGCTATACAAAAATACAACCTGTACAATGAATGTAACTATTTAGTGCTACAAAATCACACAATATACAAAAGGAATCCACGACACTAGATACGTCCGTTTCATTCACTTTAGCACAACTTCTCTTGCTACACCTTGTAGCCATAACGCTCTGGTGGTAGTCTCTTTCTTGGTTGTTGCACCCTGCGTTGTTGTGTGACTGCTCCTGGAGACTTGGCTGACTGCGTCGTAGCAGGGGACCCATGCGCCTGCGCTGCCGAAGGAGACATAGGTGCCTGCGCAGCGTACGCAGGAGACGTGGGTGCCTGCGCAGCCGAAGGAGAAGTAGGTGCATACAACAAAAGGGTTGCAGCCAGAACGCTCCCATCACTTCCTTCAAACCGGCCTTCGCTACAGCGACACAGCCAGTTACAACCGCTGTATACAACATTTCACAAGACACTATTTCACTTCATACGCAACACCGGCTTAACGGTGCACATTTAACAAACATACTCGCAAAAATAATATGACTTAAAGGGACATCTTTTTGTCGCAATTATATATATATATATATATATATATATATATATATATATAACCAGCCGTGAGCTGGTTATTTTTTAATCCACTTTTCTTTCTTCTTATTTCTATTCCATTGGTTCTAATAACTTCCCCTTTACATTCCTTGGCATTACTGTCTGTTAGATCTCATTAATATTGTGTTAAAACACGGAAAAACGAGCCCTTAGATATACACTTCTTTCCCATATATATATATATATATATATATATATATATATATATATATATATATATATTGAAATAACTTGCAGATAGCACATAAGAAAAGGATCGTATTTACTAACGTTTCGGCCGTGGCACGGCCTTCGTCAGAGTAAAAAACTTACTCTGACGAAGGCCGAAACGTTAGTAAATACGATCCTTTTCTTATGTGCTATCTGCAAGTTATTTCAATATAGGAAATACCCGGACCTGTCGTGCCTTCCCTTCAAGTTCTTATATATATATATATATATATATATATATATATATATATATATATATATATATATATATATATATATATATATATATATATATATATATATATATATATATATATATATATATAATCAGCTTACCGTTTCAGGTGTTGCTATTATTCGTTGTGCTGTTGGCATCGTTATGCAACTGCTAACAGCTGGTTTAGGAAACATATGCGTCTGTTTAACGAATGTCAGTGCGTGCATTTGTACCTTAGCGTCACTTCGCAACGTATCGCTCAATAGAAAAATTACAACACCTCCATTTTCCATCCGCATGCTTCGCATAACATGTGACGGGTACGCAGATTCTGTCGAATTTTTTCTCTTTTTTCATTTAAATGAGTTTGATGAGCGATTGGTATTTAGGTATGGTCCTGGCTGCTCTCTTTCTTTACGTAATAATTTTCATCGTGAAGTTATCAATAGCCTTAAAGCAATACAGAATTTACGCATGAAAATGTCCGTTCACAACAGAAATGCTCACACGTCAACAGTGTTCCCTCGTCTGCAATAATGCTCACAGACAAGAAACGTTGACGCTTTGTTGAATACTTTGTCATACTTGCGCTGGTAGAAGCTCGTAAGAGTGAAAACCGGCCAATAGCTAAAACGAACATAATGGTAGCAAAGGTCACCAACCAATCTGAGTTCGTATTCACGAAAACGCGTTACAGTAGACATTTTCATAAAAGAACATTCCAGCTAGTCATGGTGTGGCCGCGACATATCACTAGCGTAGCCAACTGACCAATAAGAAAATGCACTTTACTAAAGACAAAATGTATGAAAGCAGCCCCCATAGAAGTCCTTTCGAAAAAAATCTTCGAACCCAGAGGCCAAATTCGCAAAGCTTTTCGTACGTAAGCGCCCTTTCCCATTGGCCAGTCAGCACGTTTAATCTTATTGTTTCGGAGCAATGTTGTTATGGTTCATTCACTACAATGATAGGCTGAAGCATTCTCTCATGAGCACTCTTTAGCTTTGGGTGCTATTATGAAGATAAGAAGAGGGGCTCAATTTACAGTTTTTTTTTTCATCCGTAAGTCTTTTTTTTTCTGCATTGGCCAGCCATCTTGTATGATCGCTTGTTCGGTATTGAGATTCGTCAAAATTTGCCTTACAAAAAATTCTGCGCTCGTATTTACACCAACGTCTTACGACAGAACTGCTCGTAATAGAAAACTTAGGCCATTCCGTAAGCCCGACAAATCATCCCCTACGTCTACTGGCCAATGGCAAACAGTACTCACGAACGAAAGGTTTCCCGAATTCTACCCCTGTGTAGGAGCCGTAGCTGGTCCGCAAAGAATCCGAAGGGCCCGCGTCCATGTAAAGAAGCAGGGGTTGTTTTAATTAAGAGGTACATAAAAAGGCAGCGTTGAGCCTGCCCGCATGTTATATTACTTCTACGTTGCGAGTTCGAAATGATTGTAATGTGTCATCGTATGGCTTCATCGGAGATAAATTGGCTAATGGAGAGGTAGAACAAATCTTCCGCCATTGCTGTAAGTTTGGGGACGGCCTGTTGAATTAAGCAGGGCATAAACACTGTCCCATGTCGCCGAGAGTTCACGAAACTGGGGTACCTCACGAAAGTGAAAAATGGAGATCAGACATCTATATAATTTATAAATATGGTGGGCACTTCTTAAAATTTTGCATGCACCTATTCTTTCTCTCTGACCCTGCCATGCACCCCGCCGTGGTGGTCTGTTGGTTAAGGTGCTCGGCTGCTGACCCGCAGGTCGCGGGATCGAATCCCGGCTGCTACGGCTGCATTTTCGATGGTGGCGAAAATGCTGTAGCCCCGTGAGCTCAGATTTGCGTGTACGTTAAAGAAGTCCTGGTGGTCGAAACTTCCGGAGATTTGATATCACCAGAGCTGGATTATGCCGAAGATGATTGTGGCACGTGGTTTTAAAAAGTCTATGTTTCTTTCTTTCTGTTGCTTAAAGAAATCACTTTTAAAAATTGCTAATTTCCTTATATTTGTTCATATGTTCGGCATAGTCTCTCTTAATTTTTAATTTGTGTAAGAGCGCGAAAACGATAATGCACGATGACAGAGAGTTGGCGGCCATCAGTATTTTTTCTCTGTCATCACCCACTTAATTTTTTTCCCCTCTGCTACAAGAGTTGCAATGGTTAGCTAGCCCAACACGACAAAACGCTGTGTTTTTTTTTTTTCTTCACCGCACTGCACGTCTTGGCAAAAACGTATTAGTTGTATCACTCGATGGGCGAAAATATTTCCCAACGGCAGTTATTGATGCGACGCGACGGCGCCTCAGGCACGTTTCTCGCAGGTTTCCACGGGGCAGTGTTTACCAACTGTTTACCGAATCCTATGTCAGTGGCCTTGTACCTCGCATTAAGCGGCATCACGACCGCCGTAGGTCGGTGCATACGATGTTGAGCTTCGGAGGTCGCGGATTTGAAGATGGCTAAATGCGAAAATGCTCGCGCGCTTGGATTTATCTGGACGTTCGAGATCCCCGAGTGGACAAAATTAGCACAGAGACTTCACTTTGAGGCGCTAATAGTTAAATCCAGCTTTTGACACGCTTACTTTTTTTTTCTCAAACAGCGTGTTGTGCTTGGCATGGCCGCGGAGAGTCAAGTATCGCCTCCGTAAGTTTCAACACAAGCTTGGTACTACATCGTGTTTCGTTCCGTTATAACGTCAAGACGATGCTATAGTCCTCTCTAGCGCATTTCAGAAAGGCTTGTCATTCTGAACTGTACTTCTTGGGAAAGAAGAAAACAAGAGAGAAAGCAAACAGGTTAGCCAGAATGCCCTGTTGGCTACCCTACGCTAAGGGAACGAGAAAGGAAAATAAAAAGGGGGGAAAGAGAAAAGGGAAATCATTGATACTGCTTGAAGACGCAAATAACCCGCGAAGTACCGTCTCACAGCAGTCGTTTTGGGTTATATTATTCAGAAAGTACCCTAGCCTTCTACGAATATGATGAAATAATTATACTAATATAACTGCTTGGCCTTACGCCCCGAAACCACGATATGATTATTGGAGGCGCCGTATAGTGGACGGCTCCGCAAGTATCGATCACCTGGTGTTTTTTAACGTGCCCCTCAATTGAAGTAGACCAGGCTCCTCTTGTTATCTCTTCTGACGCTCTAACCGAACATTGGTTATATGGCGAAATGTAGCGAGAACCACTATAGGTGCACGTTAAAGAACCCCAGGTGGCCGAATGTTCCGAAGCCCCCCACTACGGAGTCTTCGTAATCATATCGTGGCGTCGGCATGTAAAACACTAGTGATCATCATTACCACGCATAACCATCGGCGATCCTTATGATCCTTATGATCACGTCACGTGCACACGTCTATTTGTCTCACTTAATACCTACTGGGATATCGGCTATCCTCCGTTAATTCTCTTGTTCACTCTTATGTCTTCCTAACTGTTATGATTGCGCTGACATACTTTCTCGTTTCATCGCACACTGCATGTCCTAAATATCTTCTATAGGTTTTTTTTTGTTATTTTCCAGGTGCCTTCCCACATGTTTGAAGTTAAAGGAGTACGAAGTTTTGCACGCCTTTCGCTTTCGTAGCAGCGTTAAGTTGCCTTGACAGCGGTAAGTTGACGTAAGCTGAGTGTATTTACCGTATGTGCAGCAGCCCATCTTTAAGCCGATTTCCTTTCCATAAGTACACTCCCCTGTTAGCCCTTGACCTATAGATTATACTTTTCAACTGATTATATATTCCGCTTCTCTATCACGAACTCTCGCTCTGTTACCAGAGGGCCACCTAGCATACTATATTTGTCTTCTGCGTGTTCATCTTGAGCCCTACTTTAAAGCTTTCTCGAGTTATAGGTCTTCGACCATTTTTTTGCGACTCTTCACGTTCATTCCTGGAGAGTACGGCGTCTGCAAATTGGAAATCGCTTTAATATTTATTTCTATTTCTTCCCGACCCATTGACTGAAATAGCTCCTGTAAACATGCAGTGAACGGAGATCCCATTTCAGTCTGTGACTACAGGAAGTTTTTTTTTCTCTATATTCTTACGATGTGCTTAATCCTTTGTTTGATTTAAAATAACGTTTCTGATTGATCCTACCCCTATAAAACGGGGTGGAATCCTTCAGGACCCCAATAAAAGTTTTTCATCCATCATCCATCCATTCTGATTCTCAATAGCAATGGGGTGGGAAGGGGGTTTATATCATATTCGGACGCTCTTCTCGATCAAGATTTCTCCGCTTTTCTTGAGGAGGAGCAGGGTTAGCTGTTAGAACATTTGTATATATTGACAGTGGTATTCACGCATGTTTCAAGTACTACGCGACGCCGACGCAGTCCCTCCAGAAGCGCTTGCATCACTACCGAGTCGAATTCATTACCACGTCTTGTCCTGACGTCATCCTTCTCACTGAACGTATAGACTTAATGCGCATATAACGAAAGTGCGGGAGGGACCGCAAAACTCGTACGTAAAGCACGTATACGGTGACGAGAAAGGAACTCGGAAGGCAACGAGGCTATCACCTGCCAGTCAGGCTCACCGCTCAGGTTCGACGAAACACCGAAGCCTCGCTATTGTGACGCTTTGTTTATTTTTTTCGAACGGCAGCCGTGCGCGCGTATAATAGTGTCATTGAGCCGAAAAATTCCCGGCGGGAGTGAAGCATAACACTGACACGCACAGGAATAACTTGTTGAGAGAATCCAAGGCTTACCCTACGAGTCCATATGGCACGTATACGATGCATTTGCGACGCCCTTCCTCGTCTTATGACGACGCCGATTAGCCGCAAGGCAAGCCTCTTTGTTTGGATGCATTAATCAGCATTCCTCAAACAGCTTGCCACTTCGGCATGACGAGGCAGCCGTTTTCCGATTGCGCACGGAGGAGAGGGCTATATGGGATGAGCCACCGCGTATTGTAATAATACACGTATCGGCAAAGGCTTCCAGAACGGGATAAGTCAATAAAACATCCGGTCTGCGCAAGCAACACGCAATATCTGGCTTATAATCTACGCGTGTCGTAGGTAATTACTCGCCCGGCGGGAGACCTATCGGCGAATGCGCCCATTAAATGGTATTGCTTGCTGCGTGGGAAAGCGTTTATACGACGGGCCACGCGCGCCGAGGTTGCGAAGAGTTTCGAGAGCAGTACGTACTACATCTTGTTTTACGCCGTAGGGATACGAAGGCTGCTTGTTGCTTTTGTCGTTTGTGCGTCCTTGTATACGAGCCTATAACGCAACGCGAAAGGGAGGTTCATTTTCTATACGAGTTTGTACGCAATCGATACGCCCATTAAAACAGGTACGAGAGCCGGTTAGCTTTCATTTTCTTAATCTTTTTTTCCTACGTGAACGACCACGTATTTGCGTATAGGGCGTCGTAAAAATAGGCGCACTGTGTAGTAGGTAAGTACTAAACAACCGTGTTGTCATTGAAGATGCCTGTACAAGAAAGACAACGTTGTACAGCTCTAGGAAATAGGCTTCTTGTCGCAACCGAGGATCTACGTAAAGACTCTCAGAATTGGTACGACGCGAAAATTACCCTGCGATACACACGACATCGCATTCGTCAACTATGTAAGCCTCACCTGATTCTGCCTCCGAGACACGTGCGCTGATGTCACCGTAAACGGCTTCAGAGTCGGCGAAGAAAAGAAAAAAGAACACAGATACGTACGCAATGTTTGAGTGCTACAATATAAATAAATGTTCATCGTACTGAATTGTTGGCGCTACAGAAATGATCACACTACAACAGTGTTCACACAAGAGGCATTATCACGAATCAAACACGGAGCAGGTATAGAGATATTCGTTTACGTGTTATCTTGTATTTTCGTTTCTATATGCATTTGTGTCTGAATACGTGACTGTGGTACTCGGAGTGGGGTATTCAGAGTAGCTGGTTTACAAGAGACGAAGAACGCTTGTGTATTTGGCAAATTTTATCCTGCTTAGATAAGAAAATCGAAAAGGCAACAGTATTAACCAGAAAATAGTCTAGTTGGCTAGTTCACACTATTAGAATAAGAGGGAATGAAGAGGGTTTGGGGTAGTAAAAGCTCTTCAGTGCTTGCGTTCAGCGTTCTATTATACGAGAGAGAAGGAACACAGGAAAAGCGGTAAGGTTAACAAGACTCTGTCTTACTTGCGATCCTACACAATGAGAGGAGGGTGATGGTATGAAAGACACACAGACAGCACAACTATATGCACACGATTGACGGTGCACATGCACAGTGCAGCGTATATACAGATCACTTGTATCCCACTGCCTTCAATAACTGCGGAAGGGCTACTGTAAATTGTCCCAGCATAACATTGTTCTTAATGTTGGACTGTTGTTCATGTGACATGCTAAGCTTTTTTTTTTTGCCCTATGGCAAAGATGAACATGGCGCTTAACGATACGACAACGACGATGAGAACGCCCGTTTTCGTCATTGCCGCTTTGCTCAGCTTTGAAACTGATCTTTGAAGTATCAGCTGCGTGATGTCACATTAGAAGAAAAAGCGTGCAATTTCCGGCACCAAGTGCACATTTTACATTCACTTGTCAGAATGTGTTCGTTCTTTTAGTAGTCTATAGACCTTTTTTTACGGAGAGGAGGATTTATTTTTTGGGGGCTGTTGCAAGAGAGTACAAAAGCCGACGTCACAGGGTCACGTGCTCTAACAACAGCCCAGAGAGGACTAAGGCGGCGTCCAGGGAGCCTTGCATGATCGAGTGAACGGAAGGCGTTTCCTTCTCGCGAACGTTTAAGTCGCAGTGCTCACAGTGGCCAGAAAACTAGTTGTGCGTCATTTCGATACTCTCTCCCTCTTTCTTCCTCTCTTTCTTCCTCTCCCTCTTTCTTTTCGAGGCACTGAGTTGGCAGATATTTAGTATAGACAACCTGATGTCAACAATTTCAGAGGCATACTAAGTAGCAAGATTTGTTGGCCGAGCTCTCCAGTTTAACCACGGATCTACTGTACGTCCGCCTCTATACCAGACATCCTATGGTCTCAAGCTCACATAAGCTCTGTCAGTTCTGTCTGCACGGGCCAGGACATTAAGGAACTAAGGGAGGGGGGGTGAACAAGTTGTTATTTAAAGCTGCTATTTACAAGAACGCTTTTTCGATGTCTAATACGTGGATCATTTTTCGGCCTTCCGCGATCAATATCGATGCTCGTTTCCAAAATGCCTAAAATCTGGACGCAGATTCCTGAAATGAATTTTCTTCCATCTCTGGTTATGTTTCGACTGCAGGGTGACGGCGTGCGGTGGTGCCTCACGAAAAAAATGGAATGCTTGAGTACAGTACCATTGCGGCAGGCTACCCGAACAAAGCGTTATCGATCGCAATAGGTGAGCAAGTAACTTAAATACAATTTAGCAAAGTCGCAAGCAATCTGTTTCTTGTGAAGCCACGGGCCACTATATAGTAAAACTTACGGCCGCCGCATGCGGCTCGCGCTCCTTGTACTTGAGAGCTGTCTTATAGGGTGTTCGGTGAGGTTGAGAATTCCTCACCTGTGTTGCTTCATGCCGTGAGCCTTCGGCGCTCCCACGTGGTTCCTTTCCCAGGCACAGATCAAGCTCATTACTACATGTCTATTGAGTTCAACGTGACATAAGGCGACGGCCAAGCGGAATGACGGCCCTATATGAACCGCATTGATCAAATCAGTGACCCGTAGACGTCAACGTTTGAATTTGAAACTTTGACAGTGGATGGCCACCTGGCAAGTCTCGCCCTTCTATTTTGCATACGTGCGAATGCACGCGCCAATGCCATCGGGACGTCAACTGTGGAACTCTCAAAGCGGGGCGCTCGTACATACGATGGGTGGACAGCCGGAGACGTGGCTGTCACAGCAGACTGCGTCCATGCGCGTCTCCATCGATGATCGTCAAACGCTATAAGACGGCTAACGCGCCGCTGATCGAACCATGCGGATTGCTACAAGACTGCGCAATTAAGGCAGGACACAATCGAATTGGCTCTTCCCCTTCAAGAGAGACATGTCTGTCACCTCGGATGTTTTTCTGCAAGGATGGAGAATATCTACTTTTGATTTGATCGACTGTCCGCGTCATTTTTCTGTCGAGACGGTGTACCAGCCCCATTTTTTAGGAGTGTATTTCTCGTCTCTACACGATGCGAACTTGATTTAATGTTTGCTGGCACTATTCATACCGGGCAGCCACACTTAAACCCCAAGTGATCAGAGCAATTTGACCTTGAGATGTCAATAGTGTTGTCGTGCTATATGCGTGAAAGTGAGGGTTGGCATCTAGTTTTCCCTGTAGGACCCTCAACTGTAGCCATTTATCAGGCATCGCTTACTTAGGCTACACGTATTTTTACGCGTGTGTATATTGCGGGTTGATAATCTCTTTCGAGACATGTATTACTTTATTCACTTAGTGAAGACTCTCTGAAAAGACTCGCAGGAAATGCTGCATGTGTGATAAACGTGCGCAGCTGGTTATAGGGCATAGGGCTGCACTACTGATTGATTTATTGATATGTGGAGTTTAACGTCCAAAACCACCACATCGTTTTGAAAGACACCGTAGTGGAGGGCTCCGGAAATTTCGACCACCTGGGTTTCTTTAACGTTCGCCCAAATCTGAGAACACGGGCATACAGCATTTTCGCCTCCATCGAAAATGCAGCCGGCGCAGCCGGGATTCGATCCCGCGACCTGCGGGTCAGCAGCCGAGTACCTTGGCCACTAGGCCACCGCGGCGGGGCAGGGGTGCACCGTGCCCTGCCGTGGTGGTCTAGTGGCTAAGGTACTCGGCTGCTGACCCGCAGGTCGCGGGATCGAATCCCGGCTGCGGCGGCTGCATTTCCGATGGAGGTGGAAATGTGTAGATCGTATGCTCATATTTGGGCGAACGTTAAAGGACCCCAGGTGGTCGAAGTTCCCGGAGCCCTCCACTACAGCGTCTCTCATAATCATATGGTGGTTTTGAAACGTTAAACCCCCCATATCAATCAATCAGGGCTGCACCATTACCGTTGTTACAAAACTCTTGGACCAGTTGTAAAGATAATCCTGTATGACTACCACTTTTTCTGATAATATTGAAAGACCAGAAATGGACATTACATTCACCATGGAAGAACTGAAAGGTGCGTTAGCCGCTTCTAAGCGCACGTCATCGCCAGGTCCTGATGGTATTACTTATAGTGTGTTGGGACACCTTGGACAAAAAGCCAGAAGAGAACTTTTAACATGCTTCAACAACTCCTGGCTAAGTGGCAGTGTTCCCCGAGAATGGAAAATAAGTCGATTAATACCACTTCTGAAATCGGGAAAATTAACATTGGACTTGACAGCGTATCGTCCTATTGCCCTCGCAAGCTGCCTCGGAAAAGTGATGGAAAGAATGGTTCTGTTTCGTCTCGAGTGGTACTTGGAACGATACACCAAATACCCTTCCTGCATGGCAGGCTTTCGTCGGGGCCGCTCCTCCATCGACTGTGTCATTGACTTATCGACATTTGTTCAACAAGAAAAAAGTCGCAAGCGTATATCAGTGGCACTTTTTCTTGACGTGAAGGGTGCATATGATAATGTAGCTCACGATGCCATCCTCAGCTCTCTCGCAGCAATGGGCATTGGTGGACGAATGTTTCAATGGATAAAAGATTATATAACTGGCAGGGGTTTCTTTTTGCAAACAGATGAGGGTAAAATTGCTGAACATTACACCTACTGCGGAGTACCTCAGGGAGGTGTTTTCAGCCCCACATTGTTCAATGTTGCCCTCATTGGTCTGGCGAAGGTTCTGCCAAAGTCGGTGTGCCTATCCATATACGCCGTTGATATTTGCCTCTGGAGTGCTGCAGTTACTCGCACTCAGGTGCGTGCACGAATACAGCGGGCAGCAACCCTCACAACAGCCTATCTTCAGAAACAAGGCCTAACTATATCAACTGTGAAGTGCGCGTTGATGGCGTTTACACGCAAACCAATGACGCCATACCCTGTTTACATCAATGGGCAGAGTGTCAAATATGCACGGACGCATCGTTTCCTGGGCATAATAATTGACAGAAGTCTTTCGTGGAGCCCGCATTGTGCGTACTTGAAGAAGAGACTGCTATCTATTGTGCATATAATGAAATTCATGTGCGGGAAAGCATGAGGAACTTCTGTGGCATCCATGCTACAGCTGTACAGGGCCCTATTTCTGGGTCTATTGCGCTGCAGCTTGCCGGTACTGACTAACACTTGCAAATCCAATACTCATTCATTGGAGAGTTTGCAGGGTCAGGCACTGCGTATCTGCCTAGAACTGCCCTGATGCGCTTCTACTTATGCCACAATCATGCTTGCCAAAGACCATCCGGTCAGGACATATAGAGTTGTGGATTGCCTCAGAGCGCACATTCGACATGCTAGCCGTCTCCCCGACCACCACTTGGCCCGTCTACCCTCCGAAAGACAACGTGCTACGTTTTCAGACATCATAGCCAAGCACCTAAAGAGAATTCCATCAGGATATACGCCAGCTACGAGAATTGCATGTCCTTTGTGGTGCCTCGACCAGCCACAAGTACGTCTAGAAATTCCTGGTATAAAAAAAAGCAATCACTCCAGAGTAGCATTGAAACAAGCAACACTGCTATTATTACATGAGTTGTACTTGGACCGAACGCAGATATGCACTGATGGGTCCGTGTCGTCCAGCAGCTTATCAGGTGCAGCTGTAATGCCGGCTGCAGCAATGACAATCAAATTTAAGTTGTCGCATATGACTACATCTATGGCATCAGAGCTTGCTGCTATAAGGGCTGCTTTACAAAATCTCGTTCAAGAGCGTCCAGGAAAATGGGTCATATTCCGTGATTCGAAGGCAGCACTTCAGAGTTTGCAGTTTGCCATGCGTAGGGGGAATCATGAACAATTGATACATGAAATAAGACATTTCCATTATGAAATTCTAGCATGAGGGCATGATATTATATATCAATGGCTGTCTGGACATATCGGTATTACTGTAAATCAATTAGCCGATGATGCAGCCCGCTCAGCCCATGAAGGAACCCGTGTGGTCCCGATTCCTCTATCAAGGAATGATGCAGCAAGACAACTTTACCTGTTGGCTCGAGATCTTGCACGCACGTTGTGGTCGTCTACCAGCTTCCAAAGGTGTCACTTATATGAACTGAATCCTTCGCTCAAGATACAGCTACCATCACTAATTTCCCGCTCCGATGCGACACTGTTATGCCGCCTTTGGTTAGGTGTTGCATTCACAAAGATGTACTCCTTTCGCATTGGTATGGCAGACACCTCTACATGCGACTACTGCGGAGCTAAAGAGACCGTTGAACACGTCCTGTACAGCTGCGCTTGCTACAACGCACAGCGATACCAGCTCCGGAAGGTTTTGAATCAACTTTACTCTAGACCATTCTGTGTGCAGAAGATTCTGGAACCTTGGGCATCTGCCTCAGTTGCGCAGAAAGTGACTAAAGCACTCCTACTTTACTTAATGTCAGCAAACCCGAGTGACCGCCTGTAGACTGTGTGTGCTCCCCGAGTGTGCTCGTCATTGTGTGTACCTTCTTATCTCTCTGCAGCCTCTTTTCTTCCCTTCATCCCTTCCCCAGTACAGGGTAGCAAACCGGATGTGCGTCTGGTTAACCTCCCTGCTTTTTCTTGGATCTTCATCTCTCTCTCTCTCTCTCTCTCTCTTGAAAGACTCGTACGATATATATTGCGAAAATATTTATCACATATAAATGGTCGAGGACATAATGTTAATTACGCAAGTAATGGTATACCGGTTTCTCCAACTTGACCCACCTGGAGAGGGCACGAATCGGTGCACTCCGTCTACAGCAAACGTGATGCAATTTACAAGTACGAAAACGCAATGGGGAGCATGTTGCGGAGTAAAGCGGGATTTCAGGAGCAGTTTGTTGGTCATATTTTAATAAAGCAAACATTCCAAACTAAAATTTAAAAGAAAAAAAATCTCTAGCGATGTAAAGCATAGGATATACAGGCACTCATACAAAAATGCAATTGAGAATGCTAGATCCGTATTCCATTTTCTTAAACAGATATATAAGATCTATGCGAAGTTTGAAGTAAGTTTTAAGTAAGTTGAAGCAAGTACAGCTTCGGTAAAGTAATGTAGTTATCACGAACCACTATGATGTCCAATTTATGCTAAATTTTATCTCCGCTCTCGAACTAATGCAGTAAAGTTACATATGCTCACTGCTATGCCTCACCTCTTTTCAGTAAGTGATTCGCACATTACAGCACTTATTGGGAAAGTTCGTCACCAATTCTTACCAATTGTATTTCGAAAGCGCCTCCATTACACATTATTTAACTCTGCAGTCACCTTCAGACGCTGTGACGAGGAGTCTGCCTGCTGCTAGAGGTCTTCCATCATCGCTTCGTAAGCTTCGTAAGTTTTAAGGTGAAAGTCTTAGATACTTCTTCAAACACGAAAACTAAGCGGCGTCCCGCGAGGGTGGCGTGAACACGAATGATGCTATAAATATTCACACTGTGATGACGTCACATGACTCTACTGATAGCCAAAATCTGGCGCCATCGTGACGCCACGGGTCAAATCATATCAGATACCTCACCTTTGACCTGGTACATCAATACCAGGTCAAAGGTGAGCCCACCCCGGAGCTATAGTGAAAAACAAAGCTAGGTGCCGAAAGCTGTCGGAGGGGGAAGCGGAAGGTTCAATACATCAACTGAAAAGAAAAATGACAAAAATGATTGAATTGATCGATATGTGGGATTTATGGTCCCAAAACCACCATATGATTACGAGAGACGCCGTAGTGGAGGACTCCGAAAATTTCGACCACCTGGGGTTCTTTAACAAAATGAAAAGAAATGGCTTTCGCCTTTGAGTCGAATACATAGAGAACCAACCGGGTTTTTGTTTTGCCTGTTTTCGGTCGTATGCATGCACGCCTTCTGTGCTAGCAGCCGTCCTCGCATAGAAGAGATCGATGGGTAAAAAAACCCGCGCTCATTAATTACCTCGCAATTCTCGCCGTGGTGACAGCTACACGAGAAATCCATCCACCTCACGGGCGTTTCCCCGGAAGTAGTCATTTCTGAAATGGCGGTCGGAAAACCTGACTGCCGGCTGACGGCCGCCGCGGCCGTATACGAATCTCGAGGGGACGGCTTTCTTCCACTCGACGCTTAGTTACTCCCTTCGGGTCATCCTCAGTTTCGTTTTCTCCGAAGTTAGTTGACGACGCGTGCCATGCGATCTGGCGGAAGAAAACGCGCGTGGTATACGTACACATATGATCGAGGTTGCGTGTGACGTCACAGTCAGCGGCACTCTATCGTTACGGGAGGAGGAAGCGAATTACGTAACAGAAGCGAAGAAAGACAACTATGACAAAGGCCACCCGCATAAATGGTTAATGGGCGGCTTAAGAGTG
Source organism: Rhipicephalus annulatus (assembly GCA_013436015.1). Classification (NCBI taxonomy): domain Eukaryota; kingdom Metazoa; phylum Arthropoda; class Arachnida; order Ixodida; family Ixodidae; genus Rhipicephalus; species Rhipicephalus annulatus. The sequence continues at coordinate 227,994 of WOVY01014596.1, read as the reverse complement.
GCCATGGGCTGCACACACACGCGTACTCTTTCATTGGTTTCTTTTGTTGTTCCTTCCGAACTGCTGACGCACGAGAAGCTGCCGGTATGACGCAGAGATGACAGAATTTTTTTTTCTTTTGAAGTGAGTCGTTTATCTGGCGCAGAGCATGTGCTTGCTAGGGAAAAGCGTGAAACGGTTAGCGGTGCGTGTGTGTGCGTGCGTGCGTACGTGCGTGTTGCTTGCACGTACGCAGGTTCGCCCAAATACCTCGTTAATATAAGGCCGGTACAAAGGCCCCGTATATCACTTTATTGCTTGACGTGCGTCGTGTTGCCAAATAGGCGCTAGCGAATAGACCGATGCCGGCCGTTCGTTTACATTGAGAATATGCGCTCAATAAACGCATCCATGAAAGATTCAGGAGCTAATCAGCCCATATTGACATTAGAACAATGCGCTCACGCACACACGAGTATGTGCTTCACTGCATTAGCGTGGCCGGTGGGGCTTCAACCTCCAACCCCTTCGCGATGTCAAGCACGCGCGCTTGTGTGTGTGCGTGACGATATTGTGACCACGTTCTCAACAGGGGGTAACATGCGTGGCAGTGCACGTAGCAGCTGCTGCACTTTTTGACAGCTGTGGGCTCCTCGATCGCACAAGACTGCGCGACGAGAGTTTGCTATTGCAATTGCTGCCATTTTCCTCAAACCTTGCTGCAGCACGACTCCTTTCCGAATTCGTGCGTCTTATGCCCCTTTCCTTCTCTCACCTAAACATTGGCAAATCAGAAGATACCTGGTAAAACATCCCTGCGTTGTTCGCTCTCTTTCGCTGATGAGCATAGCCACCATGCACTTCGCGCACGCAAATCTACCAGAGAGGCTATGGCACGATGAAGACAGAGCCAAGATTGAAACATGCTAGTTCAGTGCTCTGAAAATTTGCCACCAGTCCAACACTGCTTCTTCGCATGGTCAGCTAACATCCTTACCTTCGTGGACGGTGTGAGGACTGAATGCACTTTTCCGGATATAAAATCATTCTTACAGAAATCATTAAACGTGGTACAGAATGGTTTTTGGAATCGAATTTCAGGAAAAAGCGTGGTGGTATCCTACAGTGGATATCATCACGACCTTATTTTAAGGCGCACGACTAAAGTACGATGGAGGCGGAAATGTTGTAGGCCCGTGTACTCAGATTTGGGTGCACGTTAAAGAACCCCGGGTGGTCGAAATTTCCGGAGCCCTCCACTACGGCGTCTCTCATAATCATATAGCAATTTTGGGACGTTAAACCCCACAAATCAATCAATCAATCAATCATCAACGACTAAGTTACAACTGTACCTTTCATATGCCACACGTTTTCAAGGCGGTTGTATTTTTCCCCAATACAATGTTCTTCGTAGTGTTCACGCCACTGGCTGTAGCTGGCAAGGTAGTGGAAAGTTCCGAGATTAATTGCGAGCGTTTTGATCACTGACAAGGTAACGTGACCGCGTTGCAGTACTCGAGTTGACGCCGACGCCATCGCTGCCGGTCAATTTTCGCATTTGATGATGTATTTACCCCTTTGGCCTTAATAAAGAGGAACGTGGCCCGAGCCCCGGGGTCAGCCGTGGAGCTTACGTGTCGGTCGACTTTTCTTCCGCGCACAATGCTTTCTTTGACGTGCACCAGACTTGAAATACACGGCGGTTTCAGTACAACGCCATCGGAGTCTTGTCGCCCGTACCAGTAATCGAACCAGCGACCTCGTGCTTTGCAGTAGAACGGGCCTCGTAGGCACTGACTCACCGTGGCGGGTATAAATCCTTTGTGCTGGCACAGATATTTCACAAGACAGTTACACCTAAAGAACCATAGAGCATGGTTAGAAATCGGCTGACTCACACTGCGGTACGCGTGAGAACTAGTGCAACGAAAGACACTTTCATTACGCATTTTCTTAAACACTTTATTCGTGTTCGGTTGAGTTCGGCAGTTTACAGCGTTCGCAATATGAGCAATGATGAACAACATGAGGTACTCGCGCTAAACATAGCAGATAAGTAGAGTGCCGCGAAGAATGGTGTATAGCATCTACTGCGTTGTGGACCTTGGTTCAATTAGCACTGTACTTAAACAACTTGGCTTTTCGCGCTATCGTTCCGACAGTAATTGATGGTAGACGCACTTGATAACGCTGACAAACGTCGAGAGCATTTTGCATTGGTAAAGCGTGGTTTGTTTGAGGTCTGTCCGAATTTGCGGTCATTACGAAATGGAGCACTTGTCCTTGCAATCTTCGCATCTGCTTTCGTGCGGGTGACTGAAGCACGCCAGTTTGCACGTGTGCTTACAGCGAAATACGTGACCACATCGACTTTCGCAGGGATCAGCGCTCGCGAAGCAGGGCTTAACATTGACGTGGCCGCATGGAAGTAACTTGGAAACAATAACACGGCACTGGGGACTAGGCTGGCTGCAAGGCACGTCTACTCTGTGTCCGCAAGGCAATATTCTATGAACGTACTTTGTGCATTTCATCGAGGAGATTCTGTTGCAGGTCCCGTAAACTGCGTGGCCACAGCCTTGAACAACACTGACTTGCACAGTGCATGGTGGGAATACCCTACGGTCCGCTCCACAAGAGACGTAACAAGAGTGACCGCAAGGACGCACGGCCGATACCGAGACGTCGCACCGATATCCAGCTTTGTCGCAGCACTGTATGGTCTTTGTATGACCGCATGAAGGGGTCACTTGCACCGATTCGCGGCACGAAGGCAAGACGACTCGCTCTCCGCGTTGTACGAGTTCAGAAGCAGCTGTGGTCGTTCTAAGTTGATTCTCAAAGCAGGCAATCTGTAACCGATGTCCACAATCCCTGACCACGGTAACTGGCACCGTGCACTTGTGCTGAGCCAAGACGCCAGGAGGTTTGAATGCCGAAGCACTTGCCAATACCGTAGACTGTTCTTCAAAGCATGGAATTCGTGTCGTGTGTCCGCACGGCAAACTTACCGTAACTGGTATCGTGCACTTGTACTGGCGCAAAGACAAGGCACTTATAGGCCCAAATGCACTGCCATTTGTGCCCTTTGAATCCCGTCTCTCAAAGCATGAAACCTGGGCTGTGTGTCCGCACTCCAGATTCACTGTAACTGGTATTTTGCACTTGTACTTGAGTGCACCAGATCGGCGGACAGGTGCAGCAGCAGACAGTGGTGTTGCAACAGGCATGTAACCTTGTTCCCACTTGTAACAAGGCAGTGTAGCCGTGTGTGTACAAGGCAATTTGTCAGTGACGACAATCGAGCACCGCTCAGGGCACCGCTCGGAGCACTTGTTAGGACAGGGATGGTTACGACTGCAAATATGCTTCGGGCAGGGCCGGTCACAAGCGCCTGGATGATCTCCCTTATGGCACATTTCTGGGCACGTGTGGCCGCAGCGTCTCTTAGCACCACATGGCTGCATGCACCCTCCAGTCTCCTGCAACTTTTTTACAAAATCGTTTCCCGACTCGATGCGGACAATGGTTCCCGGATGGCGCACGCATGACAGAGAAAGAGCCGGTTTAGCACGCTTGTTGTTTTCGTGAGCCGTGTTGAAGACGTTCTGGCAGCTCTCATCGGCACTCTCCAGCCTTCCGAAGCCGTACACCGCACAACGTGCCCTACTCAGAGCAGCAGCGAGATCTGAGCCTGGAGCGCCCGAGCCAACGAGCAATACTAGGATTTTACAAAAAGATGACGATAAACTCTTGAGAGACCAAACAGTGTATGTGCACCCTACTTGCCGCAGCTTTTCGGCCACCATCTGGGTAGCCACAGCAGTGGATGGCGAAACCGTAACAATGGCCACATCTCTTGGTTGGTAGTCGTGCGTCTGAAAATGGTGGCACAACCGAGATATCATAAAGACCGCTTCTTCTTCTGGAACGTCAAAAAATTGAGCAGACTCCGCAATACCCCTTAGAGGCTCAGCAGTGCAAGCCGACTTCAACACATTCTTTGTGAACGGTGCTAAGAGGTTGCAGACGGGCTGCGAGAGGAAATACTGAACGCTCAGTTCGTGCAGCTCGAAGCCTTGGCTGCTGAACGCACAAGACCAAAGTGATGAAGATGCTTCTTGCGAACATACGTTGTCCCCTATGAGAATGAGTCTCGATATGCTGCTGCAGAAGAGGCTACTAGCAAGCAGCAATGGGACTTGATGCGCTCGGAACAAAACTAAAACTTTAGGTTGCATAGACTCGATGACGGCACTATGTGCGATAGCTGTGGCCACAGAGGCAGCAATCACAGACGTCTCAAAAGGCGGGCGCGATACATTTTCCGATAGCATTTGGCCACAGTGAAGGTAAGAGTTTAATACTTCATTTTGGGCGTCTTCAAGTTCATTGAGTACACGTTTCCTAAGGCGCCGAGTCCACTGCTTGTACAACTGCCACCTGTGGCACTTCTGAAGCTGCATGATATTGTACCCCGCATCAATCTGCAAGTTAGCAGTTAACTTGAGAATTTTCCATATGTAAGCTGCTTTTAAGTCGTCCGGAAAACCTTCGGTGCCTTGGGAAGTTTGCTGAGCCCTTTCATAACGAAAACCAACCAAACGATTTGATTTGTCAGAGACACCGCTCCCCTCCAACGCATACTGGCAGTCTTCGTGGTAAGCATCAATATCGGCGACTGACACAACAGCCAACATGTCGTTGCGACTAACTCCTTGCATCAGCCACTTTTCTATGCAGTTTCTTTCTTCACTCCTTTTGGTTGAGAACTCACGAGTGATTCCGTGGAATCGAGACTGGTGCAGGATCGTGCTCTTCAAAATGCACAGGTCTTTCAATACTTTCTTCATTCTTAGAAGACTTTCGTTCATTTTGCCTTTTGATAAGATAGCTGTAGCGGATTCCTGAACGGCATCTGCTGATTTGCGGACTTCGGTATCTAAACAGAATAAACCAGCTGGTTTGTTTCTGAACATAGGAGTTATACCATTGCCTATTACAAGTACCGGCCCTCTATTCTTTAAGCTATCAACAGTCAGAGCCACTTCCACTGCGGACCTCAGCAGCTCTTTGTCACCGGTGCCAGAAGGCGCGTGAATTAACACACCCCTTTGAGAAGTAACTGCAGCTTTCACGGCGATCATTTGGTTTTCATCAAGAGGATGTGTCCTGGCCGAATTGCTCTTCAATGATGAGTCAAGGGCAGCTTGTATTGCAGCCTCATCATGTGTTGCCTGAAGTCCTGATTCAATAGACACGCATACCTCTCCTTCAAGCAGCGATTCCACTCGCTTCATGTCATCAAATGATTTTGAACGCAGCGAAGCGAGATGGTTAATGAAGTAGTTTGCGGCCAAGTTCAGATTGACTAGAACGAACTCGTGACTTTCCTTGTCATCGGTAACTCCAAGGCCATCGAAGAGCAAGGCGACTAGTTTCCCGTCGAGGCTCAGGATTTCACCGTAGCATACGTACTGTTTTTCGGGGTCGCAAAAGGCGACGGCGGCGCCACAAAGTGTGACCGGGTCGCAGTTGGCAACTGTAACGACACGGCCAAGGCCCCTGTCGGGTACAAGGTGAAAGCTACCTAACGTAGCACGCACATCAGAGGACGCCGCTTGTAAATAGCAGTCGTGCACATGCAACGAGACAGACTTTTCGCTCGCAAGTCCAATTTCTTCTCGCCGCAGTGTCATGGCGGCCGTTATATCGGCAAATGTCGGGAAGGAAACCACCTTGCTCCGCGAGGGACGATCGGCCCCGACAGGGAACGTTGACCGGTCATGGAAGTAGTTATTCGAAGAGTCATCACCTGGAACGCTCCTGTTTTGGCAGTTATCACCTCCCGGACGACAAGGTCCGGAAGGAACGTCGTCCAATGAGCCGTGGTGTGTACTTCGAGTGTTGCTACGCGGAGTCCCGTGTTGCGTGGCTCGGCCTCCCCGACTCCTTCCTCTGCCAGGGCCTGCTAAAGACGGGGGCCGTCCTCTCTCTCTCCCCCGCGTTGCACCCCTCCCCTCCCTGGCCCCGGACCTAGCGCGAACAGCTTGTGCCGACGCAACTCTGTCCTGAGCACCGTTATCAGAAACCTCAGCCAAATTCAGCGGCGGAGGTTCACCGAGCACTTCGCTGTGTGCAGAGTGACGTGCAAAGCTGAAGTGTGGTCCGTCGCCATGCTGGTTATTTCCGGGCCGACGATGCCGAGGTCTGGGCCGCCTATTGCGATTTGAAGATGGCGGCTCCATGATCTTTCTGCCAGCTTCCGGACAGGAAAGATCACCTGATCATCTGCGCAAATCGGAATAAAAAGAAACAGCACAATCAGACCATTGATTTTGGTACCTGACGTCTCTAAAACAGGCGTGCGCATGTCACATATATTCAGGAATGAAGGGCCCAAATACTTTTCGATGAGCGCGCCTTCGATAAGCTCGGAAGTCAACAAAGCTCCCGCGACATTAATTACAATAAATGAAGGGATTTCGAGGTAGGAGCCTGAGTGCATTACTAAGAGGAAAACCGAGAAAAACTGTTTGAACTGCAGCCAAACAAAAGTACGAGAAAACAGACCAGAGCAATATATAGCATACGCTGATAGGCGGTGTTCACTTTTCCTGGAAATTCAACGCTTTCTTGTGCGATACTGTGAATTTACATAAATGTTCCAGTGGTTATCAGCTGCGTATAACCGGGATTCCTTTCAAGTGCGGAACACACTGTATGAGCCCGGACTGTCATGCTTTGTCGCAAACTGTCATCGTAGGCTGTCGTCGTCTAGTCACATGGCGTTATAAGCAGACAACAGCAGAGCCCTGCATAGCAAGCAGGCAGAGAAGGAACGAAAGGAGGAAGGAAGAGTACAAAGCATGGCCACGTATGGCGTCACGCGCAGGCCAAACCAACACCCTCTGCCAAACCATGTATACGGCATAGCCATGCTATACAGGATACAAAAGAGTGAGGGTGAGTAGAGGGAAAGGAGGAAGGCAGAGTGCAAAGCATGGCCACGTATTGCGTCACGCAGGCAAGAGCACGTGTAGCACAGCCGCGCATAGCATGGTATCGGCGGTGCGGGGAAATGGAGATGAGGCTGAGGAGGAGAGACAAGAGGAGGGGAGTGGAAATCAATGTATCGCCAGGTGTAGTTCACAATAGCAAAGGGGAAAGAAGTGAAGGAGAGGTTAGCGCATAGCATAGCCGTATGCAGTATAGACCTCATCGCTGTTTACAAACACAGGTGCTGGATGGCTTCTGGTTGTGTGTGCCGGCGTAGTCTATAGCCGTATTGGTGAGGAACAGTAGTTCTAACGAGTAGCCAGCTCATTTAAATTTTAAGAGTTTTTTTCTTGCACCTGGTCAAATATTTGAAACACGCTCTCTTTGAAGCTCAACACAACATTATAAGAGTTAGCCTTTAACTTTGAGCGCTTCCCTTTTATTGGAAAGCGGAAAAAAAATGTCTTTCCTTACTTAAGCACAACTTAAAACACAAGATTTCTGCATCGGTGCTAGAGAGTAATAAATTAAGTGACCGGAAGTTGCTTCGGTATACACGTGCTGCTGTTAGTACGATGTTTAAACCGACCGAAAAGTCGAATAGACTAGTAATAGGGTAGAGATGGACTCGCTCGCTGAATTTCGTGCCGACCAGTTGTTCCCCTGTGATCTCCGACGACTGCGCAGCTCTGGCCGACTGGCTCGTCCTACGCCATCTCCTGACGCCGACAAGAGCTCTCGCCGAGTGGTGCCCCGTCCTCGGACGCCTGCGACCGTGTCCATCTTTCCTATCTTCTCCTTATACTTCTGTAGGTGGCTGGCTCTGCGCCACGTTCTCTCCTTCCTCTTCTCTCTATCTCTATACCTTTTAAATCCCTCTTTACGTCCATCCTATAGTGAGCTACTGTTGAGGTGTCGCACTATGATGCAAACAGTTACGGGGCTCACTTTCATCTTTTCACTTAAGAATCACATCTCTAGGGTAGAGATGGGAAGTGAGGGTGGGGGGAAGGAATGAAGGGGAACCGCTTTACTGCATCACAAATGTACTTTCTTTTTTTTTTCGGCCATAGACGCCGAGTATATATGCTGCACGTTGTTGCGCGTCGCGGCGACCGCAGTCTGCGGGTAGCGGGGCCGATCGCCGTCGCTCCGTCGAGCCAAGGACCAGGGGAGAGCTTTGAGCAAACTTAACGGGTTTATTTACATCTTTACATGGAGTTGTCGAGATGACAGAAGAGAAGAGAAGAACTAGTGGTTTCACAAACCACGAGCGTGGTGGTTGAACTTTACTTAGTTCAGAGCGACGTCCAGCACTCTGCCGCGTCGTTTTATGCCCTGTCGGGCTCCTCCTCTACGAGTCGACCACCAATCACGCACACACAGGTGAGGGGGGGGAGCATGCAAGGTCCCCGTGAACACTGCACTTTGGTGGCACCAGCAGGGCTCTTCCTCGTCGTGTGTGAGCCTTTAGTCGAGAGTGCCCACGATCCTGGCCGCATACTTCAAAGGGTCCGCCGATTATGTTCGCTCAATTAGCGGGGCGATCCGCGGCAGCCGCCGCGGTCTCCCCCAGGAAGACGGCGTCCCTGTTGTCCTCTTGGTGGCGTCTTGGCGACACTACGTCTCGTACTCCGGGACAATGCCTGGCGGGCATAGTCAGTCAGCGGGTCGGCTACTTGACAATGGATTAAACAAGTGCCGATCTTTTGAGAGGTGCCCGGTTCGTGGATTCCTCTGGGGAGAGCCCTTTGATCAGCGCCGTCGTCGTCTGCCGGTTAACGCGCTAACGATGCGTGGCTGGCACAGGCGGGAGATAGAGCGGCGGCTCCAAAACCCTCTTTGGCGACATTCCACTCCGTTGGCGCCGCTGTCAATCAGTAGGCGACGTCTCGTGGGGCCGGCCTCTGTTGCTTCCTCCATCCAGACGTGGCGAGACTGTCCTTTTTGCACTAATCCGGCGTGGCAAATGACTCGCTGGGTCAAGGCATAGCCCGATCGCTACAGCTCCTCCGCCGACGGGAAGATCTCGGACGTCGGGTAGTATCAGCTGCTCGACGGGAGAGATCACAGTAACCGCAGTCTCCCAACACCACTGAAACCACAAAGACCAACCACTAGAACCAGCAAGCGCCGGCAATGAGTTTTCGGCAACCAGGCCGGTCTTTCAAATGTGCCACAATGCACCTACGCTTTTTTTTTTTCAAATGGCAACCACACTAATACTCTTGCCCATAGCTAAAAATTTCGATTATTCCAAATACCCCTTAAAATCATTACGGAAAACGTCCCTCAACGTTCCGTATAACACGACGCTCAGCTAAAGAATTTAACTGATCCCTGAGCACATACCAAAATAACAAAGGGTAATGCAATTTCGTATACTAACACGCTTATTTGCTGAATGTAGTTTCATGTCAGCCCATGGTTTTAAAGAACGCACAAGACTTTGCTGTGCGCTCTAGCATGACATCTTACTCTCATCCAAAGAGCGCTAGCATACCCACACGCACCTAACCATAGGCGATATCTCTCTCACCTAGGTGTCCTTAAACCCTCCTCTGAACGTGAATTTTCTCGAGAAACAAACGCAAGGAACAATCACACTTGAGGTACACGTCAGGAGTGCGTAACAAAACAGGCGTTAATTTTGCGCCAAAACCCCTGTACCGAATGTTTCTCCCCATGAGCATTTCGAAAATTGCTTTTGTTTGGTTTTATTCTAAAACCTTCCCAAACATTGCTCATTTACTCTATTGAAGACGGCATGCGATGCCGCGCTTAACTAAAGGGCACGAAGCATAGAAACTCCGGCGCTGCTCGACTACGCTACCGCGCTTTCAAACTAGCGGGCGTACCAAATCTTCATTTGCGACTTGCGTGCTCGTATCTTAAAAAAACTCCTTTCACGCAGTCGGTTGACTGATGCGGGCCACTGCTTTCTCATAACGCTGAACAATTCAACTCGAAATTTTGACAAAGCTTACACGCAAACAAAATCTAGAGGGAAGAAAAAAGTGTCCAAGCAAACTAGCTGTGGAGATGACACAGGAACACCACCTTAAAACCAAATACAACCAAACAAGTATGTTTCAAAATAAACTCCTGTGTCCGACTCTCCCTCCTACAGCTGTCGCTCGCCCTTCAGCCGTACACGCGGCGGTCGTGGTCTTCGACTCTGAAAACGCGCGAGACAACAACGTGCACGAGCAACAAGCTGAACTGCAGCGTTACGCCTCATTCGCGATTTTGGCGGGCTTCTGTCAGTTCGGCGTAGGGGACCGGAGCGATGCGTGGGACAGAGTGGCCATGCCTTCTTTGGGCTAGCTCGCGTGTGGTGCTTAGCTATTGTGGCTTTTCCTTTTTTTGTAGGACCCTTTCTACAATCCCGTTCCCGCAAAGCTTTAAATCTTCTGCGTACATTCCGTCGCGGGGATGCGCGCTGGGGCCTACCCTTCCGCCGTTGGAACCTTACTTTAAGCCACAAATGACCTTTCTTTGAACTGGCTGGTAACCTACTCTTGGGCCGCTCGCCCGGCTGATTGCCCCCTCTTTCACCCCTTCGCTTTGTCGCTCGCGTACGCCTCTCTCGTTTTCGGCGACGTCTGCGACCGACCTGTCCTGCACCGCTTGGAAATTCGTTGCAGGTTGAGTTATCAAGGGTTTTACAGCTCAAGGGTGCCTCTGCACCACCTGCCGCAGTGTTTCGGCGCTTTGATTTCTTGGCTCTGTCGCCTTGTCCGGCCGATTCACCTGTGCTAACGCTGTACTCAGGTGCGCCCTGAAACGTTCTGTGGATAGAACGGAAAGACCGGCGCCCTCCACGCAATTCCATTCGCGAACCCGCTTTCCTCTTACCTTTCGTCCGGTTGCTCGGACGCATGCAATGTAATTTTGACGCTGCTGCAAAGCTCTTATTTGCTACGCTGACAGGTTTTGCGCCTTCTTTTACACGCGTAGTACTGTTCGTCTTTCTCGCGGATTTGCGACGTCTCTTTCGTCTGCGCCGCTTTTTGCGTGTCGCTTCCGAGCCTCCCGATCGCATCTCACACTCGTGAACCCTCTCACAGCTTTCGTCAGCTGTCTCAGTCGCGCGGTCTAAATGATTTTCGCCCTGGTCATCTTTATTCTCACCCTCTAGACCGGCGGACTGGTTAACACACTCAGGAACAATGCAGCTGTTTCCCTTCGAAAAATCTTGCTCGCATTCCTGAGAGCTGTCTGCAACTGCACTGATACCCTTCTCTACGCTCGCTGCTTCTGAGCCTTCTCCGGTGTTCTTGCCTACTTCGACCTCATTTGCAAGATCCACCGTCGCGACAAACCCAGTTGAGGTCTGTACCAGTTTTTCTACAGCTATTCTAGCTGTTTCGCTAACAGTTAACTGGCAAAGCACCTCGTCGCACTCGCTCTGGCCTTCGTCGGCCTCTCTACTCAGCGCAGCCTCATTCGCAGCACTCAAACTCGATTTGCCTTCGAATCCGCCGCTATGTTCACACGTGCTAGCCTTCTCTAAAGCTCTGGGCTGCACCTCGCACTTCTCGTGCGCTACACTTGCGGATGGCTGAATCTTCCACTGCGTTGCCTCGACTTTTTGTTCTGACAGTTCAATCTCTAGGCTGAGTGCTCGCTCGAACTCTTCACCTCGCTCCCGTTTTTCTATCTCCCATTTGCTCTCACTATTCACCTTGGTGCTATGAGAGACACGCGGACCTCTCTCAGGCTTGGTTTTAATACCAGCACACCGTCGCGCGTTCTTCAACGGAGCGTTCGGGAGCTTGTACTCCATTTGCTTTCTGTCAGCTCTAATGCCGAAGCACCGCAGTAAGGCTGCCTTAGCTACATTGTAATTATTGAACTCCTCCTCGGAAAGGTACCCTATTCTACCAATTAAGTCGCATGGAAAGACACTCAATAAGGCGATAGACCAATAGTCTTCGTCGAGCCCTAGGTCTGTGCAAACATTCTCGTAAGAGGTTAGGTAACTCTCTATATCCTCGCCCTCTTCGAATGGATGGATCCTCGAATTTACTTGAGACCATCTAAGGCACTGTATTGATCTTCTTGTCTCTTCCAGCTTTACCTTTAGGGTTTCCTTCCACTGTTCTCTCTCTTGCTCTCGCCTTTCCTGACGCTTTTTCTCGCGCTTTTGAATCTCGCTCCATGTTTCTTTAATCTCTTCACTGCTCAGATTCAAGCTATCGATAGCGCTAACAATTGCGTCTTTCTTCATCCCCGCATTTACTTCTGCTCCCAGCTCCTCCCCAAGAATCAGGAGCTGACTCTTCAACAAACGCTTCCAATCCATGACAGAGAACTAGTGTGGTGCAGCTCACTCTCTACCCAGAAGTTCCGTAAACAACTGCTTCTGTGGTAGCCTCTACCAGCGAAAAGATTGCACTTCTATCTTATCAGCCTGGCAACCAAAAAACCAAAGCCAGCACTCACCAGTCCACAGCTGCCAGTCTCCATGATCTCGGCGTGTTGTTCATTCTCCGTCCTCCAGGCTCACATCCAACCGCTTGCCATCCAGTTGTTAAGGATGGGAAGGAAGGTCGCTGATGGCATCCCACCGCTGCCACCAGTTGTTGCGCGTCGCGGCGACCGCAGTCTGCGGGTAGCGGGGCCGATCGCCGTCGCTCCGTCGAGCCAAGGACCAGGGGAGAGCTTTGAGCAAACTTAACGGGTTTATTTACATCTTTACATGGAGTTGTCGAGATGACAGAAGAGAAGAGAAGAACTAGTGGTTTCACAAACCACGAGCGTGGTGGTTGAACTTTACTTAGTTCAGAGCGACGTCCAGCACTCTGCCGCGTCGTTTTATGCCCTGTCGGGCTCCTCCTCTACGAGTCGACCACCAATCACGCACACACAGGTGAGGGGGGGGGAGCATGCAAGGTCCCCGTGAACACTGCACTTTGGTGGCACCAGCAGGGCTCTTCCTCGTCGTGTGTGAGCCTTTAGTCGAGAGTGCCCACGATCCTGGCCGCATACTTCAAAGGGTCCGCCGATTATGTTCGCTCAATTAGCGGGGCGATCCGCGGCAGCCGCCGCGGTCTCCCCCAGGAAGACGGCGTCCCTGTTGTCCTCTTGGTGGCGTCTTGGCGACACTACGTCTCGTACTCCGGGACAATGCCTGGCGGGCATAGTCAGTCAGCGGGTCGGCTACTTGACAATGGATTAAACAAGTGCCGATCTTTTGAGAGGTGCCCGGTTCGTGGATTCCTCTGGGGAGAGCCCTTTGATCAGCGCCGTCGTCGTCTGCCGGTTAACGCGCTAACGATGCGTGGCTGGCACAGGCGGGAGATAGAGCGGCGGCTCCAAAACCCTCTTTGGCGACATTCCACTCCGTTGGCGCCGCTGTCAATCAGTAGGCGACGTCTCGTGGGGCCGGCCTCTGTTGCTTCCTCCGTCCAGACGTGGCGAGACTGTCCTTTTTGCACTAATCCGGCGTGGCAAATGACTCGCTGGGTCAAGGCATAGCCCGATCGCTACAACGTTTAGAATGCCAGCGCTTGCTTACCCGTAAACGCGAACTGGCGAACCACTGCTCCGCATTACCTGCAGCTTTCTCCTTGAGTGTAACTGCATACACACGTTTGGTAACCAGCTTTTTTTTTTGTCCCGTGATTTATTTTCGCCGATTTCCAATTTAGTTACGGCAGGACACTTTTGATACCGTCGAGTAATGGTGCCTCATACAAATGTCCCAAAGTCCAGGAAATCGCCTTTCCGAAAACTTTTTTGCATTTAACGCGTGATTGCCAGCTTTCCGCACCCCACTGTTTTGCACCGTCTCCGTGATAGACCAACCCTGTGACCGAGCAAGGGTGTCATGTCATGAAGTTATGTGAAGTCATGATGACGTCACGTGATGACTCGCGTATAATCCCGATTGACTGATTGATATGTGGGGTTTAACGTCTCAAAACCACCATATGATTATGAGACGCCGTAGTGGAGGGCTCCGGAAATTTTGACCACCTGGGGTTCTTTAACGTGCACCCAAATCTGAGCACACGGGCCTACAACACTTCCGCCTCCATCGGAAATGCAGCCGCCGCAGCCGGGATTTGAACCCGCGACCTGCGGGTCAGCAGCCGAGTACCTTAGTCACTAGACCACCACGGCGGGGCACGCGTATACTCCCGGGAGTACCGGATTAAGAAATAGCGCCACCATACCTGCGCACGTGCTAATCATTTTTGTGTCCTCGCTTCCTCCCATGTACGCTCTTTCAATTGATTGTAGGCGTTTGTGTTTACTTGTGTTCACTTGCGTCTGTGTTGACAGGCCGTATTTTTACACATGATTCGCGAATTACATAGCGCGACGACCGCGTGCAACAAAGGAGTGACTAAACAAACATATATCCGTAGGCAACGTCTCAGAAAATAACAGGCAGGTGCAACAGCCCAGTCAAACGCGGTTTCGATTCGCGCCCAGCGTGGTCGCCTCTCGTCGGTGGCGTCATCACGAGTGACGCAAAAAAAAAAAATTTGTCACGTGGTGCCTTCACCAGATTCATCATCATCATCATCATCATCATCAGCAGCAGCAGCAGCAGCAGCAGCAGCAGCCTGACTACGTCCACTGCAGGACAAAGGCCTCTCCCATGTTCCGCCAGTTAACCCGGTACTGTGCTTGCTGCTGCCAATTTATGCCCGCAAACTTCTTAATCTCATCTGCCCACCTAACCTTCTGTCCCCCTAACACACTTGCCTTCTCTGGGAATCCAGTTAGTTACCCTTAACGACCAGCGGTTATCCTGTCTACGCGCTACATGCCCGGCCCATGTCCATTTCTTCTTGATTTCAGCTATGATATCCTTAACCCCCGTTTGTTCCCTAATCCACTCTGCTCCCTTCTTGTCTCTTAAGGTTACACCTACCATTTTTCTTTCCATTGCACGCTGCGTCGTCCTTAATTTAAGCTGAACCATCTTCGTAAGTCTCCAGGTTTCTGCTCCCTAGCTAAGTACCGGCAAGATGACAGCTGTTATATACCTTTCCCTTGAGGGATAGTGGCAATCTACCTGTCATAATTTGAGAGTGCTTGCCAAATGCTTCACCAGGTTACAGGTCTCCAAAATTTCTGACGTCATAACGCCATCATATGACATCGTAGCTTGATCAGAGGCGAGTCGACCACGGAGACCGCGCAAAACTACAATGGGTGCAAAAAGCTTTCGGAGGGTGGCGGGACAGAATCAATGCAATCGCCGGAGAAGAAAAAGATGATGTACTTCGTCTTCCAGTCACAGAATCCATAAAGCGCCTTATGAGGCTTTTTTTTTTCACCGCGTTCATAAATCTAGGTATAGCCCAGCGTACTTGTTGAAATATCTCAGAGCTGCGTTTGACGAGGACAAGACAGAAGTGCTCGACTGACACAAACTATGTCGGTGTTGACTTATCTGTCCTGTTCTCGTGAAAAATAGCACTGGAATATTTTAAGTAATAATAATTATTGGGGTTTAGCGATATGATTATGAGATACGCCACAGAGGAGGGCTCTGGAAATTTCGGCCAGCTGTAGTTCATAATATTTCGCAGATGAACACCGGGAAACATTACAGGAAAAAAAAACATCATTGCGGTGACATTTCCTAACGAAAATATCGTATCGTGTAAAGAATTTAATGCAATGACGCGCAGGCACAGTAGTACGCATCATTACGTTGCTAAAAAATTGAGAAAAAAAACCAACAGTATCAGCACTGTTATTAGGGTCAGCTAGCATCTAAAAAAATGTGATGGCTATCTGCCGGTAATGTGTACTAACCATATTGAGCATCTGCCTCACTTCATTAAACGCTCCTGCAGTGAGCAGTTCACCAGTATTAACCAGCTCCGGCATACGGTATAGGCTTCACAGAACCTAAATACTTCTACAGAAAGAAAAAAAAAACTTGTTAAATCATAACCGCCACTTCTGATGACTTAGTCGCTTTCTACCACCAATCGAGAAAGGAGCGGGGTCTGAACGCCGGTCCTGTGCGTTGGAGTGGACTATTCTACCACACAACGTCACCGGTGCTTTTGACCACACAAAGTCGTCATCTAGGACATGGAATTAAGTTAGCATATGTAATACAGCGTGAATAGCGTCAAACAATTCGAATTACGTAACGAATGGGTACCCATCCATTACCAAGTTCTCGAGCACAATTCTTCGTCCTCAGCCACAGCATCAACAAAGTGCGTATAACAGAAACCCACAACAGGTATCGCTTCTCAGCAGAATCGCGAATTGTGGCATAGTGACTAGTCTCCTACAGTGCAATACTGTCACGTGCGACATGTACCGGGAAGCACCTCTACCAGATGTCACCTGGTCGTTACGTTGACGAAGGCAGCTAGCAGTGCACGCTCAAGAATAAACTTTATTTGGCCGAACTTGTCAGGTTAGAGCAATGCACACTGGCACTCATAGCGGCGGACTGAGCGTATATAGTTCGTTGATCAGCTGATCGATCAACTGCGCATGATCAACTGATAAATGACCACGCGCATTGCGCGTGGTCATTTATACATGTGATAGCGAACATTCGAGCATCATCACTGATGCCGGGTTCGTTCGAGAATGAACACTGTTCGAATTTGAGTGCTCAGGCCTAATCTGATCCTAAAATAATCTGGAATGCTGGCGTGGTTTGCGTAAGGTATTATCTACACGTGAATTAGGCCAACGACGTAAAACACAATCGTAAAGGGGCGTGTGTGTGATTATTACGACTTATGAGGTATGCCTCACAACTGTACTTCTAGAAAGGATGGTCCTGCAGCTTTGCCTGTGACTGTGTCGGGTAACCCACGTGGGGTTAGTACATTTTTAAGTTATTGTTTTAGTGTATGGATAATGGTTTCGAAAAATCGACGAAGTTTGAAATGATCAATGATAGAATGATGAGTGATTGAATACATGTCATTCGTTTGTATTGCTTTTTAAACCGCGCCTGCAGTGTTTGAGAAGCTTCGGGAATAGTATATCATTTTGTTTAAGATTACGCGCGCGACGCGAACATTACAGATTATTCTGGAACTTATACGCGGCCTCCAGCGATAAGATATCCGACGGCGCATGCATATAAATGCCGACGCACTGCACCGCTTGTCAGTTGTTCGACGGACGACGCTCAGTTCGCCGATCTCAGTGCCAGTGTGCATCGCTGTAATCTCACTTTTCGTTGATCGGCCACAAATAAACAGTTTGATTTTCGAACTACAGCCTGCTCCCTTCGTTGACGTCACGACCCCGTGACAATAAGATGCCGCTCTAAAAGTTGTTTTTCTTGCGTACACTACGGCAAGATTCGACTGGAGAGCCCCGTTGTGCACAGGTTGCAATGTGAGCGCCTTAAAGTCCAGACGCTTGCGCAGCTGATCTCGAACCGCGAGGGGATTAAAAGAAACAGAATACAGCCCCCCCCCCCCCCCCTATGTCTTTCTTCGCCCAGTCTCGTGCAGCTTGCATACCTTAGCGATCGAGGAGGCTATATAACCAGCTGCATGTGGAACGCTACTAGAATGCACTGTACGTAAATAAACTTCTAGAGCTTAGCCCAAAACAACGGCATGCAGTCTTTCTCGACGTACATTTAGTCCGGCCACGTTCACTTAGCCCCTGAACTGTTGCTATGACGACGCAGTCGTCGTGGCAACAGTCGATGGGAAGCCGAGAGATATGTGCTGAGATTGGAGATAAATTGAGCCGACTGATACCATTGGCTCGACTGTTGCCAAGATTACGGAAGCATATTAATGTTTTGTCGAGCACTATTAAAGACATATCGACTGGTGTGCGATAGATGTTTTTATCGCAAACGATTACACTGCACATATCAACGATCAGGCACTAGGCGTGGCACAAATACTTCAAAAAGCATGCGGAAGTCCATGGGCCGTGACTTTTGCCGTGGCTAGCAACAAAAAAAAAAGGGGGGGGGGGGGCGTTGTATCCACGGATTCGGAGCCTGTAATCTGCGACATCCAATATTTGTCGACAAAACTGCTCTCGCAATCGACTATCTGCAGACAGAAAAAAAAAGGGAAATAGGAAGGAGCAGCTCCGTTCAGCGGAAACCGACAAAACGGAGAAGCTGGCCGTGTTCCCTTCGTCAGGCCAACGCATTTCTATGTTTTGCGAGCAGTGTTTGCGAGTCTTTCAGCTGCCCTTTATTAAACACCCTTTGTCTATATTCTATGTGATAGAATAGTTTCAGTGCATCTTGACCATACCACACTTATACGCATATAGGTTTACAAAGAAACATGCCTTTACAAAAAAAAAACTGCTCTTTATTAACACTCTTCGTTAAGATTTTAGGTGGCAGTACAGACTATTTTCCTTATTACATATGGGCGCCACCATCTTGAGCCATTAAGCCTATGTTTTCTTGGTTTTGTAATGCCACTACGGATATTGATAAGGTCATGAAACATTGTATGCACCAACCAGGACATTTTCGTGCGCTTGTTTGCATGCCGCAACACCCAAACATACAAAAACAACGGTTGGCAGCCCAGTATGACGGCACTCAAACGTACCCGTAAAGTACCTTATAACCACCACCTTTTACAACCGCATGGTACCACGTGACAGTGGCGTCACACGCACGCCATTTGTCTCTTTTTGTGGAAGTTGTATGCAGTGGGATTGACCATAGACCCAATTTCTGTGGCACACACGCGTTTATTATGGGAGTTTTATGACAGGCCAAATAGAATTATGTGGCTTGTGTTTGTTGGGCGTTCTTGATTTTAGTATACAAGTGTTGAGCAGTGGGATATGTTCCGGTTTACGATGCCCACTTGCGTTACCACGGATCCCAGACATGAAAGGCTCGGCAAAGGATAGCCCTGCTGTTAAATGTTACAAATTACAATAAGTAAAACTGAGTGCCATCAACAACGTCGGTTCGGGTACGCCGTCTCAACACACATGCGACAGATTTCAAGGCGTGGACAGGTTCTAAAACACCGCCTGTATACCTCTTACCGCAAATCAGCTGCAGATGTGGAATTAATCTCGCGCTGTCTGCTTACTAATGCTTTCCGAAAACAATGCGAAACGAAAGCGGCTCACAATGCACGGATAAAGCACGAGGGTAAAATAGACAATATAAAACTCTCTCTCGTCACGTTCTACCTAAAGGAGAGAGAAGGGGAATATGGAAGCTGGCGATGAGAAATCCGTGTGCCGGACTTCGGAGTCGACGTTTAAACTAGTGTACGCGACTTTTTTTTTTTTTTTTCAAGCTGAAAGCCTTGAAGTCAAGTTCACTTGTCGGCTTCGGCACACACATCCTGCTTACGAATTTGTCATTTAAGCCACTTGCAGTTTTTTTTCGCTGGAGCCTTTTTTTTCTGCTTTTTTTTTTCTTGTGTTTGGTGTCCACCTCTTCTCTCGATACTTCGTTTGGAAAAAAAAAATCGTTTGCTTATTCACTACGGGTAAGTTACTCAAAGCAATTCTTATAAAGCAGCAAGAAAGATCGATGCATGTTATTTCCATTTGCAAAAGTCGCCTTTGCTGAAGTAGAGGGAACGAATTTTTCATGTAATCATCAAATGACCTCAGTACCCGAATTTATTGCCTCGTTAATCGATCATTAAGAGTAACCGACTCGATTCAAAGAGAGGGCCAACGTTTGAGGGGGAGACAGTTTAGTGGGTGCGACGAATAATGCGGGTAATATGTGGCAGTAAGCATGCACGAGCGTTTAGTCAAGAGAAGGGTGGGCGGGGTTCAAGCATTTTCGAAAGTTTTCAGTTTTAGTTGCTTATATTTACAGGCACACATACAAATGCACGCACAAACATATCAAGTGTATTATGGAGTATGACAGACAGAAATTAGGTGCCTTTCTTCAAGAACTACTACCACCCACTGTACCGCCTTCCTGGCAGCGGTCTTAATTCAAGAAAAAAACTGCACCAAATGGCCTCATAAGTTGCTGTACAGTTGGCACTGCTTTCTCTAACCACATTTTTTAGCAGGCTGGCGGGTGTACAAAACACAAGAATCTAGTCAGAAAAACACACAAGAAAGAACACCAACCCATTTTTTTTTTTTCGAAAAGGAAAAGTCACTCTGAATTCTAACGTGCATGCCAAAGCTACCTTCCAAACTTACGGATTAGGTTCCCATTGATAGTCTCGGCTGATTTCCGCTGTGACTGGGTGTCAATTTTCTCCCAGTTATTTAACAGTTGTGAAAGAAGTCCACGCGTTGTGGTCGTACAGGCATCCCCATCGGTGAAGTCCTTCTGTGGTTGAAGAGCGCGTCAAGCCTTCAACTTAGCAACGACTACGGCAAACAATCAAAGCCACTGCACGACCACAAAACACACCCCCTGCACTGCCCGTCGCTAGGAGCTCTGTTGGAAGATAAAGCGATAACGCCCATCAAGCCTGATCTCTCGCACAGTTGTGGCCGCAGATCACGTGCTAAATTTCCCGCGCCAAACACAGCGCATGCTGCGGCAAGTCCACAAACAATGGTGCAAAAGACCGCGGTTGCTACTGGCAACAACTCAAATAACGCTATGTCTTGGCGCGATTGCATCCGGAGGTGATACGTGATACCAGCTTCTTATTTCACATGCGCATAAAAAGAAGCTGTCATCTGACGTAGGTAACCTCTGACTTAAGCCGCAGTACCGAACGCACTAAATGTGAAACAGTCTCGTTTCACTACCGACTCCAGCAGAGCGTAGCGTTGTGTGACGCGTCAGCCCACCGGTGTTTTAACGCAGCTGGCAAGATTAGATTTCGCTGAAGTGCTCGCAGGCAAGCGTCGAAAGCTGTCGAGGGTGTGCTGACGGCGCTTTTGTGCCCGTCAAAGTCTGAGCGCGCTCATCGCTTCGACGGCTGGGACACGTATCTAAGCTTTATAATGGAAGAGCCAGCGTAAGTACTTTGCCCGTGGTTTCCGTTGTCTTAAAACGTCCCCGACCGCGTATACTTGCTGAAGAAATTGAAATGTATTTTCTTCTTTGTTCGGTGCTACGTTCGTTATATTCATTCGCTGTGAGTTGCACCTGACGCCGTCGTAAAGACGTTGTCCCAGAAAATGCTTCTTATTTATACTAGCAAACGGCTGGGTGTATGTGAAACAAACGCATGCTGGGATAACCAACCATTAAAATAATTATTTAAATAAATAAGTCGTCGTGCACGTTGACTGCAACCCGCAAAGCACGGTGGAAAACTCGCACCTTGTCGCCCAGCACACGCGCGCTTATCTATTTCTAGGCATATATCTCGGGGAAAATCTATTTGTTCTTATCGGTGTCGCACAGGCGCTTTCGATCACGATTGTCCTCCTTCCACCAGGCTGCACAAAGGAGCTAATCGCTCCAAAATAATTCGTTTTCCATCAGGCTTGATTGCGATTAAATGTACCCGCATGTTGCCACCGTATACCAGTGTAACACGACCTTTATCAACAGCGATAGAGTCCGACACAGATCGGATTCCTTGAACGCACTTGGCTACTTTCAGCAGCTTAAGCAAATGGACCAATCGTGGCTGAGAAACTCAGTCGTGATCGAAAATGCACCTTGTGGCAAAGGGTTTTTTGAAATGTACTGATCCAGATTTTTTTTAAAACTTGTTCGTATGCTTTTCAGTACTTGTCAGTACGATCGAAGCCGTGTCATCGTGCGAGAAAGATGTTTCTGAAATTTTACACAACCATTATGCAGGCATACGGCGCAGTGCCCACCGGTGGTGAGACTGGGTGACGTTCAAGATCAAGACCAATGCAAGCGCTTGGAGCTGATCCGCTTGAAGTACCGCGAAACATTCGGCAATTATCCTGAGTTCTACGTCAGGGCGCCTGGACGGGTGAACCTGATTGGCGAGCACATTGACTACTGTGGATATGCTGTTCTACCCATGGCAGTCCAACAGGACATTCTGTTAGCCTGCGGACGCAACAACACAACGTTGTTGCAGCTGGCCAATGTTGATAATCGCTACCCAAGCTACTCAGCGCCCATAGATGGTCTCAAGATAGATGACACTCAACCATGCTGGCAACATTATTTTATGTGCGGAGTCAAAGCGGCCGTTGAAGACGCAGGAGCCTGTGAACTGGGTGTCTCTCCACCTGGCTTGGATGTCATGGTTTATGGCACTGTCCCACAGTCGGCCGGCTTGTCAAGCTCGAGTGCATTGGTCTGCGCCGCTGCACTTGCTACACTACAGGCAAACAAGTACATCATCAATGCTTAATCTCAACATTACAGTGTTGTCTCAAGAAAAGTTAGAAAGAATAGCCTTTCGGTGATGTAGATTGAAGAGGTAAAAATATTCTTAATCAAAGGTATCACTAGAGCCAATTTTTTGGCAAACAGGATAGACTCCTCTCAAATTATCACTTATTCTTTATTTACACGAATAACTGCTTTAAGTACTCTTTTTTTTTCCCGAGAACTGTTGTTGACTAGAATGAAATAATTAATTTGTAACACAAAACTCGCTTTACAAAATGATCACAGTAGTTCATTAGCACCATTATATCTGTTTAATTCATTCCTTTTTGTTGTATAGTCTTGTAAAGTTCAATCATCAATCCAAAAAAATTTACTTCTTCAAATGTATATTCTTTGTTTGTTTTTCTTTGGCTTGTTCTTGTATTTTGCACTGTACAATTACTATTCACTTAATTCCATTGTGTTTTTGGCTCACTTCCTAGGTTTTATTGTTTTACCTGTACGTATCGTATGGTCCGCCTTCATGTGTTTTCTGTGTATATTATTGTGTCTTTTTTCGATATCATTCGTCTGTATTTCACACCTGCTGTAGTTTTTATTTGAAACTGCATTATAAATAAATAAATAAATGCATAAAATAAACAGTCTTGTCTTTTCGAAGGCTGCAAATGCATGCCACGCTCTAAGGTAGGCAGTTGCAGCCTTCAAGAAGACAAGACCGGTCGTAGAAACGTTGGCTCCTGTGATACCTTGTGTTCCTGAATTTTTCATCTCTTTCGCAAAAATATCTGGACTAATCGAAACTGTCGACATGCACATTTTTTTTTTTTTTTGCTATGTGGCTCAGTTCTAGTGCACTTTTGACAGTTCATACATATGATTGACAAGCATAAGAGCTATTTTTGTTCGCAGATTCTTAAACTTATGGCATATGAAAGAAGCGCCCTCAAACAGTCTGCAGTCAGCCTGGCGGTCTTAAGTAACAAAGCTTGTACATTTTTTCTAAGGCTGCCACTGTCACATAACTGTCCAATTTTTTTATAAAAAGATCCCTTTGCAAGACAAGAAACAGAAAAGTTCTTCCAGTGTGGTGAAATTACAACATTCAGTCAACTTGTGTTGTATAGTGGTGGTGTATAGCAGAATGTTAGCAAAAAATGGATAAGTAACCACAGTCAACTTTACCTTATCTTAGCTTGATTTAAGAAGAGAAACAAATCAACTGAAAAACAAAGAGATTTTGCTGCGTGCACGCAGTTCAAAGGTCGGCATACCTGGAAAAGGGAATATATATAACTTTTTTTTGGTAAAATTGAGCTTTCAGGTGAAATATTTAAAGCTATTTGAAAACTTTGGTGGAACATAAGGTCGCATAATGAGAAGTGGAATGTAAATTGAATAGTGCAGTGCCAAGAGATGAATAATGGGGCATGGACAGGAGAATGGGACGGACATGGGTAAGAAAGTTTGAAGTGTAGTTGCTGACATGAAGAATTAGATGAAGTGGAAAAATAAGAAAATCTCCACATGTGACTTGTGTGTGTGGTTAGTACAGGAGACTAAGTTCGAAGAATGATGCTCAATTAAGCTGTCAGGTGATGTAATGTGACACATTAAACTTCATGTATGTTGAGATATTCACTGCTTGTCATGTCTTTAATCTGCTTGAGCTTTCGCAAACTGATTAAGCCATGTGATTGTATAAACCAGGGCTGCTGCCGTACCAAAAGTGAAGCTGGCATCACTGTGTGCTGCGTCTGAAAGGTATATTGGCACTCAAGGAGGTGGAATGGACCAGGCCATTGCATTCCTTGCTGAACCAGGTCAGTTTTCTTCAAGTGCAGCTAGATAGTTTATGAAATATGCTTATTACTGTTGAACCCCTTTGGAAGAGACCCTGATGTGATACACAATTGGATATAAGACATACAAGTGTGCCTACATTGAAATAAGAGTTGATAAGAAAATGCATACGGGGTTTCTTGCTTATAAGAGTCATATCATATGAGAGACAAGAATTGCTGCCCAGTGCATATGTCTTATAAAGGGATTCAAATATTCAACACTATCAAACTTTAAACAAGCCTTGTGTGACAGTTCTTTGTTTCTATTTCTCTCTCCCAGGAACTGCGAAGCTCATTGAGTTCAATCCACTGAGAACCACAAGCATAACTCTACCAGAGGGAGCAACATTTGTAGTTGCCAACAGCCTTGTGGAAATGAACAAAGCATCAACATCGGATTTCAATATCCGTGTAGTGGAATGCCACATCGCCGCACAGGTTTCGTACTACCGTTTCTGTTGTGATTAAAGATAGGACTGCAAAAGTTACATGAACTTATTTAGAATTGTATACATTTCCTTAACTCTCCAAGTTTGGCGATGTTATCAGCTGAATTCTGCTTTGAATGCACCAGGCTGTCCGATAGGCTTCACTCACTGAGTGCGGAAACGCAAAGGAACAAACAATTAATGGGAACATGTGTAAGTATAAGTGCATGCATGAGGCAGTAATGTAACTGAGACTCTGCAGTTAATTAACATGTAAAACATTTTCTTTGAAGGATTACACTTGCAAAGACCACAAAAATGCTGAAGCTACGTAAGAACAAGTTAACCACAATTCTTTGCAAAAACGGTATACGTAGCTCACATTGTTGTTTCATTTATGTTACACTTTCTCAGCTATTGTAGTCTGAAATGCTGGTTTCATTTTGGTCGTGTATCACTGCCTATAGGGTCATGTGTATCAGTTTCTCAGTTGTCATATTTGCATTCTTTCCAGCCACATTCATAAACAGAAATGATGCATGACAAGTATAACTTCATTCATCGACAGTGCTCAAGTTGACTGCTTAATGTTACTGTAGAGACTATCAAAGCTTGCCGAGTTCTCGGTACTTTTTCCTTTCATTAGTTTCAGTTTGGCTAGCTTACATTAATTTGTGAGCTTTCTCACTGCTCTAAATGTAGTTTTATGTGAAGGTAGCTTTCAACCTAATTTGTAGTGCTATGGCAAGGATTATTGGGTACTATATTATCCATCAATGTATGTGTTTCCCTTAAAACATATAATTCAGAACTCACTATAACCAAATTTCATCTTACGCAAAATAAGTTCGTCATATCCAAAAATTCATTATAAAGATTTATTCCTAGCACTGTATCTATTGTAAGACTATTTTTAATTTACTTTGTTATAACTGGTATTTTGATATATCTCATTTTGTTGAATCCTTCGCAGGGGCGTCTGTGAAAACAGGCATTCGGTGTGTAGCGACACCACTGACCCGAGCTAACGGTGGGGGGGGTTCGACTCCCTCTCATGCCTAGCCGTGCGTGGCTCGTGGCTGAGCCGTGTCCGGGGAAAAGGGGATCCTGGGGGTTGAGCTGACGCCGGGTGATTGGACCTTTAAGGCCCCCCCGGCAGATGCAACACACCCCTTTGGCCTTTGGCCTCGGCTTCACGTAGACGGCACCCCTGGGCTGATCCACCCAGGGAAAATCGGCACTCGCCTTTTCCTATCTCTCTCCCCCTAACCTTCGTCTTTATCTCTTACTTTCTATCTTTCTATCTGTCCTGTCATCTTCTCTCTTCCGTTTACTTCCGAATTTCCTGGCGGCAGGGTTAACCTGGTCTACCTATCCAACCTAGGATAATTATAACAGGTTATAGCGGCGATGTATGGCTGGCGTCTCCAAGTGTTTGCTTTCAACCTTGTAGCGTCCCCATGTTGGGCTCGGGGTGGGTGGCCACCATCGCCGCCGAACTTTATAGTATTTTTATGGCAAAAGCTTTTCCCCCCCTTCTTGATCGCTCCCTGAAAAGGTGGCGCACCGAAGACAATTTTCTGCCTAACACACCAAAGCCGACATTCCCAAAGTAACATGTTATCCACAGTCAAAACGAAAAGAAGACAGTCCGAGCCATTTCACCTTTTCTTGTTTCCAAAACTCTCACAGAAGCACTAGGCCCAGGTTATAAAGTGACAACGATGGGAAGTCGTGATCTTCTTCTGGAGGTTCGTGACAAAGCTCAGTATGAGAAGCTGTCTAAGCTTGTAGCATTTGGGGAAACGCCTGTTTCGATGGGCCCACACAAGTCCATAAACACTGTCCGTGGCGATATTTCTGATGATGATCTTACTGAACTTTCTGAAAGTGAGCTGCTCGAAGGTTGGCAGGACCAAAACGTGGTCAAAGTCCTAAGAATAACAATAAGGCGCAACAACAAACTGACCCCTACAAAACACCTAATAATTGCCTTCGGAACAAGTGACCTACCAGAATCAATCAAAACCGGCTATTGTAAGCTCTGTGTAAGACCATACATTCCCCAACCCTCGTCGATGTTTCAAGTGTCAACGTTTCGGTCATGGATCGCAGAGTTGCAGAGGGAGCACCACTTGCGCAAAGTGTGCATCCATGCAACACATATCCGACAACTGCACCTCAGAAACAACTCATTGTTCGAACTGTGAGGGAGATCACGCTGCCTACTCGCAATCATGCCCCACATGGAAAAAAGAGACAAATAGTAGAACTTAATGTCAAATTCAATCTCTCATTCCAAGAAGCACGCCAACGTTTCGCACTACACAACCCATCTTATCCCTCCTTCTCAAATGTGATGCGCCGGGGCGCCAAGCCACGTTTCTGCACCCGTGAATGTCACACAGTGTGTGGCCGCAGTGGCAGACCCCCGTGTCTGCTGAACCTCGAACCACTGTAAGCACAGTTAGGTCCAAAAGTACTATGACCATGCCTGCCGATGAGGCACCATTTACCACCTCACAAGAGGTGATGGATACAAGTCCCACTCTTCGGCGCCTCAGACGCCGAAGGAGAAGCGCAACTCCTTGAAGCGCATCAAAAAAGAAAAAGCTCGAATCACTGGGCCCTCAAAAGGCCCTCTAACCTAACGCAACACTTTTGTACACACAGCACCACACAACTATAAAATGACACAAATACTACAGTGGAACGTCAGAGGAGTGCTGAGAAACCTCGATAATATTCAGGAACATTTACACAAACACACACCTAAGGTGCTGTGTGTACAAGAGACACACCTGAAACCTAAACACACCAACTTTTTACGTCATTACATTACTTTTCGGAAGGACCGGAATGATGCCATTGTGTCATCTGGTGGTGTTGCCATTATAGTCAATCAAGGGATTGCATGCACACACCTACCACTACAAACATCCCTTGAGGCGGTGGCTGCTCGAGCAATTCTTTTGAATAATCTCGTCACCATCTGCTCTCTCTTCATACCTCCACAACACCGTCTTGAAAAGCATGAATTCGAGTCCCTTATAGGCGAACTTCCAGAACCTTATATTCTCCTTGGAGATTTCAGTGCGCATAGCAGTCTATGGGGTGACTCTCACTGCGATGCTCGAGGTTACATGATTGAACAGTTCCTTTTTTCTTCCGGTGCATGCCTGCTGAATCGAAAAGAGCCAACATATTACAACATCGCTAACAATACGCACTCAACAATAGACCTCAGCATAACATCCCCATCACTCCTGCCTCTACTTAAATGGGAAATCATTAATGATTCATATGGTAGTGACCATTTTCCTATC
Organism: Rhipicephalus annulatus; assembly: GCA_013436015.1. Lineage (NCBI taxonomy): Eukaryota > Metazoa > Arthropoda > Arachnida > Ixodida > Ixodidae > Rhipicephalus > Rhipicephalus annulatus. Next base: position 200,192 of record WOVY01014596.1, on the reverse strand, counting down.
GTTATCAGCAGATCAATAACAAATACATGTCCTGCACAAGTTCCCAAATGGCTCACCGACAAAGCCAATTGGGAAAAGCTTAAAAAAATGACTCTATTACCTTGGACTGACATAGTGGTGCTGAGCATAGAGGATGCTGTGTGCTATTTTACAGCTTTCTTGGTTGATGCAGCAACGAAACGTATTCCCTAAACATGTGGACCGTCAAGCAAACGACGAGTCCCGTGGTGGAATAATGAATGCCGTGATGCTCTAAAGAAACAAAATAAGGCATGGAAGTTGCTTAGAGACTCGCCCCCAGCCGAGAATCTTGTAAACTTTAAGAACGTTAAGTCGCAAGCAAGGAGGACACGCCAACAGGCGAGAAGGAAAAGTTGGCACAAAATTTTATCAGGCATTAATTCATACACATATGAGTCGAGAGTCTGGAACATGGTTGGTAAGGTGGCAGGACGAAAAGCACATTCACTTCCTCTAGTGAGTACACAAGGGGAGAGTCTGGAAGACCAGGCAAACACTCTGGGAGCGCACTTCGAACAGGTTTCCAGCTCATCACACTATAGTGAAGCGTTCCAAAAATACAAAACCACAATAGAAAGACAGAGATTAGAGCGCAAACCCACAACACATGAGGCATACAATGAACATTTTTGTTTCGCTGAACTACAAGCCTCACTTACCTGCTGCAATAAATCTACCCCAGGCACGGACGGTGTGGCATATGAAATGTTAAAACACCTGCCCACTGAAACCCAAAAAGCTCTTCTCTCCCTGTATAATGGGATATGGTATTCCGGCGAGCTACCCTCAGCCTGGAAGGAAGCTATCGCTATCCCAATTCTAAAACAAGGCAAGGACCCGGCCTCAGTTTCCAGCTACAGGCCAATAGCATTAACTAGCTGTCTTTGCAAGGTCTTCGAAAAAATGATTAACAGGCGCCTGATGCCCTTCCTTGAAATTAATGGCCCACTTGACCCATACCAGTGTGGGTTTCGAGAGGCTCGGTCCACCACTGACCACCTTGTCCGTATCGAGGCACAAATTTGTGACGCTTTTATTAATAAGCAATTTTTTCTTTCTGTGTTCCTTGATATGAAAAAGGTATATGACACTACATGGCGCTTTGGCATATTGCGAGAGCTGTCACATTTAGGTGTGCGGGGTAGAATGCTGTCAATCATCGAAAGCTACTTGTCCAACTAAACATTCCGTGTCCGAGTTGGCACTGTCTTATCTTGAATATTTGTTCAAGAAACAGGAGTGCCACAAGGAGATGTATTGAGCTGCACACTTTTCAATGTTAAAATGAATTCCTTGCATCTGTCTCTCCCACGTAATATTTTTTATTGCTTATATGTCGATGATGTACAGATTGGTTACAAATCATGCAACATCTCAATGTGCCAACGTCAAGTTCAACTAGGGTTGAACAAGGTATCTCAATGGGCAAATGAGAATGGTTTCATACTCAACGCGCAAAAGAGCACTTGCATCTTGTTCAGCCGAAAGAGGGGCCTCCATCCTGACCCCGACATTAACTGCATGGTCAACCTCTGCCAGTGAAGACCAAGCACAAGTTTCTTGGACTAACATCAGACACGAAACTAACCTTCAACCCACACATCAAGTATTTAAGGGACAGGTGCCTTAAAACAATGAATATTTTGAAAGTGTTGTCACGCACTACGTGGGGCAGTGACAAGAAGTGCCTTATGAATTTATATAAAAGCCTCGTACGCACACGCCTAGATTATGGTGCTCTAATCTATCAGCCGGCAATACCATCGGCCTTGAAGATTCTCGACCCTGTCCACCATCTAGGAATTCACCTCTCTACGAGTGCTTTTCGTACTAGCTATGTAAAGAGCCTGTACGTGGATTTGAATGAATGGTCGCTCCACTTACAAAGATTTTACCTGTCCTTTTTGTACTTTCTGAAGGTGAAGGCAGACAAGAAACACCCCTCTCATTTCACAAGTAATGATTTGTCTTGTTCTGGCTTGTTCGAGAACCGTTCTTCGTTGCGGCAGCCCTACTCGCTCTGTGTAAGGGGCCTTGCCGAAGAAACAGGTGTGCATCTTCTCGAACACAGTTTGATAGCTCCTGCAGCATATCTGCCACCGTGGCAATGGCAGTTTATAGACTGTGATGTCTCTTTCGCTGAAGTCACAAAGCACGCACCACTTGCACACATACATACATACTTCCGAGAACTACAACATAAATACACATGTCCTGAGTTCTTTTGTGACACCTCAAAGTCCAACATTTCTGTGCCATATGCACCGGTAGGCCAATCCTTTTCCTAGGCCGGCGTTCTTCATCCTGATGCAAGCATTTTCACAGGAAAAGGTTGCGCAATACTGGCGGTCGTAAAACACGTCAAACAGATAAAATTACAAAAGGTGGTAATATACACAGATTCCCTAAGTGTGGTCGAAGCCCTGAAAACTCCTAAAAACACAAGAACCCCGCGCTGGTGTCACTTTACTCGCTTCTGTGCACACTGTGCACATCAAAACAGCATGTCGTTGTCTGCTGGGTTCCAGGGCACCGTGAGATACAAGGGAACGTTTTGGCCGACGAGCTGGCTGCTTCCGTCAACGACACTACTTCCAATGCATTAATACCAATCCCTGCACTTGTCTTGAAACCGTTTCTAAAACGAAAGCTCAGGTGGTATTGGCAGAGCATGTGGGATAGACACACAGACAATAAACTCCTTGCTATCAAGCCGCAACTAGGTAATTGGCCGCCACTATCAAAATCACGACACAAAGAAGTAACACTAACAAGGCTCAGAACAGGACATACACACTCCACACATTCATATCTTCTATCTATCGGCAATCCACCATATTGTGAAAGATGTGGAGAACCACTTACGGTTCTCCACATTCTCGTCCAGTGCAAAGAGCTAAATGCTCTAAGAAAAAAAGCATTTTTTACTGCCCAACCGACAGCAGCTCCCACTACACCCTGGGATGCTCATCGGTAGGGATCCGCTTTTTAAGCTGCAAACACTTTTCACGTTTTTAAAAGATGTTCATAGCTTTCACCCGATATTTCGAGGTCATCCGTAGCACGACCTCTGTACCCTGGTCGTGGCAGCTGTGACTACATCTTCATCATGGTTTTATTATCATGACATTTTGGCATCCACTTTCACAACGCATATCTCACGCCACTCTCATGATTTTATTACTTCCATGTTTCAACCCACGTTAGCGCGAAAAATTTTAAGGCCCCTTTACAGCCACGCATCATATCATAGTTCATATCTCTAGTCAATCGAAACGGCGCTCTTTGGCCATCAATTGGCCCTTGTGCCATTAAAAACTACTCATAATCATCATCATTCTGTTGAATGGAGGTTTTAGTAAACAATTTGATCTGTCGCTGCTCTGCTTCACTATTGTAGTTATTACACAGTGCAAATGTAATATAAATTTGTTTTTGAATAGGCGTAATGTGATTCCACTTTATCTGTTCCTTGCATGACTCTGTCCTATATAGTTATTGTTTTAATCGAAATTTAGTGTACACGCTAGTTGCAAATACCAGTGCTTTATCTGAAGCAAACTTTTCTATTTCACTAATGAGAATGTACGAATGCTTTATTAAGTGCCCTGCCTCTCTCTTCAAAGGTACATCAAACAGATCAAAATTTTAATAGATAAGCAAAGCTCCAGATGTTACTTCAGCCATACAAGCATGCTTTCTCTCCGAAGGAGCCATAAAAAGCTGCTTCAAAGCTGCTGTTCAACGCTACACATGGCACCCGTTGCCACTGATGTGTCTGTATGTGCCTTTGAGTCATTTGCGAAAATTCATGACTCCCTGGTGACTGGTGTTCATTTTCTTGCTTGTATTGTATTCAGGTGATTGCCAAAGCTCAGGGTCTAGAGTTGAGGAGGAAGCAACTGAAGCTCGGAGAGCTCCAGTCACTGCTGAAGGTTCCCTTGCACGAAATGGGAACTTTGGCCAAGAACATTTTGCATCCAACAGTCTACACCAGGGGTGAACTTTGTTCACTCTTTGGCATGGATGATGCTCAGTTTGAGAAGTGCTTCCTCGGAAAAAACACCAAGCATCTGCAAGAGTTTAAGGTGAGTCAAATCAGTTCTTAATTTTTATTTGATATGAAAGAAAGAGGGTTACACAACAAGCCAGCACACTGAATGGCGCAATTAGGTGGCTGCCTCAACAAAAGAACAAGAATGAACAAAGTGAGGTGTTGGGCTAGTTGGTTTTGCACGAGAAAAATACTGCACTACAGTTAGTAAACTACAAATAGTGTGCTACTGCAATTACAAGCAACCTTTCCATGCCCTGCAAGGATTGTGGGTGTAGTTCAATGTTAAAAAAAATGTTAGTTTTGGCCTAATCAAAGAGTAAGACCACACACGATATGGGAAGCCTTTCACATAACAGACCAGCAAAACACATGCATCAGTTCAAGCTCCATTGTACTAACCTCAACGAAAATCGAGTTCATCAAAAGCTACAGATAGGAATTAAAACAAATAATTATGAAAGTTCTTGCATTTTTTTATTTATACAGACACACAAAACGCATGAGGCTATAGACTTTAAAAAAATTTCTTTGGAAACCCTGAACCTCTGCTTGGTTGGCATGCTGCCTGTGATGCCCAATTTACTCATGTCTTCCTGAAGTATAGCTATACTCAAACCTCGATATAACGAACCCAGATATAATGAAATATCGATTATATAACGAAGTGAATAGAGAATAGTCGTGCAATAGACATAGCGTTATATACCCTTATATTAAATTTTTAGATATAACAAACCTATATTTGTGTAAGATACAACTTTGTTGCAATGAGGTTCGAGTGTATTCTCTCACTGACACTGTTTCAAACGAAGTCTAATTGGTCGTCCTTGTGTGTGGATCGTACGACTAAACAAACAAAATGTGCTACCTCATCACGCTTTTTCAGCTGCACCAGCGAGCGGTTCATGTGTATGAGGAAGCAAGCCGGGTATGGCAGTTCAAAGAGGTATGCGAAGCAAGTCATGGGACCCTGTCCGAGCAGCTTTCCAAGCTTGGGCAACTGATGAACGATAGTCACACAAGTTGCCGTGATCTGTACGAGTGCAGCCATCCAGACCTTGATCTTCTGGTGGAGATTTCGCTGCGGGCTGGTGCACTGGGTTCCCGCCTGACTGGCGCAGGGTATGCATGTTTCTTGCTTATACTGTAATACTATCCTTATCAGCTTTTAATGTTATGTTTGTGCATTAGTGTCAAGTACACCAGTGTGTATAATCCTTTCCATCTTGCTTTGTAATTATCTCATCTGTACATGTATCATATCCTTTTTTGGCAATAGCAGTAGGATTATGTCGAGTCATGCATAGCAGCTAAGCTCTGGGATCATCGAGGCCACTCACGTTTGATGGAAGGGAAAATCTGTTAGCAAGTTTCTATCCATGCAGTTGAGCACTCACATGACCCACACACAGCATCGTAAAGTTAAACTGCAGAGAAAACCGATTTTTCTCACATTTGTAAATTAACCGCTTGCAATACCAATATCGCCACGCTTGCCGTGAGAAGACATGGTAAGTAAGCAAACGCCTGAAAAGAAATTGCCACTTGAGTTTCCAAGACATCGTAGATTTTGCCAGCGTCTACTAGGGCCTACATAGTTTCTAATCGGCAAAAACAATGCACATTGTCCTTGGAGGGGTCAAAAGACTTGACATACAAAGGTTAAAAAAAATTTTTAGTCAGTGTGAGCAAAATAACAAAAAAAAACTTCGAATCCCGGTGTCACATGTGATAATTTCAATGCAATATTTTGATATGATACTTTGACCCTGTTTTTCTCCTCTATTATTAAAGCTACACTGATGAAATTATCGACATTAGAGTTCTCAGATTAAAATTTGTCAATCTAAACCGATTAACTGTTTCAGTTCAATGTCTCTTTAGATTTCATCTGCAGAGAGACCAGAAACTACAGGTGAATTGGGATGACTGGTATTTTTATGTGCGCTCCTTTGCCACGCACCTAGTATTTTGGACAGCGTAACCTCAACTTTCCAAGACGCGGTGACATGGTCCAGCTTCTAGTTGCTGACACATTTGTTTATGACAGTGCTCTGAATGCAACTGAAATCTGTTCCCGTTTGCCTGCGCACTCATGACACCTAGCCTGATTTAATCAGTTTGTAAGCAGATATTTACTGCAATTTATATGGCCATTAAGCTTGCAAAATGTTACTTCGTGTAGTTGTCCAAAGCTTCGCTATAGAAAAAGTGGACTTAGCCAATAGCGCCACGATAAGGAAGTGGATGAAAGTGACTCACATGCTTTATGCTGTAGCCAACCTATGGGCAGTGCATTTTCAGGTTTTTAGCCGTGCTTCGCAATGTTGCATATGAATTGCTGTGTCATAACCAACACCTATAAGAATTACCCACCTGGCACAAGGTTTTTCAATTTTCCGCTGTGAAATCGCTTCGTAAATCGGTGGGAGCGCTGGATTCACAGTGTACACTACGTAAAGCAAATTATCCCAGGCGTTTTCATGAAGCACATGCTGTGGCTAGTTCGTTGTGAACTTACACTCCACGCAAAGTAACTGATATTTTTACAGTGCTGACTGAATCGAGTGGCAGCGGGCAATTTGATCTCGAGTCTGTAGTCTACATTTCATTGGGGGAAATCCGTCTTAATATTCAGCAGTTCTCCTTCGTACGCCACTGCTGTTTTTCCACTGTACTTCTGTTTCTCTAGAGGCGCAGTTTGCAGACAGCAAAGTTCCTAAACAAGGACGGTAAGCAAGAAGCCCCAGATGCATGGCGAAGTGCATCGGGCACCACAAGAATTTCACAATTTATTCCCTTTGTACTGCCTTTACCCCTTACCAACAGTGTGCATGCAATCAAAGCCATACCACATCCCCTAGTGCTAAAGTATCACATAGGAATCTGTCCTGTAGGAATGTAACTCAAGCACTCATGCAGCCTGAGCAATGTCTACAAACGAAGTTGACCTGCAGCACAGAACAATTTCGCGGAACTGCTATGCCATTACTAAATGCAACATGCCCAGCAACGCAACTAATGTTTTACTTGTGCCCATCACAACGGGTTGTTTAACACATGTCAGACAGGAATGTTGACAAAACACATTTACTGAACAATAAGGCAAAAAAATGGTAAGAAAAAATGCATACAAGCTTTGGTGGTGATGGCCTCTGCTTCCAGGTTTGTGCTGGCCTGCCGCAAATTGCCCTTTCAGAGCACTCTGTCACTCTTCCCTTCTCTTCATTTATGTTCTTATTGTTAGTTTAAAGGCTTGAAAAAATCCTCAACTAATTTTTTGTCAAAGCCTATCTGTTTTATCAAACATGTCTCTTTAGCACACATGCACTTGCGTACAATACGAGCGCAGCAAACAGAGAGACAACAATTCGTAGCATTTGAGTGGATTCTAAGGTGGCCACTCGTGCTGGCGGTGAACTTGCACACTGCACTGTTGTGCCTCTTGTAGGTGCCGTACGTTTCCCATGGCTCTGAATGCTTCGTTCTTTGGGTGAAACTGTGAAATTGAGTTTTGTCATCCGAAATAAAGTGTTTCCCCCAGCATTGACATAACCGTAAGCACTAGCATAAATGCCTTCGGAGTCTGCAGTAATGCATCTGTACAGTCAGCACTTGTAATGCTTCTTTCCAGTGACTGATGGAACACCCGTTCTTTCAGTCTTGATATTATCAGCAAAGATGGTGCATGCTTTTGTAAGCTATAGCATAAAAAGGCAAATGATGCCCTCTGGCCTGGACATACTTACCGAGTCTGGTAAAAATACTGGATAGTCATGCACTATCAGAATACAAAAAAATTCTAGGTGAGCGCTTTACAGCAGAGCTGTTAGAACTTCACTAGGTTTTCCACTGCATTGTGCACAGCTCTGCTGAGCTGTGGAGAAGAGCGGATGTGAGGCGAAGAGAAGTGGGGCATGTGGCAGTAGAGAGGGGTTAACCTGGAGAGAAAAAGCAACCAGGCGGGCACATGTGGCGTGACATCATTGCCGCCTGATAAAACCTGTGCGCGCTTTGGAGCCCCCGCCGCCCCCCCCCCCCCCATTATTTTGCAGTGGAAAAAGAAGTGGTGTGGTGTTTGTTTATCCCGATTTCTCACCGTGGAAAGGAGCAATAAGGCGTTTTTAGCTCTGGCAAAGACTACCATTGGGATTCCTCAGGAAGAAGCTCCTCAACTGCAGGGCCATCAAGGATCTAATCATGAGTGGATGCGGCACCAGTGATCTGATCCTGAAGCAAGAGCTGGGTAGCAGAAAATCAAGTGTAGCAGAATATCCCTAGTTTAGATCGAGCGAAGCTGAGAGTTTGCATTGGCAAACAAATAAGATCCAGAGGCACATGAGCATGGCCGATTGACCATCAAAAGTTAGACTGTGCGCTTTGGCATTACTTTACTGGGCCTTTCCCGACTCTGTTGGTTTTGGTGTTTACGATATCAGAGCAGCTACACATAATTTTTTAAAGGTTTTCCATTCAGAAATTTTCATTTTCACATGAACCCTGTTCCCCACATACGTTAGCCAGCCAATACCACCTCTGGTTAAAGTCGCTGCTGCTTGATTGTACCTCTTTTTTAACTAGAGCTCTGGATAAAGTAGTATAACAGCTTGGTGAAAACCCTAAAATTCGCAAGTTTTCTCCCCCCTTCCACAACACCACAGTGCACCTACCCTTTAGGTCTATAAGACAGCTGTGATGACCACAGTTCAATCAAAGCTTTTTTTTTCTGCTTGTCAGAAAACAAAGATTTGCTGTTTCTATTTGAAGCATTATATCTCGCCAAGTCCTAACACCAGGATCTTTCCTAAAGATTGCTAGTTATATGACAAAGCTTTGTTGTTCTTTGGCACTGCTGATTTATTTTACAATATTTTGCATTATGTATTATAAGTTAATTATGTATTATAAGTTAAGCACTAAATATAAGGCTGCACTAGTATGAGAACAGGCGAGAATGCTTTCGAAGAGTAATTACAGTACAGAAAACTGCAAATATTTGTGCGAGTTCTATAGCGTATACAGTGTAGCCAAAAATCTCATCTTCAAGTCATGTTCCAATCATGCCTTACTCACATTTTAGCCTATAGTTGTACTTGTCCTAGCTTTAGTCACTGTTAAAATATTGCTTGCATTCATGAGTCAACTCAGACTCATAGAGACACGGATCGGATCATGAGTCGGAGTCTGTGCGAGTCCAGGTATGTGAGATGTTGACGAGTTTAAGTCCAAGTGAGTCCGGTTGAAGAAAATTTTAAGCGAGTCTGAGCGAGTGCAGTTGCAAAAAATTTTGTAAGTCTGAGGAGCAAAATATATTTCTTGAGCAAGTCTGTGCAAGCTCCAGCTTTTTTGTGAACCTACGCGTGTATGTAATGATAATGCTTTTACTAAAGCTTGTTTCTATGAATCCACCTGACAGGCGTGTGGAGCCCTAATACATGTGACAGATTTCATCAATGCTTTCCTTATCTCCCATTTTAAGGTGGGGAGGATGTACCATTTCCCTGGTGCCTTCGGACAAGCTGGATGCTTTCTTGAAGGAAGTTGGCACCGAGTTTTATGGCAAGTTCGGTGACAGCGTAGCGAAAGATACGGCCATGTTTGTCACCAAGCCTGGCAGTGGTGCTGCCATATTTGTACCCTAGTCACACATTCTCCAATACCAATGGTTGTGAACTTGTGTGTGCTGAATAGTGTGGAAAATCAGAAACGGGATTTTCCAAGCTTGTGGGGATGACAATGACCCCTTTAGCTGATTTGTGTTAAGAAAGCAGATGAAAAATCAAAGCAAGCAAACATTTGCCATCTCCTCTTCCCACCGTAATACAGTTGCTCAGGAAGAAAAGAAGAGATTGTGATGCTCTTTTGAGCCTACACCAGTCATATTCCTACTTTTTATTTTGTCCCACAAGCTGCATTGCATAGCAGCATCGTTATCTTACATTATTACTATTGTTCTAGTAAATAATCACAATGCTAGTCTGGTGCCCCTCCATTTACCTGGCCATTGTCAGTCAATTTTTACAATGTGCAATGAGGTTCTTAAGCTGCGTGATGTTTGCTTTGTACAAGTAAGCAGAGCAATGCAGCTAGATTTCATGCATTCCAATGCACCATCTTGTTATCAGCAACAAACTTCTTTTTTTACCAATAAAGTTGATTGCCCTTCCGCATGTTGGAAGTTTGGCTAATTCTATATATCGTGACTACTGAAGCTCAAGAAGCAGAGCCAGGTCATGGGTTGCAAGCTTGCACGGCCAGGAGAAATAGAACAACCGTTCAGCATACAGGCATTATATCAGCCTTTTTCCTTTGCAATATGTAGTTCTTTATTTTTTATTCGGAAGTACTCAGATTTGCTCGAGGGCATACGAAGCTGCATTCACACGACGGATGTCATCGCAGACGAATCAGTCACGTGACGTGTGACGTGATTTGGATCTCTCCACAGCCAGCATTTGCATAACAGTGGAGAAATGACACTAAAAGCGAAAATTCCAGCTTTGCCCCCCCCCCCCCCCCCTGAGGATTTCGACTGCGATTTGGGCCTCTGTAATTTCATGAATCACTTTGCGTGGATCGAAGCGGGAACGCGGAATTGGCTGACGTGTGGTGACGTAGTTAGCAATCCACGGGTTCGAATCGCAGTTTCATTCGTCCTCAGAATACTTAACAGAAGGGTAACAGTTAGGAAAAATAAAGTAAGTATTTGTTTAAACAGCACACTTGCTCACAAGACAATTGATTCTTCTCTAGTACAGCCTGAACAAAAAGAGAATTAGCACAATAATTCGTTCCAGTCCAGTATTTGTGAAGGTCATGACTGGATCTTCTTGACAGATAATATGATGGTTCAAGGTGTCTTTATTGATGCCAGTCCTTTTATGGTATATATGTAATTACAATTCCAAGCTTGATTTTCTTTTGTGAGATGTAAATGTATGTATATACCAGTTTTTTTTCTTTTTTACACCAAGTTTATGGTAGCTAAAACAGTGGAAGCCCCTAAAACAGTTATGAATGAAACTGCTGTTACTCTGAAGAAGGTAAAATTTCTAGAATGATGCAATAAAGACAAGACTATTAACCCTAGACAGAAGCTTGGGATGAATGTGTTTTTAATTGCCTGCTGTTTTGTCTTAGCACGTTGCTCTGTATGACGAGACTGCTGTACATTGTTTTTCCCCTAATGAGATACGGTATCATGCTTATATCTCCTGTGCTGTGTCACAGCCTTCTCTGGAATGTTTTCTTTTAGTTGGCATCGGCACAGTGCCTTTAATGAGCATGAAACAGGAAGCTGACCCATAGAGAATAAACAACTCTTTAAGATGCTTGTACGTGCCTGGGTAGAATGCATAGCTATTAATGATGGTAGAGCATTTCCAAAATCCATCCTGAATTTCCATTCTAGTAGAGTTACCAGCTTTTACAATATCCTCGGCTTTTGAAAGAAACCACAATATGCACCCCATAGCAGCATTACCTGAAATACAAATTCCTGATTGTAGTGAGCAATTGTTGGGCTACATGCCACGTCACCTGTGACGACTTCCGCTTCTTTCAATCAGCAGACCACTAACTGTGTACGTGTTGCTTTTGGATGGTTCTATTGTCATGACCACAACATACTATACTCTTAAACTGCCCAGACAGTGGACTGCTTTGGGGGCTTGTGTCCTCATGCTCGTTCAACCGTATCGCGAATATAGCCTATTTGTCTGCTACTCTGCGGCTTTTTCTTAGTCAGAATGCTCGCACTATGCAACAAACTGCCAGCATATATGTGATGGTTTTTGCAATTAAAGAGAGGGTCAAGCATTTATTGTATAGCGGTGAAAAACGGCTGTCACCATAGACTAGTATGGAGTGGACGACCTATATGAGGCATTGTGCTTGTAGGCTTTCATTCTAATGCAAGTAATTTCTAGATAACTAGTGTTCCATACGTCAACTCTCAAGATATTTTGCATTTACACATAATAATTACTCAATATAATTGCTCTGCGCTGGCCAAGACATCCTCACAAGCGCTGAGGCTGACGTGAGCGAACAGATGCTCACTAGTGCCAGGTCATGCATTAGTTGCGTCCCTAGCGGCAGGAGGTATGAACCAGAAACCAAACATTAAATTTTGACATTTTTGTGTATAGGCCTAATTTGGTCAGAAACTCCATGACAGGTGAAGCAGAACAACTGAAAACCTGTGCAGGCAAAAGCAGGTCATTATAAACAACGTGGATGCTAGAAACATGGGCATGGCATTCATATGACTTACCGATGCAATATGACATTGCACGGCAGATGAAGAAAGTACGCGTAAAAAACACAAAGGAAACGAGAAACATATTATGCAGTTTTTATACATTATAGCAATATATACATGTCACTTCATAGTAATGTCATTCAGGCACTTAAAAGGGTTTTAGTAGTATTCAAGAGAGTTTGAAATCTGAAAATGTGTGGCATAAGGCAAATTTCATGACAGGTGTGCGATTCTCTACGAGTCCACCTTGGGGACTGTCCACTTTGCCTTCACTAATTGGCTAGAACTTGGCGAGTAGAGCACCCCCCTCCCCCCTGTTTCCAGTCCATCTTTTGCATCAATTTAATGTTACAAAACCTTCACTACTCTTGACACAAGTGAGAAGGACGGAATGCGTTTCTCCGCAACAAATGCTGCCCCCAGAGATGCACTCTGGGACACATCTCGATGGCCATGCATAAGCTCTAATTGGGTTAGCCTTTGAATTAGGTTTAAGACAGCCGGCCGCCCAACGTACCTGGATGGTCAGCACGCATTCCCTGCATCTTTCTCAAACAGCTTAACACATTCATATGCAAGTTCTTACTTGTCCAGTTTCATAGTGTCCTGTTACTATACATTTCGTTCACTTTTTTCATCATTACGCTGGGAATGTGCAGGTTCGCTTGGTGCGTTCACATGGTCAAGAGTGCCATGTGATATCCTGTCTCGCCAATTTTTCGAGGTTCTGAATCCTGTCCACTGAAGTGGATATGTCCACTAGGTGGCCCCATTGAGAATCGCACCACGAGATGTAAAGTGAAAGACACCGAAAGAAATGGAAGGCCGAACAGTTGCCTTCTTTGTGCCGATGTCTCTATTTTTTTCCTGGACAGCAATACTAACATGCTGGTACTCTCAAGAAGGAAAGTAAATGAAAATGCACTTCATACTTAAGAGCAGTAGATTAATACTGTCTCTTCATGACACCTCCGCTTTGTCAGTGGTGATCGACAGCACCACAGCGCCCAAGAAGCATCCCTCCCTCAATCGACGACTACTCTCTTTTCTCACTAGGTACAAATAATTTTCACCTTTCACTTTTTATCACAACGCGCTCTTTGGCATCTACCTCTATGTGCGTGAGTGTTGTCAGTCACAATGCTGTTCGGCACGCTGTGATAGCTTTGATCCTGCTATGAAAATAGAAAGTGACAGTCATACAGCAGATAGGCACTACGTATGGAAACTGCCAACTAACAATGCGCTACACAGCAGAATATTGAAAGGGTATTAAATAACAAAGGCTGTTTCCGGCCTAGCACTGCGGTTAATGGTGGATGGCATGGACAAGCAAAGTTTTGTAGTTGACTGTACAATCAAGGTAATAATTATGTTCACCTTGAGTAATTTATTTGCTCCTGCCTTTTCCTTATAATTTTCTTAAATCTTTATTTCAAGTTTATCACCTTCTTTTAATGTTGGTTTGTTTCTAATCACTTAGGATTGTGAAGTACTACACTGACAACAGCAAGCTACCCATTAAACGAATTTAACTATTATGGCACCGACGTCGCCAGACCTTCCATTTGCATACTTGCCAAGTTTGAAGATTCGGAATCTGGGAGAGTTCCGCTATGGGGGGCGGGGGGGCACAAAAGAAAACAAGGACGAGCAAACATAGCAAAATACAAAAGGGGGTGGGAAGGGGGTCTCAATCGCAAGCGCCAAAATCAGCATTGCGGTCTTATAGTGGCTAGGAGTGTTTGTACACACGAGGGTAGAGTTTTTCACTAAGGTGACAGTCTCAAAGGATCAACACAACTAGCAGAATCTATTTCAGTCGGAACAACTCGCGTGTGTCTTCCTGGGACACACGTGAACGGACGGGACGGCGCAGCTGACTGCCGCAAAAGCGCAGGTCAAAGCTTTGCTCACTACTAGATTCTTTTGACAGGAACGCCAAAACGTCTCTGGCCAAGTTTTATTGAGATAAAGATTATATAGACAGTCCAGGCTGTATTTTTGCCGTTGCCACCGCCGCCGTCCTTCACCGTATAAGTATACGTATCTATATATATGAACACTCAAAGAAAAAAAAATTGGCCGCGTATCTGCATGTTGTACTGCAAATGTAATCGAAAGACGATAGTCTTGTGTCTGGAAAGAGTGATGTTCTGCACAAAAAAATCGGTGAATGGTATTCTTTAGGCACTGCACCAGAGTGCCCCGAGCGCGCAGGGGAGGCGAATGAGTGCATCAAGTCGTGTCACACGTGAGGCATGAGTGCTATATGGCAGTTGTCTTGGAAAACGAAGCGCGCGCGGCATGCGCGCCTGTCTCGGAAGTGACAAGGTGTAGAACGCAAGGCGACGAGTAGGTGCCACCACTGTGCCGTCTTAGCAAAGCGTTGGAAACACTCGCCTTTTCGTGTAAGCGTTGCATCGTCAGCGCAGCGTGATAACCGCTACGGTCCTTAGAATTACTTATGTGTGCTTTTTCTATATAGTAGAAGGCACACGTACATACTATTGATGTGCTGTTATAGTGCTTTATATATGTGCAATAATTGCTTTTTAATTGGCAATCGCACAAGTACGGTCGCTGAATCTTGAGCAATATTGGTGGGCGCTGCGGATGGGATCGGCGGTTTGAGTTATCGTTAGGTCAGGTTTAAACTTTAAGGTATCGTTAAGGGTGGACAAACAGACAAGTGGACAGACAGACCAAAATTTTTCGTCGGAGGACTCTAAGAAAGACTATCGTCGTTAAAAGCCACCCTTATCGGCACGCTTATCCTTTTGTAATGGAATCATGTGCCTTCGGCTTTCACTGAAACGAAAGCATTCGTTGCCGGGCCCACAAAGGTCACTTTGGTCTCTGCACAGGCCCCTTTTGCGAAAACAGTGCGCTTTTCATACACAGTGAGGTATAACGATGGGACACTTGTTAGTTTGTACTCATCTATACCTGTGATTACATATCGTGCATCATTTTTGTTTAAACAGCGTGTTACGTGTTGAGCGGTAAACGTTGTTAGTTCGCTGTCGTCCTGTGAGTATCGTTTTCGTCCGTCATTTGTGTGTGAGCATCGCACTGCACGTTTCATCTGCTTGCCGTTTCCAGTGTTACATTCCAAGTTGTTGCTGTCGCACTTATTGCTTCACCCTTGCGGTGAAACTGTAACTTCTAAAAATTTTTACGTATTTACTGCATTTATCCTACCGCTGCGTGCTCTCAGAGCTCGTAGATCGCTATTGCGTTGCCGCGACCGCGGTTTTGTGCGCAGCGGTTGCGGCCAAGAGCAGTTGATTTTACATATAAGTGTGGCGGTTTGGGCTAGTTGGTATGACATGACGATAGTTATAGCGCGAGAACAAAACGACGGCAAAGAGACAAGAAGGACACGGTCACCATGCGCTTGGCTGCGCATGCGCCTTTAAAACTAAGTCCTTTTATGCCATCTACGATAGCGTCTGCCGCAGTTTTATTGGAAAAGTTTGCGGAAAGCAGCGTTGCTTTGACTGGTTGAGCGCACACTTTCGGGGTTCCGTCAGTTTACGTCGTCGCCATACATGATCGTGTCAAGAGCGACCGTGGTTTCGTCTACAGCGGTTGTGGCAACGACAATCACACGCACTGTAGAAGACAGTGCGCGCGCCGGTCGCACGTGTACTTCCAAAGCTTCGAGTACGCTGCTCTCAACCTTCGTTCAACAGTTTCTATATTAAAGTTCGTATCACTTGCCGCGATTAGGAAATGTGTTCGGAACATTTGGCTTGAGGCCCAATGAACATAGTAAAACTTGGCAGGGGAATTTCGAGATTTCGTATTTGCCGTGGTTTCGCATCATTGAGATTGTGCTGTACGTTTATATGCACGCCTCTTAAACTCATTTATAATAAAATGGGGTAGGTTCGAAAAGCCTGGAGCGGATTGAGCTGCTTTTTTGTCAAAGCAGTCAGATCATGCACAGAATTTTCGATTTCCGGGAATTTTCATGACAACCGTACAACCGGAAAAAGCAGTCAAAATCCAGGAGTCTCCCGGCCAATCTCGGAGACTTGGCAGGTATGCATTTGTTGTGAGGCTGTTTTACCTAACGAGACTAGAGCACCTGATTACTATATTCCCAGCATAGCTATGCATGTTCACTGCATCTTCCTTCAATATGGAGAGTAAAACTGCCAGCCTGTTGATCCATTTAAGTGATGACACTTGGCACTATAATGCTAAAACTATTAGCCTTTAACCAGCCCAATGTCATGTTTCATTGAAGATTAGCCAGATTAAAACAATGTATCGAAACAAGCATGTCCTTTTGAAGACAACCCAGTTCAGCAGCACATACGTGAAAGTGACAATTCAGCATGTGCAGATGAATTCACGGTGAGACCCCACTGTACACTGTGAAACACTTGGCAATAAAAACATGTAAACTACAGCTACGTGCTGCCATCAGTCTGAACTGCTCTCGTCACTTGCAGAGTAGGTGCCCAACAGACTAAGCCCTGTTGATGAAGGTGGTGCCGACTGTGCCACGCTGGAGGAACTAGGGGCTTGGGGTGTAGTCCCACAAACTCCTGAAGCACTTGACCCCTTTGGCCGCACTAAACCAATAAGTGCCATCTTTGAAGAGCTGGATTTTACAGACGAAGCACAAGCTGTTGATTGGTTCGTAGTTTTCGCTGGCTGTGTGCAGTAGTCCTGCAAACAGAGCACCAATTATTTCAGCAACATGTGTGCCTGATACACCAATTTTCATATGCATATATTCTGGCATCGAAATGCACGTATGGGAGGGGGACTGGAGGTGCTAAAAGGTTCCAATACAAGGCATTGCAGCCTTCCCATCACTTTTGAAGGCCGCCACCATCAATTTTCTGAGGTCAGTGGATCTCAACAAATTTTGCTGAGTACAGTCTTTTACAAGATTCTGTCATGCCATATTACGGACTGGACAGATACCCAGAATCTTTACAATGGAACG
This sequence comes from Rhipicephalus annulatus, assembly GCA_013436015.1. Classification (NCBI taxonomy): domain Eukaryota; kingdom Metazoa; phylum Arthropoda; class Arachnida; order Ixodida; family Ixodidae; genus Rhipicephalus; species Rhipicephalus annulatus. Next base: position 182,882 of record WOVY01014596.1, on the reverse strand, counting down.
TTGTTGATTGCCCAAACTCTGCCAACGGGCTTCCCACAATTATTGGCAACATAGTGCGTAATGCCATTTATGGCAAAGCGACAAAAGTGAAAAAACTGATGTGCCACTACGGCATCTGCTGTCCAGAATGCAACAATTGTGTGTGTTTAGCCAGAGCTTCGTTGTTTGGGAGCGTGAATTTCAGTTCCTTGTAGGAGTAGTGTTGCACTGTGGGCTGTGCACTCGTATCAGTCACGAAACACCCGCAGAAAAGGATTACCATTCGCCTCGATATTGAAGTGCTTTAGCTAGCAGTGCTGGTTTACCACACAGAAAGTAAGCTAATAATGTACTGGTTGAAGATTGCTCATCCCCAAACCTAACCATGCAGAAACACTTTCTGTAACATATACAGACGAACCCGAAGCAGTCAATTAGTTCGAAGTTTTCAGAGCTGTACAGAAAGGTGCATGCCATGAAAGGTGACTTGTGCATGGCTTATATTAAATTTTGCTGACCCTACCTCCGTGACGTCAAATGCCACTATCTACAAAGTTATGCATGCATCCTATAATTATAACAAAAATATTTAGTTTCCCACAGATTTCCTAGCGTTAGCTGTTAGCCCCATTGTAGTAACCAGAAACTTGGGCCACTAAGATAGGTGGTGCTATCTGGCAGTAGAATGCACTTCCAGGCAATCGCATGGCTAAATTTCTGGTGCTACTTCTGGTTTTACTCAATGAAAAACGAATGGCGACACCAACTGATCTCTATAAATGCCTATAAACTGCAGCTGTCATTGTCGGACAGCTCTGAGGAGCTTGTCCACATGGAACAGTCTGTTACAGACATAATATTGCTGTTGCGTTGTAGTCGCCTTTCTCCTGAGCGTCTGCTCAACGCCACCTCTGCAGCTTTCATACTCTGCACTTGTGAAACCAGCATGCCTTGCACGATTTTCAGATTTTACTAGTTTTTACGTCATATGAAGACGAACTGCTTGGTTAGCTTGCAGTTTCAGTATTGTACTTTTTTACTTTTTTTAATTATTCCCACATTTCTTTCATATTTCAATCATGCAGCCTATAACAGGAGTGTCTCGGGAATGTAGAAGCACCATTACTTTGACACAGCAAAAAAAAATGCAAGAGTGGGCCTTTAATGATGGTCAAGCACATTGTGTATTGTGATAGTACTATTAGTCTAATGCAGCACTAAATATTTGTGGGGTGCGTTTATTATGTGAGTGCATTCATTACGCGAGTAAATACAGTATATTGCAAGACTATTTTTCATTTACTTCGTTATGAGTGATATTTCGTTTTATACGAGTTCGGTATATCCAGGTTTGAGTGTAATGTTGACCATGTGGGTTTCTTTAGAGTGCACCTAAATCTCAGTATATCAAAATGCACCAACCAAGGCTGGGAATCGAACCTATGCCCTAGTGTTTAACGGTTCAGAACAAAAACCACTCAGTCATCATGGCAGATACCACCCTTTAGTTGCATATTTTCTTATTTCTTCATAACACCTACCTCTTAGACTGCCATCCATCTTCTTAACACCCAATTTGTAAATTTAGTAGACCACTAGTTATTCGCCCACAGTATTCCTTGTATTCCTCCCCCCTCTGCCCCCCCCCCCCCCAAATGCAGTCACAATAGTTGGTAACGAACGAGAATCTCAGGCTCGACAACACAATTCCATACTCAATATGGTGAGACATCCGTCACAGCCAACGTAGCCTTTTGATCGTCGGTTTCCTTGGATATCGGGAGCTTACCTCTGCTAGGATATCCGTAGGTTTTGCATAAGTTGTTTTTGGCTTCTTCAACACTTCTTCCCCACTGTCTTCATCACTGTCTTCAATAATTCTTTTCACTGTGGTGCCTTCATTTTTTCCAAAAACGGACCTGAACAAAATATTAAGGAAGAGAGTACTGCAATTTTTATCACTGCATACAGCTAGCTGCTACCCTCGTGTCATCCTTTTTTTTTTTTCTTCTGCATATGCATTCAGGTTTTCAATTCCTCTTGTCTAAATATTAATTCAGCTAGAACATTTCGTATTATAAAGGGCAAAACAAATAAGCACCAGGGGCTGTAGCACTGTAGCAGCACTCTCCCTGCTGAGTGAAGCAATGTCGAGGTTTCCATAATACTGAACTTTTGTTGCGATGCATCTTCATCTTGTGCATAAAGTGCACACATACTAGCTGCATATTTCTGGGCATAGGCTGGAAAGACAATTAAAAACATGGCACCCATTTCATTCTTTCCTGATAGCCTCACTAAACGACTACCTTCACAATTACAAATAAAACCTACCACAAAGTCTTTCTTACAGATATAACCAATTAGAATTATAATGAATATGGAATTCAAACAAGGGCGACTCTGTGGTAACTGAATCTTCATTTGTTTAGTGCCTGGCTGTAGATGTATTTATACAAAATGCCATGAGACAAAGAAGGTGGCACAACAGCTGTTAACAGGTGCCAGCATGAAATAAACACCAGCTGGAATTTGAAACGTGACGGTGAGACAAGTTGGGACTTTCACTGCTACTCTACCAACTGGCAATGCTCAGAAAAAGTGCATGCGTAGGTCTTCAAGCAAAAAACCTGAACTATACAAGTTCATTGCGCAGATGATTTGTCTGGGTTATTCATTACAGATAGGCATCCTCATCGTGACATAAGAATTGCTGTTGTAGGAATCTGTGTAGTGCAACAGAAGTTTTTCTAGCATGCCATATCGATGAGCTTGTGATAGGAAAAATATAAAGGAACCAAGTGAATCGCAAAGGAGCTTGCTAAATCAGAAATTTTAAGAAGCCTGAAAGGCAGGGAGTGAATGTGTTCCCCGTTGAAGTGTAACATCTAGGGGGCAAACGACGCTGGCTGAATCATAGGTAAAGTAGCCGACAGCGTCATTACATAGTAATGAAGCTGACAGCGTCTGCCAAGCTGAAATAAGGTAGTGCAGCATCAGTCTTGGTGGTTCACAGATACTTGCACAGCTAATGCTTTAGTAAGCACTCAGATAAGTTGCTCTGTGAGACCAGAATTTTTGGATAATGAGCAATGGCTACTTGAACATGAGAAGACATAGTGAATCACTCAGGACAGAAGTCGCAAAGTAACGCCTACTATCCCTGAAGAGCTGGCAGGAGCACCGTTATGAAGCAAATTACGCAAAAAAAAAAATGCGATTTCTATGACACGACAGTGGGCAGGGCTTGTGTAACAGTGAAGTGTAAAGCAGCTGGTAGCAATAATAGCACAAAGCTTTCTGTAACACTTTGCATTGGCCAAGTACAGCAGAATATTGGTAACCACGCTTAGTTAGAATGAGTGCCTCTAAGGTGAAAGATTTTGTATTTGGGTACTACTATTACTATTAATAGTACTGCTATTAGCGATTCGAACTGAGCACTTGCCACCTAGCGGGCACACCTAAAAACTGCCGCATGCGCCCCCCCCTCCGCTGCAAAAAGAAAGTGATGTCCAAAGACCGTTACTGTGTGTCAAAATTCGTGTCATCGCGGTGGAAAAATGGCTACATACTGTTCTATCACTTCCCGAAAGATTCAGATGACGTGCGACGGAGAACGGCCTTGATTAGAAATTTATGCATTGAAAAGAATGTTACGGACACTATTGTAATTTGTGCTAATCAATTCGCTCGCGATGCGAGTACACCGTTTTTAGCATGTGTGCATTCTTGTCAATACTCTGGTTTCTCTAAATGCAGAGTACAGCTTTGTTTAGTTAAGCAAGCGCTTTATGAAATTTATGTGTGTGAGTGTAAGTATTTTTCGCATAAGCTTATTTTTTGCGCTAGTCGAAGTGCTACCGATCTTCATTCTAAGCTGCTGTAATCTCTCACCCCGAAAACATTTTGTATCGCATGCGTGCATTTGCGTGCACAAACGCATGAGCAAATATGCATAAAGGGTGGTGTACCACACTAAGAAGATTTTTCGTTATGCCCCTGCCAGTGACGTACGTTTCTTCCGCGTGAACTGTAATAGTGAAACCTGAAATATATTTATTATGGACAAACTTTAGGTGTTCGTGCCTACATTTGCAACACAGTGTCCACAGATGGTGCTGTGTTCTCATCAAATGCGGGACGCTGACAGTTTTGGTTTGTCAGCTCGCAGAAAATTTAGAAGGAACTGCAAAAAGTGATTGTTCCAGCTTTTGGAGCGTTCGACTTATGAGCACATCGCTTGGTTATTTTCCGACACAATGCAGTGCAACTTATGTAGGAACAGGCTTGTTTCCAAATGATCCATTTACCACCATTCCACTGAAGTAACCAAGTGCTAATTTCCAGAAATCTATCCCGGTTAACTGAAAATTAATTTACTTTGACTATTTATGAGTTTTATATTGATGAATACATTTATCAGGGTCATAGGGCTGACATTTTCAGGAGGTGGGGTGCTGTTTAACCACCCTGTACCTAAGTTCACGTGTGCCTAGCGTACGTGCATACAGTTGACTTCCTGTTAATACGAAGTTCATAGGAACTGCAAAAAACTTCGAATTAAACCACTTCCAATTAAGCAAAATGCACAAAAAAACTATACTTTTATTGCTTCACACCTGAAAGTTCTCTACGAAAATAGTCTGTTATCTTCTCTTGCCGAACCTGGCTGCAGCTGGCAAGTTTTCCAAGCACTACACATGTCGAAGTGTTTCTTCAACAAAACTAAAAAAAAAAACACAGTGCAAGAGCAGCAACATCGGTAGTCCTCGGTGGCGGTTAGTTTCTATGTCGTAGTCCACTAGCCGAACCATCTGCACAATTTATCTCTTCGTTTGTGGATTGCATGGATCGACGTTGCTATCCAAGGCAACAAATTTCTCAAAACAGACATCACTAAGAGTGGCGTATCAGCATTTTTGGGAACCATATCAGACACCATAGCAACTTCATTGGCTGTTTCAGACTGCATCGATGCTAATATCATGGCTGCCGTTGCCGGTACGTGCCGCGGAAGTATACCCACGCGGTTATCAATATGCTGACGCCTTCGCTGCCGCCACTAACCAACCTTTTGCCGCACTTTAAGGCATGCATTGACGTTCTGCATCAATCAACGCTGTTGTGGCCGAAGGAGCAGAATTCGCCTATTTGAAAAGCTTAAAAGATATTGAGGATGACTGAAGCTTGACGGCGCGCAAGAAGCAAGACAAGTTTACGAAACAGTTTCATGCTAAATAAAGTGCGGCAACTTGCAGTTCACACCTTGCTTTTCATTATACTGTGAGTGAATCGTTACGTTAGCACTTGTAACGATTTCCGAGGCCTGAGATGCTTTAACTTAGGCGTTAAATGTACATATTTCGTCTCTTGAATCATCAATATATCGAACTATTTCGCGATACCTTCCAAGTTCGATATAACTGGGATCGACTGTACCTGCTATGCTCTCAACTTGAAGTGGCAATATTGGGAATTATATACATATTGGCTCACGCAATAAACTTTTCATCCTCTTCCTCTTGCTTCTGAAGCATGGCTTCCCTCTCGGCAGCATAGCGTCCAAGCATGTCGTCAAAATTGACGTTGGCCTGCCGCTTATTCAGGTCCTTCAGATCTTCAAGGGCCTCGATCAGGTCCATCTCTTGCTTGGATGCCTTTGTACGTTTCTCCAGCAGCTGCAATCATGATTGGCCATTAGCAATGTTCAAAAGAAAGTGCATGCTCAACTTTATTTGCAGATGATACAACTCGTGGCTTTATTTGTAAACTTCACTTGTCTTCAATTTCAGGGCTGCTAGCCACTCAACAAAAGATTTTAAGTTTCTAATACATTCTGGGAATGAGGCGGGGGCTTATTTTTGATTAAATCGGCCGCAAAATTAGTGAAAACATCAATGCTTGATTACAATACGCGAAGCATGACATTACCTTTAATATTTCTGTAACAAAAGTGACTTTCAAGTTTGTTGTTCAAGCCTGCTTTGTTCAAGTTCCAAACTTATGTGAAAAGTTAATTACAGTGAAAACCATGCAACAAATATTTTCAGCGTCTATGCATATCGTAGGTAAGCACAACACAATCACACACTACAAGCCAGAAGCTCTGGAAAAGAAGGCATAAGCAGGTTTGCTTAATTTAAAAAAAAAAGCTTGCTACTAATGACAAACATTTCTCGTGCTCGTTTTAATGAGGTAGTATTTGTTTAGGTGTCGTTCAGCAGAGAATGGAGTTCACAACCAGTGCATATGTAGGTCAGAATGCGTGGGTCATTGCTACAGGAGTTCTAATCTCCCTGCTGAGACAAGTGCCTGTGGCATAATGGTTGAAGAATCGTTCTTTAACATTAGGGACCCAGAACAGTAATCCCCCTGCTGGAACAATTATTTTACCTGGTGTACACATGCATGCAGCTAGGGTAACTCGCATGAGCATGCGTGATGTCGCTCAATCAGATACCAGGTCCATCAACTGGTGTTTACAATTCGCAGGGAGGTAGCTGAGGAAATGAAACCTATTTTGTTGTACATTGGAGAAAACAGCCAGTAGAAGCGGCTGTACCTGCAAGGAATAAGAGCTGTTGCAGGACCGCGTCATTTCATCAAGTGCGTAATCAATACTACAGCCTTATGTGATTAACACATCAACTTCCACATTCCTTGATTTCGTTTCCACCAAAAACAACATAGAAGCACAGAATGTGAAGGCAGGCAGTGTGCAAAAACCGCAACTGCCGACTATGAAAAGACGGGTGAAAGAGGAAAACAAATCAATTTGCTGTATTAACCTTCATAGGGTTGTTCTTTTCCTCCTCTTCCTCTTCCTTGGCTTCACGCTCGGCCGCCTCTTCGGCCAGCTTGAGAGCCTGGAAGTTCCTGCTGGCGCCATGCTCCACGATGTAGTCAGAATTAGCAGGATCTGTCTAGCAAATGAAGAAAATGCATGAGAGACTGGCCTTTCACATGCCATATTACTGAAAGCGGTAACAAAATATCAAGATAAAAGGCACCACAACACAGCACATGTCCTGTGCCTGCTCTTCCTCTTGTGCTCCTCAGTTTCTTCACTTCTTTCAGTGTTCATGGATATTGAACTAGGCCAACAGTCTGTTCTGCTAAAGTAATACTCGTGGATGTTGTACCCACCATCAAACGGACAGATGGATGGACAGGAGCTCGACATCTGAAACTGGCTTCCAGATAAAGGATTCATACAACGAGGTTTCAAATTTGTTACACTGGAAGTGCTCCTTCATCTCAGCGGTGGCTTCGATTCGCCAATGGGCAGCCTGCTGCAAGTGTTGATTGACCATGCCGATCCATGAAAAGGTGGGAAAAAATGTGAAGGACATTTTGTAAATTCCAAAGGGTGTTTGGCAAAATCATGTGGCCATTCAAATAACTAGGCCATGTTTATCTCTAAATTTAAGCATTTTTTATTATTTTTTACTCTCTCAGCAATTACAGGATTGACCTGTAATTAACGGCCTTAAAAACCTGAGCGTTAACTAGGGTCATTAAGACAACGGAAACTAACCAAATGGGTATTTGATGGCTAGTGATTGGTACAATAAGCCCAGGTGTTTTACTACACAAATGACAATATACCTTAAAAGTTATTTCAGCAAGACAGCGTGGGCACTTTATGTAGAAACGGAACACTTTGATCCCCAGGTAATCTTCATTCTGCACAGTTTCTTTCCGTGCGTTGAACTTCTTTCCCTTGTAGATGTACTCGCCGCACGTTTTACACCTGCAAAAACGAAGATATTTATCATATAACGGGTGTTTACGTCGACAAACTCCTGGTTGAACTTTACCTCATATTGCAAGGAGCCATGAGACGAACCGTGTACTGTCTGTCCTTGGGAAGCCGAAGTCTCGGTATTTTCAACGGATCGAAGTCCGGAGGATAGTATTTCTGATGTGAGAGAAACAGAGAGCATAGCGCATATGGAGTACTGCGCGTGAAAATGATGTTTACAAATAAGTTCAAAAACATATCAAACGCAGCACTTACGTTGAGAACTTTTCTTTCGGACATTGTCGCGCCCTTTGTTCAGCGGATCTCACAATAAACACCAAATAACGAAATACAACGACAACTGCGAAGGTGAAGTTCAGTAGCAGTTCAGTGCACCCACGAAAACTATAGTTCACCACTAGTTTACTTCAACGAAAACTAACGACGAATGAGCGCCATGCGAAACGCACTGCTGATCGAGCCAACGATTTCAGAATATGAGCGCCACTAGTTTCACTTCCATACCCAATTGGTTTCAATTTTGTTATTTTCTTGTTTTCCAAGAAAGCGTTAGCTTTAGTAAAAAATCTTTTTTATCAAATAAGTTAACGTCGTTTGCGAACGCTGCCAACAAAACGCAAGTAGCCGCTTTTGTTTGTTTTTGAATTTTTTCGTTGCTGATAGTTTTTTTGTCATTCAGCACTGAGCCGCTTCACACTGCCGCGTTCTGCGCTGCCGCTTGCTTCATCGGACCGCTTTTCGGCTCTCTGTCATTTTGTGGGGGTAAAAACGTTTAGCGTGTCTTTTCAGTGTGAGCGAAATGTCGGAAGACAAAAAGGTACGTATTACAGTAGCACTGGCCCGGATTTTGCTGCGCTAACACTTTGCGAGTGAGTCGAAAAACGTATCGCCGCGTTCAGCCCATGTTGCGGCGAGTGTTTGAATTAGGCTTAAGTGGGGAAATTTCGCCTTGTTGTTGGCAGTAGCAAGCCGGTAGTTCTTTCCGCAGTGCTATTCGCCTACGTTCTAATGTGCTGGCGAATGCTGAACAACCCGTAGAACTCCCTCAGTTGCTCACTGTGGTGTCTTAATGAATGCACGCGCTTACAAAAATTCGCTCCAAATCGTTCCGCGCTTGACTCCCTTCTTCCGATTTCCAGGACGTCAAACCCGACAACGAGCATATAAATCTGAAGGTTGTTGGACAGGATGGCAGCGTTGTGCATTTTAAAATCAAAAAGCACACGCCACTACGGAAGCTCATGACCACTTACTGTGATCGGGCGGTAAGTTAGCACGTTGTTCTGTATATTTTTTTTTCTGCACTTGCATCTGGAAGGAGGACAGCGCTTCTCAGGTGCAGGTAGTTCTCTTGGTTCTATGTATCTTTTAGGAGCTCGGCCGGCAGATAAATACATTAGCTCCTATTGTACTAGCCAAGCGATTCGTGGCAAACGCGGCGCAAATGTGGGCATTGCCGGCTAATCGGTTGTAGCTAGCCGGCGATGATCTAAAACCGCGTTGTATATCGAAACTTCTTGCGCTTGATTGTTTTTGTTCCCCTTGTCGTTTTTAAGTCGGTATAATAATGCGACTATTCACGTCAGGGCGTTTTAGGCCTTTAAAAAAGAAAACAAAATCAGTGCGCTCGTTTATTTCGGCGAAAGAACCGCGATGTACTGGTTTTGATTTAGTTTTTTTTTTTCTAATTGTTTCTAACATGGCTAGGATTAGGGCGCTCGTTGCTCGTGACTGTTGCCTCTCAACGCGCAAGTACTGACGTCATGAAGGTTTCTTTTGGTATCATCAATACGCGTGCAGAAAACTAGTTTGCTTGCCTAATTTATATGGAGCTTGACTCGTGGGAAGACCATTTTTTCGAAGTAGGCACATAGCTGCAAAAGTCAGTTCACTAGTTGTATTCTAGAAAACAAAGACCTTCAAATGGAAATCCATTGTAAGAATGTGGTAGGTGTGGTTTTGCGTAAACCTCTCAGACCACTGCAGCAAAAAACACCCGACTGCAAAACTACCGTAGTAGCCTCCCTAGTTGATGAAAACATGCTGTAACGATTTCTAGGCAGAAGTTTGGTTGTATGTACCTTTGGCTGGAATGACCTTTAAACTATCGAGCATTTTCTGCATGTGGTTTGTCAAGGTTTAGACAAACATAAGTACTGGATGTGTGTATCTAAAGAAGGTGTAGTGACTCTGCCAGAACTGTTCTAACAGGAGCTAGAAAACCACTGGTATGTAACAGGTACAAGCCATCACATAATGTGTTTTTCTTCCTTAGACACAGTCTTGTCTAATTATTGTGCAGCAATTCATTTCATTGTTGCAGCAGTGAGAATAATTTCTGTCATGCTAGTTCTCTGCCACTAGAGGCACCTCGGAGAGCCAGAAAACTGGTTTAGCAGCTGGGCAATACTAGCACCATAGTTAACATGAAGCCCTTTGCAGTAATCTCACCCCTGCGCCAAAGTGCGCCAAATCAAATTTACTGTGCCATCGTGATAATATCAGCGGAAAGTACCCCAAAGTCAGATTTGGAAGAGTCTATCACCGGCGATATCCACGCCGGTACGTCAAAACAAGTCACGGCCGGCTAGACTGCGCCTGTGCGCTCCCTTTTTACGGTCTTTTGGTCTTTGCAACGGGTGTAGTACATGTCTCTCGCCACTTCTATGAGGGGGCGCTGCATTCCTGCCATCTTCTGCCGCTCTGTAACGCGTGCGAACACATGAGTTTGGGCGCGCTTCTCTACTCACCTCGCATTAAAAAACAAGTTGCTTAATAATTGAAGATGCACAAATGGTCTATGGCATTGCTCATACCTGATGATGCTGGGCTTGAACCTATACACCTCTGTAGAGTGCATTTTGCTGGCAGTGTCACAAGCCCCGAAGTGCGCACATGATCATAGCCTCTTTGTGACAAAAAGCGGCATACCACACACCCCTTACAAAATCGCCTGGGTACGCTGAATGCTTTCTTCCGTCACATTCTATTTGATGCAAAAGAAACACGGCCTTTCTCCTTTCTGTGCATCTGCTGCGACTTTCTTAACACATGCGTGACGCTTGCTTTCGCGATAATACTGGTACGCATTTTTTTCTTCTTTCAGCAATCGCTGCACTTTGTCGCATTTTGAACAATGGTGCGACACTTGGGAGCGCAATCGTCCTATCATAGTCTAATATCGACCCACCCTATGAGCGTTGCTATTTATTGTTTTCGTGCTAACACTAGCTGCTAATTGTTCAGTGAAAGCTTCTTGTGAATTTGCAACATCCAGATCTGTTTCATTGGTCTCTGCTTTTTGCTTCCTTGATTGACGTAGGGGACAAACTCGTGAACCAGGATCTTTGCGAGGCTTCTATGCACTGGAAATCATGTAGGAAAGATAGTTCTCAAAAAGAGTAGGTGCGTGCGCAGTCAGGAATGAGTTTTCTGATGTGGAACGCAGGCACATAGTCTTCATTGTGCAAGGTTCTGCTGCATACGACTGTTGATGCAAACTTGTCGTTGATGATGAGGTTGTCTCTCGCAATATTCTTTTGTCACTTGCCGCACAGCTTAGTATTGTTTGGGAATTGGTGAGAAGGAACGCTGGGTGTTTTTCCCGAACGGGACTTGCAATACGAAACCACGGCGATCGAGCGGCCGTGACGGAACACAGCAATACACCTTCACACAGCTAATATATATATCAATGTGCGAACTGAAGGTTGTGTGACTGTCTTCTCGACTCAAAAAAATTACTGTAGACTGAACACTGACTAAGCACCGAATGAAATGCAGCCGTGGTGGGTAAATACCACAATAAAGCAAGCCACACTATAGATAAAAGGCAATTTGCAAGAATCTGCTTGTAGCAATAAGCCACAAGAGAATTTACACAGATTTTTCAGAAAAACAGCTGCTTACTTGCCAAAAAGTTGTAATGTTGTCAATTTCTATTTCTTAACATGTTGTTCTACAAACTAGAAAGATAGTGCAGAACTCATTTGCCCAACAGTTTTAGTTCCGGGACAAGCGGCTTGCGAGCGTAAGCAGCTGCATTCGTTTGCATTCTTCATGGACGTGGCCTGCAGTACAGAGGAATGCAAAAAGGCTTGGGGTCTCCGGAATTCATATTTCCAGGCAGTGTTAACACCTTGACAATGCACACCACCACTCTATGTGCGTGCTGTCCAAAGATTTGATTCAGCAGCAAGGGCCCTCTCTTTTTTTTCTTTCTTTCTCCTTATATGCAGTTTTTTAGCCATTAGATATACAACACACGTACGTGTTTAATAGAGTTGTCAGGCTGCAGACAGCAGCTATTAGCCCTGAAAACACTCCAAATGTGTATTTGGGAAAATAAAGAAAAATGGAAAATCGCTAGAAAAATAAAGGCGCGCTCGTCATTCCGTGAACGATCACTCTTGATTGCGATGTCGTCTGACAAGACTAAGGGCCAAAGGTGTTTATTGCTCTCTGATTGCAGAACAGGTGCAGCTTTTTCTTCTCTCCGATTCTTGCCACTGCTTTTTGCTTTCTGAATTATGCCTCTCATTAGCCGATTCTTCCGCATTTTCACCGAGTTACAGCTTGTTGTATCCACTAGCACATACATACCTACATTAAAGGAGCACTGACATCAAATTTACTCATGCCAAGTGTTTTGTGTCAGCGAGTAGCTATAGACCCCGTAGCAGCAATTCGCGACCTAAAACACAACTGAGAGATGAGTAACTATCACTTTTATTGATCTATATTACTGGGATCTAGCACTATTCAAAAACGGCCGGCAATCCCGCCATTTTTAGCACTGGGAGCACAAGCAGTGGCGCTACCTCGCGGTCACCTCCAGATCACGCCACAGCTGCTCCACAAACTTTTCGTCTGCTAGGCGGACACATTCAGACATGCCTTGTCACCTGAATTGCTGTCGTCCCCGTACAAAGTGTCGACTCGAGTTCAATACGATAGTCTGGAGCTTGGAATCCCCGCGATTCGCGACGTCGCGAATTATTTTTGCTTCGATCGACCTTTTGCAGAACAGTGATTCCGAAATGGACGCCGTTCCAAGCAGCACTGCAGAGGTGCCCGAGGATGCACGCTTCATCCATGTTCGCTCGTATGTCTCAGTTAGCTATATTGGTGTGTTTTGACGTGCGAAGCATTCAGGTATACACAGAGGGGTCGATGCAATACAGCTATCAGTGGAAAAATAGAATACGTTTCCTGCTTGTCGGGTTCTTTCTTGCGCCTCCAGATGTCCTCGCCTATCCAGCCTCTTGCGGTTAATACGGTATTACCACTTTTATGTGGATGCAAAGTCTACAGATGCACAAAAATTCGATACCTGCATGTTACTTGCTAGCGATGATGTCTGACTACACGCTCTTCCACTTAGATAGCTTGTGGTCGTGTTGATGTGTAACACATACGTGATATGAAAAGACACCCTCACTGCGCTTTTTCCGCACTTCGAACTAGACGACTGCAAGTCACCTGCAACTCGCAACGATTCTTCGACATGCTGACCGACAAGCACACGTTTAATCATGCTCTTTTCTTTCTCTATTCTTTTAAAAGTGGTTTTTATCTTGATAATTTCACGAAATCATTCAAACTGGTGCGATCAGACACAACGAGCCACGGCCGGGCTAGACAGCACCTGCGCGCGCTAGCCGGGCCCTAGCCCGGCCGTGAACGAGCGAGTGCGTTTCTGCACTTCAGCTAGAGTGTACTAGAAGTGCTTAGGCGCCACGATAAAAACACTAGGATCGTACACGTCATCGCTACTAGGGCATCATCACTCAGGATGGTAGTTGTGGAATGTATCACACCGAACATGTAGCACTAGTGTCGATGTTGCAGGGCAGTCTATTTTTCGTTTTTTCTCCTTAGCTTTTCTATGCTGTTTGACATCGAATTAAATTAACGTTAACTTCCACGCGACAGATGCCGTTCAAATTTGACCAAGAAGACTTATGCATACCAAGCGATCGAATGATGGGCACATCTTGATCTTGAAATTTGATGTCAGTACTCCTTTAAGCGGCAAGCCGTCTGGTAAATTAGTTTTCTTTTAGTAGACGATCCTCCCTCTATCCTCGGTTTCCGCTCCTTTGCTACGGTATCGGTATGTGCGACAGACATCGTCGAAACTAGAACTACGTGGCCACGTCGTGACTCATTCGCATCTGACTGGCAGTATGGCAGTGCTCCGCACAGAGGCGGGCAGCCCCCGCTCAGCAAGCTGCTCGCTGACCCTTCACACATGAGCTGTCTCAGCATTGGTTCGGTCAGAATCCCCTACCAGTCTGCTACAACTGTGGCTTCAAAGGCCGCATTGCCAGGTATTGCAACTACCGGCAGTTGCTGAGGTACGACCGATCGCCTAGATAAAACCGGTCTAGTGCTACACAAGCACTGACATTCCCGGGAAGCATGTCTTACGAGGTCCCAGGACCGCTACTAAACCAATCTCCGGCCTCTGACCGCAGTGTGACACCACCGCCTGCCCTTCACGTCAACCGATCAGTCTCCTCGGCGCCGCCACCTCACAAAATCAGAGGCTACCTGCTCACGAAAGCAGAGGCTAACTACTCTACCACCGAAATAGAGTGTCTAGCGGTCGTTTGGGCCATTAGCAAGTTTCGACCCCACCTATACAGCCGGCCATTTCGAGTGGTCAGTGACCACCATTCACTCTGTTGGCTTGCCAATCTACGGGATTCATCAGGCCGGCCCGCTGGAGCCTCCGCCTTCAAAAGTACGACGTAACGGTGGTCTTCCGATCAGGACATAAGCATACAGATACTGACTGCCTGAACTGCCTGTCTCGTGCTACTATTTCCCCGACGTCATCTGACACCGAACAAGATTTACCGTTTCTTGGCATCGTGAATGTGGTGCGGATGGCTGAACTTCAATGGGAGGACGCTGAGCTAGTTCCTGTCATCCAGCGTCTTCAAGGAGAAGACCTTATGGTCCCACCCTGGCTCTCACATGAATTATCATCGTATTGCCTGCAGAACAGTGTTCTCTACAAGAGAAATCTTGAGAGCAGCCAGGAAACTTATCTCCTCGCCGTTCCGCCAGCACTGCGTGAGGAAGTTTTGCAGGCGTGCCACGACGATCCTTCTGCCAGTCACTTAGGCTTTGCTAGGACATTAGCGCACATCCGACAAAAGTACTACTGGCCACAGGTGTATTCGTCCGTTCAGCACTATGTCCGCACCTGCCGTGACTGCCAGAGGCGTAAAGCTCCACCCGCAAAGCCCGCCGGCTTCCTCCAGCCTTTAGATCCACCTCCAGCACCGTTTCAGCAAGTGGGAATGGATCTTCTTCGTCCATTCCCTTCGTCATCATCAGAAAATAAGTGGATAATCGTTGCAACGGACTATCTGACTCTCTATGCAGAAACCAAAGCTGTGCGTAGGGGAACTGCTGTTGAAGTCGCCAGATTCTTCATCCGCGACATTGTTTTGCGTTATGGTGCACGTGCTGTTCTCATAACCGATCGCGGAGCAGCATTTACGGCAGAGTTATTGCCACAGGTCGCCAAGCTGACGCACACCAACCACCGGAAAACAACAGCTTATCCCCAAACGAACACCATTCAAGCTTGTTTATGGCCGTCGCATCACAACACAGGCGCTATGCTCCCCGTAGACCAGGACACCAGCGGAAATGACAGCGTTGACAGCTTCGTTGAGAATGCCGGGGAAACCTGCCAGCTTGCACTGAACCGCATTCGCACGCAGGATACCGATGCTCGCCGTTACAACCAAGGCCAAGGAACGTCCATTATCAACCAGGTGACTGTATTGGTGTGGACACCAGTTCAACATCAAGGGCTTTCGGAGATGCTATTGCGTCGCTACTTTGGCCCTTACGAAGTTGTGCGCTGCCTCAGTGACGTGAATTACGAGGTAGTTCCCGAGAGCTTCGATCTCTGATACCAGTTTAAACACGACGTCCACGTCCAGATGTAGTCCATGTATGGATGAAACCGTACTACGCCCACGAGTTATGAACACTTCAAACATTTTTCTTTTCCATAAAGGTGCGAGATTATTATTTATTATTATTTTTTCGTTGATGTGACCATCTTTTTCCATGGCCATCTCTAGCTAGCATCTTAGTCAATCGACCGAGACGGTCGATCTTGGAAGGGGGAATTTACACAAGGTAGGCTGGCAACTATAGTGACCAGCCTCTGAGGAGTATAACGAAGTAGTGCTGTGGGCACGTGCTCTGGTGTTTTGCTTTTGGCCTTTAGTTACGAAAGTAAACACCCTGTTTTGTGCCTGCGTCTCTGTGTCCTTGTGACAATATCGCATACCCACTCATGTGCCTGCTTCAGAAAGGGGTGCAGTTTGACTGGACCCTGGAATCTGAGACCCCTTTTTCTAAGTTGGAGTTTGGAGGTTTTTTTTTTTTTTTTTTGACGTCCCATTTGATTCTTCAACACTTCAATTCTCTGGCTTCCACTGAACTTCACACTGATGCTAGCGGTGTTGGTGTAGGTGCTGTCCTGGTTCAACATTTGGATAATAAAGAACATGTCGTAGCGTATGCAAGTCGCTCGCTCATCAAGTCCGAGCCTAACTATACCGTCAAAGAGCAAAAATGCTTTGCAGTAGTCTTCGTTGAGTAGTGTTTCCGGTCCTACTTGTATTGTAATGACGCCCCTTTACCATCTTGACAGACCATCATTCTCTCTGCTGGTGCCACGGGTCCCGTTAATTAGGGAGGCGATCGCCGGGCTAATTCTAAGGGCCGAAGTATCGGCCCCCCGAACCGCACCACGAAAGCGTGGACAATTTAGAAGTGGTCCTTTTTGGCGCGCCAGCGGACGCCGGCTGTGGCCCAAAGAACGAGTCAGAGCGGAGAGTTGATAAACAAAACATAATTATATTCTCAATAATGGCAGATCAAAAACAATACACAAGTATGCACACTCCACAAAAGTTGAATACAATATGTCACCCACCAAACAACGTATTACACAGTACAATCAGCCACACTCGAAACAACGGACACAGACAACAATATGCACTACAGTGCAGTCGCATGCATTGAACAACCAAGACACTTACAGACTAAAGAGATAGAAAACCTATTCAGTCCAAAGTTCTTGGAACAAAAGTCTAGATGATACTCTTCCGAGAATGACTCACTCAAAGTCCAGCGTTGTTGTCGTTCCGCTGCCCCCGAAGTTTCTCTTCCAGGAAACCTCACGTCTTCAATAGGCCACTCTCCAAGCTTCAAACTTCTTCGCCGGAAACACGTCGGCTTCACACACGCAGCTGTTGCCACGCGTCTTCGCTCGATAGCGGTAAACACGCACTCTTGCCTGTAGCTTGAGTCGTCACCCCTCAGGTGGAAATCATCTTCTCCTGCTTTGTCTCTACGGACAAAACCTTCGCCGACTACACGGCGGAACCCCTACGCGCTCTGGCACTAACTTCCGTCTTCTCCTGATCTCTCGTCTCGGCTGCTCGATTAAATACCTTCCACGCGCGATTCCAGAAAGTTATCATCATTTTGTCGGCGCGATGCGCAGCGAAGGCTTGGGAAAGGTCGAGACGATACGAGGGCCGTCAGCGACGGATGACTCAACCCAGCATCACCACGCCTCTTTCCATCGAGAAATTTCGAGTGCTTGCTCGGCCGCCGATGTGAGGCGAGGAGGTTCGTCGGCGAAGCCACGCTTCCGAGGGGAGAGGCGCGCGCCAGGGGGGGGGGGGGGTCTTTGGATGTTTTTCTTTTTTTATCGTTGACCTCGCGGCGTCACTCTGGCGCTTCATCGCGAGACTTTGGCGGCGCGCCCTTTTTAAGCGCTCGTTTTGTGACAGCTGGTTGGTCGATCTTCGTGACCGATCTGGTTGGCTTGCGTGTTGGGCATTTCGTCTACAAGAATATGACTTCATGCTGACGCCGACGTAACGCTGACGCAGATGGTCTTTCGCAACTACCGCTTCCCAAGACCGATTGTGACGCGGACAACTTCGACGCCTACATCGCATCATAGGACCAACCATTTCCCGAAACAGACTTTTAAGAATTAGCAACAAAGGGACGGCACCATACAGCAACTTCTTGCTACCAAACCAAAATCATCACCTATGCGCTTGTGAGTGAATTCGAGAGGGGCTAGTTTACGAACCCGATACCTAGACCTTAAGAATGAGCAATAAAGGGACGGCACCATACAGCAACTCCTTGCTACCAAACCAAAATCATCGCCTACGCGCTTCTGCATTCGAGACGGGCTAGTTTACAAACCCGATACCTAGACCTTAAGAATGAGCAATAAAGGGACGGCACCATACAGCAAGTTCTTGCTACCAAACCAAAATCATCGCCTACACACTTGTGAATTCGAGATGGGCTAGTTTACAAAAAGAACTACACGAGCACCAGCTCACGATATCTCCTGGTGGTTCCGAAGAGTCTTCGCATTTACGTCTTACAGGCTATGCATGATGACCCAACATCCAGTCATCTGGGCACAGCGAAAACTCGGCCGCCTTCAAGAAAGGCTCTACTGCCCAAAATGCACCAGACGACGGAACACTACGTGTCTAGCCGCAACCAGTGTCAACGTCGCAAGCGCCCAGCAAGTGCTCTTGCGGGGCGATTACATCCGATGTTGCCCCCTAGAACTCCATTCAAGGAAGTCGGGATTAACCTTCTTGTGCCCTTACCTCGGTCTTCCGATAGAAATCGCTAGATAGTTGTGTGCACCGATCATTTAACACGGCACTGCGAGACAGCTGCCATTCCATTGGCAACTGCAGCTGATGTGTCTGTCTTCATGTTACGTTTTGTGATTTTACGGCACGGACCTCCCTCAATTGTAATCAGTGACCATGGGCGACAATTCACTGCAAATGTGGTGGGAGAGATGCCTCAGGTCTGCGCTTCAAGGTTTCGACATTCTACACCATATCATCCTCAAACAAACTGTCTAACTGAACAAACTAACAGGACTCTCATGAACATGCTGTCTATGTATGTCACACAAGATCACAAAAACTGGGACAGCATTCTACCTTTCATCACTTATGCATTTAACACCGTACAGCATGCAACTACCAGCTACAGCCCTTTCTTTCTTTATATGCTCGGCCGCCTCGTACATACCCTTGATACCATCTTCCCGTGTTTGAAACGCCATGATCCCTGCATATCTGAGATTGTCCGCTTTGCTTATTTGCGCACTCTTGTTTCGCAAGACTGCTCGAAGGCACATTTTGACCACCGATGCAGACACGTAACGTACAATCGCTGCAACCTTCTAGTGTTGCTGTGGACACCAACTAGAAAACGCGGGTTATGTGAGAAACTGCTGGCACACTTTGAGGGACCTTTTCTTGTTATAGACCGTATCAGCAATTTAACTTCCCGTTACGCCGCCTCTGAATAAACACCTCTCGTGGACGTGATAATATATATGAGGTCACACAGACAATAATGCAAGGAAAGGAGGTGAAGTTATTAGGTCTAATAACTTCCCCTATACTTTTCTTGTAATACTGTCTGTTAGATTTCAATAATATTGTGCCTAACAAGAAAAAAAATGGCAGCATATCCACGGAGTGAATGATGGATATTGGGGCGAAGCATTCGTTTGTCCATTCGTTCTTGCTTCTGCCCATCCATGCGTGTGTCTGTTCGTGTTCATCTGTGCATCCGTCCATGCATCTGTTTGTGTGTCCGTTTGCCACCTATTCAACACTCCAAGTATCACCATCTTGCATCTTTTCATCATATATTCATCATATAGAAGCACCGCCATCCAGCGGACATTCCAAGGACTGAACGAGAGGAGGCACATGCACACTTTCTTACGGCTTGCGCTTCATGTCTACTTCCCACTTTTAACTACCTCGAGTTCATGCTATATACTAGTTCACTGTATTCATGGCACTGCGGCCCAACGCTCGCTTAACCTTTCTAAAACCTGGTTACGCCCAGCAAGTATAACGTAGCAACCCTTTCTTGTCTTCTGTGCGTTGTTGAACAATAAAAAATTTGCAGTGTGCGCGTTAACTATAAGCCGAATTCTCCTGTCTCTCATTCTCTCTTAGCAGCTATTGGTATATACATTGAGCACTATCTTTTATTGTTCAACAATGCACAGAAGAAATCTCTCACCGGCACCACCTTGGAGGTCAAAATGTAATACTGGTTACACACTACTACTACTACTACGGCTACGAGGGACGAACAGGTGCCGCTATAAGGAGCTTCGCCCCTAAAACGAGCCCTTGAGTATACACCTCCTTTCTTCATATGTGTGTGTGCGTAGTAAAAACTAGATGTAAGAGACAGCACCTTGCTGCAGGCCGGCTATCTTTATTCTGACTTCATTTTGTGGTGATAACCGAGCTCGCGCCGAAGCGCCGCTCTTGATTTCTTACACTCGGCTTGCTGTAAGTATGGCATTCTGTTCATAATACTTGTCAATACTTGTCGTCCACAATACTTGTCTGTTCGACTGCATATGTGTGTGTTTGTTTGTGTGTGATAATACAATCCTCTTCTTCACTGACCAACCGCTTCCAACTATGTGGCAATCTCTGCAGGGCCTGAGCATCCAGAATGTTAGGTTCCGATTTGACGGCCAGCCGATCAATGAAACTGATACCCCTGCAGGCCTCGACATGGAGGATGATGACACAATTGACGTTTTCCAACAGCAGACGGGTGGTTGCAGCACGCAAAGAGGAAAAGCAGTGTGACATTCGCCGGCCTGAGTTACAACCGTATCGGGCGAAGAGCAACTCTTCTTTTTTTTTGTAAATAATTGAGTAAACGAACTTAAAGCACTTCATGCAGCCTGCCTCTGATATCTGCTGAGGAAGGCGACATAGGTCTTATTTTTTATCCTCTTTATGTACAGTGTTACAGTTCGTCAAATGGCCTTCTTCCCCCCCCCCCCTTATGTCTTATCATTCAGTATGGTTCGCCTGCTTGTTCCCCACCTCATCTTCACTTTTTTTCCCCT
Source organism: Rhipicephalus annulatus (assembly GCA_013436015.1). Classification (NCBI taxonomy): domain Eukaryota; kingdom Metazoa; phylum Arthropoda; class Arachnida; order Ixodida; family Ixodidae; genus Rhipicephalus; species Rhipicephalus annulatus. The sequence continues at coordinate 162,138 of WOVY01014596.1, read as the reverse complement.
TCAAATTCCTGCTGAAGACAAATTCTCCCTGTCGTGTCTGCATTGTTTAAAAGTACGAAACGTCAATCTTTCATTGTGCTTGCGTCTGTGTCATCAATAAAAGTGTTCTGTTCACTCGTAAACCTGTCTCAACTAGTACAGCCTTGCACCACTCTTAAATTGCGAATGTGAAGACTGATTGTATTAAAACTTGTCTTTGCTAACATTGACAGGTTTTACTGGATGTTTTTGTCAATTGTGGCAATGAAGCCAGACCTACTGACCTGGAATGTGCATTATGGTGCTCATGTGCGTACCTCCAAATTTATAACTTGCTTCCCGGGCATAGCAGTGCAGTTATGCACTCACATATTTGTAAAATATTTCAATGTGTCTCTGCCTTGAATTTGTTTTGTGCTCGACTCAAGCAAAGTATTTTTCTGTGTATGCACTCAGTAACTATAGTGAAGATGTATGCAGGATTTCAGACTTGTTGGCTGGAATTCCCGTAAATGCAAGTCTCTTCAGAGATGGTCTTGCTCACATATGTCAAGTTTCACACAGATCTGGGACTTTTTGTGACGAGGCCAACCAGCGGCAGAAGAGTAGTTGCCATCATGGTTTCCTATAAGTACACTAGAAGGAACTCTGGCGCTAGTGTGAATGGAAGCTACAACGCATGGCACTTCAGCCAACATGGGAATGATGGGTAGTACACGGATTTTCATACTTTCGGTTCCGTTTGGCTTTGCGTGGCTTGGAGCTGCTTTGTTAGGAAACAAAAATCTGAAAATGTTCAGCAGTTAGTTGCACTTCTCTACTTTAACCTTTTAGACTCACCATTTTAAATTTGGTCATGCAGTTCACAGAAGTTCGTTCTTTAATTCGGAACAAAAGCTAAACGCAGCAATGGGCAAATCCACAAGTGCGATTGAGGCCCGCGAGTATGGAAGGTAGGCAGATCCGTGTACTACTACCCGTCATTCCCATGTTCGCTGAACGATGGCAGCATCAGATTCCCCTCCAGGTATGTTTAGGAAGCTTTATGGTTGCCATGGCTACATTAGCACGCCATATCGTCTGTATTTCCTCTATGGTTATTGTTGCACACGCTTGCCAGTATAATTTCGGACACACACAATCTCCAAGTTTGCAACATTGAAGCTTGTCACAGGATTGCTGTACCGGTGAAGCTTGCATGCACGTTTAGACACTTCTGGGGCAAGACGGTGAAAACCACGAGACGAGTGGCTCTGGACAAATACGCACTGTTGAGAACTGCTGCTAGAGTGGACGTGCTTGAACCCTTTTTTTATGTAACAAGCAAACAATCAACATATGTAAGTGAGCTGTCAATCAATTCACAATCATAGAAAAAAAAAAAATCACGGCATATCCACGAAGTGAATGATGATGAGTGGGCGAAGCAGTGGAATCGTTTGGTGTCGCTGTAAGTCACCCGTGACAGTGATCACTCACTCATGTCAGTGAGTGACAAAGCGGTGTACAGTTATACTATACAATGTTTATTGGTCATAAGTGGTATGCCGTGCTGAGTTTGTAAATTCATTTTGCGGTCATTATTACTGCTTTGCGGTGCCGGATCTAGCCAGAAGTTAGCTAAAACGAGGCCTGCACACATTGCCCTAGTGGTCATTGGTTATTTCCAGTCATACAAAATGCATCGTAGAGCATATAGAGATGTCATCTACTCCACAAGCTAGTCATTGTCATCATCGCGTATAGTGGGTATCTTGCATCTGCTGTGCCACGACAGCAGAAAGAGAATGTGTAGTCTGGAATGCGCTTATTCATCATTAGCGGAAGCGCATGCATGCCAATGCCGGACAATCTAAAAGCATCTACCTTAAGGGGCCCTGCAACACTAGGGAATGGATTATATTCAGGAGCTTATTGCCTCACGAATTCACCACTGCAAAGAATTTTAATCCATGCAGTACGAGCTGAGTTACAAAGTGTGTCACACGCTGTAATTTCATTCTCAGGCTCCGGGGAAGGAAGAACTCTTGGGAGGCTTCTTGCTCACACAAATAACTTACGATTCATTTACATATTTACAGGTGTGACCAAACTAGATATGCAGATGTGCCTTTACATGCGACATGACAGGCCTAAGCGAAGGCCAGAGAGCTACGAGCACACACAAGACGCTCTTCTTATATGCTAGGTCCGTGCATGCGCTTCTTGTCAAACACGGACTGCATGTTCCAGGGACGCCGATGCGCGTTCCCTGCAGTGCACGTGGACATTTCTTGCGTTCCTGCAAAACGCGGACCGTGTTTGGAAGGCTCGTTGGGTCCATGCACTGCCAGTTATAACAGCCTGTCCGCCACCTGAAGAGGTCATGTAAGAGCTGCAGTGCCACTGCTCTCTGAAGTGGCCGTTGTGGGTCTTCATCGGTGCCACGCTGATTCACCACAAAAGATGCATGCACATCACACAGCAGATCGCACCATAGGTACAAAGCGGGCGTGGGTGTGCTGTGGATTGTGGCGTCAGCACATTCTACGGCACACCCACGCTCGCTTGGTACCAGCAGGCAGCTCCACAGCTGCTGCGACCCGGTCACCGCTGCCTGGTTGTTCCCTCGTCAAAGGTAGAATGCAGCGCTGAGAAAGTCCGCATTCCACTGAGGCTAGTTCCTGTCCACCTTGCCATGCTTTTGGACCGGTAGGCATAGCTGGATTTCTGTTTAACCTGGTGGGAAGGGACGCACTCTACCCTATACCAACGCTGAGCTCTCCCGAGATCCACCAGGTGTAAGTTACATTGCTACTTTATATTTAGCACAATGAAAGCCTGCACTAAGGTTGGTAACCACTTGATTAAACTTGACGCTTAGGTGCTCTCGTCCCAAACCATGCAAACAGACCCTAGACAAAATGCCCCTTTTAAGCACATTCTTTTACTGGAAATCCACACGAAAACATTGGAAACTTCACCGAAGCTTTATCCCTGAGGCAGAAACCAGATGATCTAAACTGAAGGGTTCCCCTCCGGTCGCATGCAGACAGGAGCGTCCAAACGACCCTGACCTACGCGCAAACTCTTTTGGCTAAAAATCTAGCATATACATGACTTTCGAGGAAGTGTGCGCTGCAACCTCAGACACCACCGAGAATGGGCCGGAGTCCACGTCACTTAAAGGGCCATGGATTTGCAATCCATTATTTTCCATGACACTATTTAATGCTTTGTTGTTGCTGTTCTCACAAATGACCTCTCCATTTTCGCCATCTTGCCTATGCATATCACTATTTACAGGCGACAGCACCTTTGACTCAACACTTCCTGCTTTCACGAGTACTCGCGCACTCTTTCCCTGCTCACTCGAAGATATTGCATTTACGCTGAGAAGCCAAATTTTTTTTTACGAGTGAGTCATTCCCCTGGTTGGTGGCCAAGATAGGGACGCCTGCTTTCCCGGACTGGTGACAGACTCTGTCACTATCTATCTCAACCTCGCGCCTCCATGTTTATCGTGCCTGGTTTATCATGAATTTCTGCATTCACTGCACTGTGACCACCGGCAGGTTTCGCCAGGACAATCCGAAGCTCGAGCCTCAATCCCTCCATTTCCCTTTCATGAGCTGCAGCTTCCTTTTTACGCCTAGCCTGTGCGAGATCCCAGCTGTCACAAAGCCTCTCCTCATACGTGCCAGAATCCTTAAGGGGGCAGACTGGTCTTTGGGACCAAAAATGAAAAAAAAATATTTTTTTTAAATTGACATGTTTGGTTTTTGCAAGTATTTTTCTCTCTTTGTAAATTTTCACACACCAAGAAGTGGCAATTTTTTTGTCCAGATTCTTGGTGCTGTTAACACGCAGAATCTGCGAAAAATTGGAGAACCAACTTTGAGGCTTCTTTATGATTTGCCGGCACCTGTGTTAGAAGCTCTGCTACGAATTCATGAGCATATTTATGAGGATTGCAAGACGTGCGCACCATGATTGTTGCTTTTTGAAGAAGCTGTGTGTTTTAATTTTTTTCCATTTTTCTCAAAAAAGTAAACTTACGATAGTTCAATTTAGAGGCCTCAATATCTCTGCAGCTAGGGCTGGTACAACAATAATTCTTTTTGCAATAGAAACCTGCATGTGTGTAGAATGCAAGTATGGGAGCAGAATTTAGAGCCGAAGCCTTTTTTAATTAATTACTCATCAAAATTGTAACACAATTGCAACTGCTTTTGAAAATAGATAGTTCATTTTGCTGTAAAATAACAAAGAAAGATCTAAAAGCAAAAAACTCTTGCATACTTTTAATCTATAGTCATTAGTCTATGTTGGCATTCCTTAAATATCACTTTTAATTAAGCACTTCTTTATCTATGGCGGCCTTAAACAATAGGGGTGAACTTTAGTTATCTCAGAAACAAGTGGAGTCACAGGAAAACTAATTACATATTTGAATTCAGCAGAAAAAACTGCATAATCCTGTGCAGTCTCATCAAGATCACCGATGAAATAAACAAAGTCTAAGAGCAGCCTGCCCCCTTAATCGCCTGTATCAAACGTAGCTGCCTATGTATCATCGCCATGTCAAAAACCAACTCGTTGCACAACAGCACTAAATCTGCTTTCCTCAACCTGTTCAAGCGCATGATCACCCCGTGCAGACTTCCATGGCTCTAACTGCTGTGAAGGTACCTCTAACAAACAATGCCTTCACAAAGCAGCAACCTATATACCCCTTAGGCTGAACATCACCATCTATCCAAAACACCTGGCAGATTCTCTACGGAAGGTGAGTGCTCACCAGCATCGGTACTAGAAAAGAACGCAAGCCATATCCCACCAAATCCCGCCCCTGCCAACCAGTTTACGAGTTTGAGGAGCGAGGCACAGGCAGTAACCCAGGCACCAGGGAAGGAAGAACTCTTGGGAGGCTTCTTGCTCACACAAAGAACACACGGTTTATTTACATATTTACAGGTGTGACCAAACTAGGTGTGCAGACGTGCCTTTACATGAGACATGACCGGCCCAAGCAAAGGCCAGAGAGAGAGCTACGAGCGCACACATGACGCGTTTTTGTATGCTCTGTCTGTGCATACACTTTATTAAATGCAGACTGCGTGTTTCAGCGACGCCGCTGTCCTTTCCCTGCAGTCCACACGAACTGCGTTTGGAAGGCTTGCCGGGTCTATGCAGTGTGGGTTATAACAAAAGCCCTTTGAAGAAGTTTGTCTCTAAGAACAAATTCAAATGCCAAGTGTCTCGCTTCTAAGAAAAAAAAAACTGTGTATGTAGTATTCCCCATTCATACGGTTGAGTCATATTGATAACTTAGGACCTGCATGTCCAGCTTTTCATTTGAAGCAGTACAGCTAGGGCTGAAATCGTTTATATGCCATAATTTGGGCAATTTCTTTGACAGAAAAAGCTGTCTGAATACCAGTAAATTTGAAGCTGATGCATGCTGGACTCTCATAAGGAAAAGCACCACAATTAAAGTTCATGTTAGCCGTGTGCTAACATGTCTTTTTTGGCATGTGTACGTGAAAGTTCATTTGCTTGACAACATGGTCCAACACCACACAACCAAGATGCTTAGTGGACGCTTCTAGGGTCATATTTGTTTGACTATATCTTTGGGACATTATGCAATGTATCCAATTGGAGCTCTTCTGAATCATGTGAGTCATGTTTCGGAATGGCATCTTGTTTTTTGCACAGGCTGCACCTAGTCTTCACTAGGTGATCAAGCAACGTGTTGGAAGGTCGTTTATTGATGCCACTATTGTTCTCTGAACAAAGTTGATGGTATTATTCATACTTTGCCTTGAGTACCCTCAAACTCCTCATTATCACTGTCAGAGTTTACTGGCAATCTTCAAAATAATTGAAGTGTTTCCTTAGCAGTGAGATCTTTCGTGTTAGCATTATCAAAAAATAAGGTCAGTACAGACTGAATAGTCAACATGATTTCACTACGCTAAGCCTAGCCTGCAACAGGCCAATTGCATTGCTTTTTGGAAAACACATTTTCTTTATTATAAACAGGAATCTTAGTCCTTGGTTATTTTGAAGTAGTTACTGCAGTGTGCCACAGACAATTTAATTGCTAGATATGTCTTTTTATGGTGGCCAGTATATGATAGTTGGAGCTCTGTTACAGAGCTTAAGTGTAAAGAACTTGAAATGTGCGACATTTCAACAAAGGGTTTAAACCCTTTGTTGAAAACCCTTTGTTGTCTAAACCCTTTGTTGAAATGTACGACATTTCAACAAAGGGTTCAGACTGCATTACTCCACTGCGTTTCACTTGCAAAGGAGACCTGCTGAAGTGGCTTCGCAGCATTGTTGTGGGGCTGCTTAAATTTCAAGGAGACATTGATCCTCAACCACAGCAGCCACATTTCGATTAAAAAACACCGGGGTACTTTTTATTTCAGGTGCATACTAAAGGACCCCAGGTGGTCTAACTTGTTCATGCAGAAGGTTAGACCCCTTGTGAAATAAAATTTTGGCTACCTTGTGTGCCGTTCATACCAGGACAACGTAGTGGTTGTGGCTATGCCGATAGTATATATGCACCTCGTAAATGTAAAATAGATAATTCTAAACAAAAATGTAATTTGCGAAACTTCTCACATTACTGAACAGTGTTCACCTGCAAGTAATGTTTCGGTCCTAATCTATCTTAGAAACGAAATAATGCTGGTGACAATTTAGACTTTGGGATATGTTTTAGCAGAAAAAAAAATATTTAAATGAACTTGTTAGGTTGAAAAAAATGTGTGCTGCACAGACCAGCCACATGGTGTTTTTTTGGTAGCATATATTTATATTGGTAGAACAGAGTTTCAGAAATGAACTATTTTTTTTAAACAGAAATGTAAGAAGCAGGAGGCAATATGAAATGCGCAATCTATTTACATTTATTTACATACAAAGCACTGCACCGGCACATGCGGTTGATCTAGTCATCATCAGTTCGCTGCCTCACATTCCTTTTGCCGTGAGAACCATGCTTGCGCTTCTTGAATACAGAACTTGCATCTTCACCTTCCTCGGATTCAAGGCTACCCACAGTCTTTTCCGTAAACTTCATCCTTTTGGGAGCGTCGCTTGGTACACTAATGACAACCTCTTCAATGCCTTCAGACTTTTGCGGAAGTTGCAAATCTATCTTCGGTGCCTGCCTGGAAGTTAAAGTAACATGTTGAAAATGCACATATGCACACATGCATTAAATAAAAAGGGTGTGTGGTGGTTGTGAATAATCTCTGAACAACACTTCATGCAACTGCAGCATGCTTGTTAAGATGGAGGCAGTCCTGAAGGAAATCATGGAGTAACTTCCAACACGCTTTGAGAACTACCGTAAAATGCTGAGCAAGTCCCTACCTCGGTGAAAGACAATTGGACGAGACGGGGCTGCTTGCTTGGTCCCAAACCGAAATTCAAGATGGCGGTATGAGAGAGACTAAATATACAAAATGCCCATCCATGTTTCTAATGAAATGCTTTTCATTAGAGTATTTCATAAACAACATTAAATATGCATTCAATGTACTCATTTTCGTGGTTTTTCCCACATAAGCAATGCTCATCTTGGAAAAAAAAAAAGTGGCTGCAGGAGAAGGGGGGGGGGGGGGGGTTTGCTCGGGCACTGGTGCTTATTTCAGATCTCCCAAAAAAAGGGGGGGCGCTTTCTTAGCATTTTACGGTAGGCTTATGCGAATAGGGATTTTGGTTAAATAATTTCAAATCCAATTGGAACAGTATAGCATATTATGAAGAAAATGGGCACATTTGTCATGACCCTACTAACCTACACAATTTTCTTTTTTATTTAAACAAGGCCTGTATGAATGCCATTTTTTTATTAAAAAAAAGTGGAAACAACTTTGAATAGTAGCAGGATTTTACTTTTGGTAGAATGCAAATGATAACCTATAAAATATGTTACATTTATACTGTAAGAACACATAAGCTGGCATAACAAGCTTTTAAACTTTAAAAATGCTGAATCAATGTGAGGATAATATGTTCATTTATTCTTGAGGTGGGGATTTGCAGCAGTGCGAATTTTCCTTGATTAGGTGTTTGCATGGCTTAGCACCCCTCTACTGCAGCAAAACCACCTTTATAAGTGAATTATGCAACAACTATAGTTGGCGACAAGCTAAGAATAAAAAGTAAAGTGCACTGCTGTCCATTTGTATTACGTGCGCCTAACTACACCCGCTCTTTGCTATGACATAACAGTTACAATGAACCGATGACAAATTCAGCATAGCGCGGTTCGCGATAAGAGGCACCCATTAGATTTTTCTGTGGCATTTTCTCCGTCAACAAGCTATTTCGCACCTCGCACTCGGCATCATCCTCACCTGCCATCATTCAATGCTGATGTTTCTGATTTTGCAGCGTTTGAAGTGCATTGGAGAGATACAGCTTCATTGTGTTTCATCATTTCAGCAGCGTGAAGCAGCAACACTGTGTTTATTCTCGATGTCACCCGGACGCACCTATCTATCCCCTAAGTGTGACCATTCTCAACGATTATCATCATGGTCATTTATGTGTAGTAAGGTGAAGGTGAAGTCTGAATGTGCGCCCTGTGTTTTGAGGAATGTGTGCGTCTGTGATTAACCGCCCACAAAAGCAATGCACCAGCATTGCCCTATGTGGGTGTGAGTGTGTTACTTGGGTGTCGCAACATGGGAATTTTGGTAATTTTTCGCAATATGCACTGCGCTGTGCACCCATATTAGTGATGTAGGTGTGGACGAAGCATGAGAAAAAGCAACCAACAAAACCTTCTTGCACGACACAGTATGGAAGTAAACAAACCATGTGGGGAGAATATGCAGTGGTGTATGCATCATAAAGTGCATTGTGGTCACCTGGTGTGTAGCTGTAATTAATTTGACATGCATTGACATGTGTTGATTAGCGCAGCTGCATCATCTTAATGGAATTGATTTTCACCAGCTCAGAACTATGTGCCAAATCGAAGTGCCCATCGCGTAGGCGCTTGTCTCATGCTCGAAGCACGAACGCTTTGCATTAAAAACACTGTGCGAGGTTCTTCACACACCCCCGCCACGGTGGTCTAGTGACTAAGGTACTCGGCTGCTGACCCGCTGGTCGCGGGATCGAATCCCGGCTGTGGCGGCTGCATTTCCGATGGAGGCAGAAATGCTGTAGGCCCGTGTGCTTCAGATTTGGGTGCACATTAAAGAACCCCAGGTGCTCTAAATTTCTGGAGCACTCCACTACGGCGTCTCTCATAATCATATGGTGGTTTTGGGACGTTAAACCCCACATATCAATCGAGGTTCTTCAAACTCCGAAACAACGCGCGCTATGAATTACAGTGGATCGATCGTCGTTGATGCAAAGATCATGATCAGTTGCATCGATCATTATCGTTACTGAAGCGACGCTGCTAAATCTAGTATTGAGTAAAACAAAAGAAACAGAGATTTCACTTTTAAGGTGTGTCATACTTATCCGTATCTTCATAAGAAGTTTTACTTTTGTCTAACATGTTTTTTTTTTACATTTCGGTTGTATTGTGTGCATGCATTACATACTGATAACTTGTTTATATTAAATTAGAACCCCATAAAAAAGAACATGAAAGATGCATTGCGCTCATCTGTGAAAGAAAAGTCTGGTACACAATTCACTCGCATTTACCGTAAATAGAAAACTCTTTTGCTTGCTCAGACACACCTTCGCACAGGCACAATCACAGAATATAGTGGCCCCTGTTCTAGCACAAATCAGTCCCATTTTGAAAAAGTTGAATATTCAAGGGCTGACGGCGTAATGGCAAAACAATGAAATGCAAGTTGCCGAAGCAAAAAAAAAAAAAATGACTACATCTTTTAGTAACTGCCACTTTAGCCACGTACATCGCCTTAGCATTACCTTAATGAGAACATATGCAATGATCCCCACTGTTAAACACAATGTGCCCTAAGCGCTTTTATTTTGATGAAACAAGGCGTTGAATGAAACTTTGGCATTTACCTCAAGCACAATGACAAGCACGGCAATGCGAGACATCATTCGGTACTTACAGCAGCACAAAAATAAAAATTCACGAAGGTAATCTCGCATCACTTCTCTATTGTTCGCTATGAGTCACAGTTGCCGTAGTTGCAGAAGACAGTGAAGAAACCTGCCAGCAAAAGTTTCGCAAAACAAAAATTGCAAACAACCTAATAAAATGTGATAAATGCCCCCCTTTCATTTGTGAAATCACAAAAAAAGGAATTCCTCATTTTAAACATTACATCAAATGGGACATTGCTTGTTCTAGTAACACCACAGTTACGCCATAATTGTAGGTACTGCGCAGAAATGTTGCCTTTGAGAGATCTACATTGCTCCTTCATGGACTCTGAGATGAGTGCGGTGGGGGTTGCGATTCAAACAACTGATATATTGCTAAGCTGATGCTGAACTCCGTGCAGTCTCATGTTTCCTTATCAAGCTTTGGTTTCTTCATTTGAATACCAGTGAAGTATTGCAAGATAATGCTTTATGCATGAAAATTATTGCCACTGTTTCGAAACCACTTCCTTTGTAGTGCCGAGGCATGGAAAATAAGGACAATGTGGCCTCGTGGGTGGAGCTTATAATTATTCTTAAGTTGTCACCGACTATAATATGTTTAGGATAAGTGCTTTCACGGCATAGCACCCCTCCGCTACAGTGAAAGCACCTCTGCTACAAAAGGTTACATGTGGACTAATATATATTTATTTGTTCATTTCAAGAACAGTAATATTTGTTCGAGCATTTGAATATCGCACAAGCCTAGTGAGAACAGTATAGCTTACAGGTACACAAAGCCACTTCAGTTTTTAGCGAAAATAACGTGTCAAGACAGAGGCAAAACCACAACTTCACATAAAACTGCTAGTTTCTGCTCTATGGTGGTGGAAACGTAACCAATTGTCGAACCCTTACGTTGCATACGTAACTACACAAATGTTCAGTGTATTGGATCTACGTTCTGCCCTGCTCAATTTACATTGTACTAGGAAAGATTGAGCACTGATAACCAAAGCAGAGCGTCAGTTAAACTTGGTCATATCTTGTGACAGTATTCAATCTTTTCTTCATTTTTTAAAGTATTGGTTTGAACTATGCTTTCGGCAAATGGACATCTGACCTACCTATCGGTCAACTTCAAACATTTTTCAGTTACTGATATCTACACATAAGGCCTATAGTCGGCTGCTAGATATACGAGCTGATGTAACTTACTTGGGTTTGACAGCTTGCCACTCTCCATACGGACTTGCCCTAGGAGCTGGTCCTATGCTCGAGTCTGGTTCTATTGACGAGTCATCCTGCAAAATAACGGCATTAACTCACAGTAACGGCAGCAGTTCTGACAGATATTGCTAATCAGCACTTTCGCTCAAATATGACATGTACAAAACAGAGCCTTCCATGGCTGTGTACACTGTGATGCTGATTGTAACACAACGATGAACCATCCACAATACATGAATGACATTGTAAACGTGCCACGAATGTGATGCATAAATAATGACTCTTTCAGTGGAAATTATTGTAAGCTGAGCAAGCATTCTATGCGCAAAAGTTTCTTATCATACCTGCCGTGGTAGCTTAGCAGGCAATGAGTAAGTAAGCCATTCCGCTCAAGAATGCGGATTCGATTTCCTGCAATGATGACCACATTTTGACGAGGGCAAAATTTCGGAACATTTGTGTACTTAGATTTAGGTGCATGTTGTGGTTGAAATTGACCCATCCATATGTAGTTGTGGTTGAAATTAACCGACGCTACGGTGTACCTTGAATCATGCTAGAGTTCTGAAAAATGAGTTCTGCTAAATCCTGCATCCAATGTTGTTATCAGTATTCCGACCAGGAAGCTCTTCCTTCTTAATTAGTGTACTAACTCACTTGCTTGTTACCCACCTCTTTAAAGGCACTTTTGGAACTGTGAGCCAGATGATGGGCAAAACAGCTTAAACTCCTTCGTTACCGTGACACAGACAGACAATCCAATGCAGCATATAAAATTATGCACAATGAAATGCTCTTTCCGAAAAAAACATATCTTGTAGAGCAACAAAATACTTTGGGATGAATAAAAATGTGAAAAGTGTGTATCTTGTGGTTGCCGGTTGGTAAACAGTGCTATAAAAACACTTAATATATACAAAAACATCCAAAACAAAAAAAATCAGAATATGCATTTTGAAGGTAAACAATCCAGGAAGAGTGTAAAATATAGTAAACATTTTACACACTGTTTTTATTAACAGAGACAACGAAAATCTGAACTGAGGTGTCGCTTCATTGCCCATGCCATGCCAGTGCAGCATTTCTTGGTTTTTCGTAAGACATTTTGCACTCGTGCACTTATTTTATCATTATTCATTCATTTATTATTTATTTATTTTTTACTATAAGAGCCTGCAGCTGTTCCTATATAGATGGATGCCCGCAATGTGAAAAATCCCTCAATAAATCAGATGTGCAATGAACTTCACTAGATCGTCTTGCATCACCTTTTTCCATGAGCCACCTCTCTCCGCACAGGTTGGCGTTCCAATGTATGCATCTAAGCACATCTATTTGTGTTTTTAAAGATAGCATTAAAAAGAAAAAAAATGTCCTAAACCGTCTTGCACCGCTTTGTAGTACGAGGCTGAGATATGGTCCAGCGGCCTTCTCGTCTTGAGGAGAGGCTGTACAGCCAGCACCAGCACATCGCGCCCCAGCAACAAGTAGACCTCACACAAACCAGAGTAGCTCTGGGATTGGGCACAGGGGTCAGCATCTATGCACGGGCAGTGCAGGAGTCCGCTTGAGGCCGTAAAGAAAACCAACGTCTGAACGGCTGCAGATGTCTCAGGCTGACACAAAACATTGACACCAGGAGAGCTTGAGGCTGAGGTGCTATCATCATCTTTAGACTCGAAGCTCGTCACTCGATTCATGTGCGGTTGTAAGACAGTTCCGAGCAGCACGCATTTTCCGTGGCACACGTGTGCACCTATGCTCACTTAACGACGATGCCATTGGAGCGACTAATCACTAGTGCACTGAATGCGGGCCTCTGTCTGATATAGTGGTACAAGTGAAACCGAACCTGCTGGAAAATGGCTAAAAAGGGCTCGTCCACATTTCATACATGCGGTGGACCTGTGGACATATTTCTTGTAGAATAAGTCTTCCCCGACTTTAAGCAACAGCTCTCTAGTGAATATCTGGCATAAGCTTCAGGCTCCACACTGTCAGATTGTGAAGCTGACACCTTAATTTGATATTCGACTTGCTCTGGTTCTTATGATTACAGAACTGCGATGTTACTGTAGCATAGCCACAAGCGACGCACAGTTCGGCCAAGTCTGCAAGCCAAGCACATTTTCCCAACAGACGCGCACTGGTTTGCTTAAAGGTCTGCCAAAAATTGCTCATTGCCAAAACGGCACAATTCAAACCGATTCCGAAAGTTCAGTCGCCTGAATAACTACCAGGAAGTCCTGGGTGCATGAGAAACAAATTCAATGTGCTAAAATCGAAAATTCAAAGCCTCTATCACCAGTGATTGATTTGAATAGGCGTGGTAACGAAAGAGTTAAGGAATGCATACCTCTGGTGGTGCACTTTCACTGGACGGTTCTTGCTGGTTGGAAAATGGGACATAATCACACTCTGGCTTTTCCCAAGTAGATTCTGGAAAAAAGCAACAAAGACTAGTATTCAGAAGTGATTTTCCTTGGAATGCAATCACATTTCATGCCTCTGATATTTATCATGACTTCAACTTGTCCGCATAGGTTTACTGGTCGGATTGAATCAGTTCTACACCTCATTCGATACAATTATCCTTACTTTTTTGGGGGGGAGGGGTCTTCATCGGGTATGAACACTCCAAACAGACAAATGTGGTACATAGGTCATGTGGCGGCAATCACATCCAAGAAGTTTGGAAAAGCTGCTAAGAACTAAAGCAGCTGAAATGTCAGATGAACTATTGTGCTCTATTTCTCTCACGAGTGCTTCATTTGCAGTCTGCAGCCTAGGTCACGCACACTAACACCTCAATGTAAAGAAAACTGCCTGTAACTTCACACACTATTGCATGTGACAAGTGCCTAAAGTGACACGACGTGATAATCTTTTAGGACTAACATGCCAAAGCTGACAAGGCACCTTTGACGAAGATAGGTCTACCTATCGAAACGTCGGCAGGCCTGCCTGAGACATTTATTCCTGTTCAGAGAATGCGTATGTCACGTTGCATTGCGTTTGTCGCATCACATCAGTCTATACCCACCTGTGCTATGAGACCGCAAGAGGAACAGAAAAGAAATTAGGCTGGTGGCTTGTGACATAAACGTGATTCATGCGACCCCACAGTAATGGCATGGTTGAAGGCAAGGAAATAACATACTTTGAGGATGGCAGTTGAGACAAATTAGGAGAGTATAGTATGTTCATGGTGGAGCTCTTCTCCTGATAATATGGCGAAGTTATGGTTCAATTTTATCTGTACTGCCTCAAAACACTCTCTGCACATTTATATATACAACTTTAAAAGAGTATAAAAAAGACTTCTGAGGCAGGGCTGCTAACTGAAGGGTAATTACCCTACTTGTAAAGTACTTTTAGAATTTTTTGGCCAGTGCAGGGTAGTAGGGCGGTGATGAAGGGTAATTTAAACATTTTGCTCGTCACTGATTTAGTGAGAAAAGTAGAAAATCCACGCGACATATCCAACGGTTACATTCCTGAAGAGATCCAAACTAGAACTGTTTTAATTCCAATGTTACCAACACAAAAGACGACAGATAATACATCACACATCCTTATGCTAATATACTTCTTTTTCAGGATGTTTTTTTTTTCTGACATGCTGACAGTCACTGATAGTGCCTGACAGAGTGTCGGCCATCTATAATCTGATCATCGGCAGAACGTGTCCTCGTTTACACAGTAACCATAAAACTTTCCAGTGTTATCGATGGTGCTCACATAAGCTCTTGAATAAACTTCACTATTCACGTTGTGCACGTAATCTTAACATAACGATCTGAAATAATTGTGAATCTTCGCAATTGTTGCGGTGCTGTGTGCACAAAGTGCTACTAACAGTTTTCATGGGGTAAAAGCGGAATATGTTAAAGTAGAGCGAAAAACGTGCGTGGCAATAATGTAAAAACAGTTGTTTGAAAACTACTCTACAATAAAGAATTGAGACAGTCAGAACTGTTATTTCAGACGAGGTAGGAGCGTAGGCCTAGCCAGCGAAAGCAGCAACAATGTCCGGGGCGAGCGTCTCGTGCTTAGCACTGATGATATGTTTTCCGAGCTATGCATGATCCACTACTTCTTTATTACATATTTTCCCCTCGCTGAAGATGGAGCCAAGTAGGTGTTCTAAGGTGTCATGAGGACAAGTGGTTTGTGATACGGTTTGAGACGATCCACGTGTACGATTTCGCGGCCTCGGCGACGCAGGTCCGGAGTGGGCATGAGGGGTTCAATGAGGTAGTTGACAGAGGACGTTCGCTGTATGACGCGATAAGGCCCGTGGTACCTGCTGACGAACTTTGTAGAGGTACCAGGAGCAGCAGTGGGAGGCACCCACAGCCAAACAAGAGAGTTGGGTGAAAACTGGTAGTGGGACCGTGCATCGTCGTGACGAAATTTCTGTAGCCCTTGCTCTTGTGTTGTAAGGGTGCGAGCTAATTGCCAACATTCTTCCGCATACCGAGTGGCTTCGGATACTGGTGTGCCTTCGGATGAGTCGGGTCGGTAGGGGAGAATGGTGTCGATTGGAGATGATGGCTCTCGACCATAGAGTAAAAAAACGGAGAAAAGCCGGTCGTCGCTTGAGGCGCCGTGTTGTAAGCGTAGGTTACGTAGGGAAGGATAAGATCCCAATTGGTGTGGTCGGAGGCGACATACATAGAAAGCATGTCACTAAAAGTGCGATTGAAACGTTCGGTCAAGCCATTCGTTTGTGGACGATATGCGGTAGTACAGCGGTGAACCACATGGCATTCAGCAAGAAGTTCTTGAATTACATCCGCGAGAAAGACGCGGCCTCGGTCACTCAAAAGCTCACGCAGAGCGCCGTAACAAAGAACAAAACGTTGGAGCAGGAAAGACGCAACGTCACGTGCTGTCGCGGCTGGTAGAGCGGCCGTTTCTGCATATCTCGTGAGATGGTCGATGGCTACAATAATCCAGCGATTCCCAGGTGATATATATGGCAGAGGACCATAAAGGTCTATTCCAACCCAGTCGAATGGTCGCACTGGGCACGGTAACGGCTGCATTAGTGCAGTAGGACGGCTAGGATCGTGCTTGCAGCGTTGGCACTCTGTGCAAGATCGAATGTACTTTTGAACGAATGTGTACATGCCGCGCCAATAAAACCGAAAACGTAGCCTGGCGTAGGTTTTAAACAAACCGGCGTGTGCACACTGCGGATCGGCATGAAAAGCAGCACACATGCTGGCACGGAGATGCCTGGGTATGACGAGTAGCCACTTGCGGCCGTCAGGGTGGTAGTTGCGGCGATAAAGTATTCCATCACGGATGGCGAAGTGGGAGGCTTGTCGGTGTAGCGTTCGAGATGGCGGGTGGACGAGTGTTTCAGATAGGTAATCCATCAGAGACGCAATCCACGAATCTTTGCGCTGCTCCGCAGCCATGTCAATGGGTCCTGATAGTGGAAGTAAGTTGTCTTGGATGGAGACACTCGCAATAGCACTAGAAACGGGCGAACGCGAAAGAGCATCGGCATCGGCATGCTTTTGGCCTGAGCGATAAATGACACGGATGTCGTATTCTTGGAGCCGTAAAGCCCATCGTGCCAAGCGTCGGGAGGGATGCTTGAGGGGGGATAACCAGCAGAGCGCGTGGTGATCGGTAACGACGTCGAAAGGGCGGCCGTACAGATAAGGCCGAAATTTCGTAATGGCCCAGATGATCCCTAGGCATTCTTTCTCAGTTACCGAATAATTTGCTTCTGTTCTTGTAAGAGAACGGCTTGCGTACGCAACAACATATTCTTGGTAACCAGGCTTTCGTTGGGCGAGTACAGCGCCAAGACCGACACCGCTAGCATCTGTGTGGATTTCCGTGGGAGCGCTTAAATCAAAATGTCGCAGTATGGGTGGTGATGTAAGCAGTTCACAAAGCTTCGCAAAGGCACTGTCGCAGGCTGGAGACCACGCAGATAGATTGCGGTCTCCCTGAAGTAGGTCTGTCAGAGGTGCCATGATCGAGGCGAAATCCCGGATGAAGCGGTGGAAGTATGAGCAAAGCCCAATGAAACTACGCAGCTCCTTGAGAGACCCGGGCCTCAAGTACTCGCTAACAGCACATAGCTTAGCCGGGTCAGGGAGAACGCCATCCTTCGACACGACGTGTCCGAGAATGGTCAGCTTGCGTACTCCAAAGTGACACTTCTTCAAGTTTAGTTGGAGGCCTGCTGCAGAAAGGCAGCGTAGAACCTGTTCCAAGCGACGAAGGTGCGTGGGAAAATCGGGCCAGAACACCACCACATCATCTAAGTAGCACAAACACGTGTTCCATTTGAGGCCTCGTAAGATAGTGTCCATCATGCGCTCAAATGTTGCTGCCGCATTGCATAGGCCGAATGGCATCACGTTAAATTCGTATAAGCCGTCTGTTGTAACAAAGGCAGTTTTTGGTCTATCATCCGGATTCATGGGCACTTGCTAATACCCAGAGCGTAGATCAAGGGAGGAAAAGAACTCTGCACCTTGTAAAGAGTCAAGGGCGTCATCGATCCGAGGCAAAGGATAAACATCCTTTCGTGTTATTCTGTTTAGGCAACAATAATCTACGCAAAAGCATATTGTGCCATCGTTATTTTTAACTAAAACAACCGGCGATGCCCAAGGACTGTTTGATAGTTGAACGACGCCGCGCTTTAGCATGTCACCTACTTGTTCCTCGATGACACGACCTTCAGTCCGTGAAACACGGTACGGTCGCTGCCGTAGTGGTGGGTGATTACCTGTGTCGATCTGGTGGCATACAGTAGATGTTTTACCTAAGGTAGCGCTGTTACTGTCAAAAAATGGCCGAAACTTGTCAAGAAGGTTCAAAAGCTCACACCTCTGTTATGGGTTTAGGCCTTCGTCGACACTGTTGAAAATGTCGCCAGTTAAAGGGCCATTCCCGGAACTACAGGAGAGTGTGCTGACTTTCAATGATCCATCAGGAACATCAAGTGTAGCGATGACTTCGAATGATTCGATTGAGTCGATACATTCGCCCCGAAGCAGCGTAATCGTGAATGGGTATGGATTCCCCACAGGCACGTCGGTCCCACCACCTTGAAGAGTAACGAGAGCGGTTCAGGGCGGTGAAAGGTGGCGATGAACGAAAGCAGAAGAAGGTGTGAAGAATGCGGTAGCGTCGACGACGGCAGAACACTACACAGGTGTAAAGACAGTAGCGCGCGGAGGCATCTCGGTGTCGTCACTAATGACCAACTTCGCGTAGGAAGGGTGATCGTCCGCTGGTAGGGCATCACCAAAGAACCAAAAAACTACTTCAGCACGAGCGCAATCAATGACGGCTTGGTGATCGGAGAGAAAATCCCAGCCTAAAATGATGCCGTGAGAACAGTGCGGGAGTACTACGAACTGTAACTTACTTGGGTTCGTGTTCGTGCACGAACACGAACCCAAGTAAGGAGTTGTAACTTTACGAATTGAACGGCAAACTTTTTCGGCAATTGCAGAAATGGCGGCACCAGTATCAATAAGGGCAAGTACAGGTACACCTTCAAGAACGGCATTAATTACATTCGGCGGCGAACGAAGAGGGCTTGTGCTTTGCGACGAGGACGCAGCTCTTGCCTTGGAAACTGCGTCATTTAGTTTTCCGCGTCGATTGTAGGGGGGCGCCGGCGCGTTGGGGAGGGCGAGCGACGACGTGGAGAAAGAGATCGGCGATCAGAAGAAGGTCGGTGGCTTGGTTGAGGAGGGTGCAATTCTGGGTCTGGAGTGTAGGGAAACGTGTGGTCGTACTCATACGAACGTGGGTTTTCACGTGAATGGAGTGGGCGGCGGCGGCACAGACGTGCGACGTGTCCGGGTAGACCACACGAAAAGCAGATTGGTCGGTTGTCGGCTGTGCGTCATGGATTAGGGACTCGGTGGACTGGAGGTCGTGGCGGCTGGGCGGCATAAACAGGAGCAGGCAGTGGAGGTGGCACTCGGAACGTTTGTGGTCGTGGTCGTGCTGCTGCTTCGGCATACGTCAATGGTACATTAACTGGTGGCACCAGCTGCGGAGGAAGGACCTCAGACACTTGGTTTTGTATAATAGTCCGTAGTGTAGGGCTAAGCGGCGCACTGCGCTCCGGAAAGCCAGAGATGAAAGACAGTTGGTGGGCAACTTCTTCGAGCACAAAATCTTTGATCTGCGAGAAGAGGACGGGATCTTGCGAGGGAGTTAAGCCGGACATCGATTCCTGATGTGGGACAGCACGGGGGGTGACGAGACGTTGCCAGGGGAGCTCATCATAGCTTTGGCAGAGCTCTGTAACTTGAGCAACAGTAGCCGGACTTCTTGAAATGAGCATCTGGAATGCGTCCTCGTCAATACCTTTAAAAATATGCTTGATGTGGTCCACCTCTGTCATGTTCGCATCGACGCGTTTGCACAAGTCAATGACGTCTTCTATGTAACTGGTGAAATTCTCACCAGGCAGTTGAGATCTTGACTGAAGGCGCTGCTCCGCACGAAGTTTGCGGACAGCAGGACGACCGACTACTTCCCTGAACTTTGTCTTGAATGCTATCCAGGTTGGAACGTCGGCTTCGTGGTTCCGCAGCCACAAGTGGGCAATGCCACTGAGGTAAATGCCGACGGTGGCCAGTCTCGTGGCTTCGTCCCATTTGTTTAAGACACTCACGAGTTCGTAGGTAGCCAGCCAGTCGTCGTGGTCGTCAGTGCTGCTGAATATGGGGGGGTCCCGCTGACAGACCGCGCCGGAGCACACGATGGCCTGGGGAGCCATAGGCGGAGGACTTGTGGCAGATGCAGTGGTCATAGCGGCAGGTCGAGTCCGGCTTTGTAACTCCAGGATTGCGAGGAGACCCAGCAAACGCCACCAAATTTAATAAAGAATTGAGACAGTCAGAACTGTTATTTCAGACGAGGTAGGAGCGTAGGCCTAGCCAGCGGAAGCAGCGACAATGTCCAGGGCGAGCGCCTCGTGCTTAGCACTGACAATGTGTTTTCCGAGCTATGCATGACCCACTACTTCTTCATTATAACTCTAAGAGTATTTGACAGTTTATTCGACTTGTTTCTGGCACTATACTGCCACCCACACGTAGTGGGTCAACTGCAAGAGTGGCTCTCAATCTGGAGGAAAAAAGATCACGTGCTTCTTCTCTGCTCGAGAGCCAGCCACGACTGACGCATCGTCCTAGAGCTGGCTACTCAGTGATTTAATAAACCCCCAGTACTTGTGATTCATCGTGACAAACTGGTGGATGTGCTGGGTATCGGGAGTGCATCCTCGTACGTGATGATCCTGTGTTGAGTGATGGACGTCTGGCGGATCTGTGAGCCACTTGCGAAGCAAGACCTGAACTCGAACAAGAGCACTCGCAGCGCAGTCTGGTTAACGGTGGACAGATCAGGATTGATGTCAATATTGCTCATTGACTTGTCTGCGGTATCCACTAGTTCGGCGTGAAACAGTAGGTGACGTTTGCTACTTCGTGGGCAAACGCTATCGAAGTGCCACGGAAAAGGTGTCGATGCTCGTTGCTAAAGTTGGTAACCAGCAATTCAGATCAGCCATCACGAACGTGTATTACACTTTAGTAACACAGATGACTTGCTGCAGGAGGTGTTCTAAATTTGTGTGGGCCACCACATCGCCATCGCACCAACCACAGCGTTACGTCGACTAGAACACTTGCTCGTGAAGGAAGCATCACGATATGTTCAGAAATACGGAGTACGTCTACACGCCTTCCGTCATCCTGCACGTTGATTGCTCGCTGGGCTCACGTCACGGGAGCATTCACGTAGAACAAGGCAGCTTGCTATGAATGCATACCCTTGAATCTGTGAGTTATGCCACGGCGTGATTACCTTCTTCAGCTGCGTTGTCAGTTTCCCGCCAAGTATGGAATAGTCTACGCTGGTGTCCACTGATGCATTAACTGCACAAACATTAATTGTCACTGCTATGTCGAGTGAAAGCCAGCTATCCTTTGCAGCAGCAGGTGATGTTGGACCAGTTATTGTACGGTTCTGCGTCAATAGGAGGTTTTCAGTGCTTTGACGTTCAGCAACCCTGCCCCCAGAGGTCGCTTCGGCTAGTTTTCTCAGTAGGGGCTGGGAGATCGTGCGGTAGAATACCGCTAGGGTGGCTAGAATGGGGAGGTGTGATGAGCGCGGCGCTTTTTGCTTGCCGGAGAAGGCCCTTCGGCGCGCAGATGCCGCTAGGGGCGCTGATGACAGCGGCGTGCGTAGTGAGCGGCGCACTTCGCAGTTTTTTCCTCGGGTGCGCTGCTTTTTTTTTTCTTTTTTTAACAGGGGGTAGCTGCTTTACAAGTACTTCGTGAATCAGTGTTTGTGCTGGGTTACTCTGAAATGCCTGAAGGTGTCGACGACAAAAAAAAAAGATCTAGCCTCGCTGCATTATGCTTGTCCGCAAAACTTAATGCTTTAGGTCAGCCCCTTGAAAAGTCCAAGGGTGGCAACGTGGATCACTTAGTGGAGGAGCTGCTCTGTCTGTAGAAAAAAAAATGCTGCATGCGATAGAATAAATTGAGAAAGACTACGAAAGGCTCCATCTGATGCACTAGCACTGTCTGTCGCCCATGAATCGTACTCTGCTGAGCGGCGGATGGTCGCCCTGTATATTATGTGGCAAGCTACGCTGTGAGAAATCTGGTACTTTGTAATAATTACAATCGTGATGAAAGCAAGAACGCCCGCCTTATTTCCAGTGTTGGTGGTTACGTGTTATAAGTAACACCGTTACTGGTATAGCATGTTACTTCAGTAATTAGTATTTGACGCACTTGTTATACATGTATAAATAGACCTGAAGCTTCAATTGCCCGAGTTGTAGTTGTCAGCAAGTCGTTCCTGCAACACTGTAGCGCTATTTATCAGCACTATTCCAAAATAAAATTTGCTTCTGCTGATAATACAAGTCACGGAGCATTAAGTTTGCAGTACCTAGAAAAGCAAGGCTCACGTTTCCATAAACAGTTGCAATTCTAGCGGGCCCTGTGTAGGTTAAAGGTGCAAAAATTATTTACACAGCAAATATTTTGCACTGCAAATACCTGCGATTATGGTCCGCTAGCAGATGCAAACTGCCAGAATTACTGTAACTTTTTTTGAGGTCAGTGATCATATTTTTTCGGAAAAGGTTGACGGTGAAATATTATTTCGGCTTTCTGTGACCATGAGAGATGGTTTTAACACATGCCACGGCGTTATAAGCCATCACATGCAACTATCCTGTGCACATTAGGCCACTGTGTTAATCAGCGGGCATCTTGTGCAAAATTTCCTAGTTTATTTCACCTAAATTAGCTATAGTTATTTTGGTCAGAGACTTCATTTCTTTTCTTTTGATAGGTTGAGGAGCATGGGACTAAAAGCTCGAGAGGTTGACAAAGTACCAACCCAGTCACAAGTTGGCAAAGGAACAATACATGACAGACATTCATACGTGTAGAATAAAAAATAAATTTCACAAGTATCAAATGACACCAAGTATGGATACAAAAGGTATGAAACAAAGCTCCACAAATAGATAGCAAGTGAATACATATGTATCATGAGGGCATGAACATGAAAAGCAAAAATCAATAAGTAGAGCGATCGAAATTCAGGGAGACGTGTTATTCGGGAAAGTGAATAAGCTGGGCGAAGCATATAATGTGACGATTTTGATTATTTAGAATTACATATATCTACAATGCTTTAGCTGGGTATTAATCATAAGGAATTAATTACATATAGTATTATAATGAAGTATCAGAAATCATCAGGATCAAAAGTATACACTGGTACACATAAATATCACAGTAAAAGATTCAATACAGTAATAAGAATTGCAGAAAAAATGCGCAAGACAGCCAGTTGTAGTGACGTTTCTTGCAACATTTAAATAGATTAATAAGGAGTTCTCAATGGCAGAAAAAAAGATGAAGTGTCAGAATCTTCGTGGTTTAAGGTGGTCAATAGGTAAGGTAGCCTGTAGGACAATGTACATCCTAAACGCTTCTAGGAATAGGTAAAATCCAAGTTTAATTATTCGTGCCTAGTGAGACAAACACTTGGGTTTACATTTATCTTAGCAAGATTCATTACGGTACTAGAACCATGTTTAACGAATGCTTTATGACATGTCAAATATAAATACAAGGTTTATTAAAATGATATTCTGGCTCCCACAGCCCGGACACATTGATTCAAACTTCTGATCTTGGAGTATAATCGATGAAGAACCCCAGGTGGTTGAAATTTCCGGAGCCCTCCACTACGGCGTCTCTCATAATCATATGGTGGTTTTGGGACGTTAAACCCCACATATCAATCTTGGAGTATATTCGAAGCAGACGTACACTATTTTTATTTCGGTAATGGTAATCCGTTGCCTTTCTAGTAAGCAACATAGGATGGTAACACGAATATTTATTGTTAGCGTAGCGAGTAACCTGTCTGGTTACTTTTTTCTTTAACGTATATAACACCACTTGTTTCTAAACTAAATGTGCCAAGAAATCTCCTAGTCCAGGCAGAAGTGGTATCTCAGTGGAGCTTTGCAGATCGGTCGAATTCCCTTGGTGCAATGTTATTGACTCACTCGATCCCACTTCTTTTTAAAAGGCGTAAACCAACAATAATAATAAAAAAGAGCAAATAGTAAAGCTATGAGCGTTGTAGTGCATGAACACCTGACATGCATGAAAATAAAGTGTTTTTTGTAAAAACTGTTCGCATGTCTGCTGCTGAAAACATGTTTATTGTGCTATTTGTGTGTAACTGTGTAACTGTGAATAATTGATTGATATGTGGGGTTTAACGTCCCAAAACGACCATATGATTATCAGAGACGCCGTAGTTGAGGACTCCGCAAATTTAGATCATCTGGGGTTCTTTAACGTGCACCGAAATCTGAGAATGAGTAACTGTACGCCACTTAAACTGTTACATTTGGTGGCTGATAATCAACACTAAGTGAGTATTCAAGTTGTGGCTTGCGCATGATTATGCGTTCGGAACAGCGAAACGGGGCTCTGATATTAAAGTTTCCACTCGTGGTTGAATGAATTTAGTATGTTCGAATTAATATGAAGCCTTACAGTGATTAACATCTCTCGGCACACCAGCAGCTCCGCCGCGAATAAACGCAATATCATTACAGGCCAACTTTGGCGATTTTTCGAGGTCAATGGATCTTAATGAAATTCACTGGTTACGCTCCTTTCCACATTTCCGTCATTTATACCAATTTAGAGGCTTGAGAGATGCGCTGATTGTTTGCAAATGATTTCAAAGATTTCCTCGCAAAGCTCACATCGCTTGCCAGAATTATTGGAAACACTGTCTGGGTGACATCATGTTTGGCATGTCAACGGAAGTGACGCAGCTGATGCCAACGCTATTCTGGCCGCTACAGCGTTTACTGTGGTGGCCACAAGGAGATGGCGGAGGTGTTTGGCACGGGTATTGCAGAGGAAAGCTTTCTTCCTTCCCGAGTGGTGTTTGGCTGGTGCTTCACTCATCTGGATTTCACAGTTTTCATACTACGTGCCGGCAGGACCAGTATACGGCTTCCAGTTCTTAACAAACAGTACGTCATACGCAGTAAGGGTGCCCGTTCAGGTTTCAGTTTAGCACCTTTTTGCTTATTAAAATCATTTGCGAATTTTCTGAGCGTTTGAGATATTGGTCTCGTGACAAGAGTATCTCAGGAACATAGAAACACCATTACCTTGACATGGTCGAAAAATCACCGGAGTTAGCCTTTAAGTCCACGAAAGTTGGCGTCAAGTCTTGCTCGTAAGAGTGGTTCCTTTTCAAGAGTGGTTTTCAGAGATGAGACTTTAAAAGGCTTAGGTACAATGTACTGCCCTACACTTGCTCGATCAAAACTATTTTACCGAAAACGGGTCACCACCACACAGCATGTGGAGAGCGGCGCGTGCTGTCTCGTTTATCTCCTCCGCAAGGTTACCTCCGCCGGTGCGTGCAACGCCCCAAGCGGCATCGGCGCGCTTTGGGGACCGGTTTCGGCGGCCGCTTTTCACACCTCCCCATTCTAGCCACCCTAATACCGCTGGGGCGTTGATGAAAATCGCCTCGGTGATGGCGAGCGCGACTGGCGCCCGGCAGACGGTGATGCATGCTGCTGGGAGAGGCAATTTTCGATGTCGCGTGGTCTCTGGCCGTAATGGGGTGGCGGTGAGTACGCAGAGAAGCCTTGAAGCCCAAGACGGCGATATGGACACTGGCGGTACAAGTGATCAGCTTCTCCGCAGTGAAAGCATAGAGGACGGCGATCAGGTGTGCGCCAAAGATCAAACTTCCGAGGAGACATGTGCCGATCGTCAATGTACTGGACTGGTGCAACCGGTCCAGTACGTCCTTCAGAAGCGCCACAGACAAAGGGCAAGGGTGGTGGTGTGTACGTGCCTTCGTAGTATGATATGTGCTGCGCTGACTCGAGTGGAACAGCAGGGACAGGATGAACGAACAATGGCAGCGATGCAGCAGGGCATTTCAAGGCTTCCGCATAGGTTGTCCCACGGCAGTATTCAGTAGGAGCTGGCGCAGCTGTATCAAGAGACAAAGTGTCCCGGAGAGCCTGGTGCAGCTCATCCTTGATCAAAGTTGCAATAGAGCTAACCGTAGGACGAGGTGTTACACCAGCCTTTTGCAACTCTTCACGTACTATATTACGGATGAGTTCACGTAGAGAGTCATCGCTTGTTCTAGCGGCGGTGAAAATGTTAGCAGTGGACATGCCACTGACTTGCCTGTCGTATTGGTTGGATCGCTGCTGCAGCATTTTTTCCATTGTCACGGCTTCGGACAAGAACTCCGGCACTGTCTTCGAAGGGCTTCGCAGGAGGCCAGCAAAAAGCTGGTCCTTGACACCGCGCACCAAGTGGCACAACTTTTTGTCCTCCGTCATTCTTGAATCGGCCCGTCGGAAGAGGCGCGTCATGTCTTCGACGTATGTGATCACAATTTCGTTTGGCGACTGTACACTGGCAAGAATAGCTCGTTCAGCTTTTTCTTGGCGATCAGCGCTGGCATAAGTCTGTAGAAGTCTACGAGTGAATTCGGGTCACGTCGTCAGCTGCTCTTCTCAATTTTGATACCACATACGCGCCCCGTCTTCGAGATATAAATAGACACGACCCAGTTTCGCTGCATCATCCCACTGATTCAAGGTGGCTACTGTTATGCATGTGAGTCCACAGCGAACGTCCATGCCCCTGAAAAAGGCAATCTGTGTCGAGGCCAGCACACGAGCCCGCCTGACGCGAACAACTCAACGGCGTCATCACACGGTAGTGCCTTTCTGCCGCGCACGTGCAGTGAGTCACCTCAGCCAGCAAGCTGGCGCCTTCCTGTCTGGCGAGTCTGATGCAATGCATGGCGACGTCACTCGTCCTTGGGTGCAGCCACGTGCAGCGCAGACTTCAGATTCGATGACGCGGCCCAGCAGCGACCCCATTGGAGGAGGAAGATTCTGACCTCACGACCAGCGGCACTTCTGGTTGGACATTTGGTTACTCAAAGAATCCACCCGGTGCATATAAAAGAAGCCCTGCAGCACGGCGCGAGCAGTTGAGCTATGTGTTAGGAGTAGACATGGGTGTCAGAGCAGACGTATGTGTAAGAGGATAGAGCTCGGCTGTCCGAGTCTTAAGCTGTCGGCCCCAGTGCCGAATTTGTAACGCCTCTGTATATATGCTGTACATAAACCTTGTTTACCTCACAGTCGTCTCGTCCGCTCGTCTATCAGCTCTGCGCAGAAGCAGTCCCGAGCTGAGAAACCTACGCTACCAAACAGCTGGTGACCGTGTCGGCGGAGATCGGAGCAGTGGCGCCTTCGGGACCGTGTTGGCATCGCCGTCTTCCGTAAACAGTGGTTGCAGCGGTGAGATTCGTGGTGCCCTTCGTAACGTCGTCGGAGGCGCGCTTCGCAACACTACGTGCTCATAGTCCGCCAACCAGTCCTCAATGTCCTCGCGCTCTGTACCATGGAACGTCGCCAGTGCCGGTGGGCTTTCCAACGTATAGCGGTTCGATGTCGTGCTTCCCGTGCCGGTTGGGGAGGTTTCCACCGAAGCGCTGGTCATGTTTGTCGATGTGGTGAGAGCAGTATCGTCGACTTCCGGAGGCAATCCCCTGACTCGGCGGCTGGTCCGATACACGGGAGTATTGACTGGCACTGGACTCGTACTGCGGCTCCCGGGGGGGGGGGGGGGGGGGGGGGTCTGCAGCATCCTTGAGACTAACCCAGCACTTCCACCAGTTCACATTCAGTTCATATTCAATTCAAGTTGCAAGTGTCTACTTCTTGTCTTCTAGTTTGTGCTACTTTGAGTATCGTGGATACATTCAATTCATCTGAAAAAAATCAGTGTTCACGGGTCCCCAGTGTCTCTTCATGACTTTAGACCCGGTGTTTCAAACTCACCTCAGCTAATGGGCCGCAGTCAGAAAATATAATTCTCTTGATGGGCCACACTCATAAAGCAGGTTTTAGCATGGAAGAGTTTGAACAAAATGTCCGCTGAAGTTGCAATACAAAAAAAGTCTTATTGAGAAACATATTGCCACAGGCATGGAACGAGGTTTAGCCATGCCAATGCGAGTATGTGCCATGGTGTGAAAAAAGAAGAGGACGGTTGGGGCACTCGTGCTCTAACTTTCGGTTCGGCTCGTCCAGTGCTGCTCCTGTGAACAGACGTTGTGGTCGTTCTGTAATCACGTGACATTTTCTGGTGGAGGTGCTGGGTAGTGTTGTATGCACTGCAATCAGCAGCAAGATCCCGACACTAGTCGCGACTTGGAAGAACCAGCTGACCTACGGCGTAGCAGACGACAACTAGGCCTACCTCCTGAATTCGGGCCATTTCCACAACTCGGCAGTACAATGGCTAGTGCGGGAACGCAAACCCAAGAAACATCAATGCTGCCTCCTCCATGGTTCTTCAACGCCCCGCGAACCCCGAAGCCGTTCCACGGTGAGCCTTACGAGGACGTCGACGACTGGTTTGACGACTACAACTGTTGCGGCAGCGTCAACGAGTGGAACGAGCAGCAAAAGCTTCAGTATGTCTACTTTTATCTCGAGGACTCTGCACACACTTGGTTCGAAAACCATGAAGCCACTATGACAACCTGACCAGAGTTTTGCAACCAGTTGCGGAATACTTTCCGAAGCTCTGACCGAAAGGAGCAAGCTGAACGGCTCCTCAATTCCCGAAACTAGCGTCTGAACGAGAGTGTTGCCATGTTCGTTGAGGACATGTCGCGGCTGTTCAGGCAAGCTGACTCCTCAATGACGGAAGAGAAGAAGGTGCGCCTCCTAATGCGGGGAGTGAAAGAGCAGCTGTTCGCGGGACTTGTGCGGAACCCTCCTAGCACTGTAGAGGATTTCCTCCGCGAAGCCACGACAATGGAGAGAATGCTGAGGCAGCGTTCTTACTAGTATGAGCGTCCTGGCAGTCTTTCGTCAGTGTTGTCGGCCCTACCAACACCTGATGTCACGACTGTAAGAGACCTGATGGAGCTCGTGCGCAGTATTGTGCGCGAGGAGCTGCAAAAGCTGCACGTAGTGTCTTCTCCGCCCCATGTTGTTGCTCTAACGGATGTCGTTCGAGAAGAGGTCCGGCAGCTGGTGCAACCCATGACGGCACCGTGTCCAGCCGAAGCTCCACTATTAACGTACGCAGAAGCAGTACGTACTCCTGCACCGGCTGTTGGCGCCCCGCCGTGGTAGTCTAGTGGCTAAGGTACTCGGCTGCTGACCCGCAGGTCGCGGGCTCAAATCCCGGCTGCAGCGGCTGCATTTCCGATGGAGGCGGAAATGTTGTAGGCCCGTGTGCTCAGATTTGGGTGCACGTTAAAGAACCCCAGGTAGTCTAAATTTCCGGAGCCCTCCACCATAATTTCCGGAGCCCTCCACCATAATCATATGGTGGTTTTGGGACGTTAAACCCCACAAATCAATCAATCAACCGGCTGTTGGCTATCCGTCCCGTCCGTCCACCCTGCAGACGGCGCCATCATTCTACTCAGGACCACTGCAGTACGGCAACTCACCCCTTACACGAAAATCCAGTGTATGGCGTGCTCCCGACAACCAGCCTCTATGTTATCACTGTGGTGAACCAGGTCACATCTACCGTGAGTGCGCATACAGGCACATGGGTCTTCCTGGCTTTCGTCCGGATGCTCGTCGACCCAAAGATGGTGAGCGGCCCCGTGCTATCGCCGAATACATGGCAAGCCAACGATCCTCAACCCTTCCGCGTCGCCAATTCCACTCACCGTCTTCTCGGCGTTCCACGTTACCTGGCCAACAATCGACCTTTGCGGACGTCCTTGCAGGAAGATCGACTAGATCCACAAGCCCGCGTTGGGGAAACTAAGAATAGCGACCTCTGGGGGTGAGGCCGCTGTTGATCGACCGTTACAAGACCCTCCCCCGATCTGCCTACCGACATCCGACGACATCCTTTCACCGACGTGTGCCATCGACGACAAAGGTGTCTCTGCCCGTATCTCTGTCCTTATCGACAACCACCTGCTGACCGCTCTGGTAGATACGGGTGCCGATTATCCTGTTATAAGCGCTGACCTCGCTGCACAGCTATGAAAGGTAATGACACCTTGGGGACATGGAATCAACCTCCGGACTGAGGGAGGTCACCTATTGACACCGCTGGGAATGTGCACTGCCCGCCTCCGAATTCGTGAGTCGACGTACATTGTTTCCTTCGTTGTATTGCGCGAATGCTCCCAAAACCTGATTCTCGGAATGGATTCTCTCCGTGAGCATGGAGCCATTATTAACCTTCGCGACCTGCTCATAACGTTATCTAACGACCATACAGCCCTACGAAAGGATGCAGTTGCGCAGACCACAACACTTGGAGTTGCTGACGACACCATCGCACTTCCGCCGCGAGCCAGTATGTTGGTAACTGTGAAGAGCGACTGTGACAACAAGAGTAGTGGCATCGCGGAAACTAACCTCTCTGTGCTCTTGGCTCGGCAGATTTGTGTCGCTCGTGCTATCGTCCAACTGAAACATCGGAGGGCTCAGCTTCTGATCACAAATTTCGGCAGCCAGTACCAACACTTGGCAAAGCGAACAGCGATCGCGAACTTTGAAGCCATTGATGACGAAGAATGTTCCACTATCGCTCCGATTGCCACTGCTGACGAAGGTAACACTGCATTAGCCAGTACAGTTGACGTGAATTGCCAGCTATCCTCTGCGCAGCAGCAGCAGATACGCATGATTTTACGTACGTATAGTGACTGCTTTGCATCCACCTCCAAAATCAAGCAGACCCCAACTGTGAAGCACAGCATTATAACGGACCCTACCGAACGGCCTGTACGACAGCACGCCTACCGCGTGTCACAAAAAGAACAAGAGGCAATACGTTTTCAAGTGAAACAGATGCTCGACGACGACATTCAACCCTCGAACAGTCCACGGGCGTCACCTGTCGTACTTGTTAAAAAGAAAGACTGCACTTTTCGATTTTGCGTCGATTACCGGAAGCTCAACAAAGTGACGAAGAGAGACGTCTACCCTCTCCCACGCATAGATGATTCACTGGATCGACTTCGACATGCCCGATATTTTTCATCAATGGATTTACGCAGCGGCTACTGGCAGATCGAGGTCGATGAACCCAACAGGGAAAAAACAGCATTCATAACTCCCGATGGCCTCTACGAATTCAAAGTGTTACCATTTGGATTGTGCTCTGCACCGGCAACGTTCCAAAGGATGATGGACACCGTCCTGTCCTGTCTGAAGTGGGAATCCTGCCTCGTGTATTTAGACGACGTCGTTGTTTTTCCAAAACATTTGAGCAACATTTACAACGACTTCAGTCAGTCTTTGTCGCTATTCGACCCGCAGGCCTATCGCTAAAACCGGAGAAGTGTCATTTCGGCTACGAAGAACTAAAGTTCCTTGGCCACCTTATCAGTCACGATGGTATTAGACCAGACCCAGAAAAAACCATGGCCGTTGCTGCATTTTCTCCACCTTCAAACAAACGGGATTTGCGCCGGTTTTTGGGTCTCTGCGCCTACTACAGGAGCTTTGTCCAAAGCTTTGCCAACATCGCTGAACCCCTTACCCGTTTAACGAAGGAGGATACTCCTTTTGTGTGGGGTCCAGAGCAGAGATCCGCTTTTTCCAAGCTTCAACAGTGCCTTCAGAGTGAACCCTTACTAGGGCGCTTTGATGAAGATGTCGCCACCGAACTTCACACTGACGCAAGCAACATCGGTCTTGGTGCAGTGCTCGTCCAGTGGCAAGACGGCACTGAACATCCCATCACTTATGCTAGTCGCATTCTGTCATCTGCGGAAACTAACTACTCGACCACGGAGAAGGAATGTCTTGCTGTTATTTTGGCGATAACAAAGTTCCGACCGTATCTGTATGGCCGTCCAATCAGAGTAGTTACGGACCATCATGCCCTCTATTGGCTGGCCAATCTCAAGGACCCTTCAGGGCACCTCGCAAGGTGGAGCTTGCGCCTTCAAGAATTTGAGGTTACAGTCGTCTACAAGTCGGGCCGCAGGCACACTGATGCTGATTGCCTTTCACGCGCGCCCCTCGCGACGACATCAAGTGACGATGATACCGATGGCCATTTTCTTTGTGCAGTCAGTGAATCTGACTTGGCTCAACAACAGTGGAATGATTCAGAGATCCGACAACTTATCAAATACCTTCAAGGTCACAGCTCGAATCCACCATCGGCATTCGCACGTTCAGGGTCATTTTGTCTCCGCAACGACATCGTCTACAAAAAGAACTTCGAACCTTATGCGACTGAATACCTCCTCGTCGTTCCATCAGCTGATATTTTATCTGCCTGCCACGACGAGCCTTCCTCCTGCCACCTAGGATTCACACGTACCCTTGCCCGGATTCGGACTCGCTACTATTGGCCAAAGCTCACCCAGGGTGTCAAGCATTACGTTAAAACGTGCAATCATTGCCAGCGCCGTAAAGCCCCACCTGTGCGCCCTGCTGGTTTATTGCAGCCTGTTGCACCCCCGTCACAACCGTTTGAACGTTTGAACGAATCGGCATGGACTTGCTTGGGCCCTTCCCGAAGTCACATGATGACAATCGCTGGATCGTAGTCGCTACCAACTATTTAACGAGGTACTGCGAAACGAAAGCCCTACAACGAGGCACTGCCAATGAGATTGCGCATTTTTTCATCAACAACATCGTCCTCCGCCATGGAGCGCCAACAGTTCTTATCACTGACCGTGGAACAGCCTTTACAGCCCTATTGATGCAAGACGTCACGAGACTTAGTGCAACAGCTCATCGCAAAACGACCGCATACCATCCACAAACCAATGGTCTGACGGAGAGATTAAACAAGACGCTCGCTGACATGCTATCTATGTACGTCAACCGCGATCACAAAAACTGGGACGAAATTTTGCCATACGTAACGTTCGCTTACAACACTGCTGTTCAAGAGACTACGGGTTTCACTCCCTTCCGGTTGCTTCACGGTCGAGAAGCAATTACGATGTTGGATGCCATGCTCTTGCCTGGCATGACCGATAATCCTACTGATGCGAACGACTTTATCCGGCTCGCCGACGTGGCCCGCCAGCTTGCACACGAGCGGATCCGAAAACAACAACGCATCGACTCGCAGATGTACAACTCTTGTCATCGCCATGTTATTTACCAACCCGGTGATCTGGTGTGGCTGTGGATCCCCGTTCGCCAAAGAGGCCACTCGGAAAAGTCACTTCATCGCTACTTCGGTCCTTATAAAGTACTACGGCGCCTCACAGATGTCAACTACGAAATCCTGCTTGAAAACACAGCTCGGCGATCTCGATGTTCCCAGCAGGCCGACATTGTTCATGTGTCACGGATGAAGCCACCTACCACCGAGCCACCTGACACTGTTTCATCATACGTCTTTGTGCGTGTACGCGATTACTTTAACTTTTAATCGACATTGGTCAACGGGGTGGTACTTTTTTCAAAGGGGGGAGGGGGTAATGCCACAGGCATGGAACGAGGTTTAGTTATGCCAATGCGAGTATGTGCCATGGTGTGAAAAAAGAAGAGGACGGTTGGGGTGCTTGTGCTCTAATGTTCGGTTCTGCTCGACGTCCAGTGCTGCTCCTGTGAACAGACGTTGTGGTCGTTCTGTAATCACGTGACAATATTAATACTGATCATATCGAAAGACTGAAATTTGTTAATCAGGATGCTGATTCTGAAATATAGTTTTTGATCAATGGTTATGTTTTAAAACATTACTGGATAGAGTGCCTTATGAAAAAAAAAAAAATTGCCTGAGATCAGTCACGTTTCTGTAGCCCATGAACATACTTATCAAAAATATGAAATGAGGACAGTTGTGAACAGGTCAGGCTGATAGCAAAAGGTCCACGAGTTGCATATTTGAGACCCCTACTATAGAGCATCTATGTTCTGCCCATGTTTCAAAGAGAAAAATAGAAGATGCACAAACCTCCAGTCTCCATATTCCAATAGTACGTGTCCCCTCCCTCAGTGACACCTTCAAACCACAACACCACTGGTGCTGGCGTTGACAAATTCGCTGCCTCTTTCTCCGCTGCTTTTTCTTTGAGCTTGGCTTCCTCAGCAGCGTATCGATATGCGTCAATTTTCGAGCCCCCGGACTTGACGTCTTTTTCAAATGCCTGCAATGCAGCCTGCAACACGCAATTATTGGGGTTACCAACCTGAGGGTGCGGAACGGGTGATTGATTGCATACCTGGTTGATTCCATCCATGATGTTTTCGTAGCTCTGCTGAGCTTTCTGCATCTTCTTTCCTTTCTTCATGATCTGCAAGCACCCCAAAATGTTATGGAATTAGATGGACCGTTCAAAATGCTAGTGGCCTACGAATTCCTGCTTCTTACCTCCGTGATGCGCTTTTGCACATTGGCTTGATGATTTTTGCCCCTTTCATGAAAATCTATGCTCTGAAAAAAATCAGAAAAATTTACACTGTTCTTGTAAGGATACAGTAGAACAACACTAAAGTGTTCTCTCAAGTATTTAGTGCTTTGTGAATTCCCTAAATATCAATAAGAAGAAAGTGTAAAAAAAGGAATGTAGTTCACAGGCTAATTAACATGGAACAAAGTTCTTGTGTTATAACAGCAGCGCTATGAACACTTGAAAACATCTAGCCTTTGTGATGAGTGATTTGCTGATGTCGAGTGGAAATCTGTTTATTAAATACCTTTCAAAATGTCTGCCATGTCTCAAGAAATGAAGGGTGCCAAAGGAGCAACATGAAAGAGCAATTTCACTACATATAAACAAAAGAATCTGTTAGAACTTATTTCTGAAATCATGATAAAAAAAATGCTGAGAAAATCCTGATGACACACCACCTATAAAGACCAATACCTACTGAAGGCTAAAATTATTGTCGTTAAAGAACCCCCAGATTCGTCGCTCAAGAAAAAAACTGTAAGTATTGTCACAGGTATGGAGAGGTCTTTTTGGCACGGGCACCGAAATGACATCGACTCGAATACGACGACACTGTTGTTCTGAGGCCGAGTCTGGGCCGCCCTGCTGACCTGGGTTCCTGTGTGCTGTGTGCAGTGTTAACCTGACTTGTGCTAACTTAATAAATATTTCCATAACAATACAATAACACTGAAAGTCATGGGCTAATCCGCCTGTTGCAACACTTACCGCCTTATTATCTGCAAACCAACACTTGCAGACCTCGCAAAACTTTTTAGGTTGTGATTTCCAGTAGTCAGCCCTGAAATGATGACGAACAAGTCAGTAATTTCTTTACCACACAATCATATGGCACGAAATTGTATGCTGCACATCAATTTTCCATACACACTAGGCTTCAACTGTTAGTGATTACTGGGGTGAGTGAAAGGTGATGCAATGATGATGTCTCAGATAACTGATATTTCAACTTCCCTAGACTCCGATTTCAATTCGTTTCGTTAGCAAGACCCATATGGACAGTACTTGCACGTAACTAAGAGCAATGATAATATACAAGATGCCAATTAAGCTAGCAGAATCGAATAATAAAACATTGTAGACAAAGCATAAAACGTGTTTTTGTCAACAAATAAATAGACCACCAAGAAGCTCAGCAAGCAAACAACCAAAAGTAGCAGCCAGAAATGTACTTGCAGTAGCTTGCTAGATTATCTGAGGTAAACTAAGTGATCACTTCAGTTCTCATGTTATCACACTATCACTCACTTCTTTCATAATTTTAGCACTTCATTTTTTATAACGAATTAACAAGCCACCAAAGGCTCATCCACCACTTCAACAATTAACTGACATGGCTATTACACTTTTCACCTTGATGCTTTTAACATATGGTAAAACACCTGTGTTTGCAATTACTGAAAAGTGCAGTTCTTTAACAATTAGAAGACATTTCTCTTTGTCCTTCCATCTGGTTCTCCCTCCTTCTGCAGATATAAAGCACGTACCATCTATTCAGACATCAGGTGAGCATAGGGCTTCACAGGTTTTGTGGATTAATGTCTGCAGACTCTGGAAATGACTTGTATTGAACGAAGTACTTTGGACAAAAGCAAAGGCAAGCGAACTATGCATAGTTTATTTCTGGAACAGTTGGTGCCCCCTGTATTTCTGACAAAGTTAAGAAGAAACGTAGTGGACGTTAAAGATCCTAGTGTTGTCCACATTTCTTCTTTCTTTCTCCTTTTTTTCCATTTCACACGAAGTAAGCGCGAGCCATTTTGCATACTTAATGT
This sequence comes from Rhipicephalus annulatus, assembly GCA_013436015.1. Lineage (NCBI taxonomy): Eukaryota > Metazoa > Arthropoda > Arachnida > Ixodida > Ixodidae > Rhipicephalus > Rhipicephalus annulatus. The sequence goes on along the minus strand of WOVY01014596.1, from coordinate 126,067 downwards.
GGTCACACGTTACATAAAGTCTGACATCACATTTCATTTTTATAGGAACAGTTCAAAATCCGCACGCTGCAACTAACAATTTGGGCTGTTTGTCTATCCGGTACTACAACTGCTTACTAAACGAGTTCGTTCAATAACACACGAAGCAGACAAACGTTTTCGCGCTATACACTTCTCTGCTTCTCGAGACAGAAAATATTCCAATTAATTTGTCAACTGTTCGCGTTTAACCTCCCGAAACCAAGATATAATTATGATGAACGTCGTAGCGGAGGGCTTCGGAAATTACGATCATCTGGCGTTCTTTAACGTGCCCCTGAATCTAGGTACACGGGCCTCCAGCATTTCACCTCCTTCGAAATAGCGGCCGGGATTCGATCCCACGACCTTCAAGTCGGCATTCGAGCACCGTAACAGCAAGACCACTGAGGCGGGTGGCCCAGCGCATCACTTTTATGTGTTGTAACATCTATTTCCAAGGCATTTACATTTCGGGTGATTAGCAATAGACTGTCAATCAACCAGTTAACGCAAGGTCAACTACAGTAAACGTTTACAATGTGTGCTTTATAGAACGAATTCATTTTGCAAACGTTTCGAGTGTACACTACACGAAACACGAAACACACGCTACACGAAACAACTACGTCGGTGTCTAACCAGAGCGCTGCTACGATCAGAATGCCAGAGGCAGCAGTCACAGTGGCTGTACCAACTGCACGGAAAGCAGCGTCGCCTCGTAAAAGCGTAGTATTGACGATAAATCAGAAACTTACATTGCGGATCGAAATGTTTAGATGGGAGAAACGACACTCTAAACGACTGCAAGTGAATCCCTGTGGATTCACACAACGCAGTCAACGCTAAAGCTTCGGATCAACTTGGCTTGCGTTAAGCCGCCATGGTATGGTGGCCACCATAATTCTAGTCACCATAACCATACGGTGGCTTCGTGCTAAAAGTAGTTTCGTTCTCGACAAAGCAGCCGCTTAGATTGAGAGAGGGTGAGTGGCTGAGTGAGTGTTTGAGGCAGAGAAAGATGCCTGTATTCCCGCAAGCGTACGTCGTGAGAGGAGAAGCAGGGGGGGGGGGGGCAATTAAAGATCGAAGAGAGTGGAAAAGTGACCACGTTCTTGAGATAGATTGAAGTCCTGCGCACATCATGAAAGATGTACAAAATCTGAGTGAGTGTTGAGGCAGAGAAAGATGCCTGTATTCCCGCAAGCGTACGTCGTGAGAGGAGAAGGAGAGGGGGGGGGGGCAATTAAAGATCGAAGAGAGTGGAAAAGTGACCACGTTCTTGAGATAGATTGAAGTCCTGCGCACATCATAAAAGATGTACAAAATCTTATAACATGTACCAGAACAGTAGTAACATGCAACCGCATGGTCCCTACCTTCAATTAACTTGGAAACGATTATTTAATCGGAATGCAAACGTTTTGTTTATCAGAGGAGTCACTTTGTCTACATATTTTGCCCCTATATAACCACAAACATGACCACAAATATAGGGACATACGGGAGAAGTAGCCCCGCCACGGTGGTCTAGTGGTTAAGGTACTCGGCTGCTGACCCGCAGGTCGCGGGATCAAATCCCGGCTGTGGCGGCTGCATTTCCGATTGAGGTGGAAATGTTGTAGGCCCATGTACTCAGATTTGGGTGCACGTTAAAGAACCCCAGGTGGTCGAAATTTCCGGAGCCCTCTCATAAGCATATGGTAGTTTTGGGATGTTAAACCCCACAAGTCAATCAATCAATACGGGAGAAGTATATGTGTCAACCACTTGAGTGCCAGCAAAGCACAAACCTTTTTCTGGTGCACCTAATGTCAAATATGACATATACTCAGGTATGCGCCAAAACCTATAGCTTAGCAACTGAAGATGCAAAAAACAAAGCCAACAAAATAAACTGTCAGAAAACACTGGTGTGATATGTGCACTGTTTTTAGGCATTACTGTGAAAGGCATTGATATCCTAGGCATATCTGATGCCATGAGAAGAACACATGACAGCTGTATCTATGCATCCATATTGTGCACTGCTGCCTTAGCAGCTGAAAAACTGGCAAGCGCCAGCAAGGCACAACGTGTGTATACAAATAAATGCATTATGCAGACTATACCGTTCACTCCTTTGGCAGAGAGGTATCATAGAGGTTACTCATCGCTACAAAAACTGTCTTGAGATAGCCTAGCAGATTACCTGTACAAGAGATGAATAACATTAAATGCTGCCTCCCAATTAGTTGTGATATTCCCTCTTTTTTATAGAGTACTTTAATTTTCTTTGTCTCATTCACTTTCCTGTTTTTTTTCTACCTTGATGCTTCATAAATTCTAGTCACCCTAATATTCTTATAAAAATATTCTAAAAACCCTTGTTCTTTTAACAAAATCCTCCAAGGCATAAAATGACAAGCACCAGCAGTGACATCATGTCATTCCATGTCACTGACTAACCCTCTCAGACATAAAACCCAAGGATAACAAGTAATGCAAATGAGTTCTGTGGAGACCCGCAAGGTGGTGGAAGGGTTAAGAGAAAAAAAAAATCACAGCATATTCATGGAGTGAACGATAACCAGTGAGGCAAAGCGTCCGTCCGTCCATGCTTCCATCTGTCCGTGCATCTGTCTGTCCATTCGTTCTTGCTTCCATTTGTCCGTCTATCTGTCTGCACCTGCAGTGCTGAATGGGTCATCAAACTAGGTGGTCACGAACCACGACGACCTAGGAGGGATAGACCCACGGCTTTAGAAGCTTTGTCCCTAACAGACAGCCACCTATTTGTGGCACAAAGCCACAAGGAAATCTGTACAGATTTCTCAAAAAGATTTTTGTGGCTTGGTGCTACAAACGGGTAGTTGTCTATTTTCTCAAGGATAACACGATGCTTGTGACGAAGATAGGTCCACCTATAGAAACGTGGACCAGTCTGTCTAAGGTCCTCATTCCTATTTATACCTTTACTGCACATTGTGTGTCCACTCGTAGGTTCCCCCCTGTATTTTGAATTTCTATGCAAGCACACAAATTTGCCGCTCATACACACGAGACATTTCATGTTAACATAACTGATGCTTTGTTTTCACTTCTCTTGTGAATAAAGTACGAATGCCGTTGAGTTTTGTAGTACATGTCTCAAGGATAGGGCTTCAACATTAAGGCTGACGAATCAGTAGACCGTTTTCATGCTATTCTCAGAATGCCCTGTGGGCACACGAAAAACTATGGGAAAAGTGCATACACTAAGCGAGCTGGCTGTAGACCTGTGAAAGTACAAAATAAAAAGTACAGTTCACTGCTTATTAACCATTGTTAAATCCTAACTATCACACATGTGTAAATTTTGCAGCGGCCTTTTTTCTTTATGCAGGAAATGTGAAAGAAAACACGTAGTCAGCCAGTGTAAGTTATCGTGTACTGATACATGAAGTCAAAACATACTATTGTGAGCTATGTGGAGTGGAACATTGAATCCATTTTTATTTATTTAAGGGTTACTTGTTCATAAGCTGCTATGGCATAGCAGCTAGTGGTCGGGCTGTTAACACCAAACTGCGGAAAAGTGTTGCAGTATTCTGGTACATCTATACGAATTACTATTTGATTTAAATCGACAAGTCACGCGCTGTTTAAGAAGTGAACACATTTCAAACATGTTAAAAGAAGAAGAGATGGGACTAGAATTTATTTTTCCAGTGCCTTGCTATGGTAATTGGCAGTTTTTTCATACATGCTTCTTAAGTTTCACGGCAGGGCAACTTTGCTGGTAGTGCTCATTAATACAGGAGTTTAATTTCCCGTCAGTGCAAGGGAATATCGTTAAGCAAGGAAATGTGATGTATCGTATGTATATTGTGTTTCTGTGTGCTCGTCTGTTTTGCACCGTCTTTTCCAGCTAACATTGTACCAACAAGCCTAAATCAAATTCCTGCTTGTGACGTTACTCTTAAATGTGTGGCTTCTTGATAAAAACTTGCGCACCTAAGCCGAGAAGTAAAATTGATCACTTTAAGGGGGCAAGGTATCCTGCGTACCATTGCATCGGTTTACTAAGTTCTCATTCGCATTGCAAAGGAAAATAATGACGGAAGTTTTTCAATGGTGAATAATGAAAAAAAAACTAGCTAGGACGTATTGCAGTTATTCCATTTATTCTTAATAAGCTGCACAGCCTGTAACATGAATATAATGGTGAGGGTTGTGTTTTCCGCAGTGAATAAGCTTACCTAGTTGCATTTGTTCCATAGTGGACGAAAGATCGCACAGGTCTGTAGTGGGTACAGAAAAATTGGGCCAGATGCTTCCAATTGTTTTCTCAATTGAGTAAGAGTTGTTAACCGCATTCCTCTTTCATGTATTGACGTGTTTGTAGGCCAGGCACATTAGTCGATGTTTTGAAATGACACTAAAGGCAGCTATTAGGTCGACGTTGATTGTTGAAGTAGCAATCCAGAAACCTCGTAGTGTTACTATTGTGCCAAGGAAGGGCTTATATTGAAATAAAATTGCATTGTAGTGGTCCGCATCGGGTTAGCGCACTTCAATTTACCCACCTCAATGAAAAGTCTGATGTCACTGTTGCCGTGCACAACGTTGCCCGGCTTTAATGTGCGGCCACCGACACTATAGTAGCAGCAAAGGGAAAGTAGCGGGAGCCATAGCAGCAACAATGGCCCTTGAACAATTTTTAGCCAAATCCTTCAAACTGCAGGCGTACTTGGTTCAACTGGGCCCCGCTAGACAGCATGACCTGTCCAGTTCAATTACACGAAAAATATTTTTTGAACCACTTGTGCCATTCCACATAGTAACGTCAGGTGTTCTATGGTAACATCCAGTGGTTCTTTTTTCCACGAATCAAACAGAAATGAACAAGCAGCATTTTATTACGTCTCTTGATGCACGGAAGGTTCTAAGTTTAGTGCAGCAAGATTTATTATTGGTGATAGATTGTAGGGGGTTTGTCTGACACCACTGGGATTATTTTGGGACTGTCCTACTGCCGCGCAAGTATTCTTGTGCATTTACCTTAATTTCTCGCTAAGTAGGGCACTGATGTTGATAATATTGTCTTTTTAAACGTCCTCGTACATTTTGAGATTTCACTGTCACATAAATTGTCATTTGACTTTATTGTCCCTTTAACACGCACCTCAGATAGCATATAAAGTCATTGATAGAACCGTTTTACCTCGCCCCACATTCAGTCATTCAAATGTAACCTAATTTTTTGAAAGGATTAATTTTGCATCATCCTCATCAGACCACATGAGAAAGTAAGAAATCTCGAGGAGCTATCACATCATAAACACAGAACTTTATGTATGTCAACAATTTACACATTGTTACAAGAGAAGGAGTTCAACTTTTTTTTTAATCGACTATGAACACGCTCCTTGGTTGTGTCAGCTTTTGTACCTTTTCACGACATGTGCAATGTACCTCCATTTTCGTATATATATATTTTTTTTCACACATGTGGTAAACTCTGTCGTGAGTGAGCGCTTCTTTATTTCTTTTCCTGCCCTGCTTCTTTCTTTCAGAGTTTTATTACTACTAGTAGTCATAGTGCCAATGAAGGTTCCTGGTGCTTGTCATTTATTACTTAACACGCACCGTGACTACAGTAAATGTAGCCCTGCCGCGGTGGTCTAGTGGCTAAGGTACTCGGCTGCTGACCCGCAGGTCGCGGGATTGAATTCCGGCTGCGGCGGCTGCATTTCCGATGGAGGCGAAAATGTTGTAGGCCCGTGTGCTCAGATTTGGGAGCACGTTAAAGAAACCCAGGTGGTCAAAATTTCCGGAGCCCTCCACTACGGCGTATAAAGAGTCATTCGCTTGTCGCGCTCACAATATGGTGGTTTTCGGACGTTAAACCCCACATATCAGTCATTACAGTAAATGTGCTTCATTTTACTAAATGCCAACTATACTTTTTTAGCGTACTCTATAAATATAAGAGCCTCACATTGCACTCGGCGACAGTGTTGAAGGACGTTGATTTTATGTCCATCCATGAATTATTGACCACGCCTGAACTTCGCAGGCAACTAAGTTATACCTTACTTTATATTTCAGTTATGCCGTAAAGCATACTGGTGCTAAAAAATTAATAAAAGGGGACACCTTTGAGTCACTCAGCTGCTGAAACAATAGGACACTGAGGTTTGTGATTGAATTGTGCTGCAATAAGTACCAGCTTGCCAAATTCACTTTATCTGAGAAGCGCAGTGGCACAACACAGCCAGCATGAAAGCTAAAGCGTGAAGCCCACGCACTCGTCGCAGCAGCTGCAGTGTCCACACACTTTTCCCATGAGTGCTTGTGCGCCCACTGGGGGCGCTTGTGTGCTTGAAAAAAGTCAATGTGCACATGAATGCTCCAAGTGGTACTTGCTATTTATATCCATCTTTGCCAATGTCATACACACAACACTAGATATACAACTGAGAGATTTATTGCAGAGTATTTTACAGAGCCATTCTTGTCCAACTGTGACGCTTGGAAGTATGCCTTGAGATGGATCAAAAGTTTAAATAATGCTTGAGCCTGAAAGTAAGAAAAAAATAATAAATATGAACAAAGGTATATGACTACAATAACACTCTAATCAGAACTACCCTTAAAATTAGAAACATTCATAATTGAATATACCTAAAGAGCCCAACTTCATAATGGTTCTTTTTCTGAAGCATTCTATTGTACCCTGGTTTGTGCATGGTGTCATGACGCAATTTCCACAAGGTCAAATACACATGACAATCAGCGTCAACGTGGGCATGCCGCTAAACACCACTCAGCATGATAAAAAAAAGTAAGATAATATAAAATCTAAACAAATGAATCCTTGTGAAACAGGAACTACTACATCAGCTATAAGAAATCATTAAGCCCATATTGGTCCATTCTCAACATTTGCAGCAAATAGTACAACACAAGCACTAAATACTACGTCATATAGAATGGGTTCCTAAACTATAAGTACAACTGTACAAACATCAGCTTGCAATAGTCATTTCTTTGATGCTTAGGCCAAGCGTTAGGTCTTTTACCTGAACAAGTGTGCAGTTCCCAAATTGTTCCCACACAGAAAGTAGCCACTGTTGGGCGATATGTCTATACAGTTTGAATATCTAAAGTCGTGCTTTCCAGGAAAGTTGGAGAAGGCAGTCAGACTAGGGAAGTGCACCTGTAAATAAGAGCAAGAATACTCTATTGGCAAAGATGTCCACAAACTACACTTAGCAAGCACAGCCAACTACATTTGCTTCTTGGATGTGAAACTTGCTTTCTCATACAAGTTGGCCAATAGTTTTATTGTACCTGTCATGCATATAGTTTGTAAGTAGTTGTGATGAATTAATGTCATAAAAATGAGCATCAACATGCATAACACACAGGCTGGCAAATGCGGCACTCGGAGGACTGAACTTATGATAGGAAAAAAGAATTTACGAGTGGGTTTTTTCACGTTTAACCGAGTTACAAGGTGTTGGAAAAGAATTTAAAATATTTATAGTCGGACAGCATCAGCACATTTTTTAAAATAAAATAAAAGCAAAACACAAAAAGATCAAAATACAAATCAGCTAAAACAGATTCAATATGTATGCAGCAAACTTGTGCGAATATACAAACTTTGAATATTCAAACGAATATTAACCTATTAGATTCAAATTCACATGTAATCCCCATGTAAAGGTCGTTTCACTGCAGTAAAGGAGTGCCATACCGTGAACACACATTTCCAAGGAAAATCCGCACTGCCGCAGAGCCCCACATTAAGGTTGAGTGAACATACTACCTTCACATCGATCCTTACTTTTTTAAGTTTAAAGGTTTGTTATAAAGGCTTATGCGCTCTCAGTAAAGTAAATTTTAAAATGTAACATATTTTACACATTATCCCTTGCATTATTCTCATAGTCAAATCCTGCTACTATTAAAGATTGCTTTCACTTTCTTCTGCACATGACTTGTAACTATTAAAAAAAAGTATTGTGATGGTTAGTAAAGTCATGACAAATATGCTCGTTTTTCTTTATACTAATACGTGATATAGATTATTCGGAGTCTCTTCTAACCTAAAATTTGCTATTTGCACAAGCTCAGTATGTAGCCTTATCTGCATGTGTGGTAATGTTCAAGTGTACATGCCTGCATTTGAAAGATAAGAGACTAACGAATTCAAAGTGACCAGTGTGTCTCATACCATCTTGACAGCATTGGGCTTGAAAGACGAGCTCATGGCTAGCAGTTCTGATGTGCAGTTGAATTTCAGCTGGGTTACCTCTGTTGTGAGGTTCATAAATTCCTTCAGAGGAGCAGGGTACCTTGTTTCGAGCAGCTTCGATGTTTCGTATACATTCACCACACCCGAATCAGATCTAATGGCCACGGAAAAAAAGTCGTGAACATTGTTGTTTATAGATGAGTAAATCTAAGTATATAGACACATTAGGTTATGGTCCAAGCCTGTAATGATGTGCATCAATGGAACAAGTTGCCACACCAATGAATGGACCAATTTATAAACTTTCGTTGACACTGCCACTTTATGGCTTCAACAGCATTGCCAGGCCAACTGATACGCTAATGACTTATCTAAGTCTAAGTGAATAAATCTCTGTTTTCACTTCTAAAGCTGCACTGCACTTGGCATGTGTTTTGGCTGAAGTGCATAAAAGGTTTCTTTCTAGTTGGCTACATTCTACTAAAGTGTCATTACTATGTTTGTTATTGTGGGGCATTTTATTATATCTAAGAAGAAAACTTCAACTTTTGATGTGTAGGTTTGCCACCGCAGCAGGTTCAAACAAAACTGCTTCACAGAAACAAACACTATAATACATATTCAAGGGTGTTAGAATGCTCTGCATTGTCCTTTAGTTTATTTAGTTTAGCAGGTTTTCTTTGCTCAATTAACACAAAGAAACAATAAGGTGGCTATTTGGGCCTGCTGGTTTGGCATCACAAACAAACCCATACAGTAAAACATAAATCTTTTTTGGTAGTAACCACTCTTTCGTCGTCTCAAATCTCCTTTTGTGTACATGTCGATTGCACTACAAACCATTTTACTCTTACTGAATAAAAAAAACGTAAGTTCAAAATGTCCTATTAGAATTTGATCTGGAAATACTAGTGAAAAGCCATTTGTTACGAGACCCATACCCTGAGGCAAGAAATTGTCCATTAGGGGAAGCAGCCAGGGAAAGTCCGTCTATGCAACCGTGGTCTGTAAAGCGATGCTGACAGCGACGACTGTTCATGTCCCAAATGCAGATGTCGCTGCCACCTGTGTGCCGGAAGAGGCACCAGTAAGACAAAGTTTGCATCCACAAATAAGAAAGTCGCTAGCAACATCGGACAGTCCATCAACCAAAACAAGAAAAGCCGTAGAAGAAATTAATGAAAACATTTTAATAAAAATGCAAGAATACTAATAGGGAAGAGGAATTTTGGTGAAAAGACAACTCGCTGTGGCTGGCTGGAGTCGAATCTGCAATGTCTGTACTACAGATCTATTGTTATACCACTTTAATTACAAGCCACAAACATAGTGCCTCGATTCTTTGTATGCTACGATCAGCTGCATTTACACAAAGTGGCACGTTCCCTGCCTCCCATGCTTGTGCAGAAAGCTTGGAGGCTGCCTTCTTTTTTCCTCAGAGATCAAAAAGTACTTTCCCCATATAACTTCGCGAGTGTTACAACAAGAATTACTTAGGCTTAACTGTATGCAATGCATGAGTCACTTCGGTGAGTTGCGCACTGTTTACAGCATAAACAAAAAAACAAAGAAAAAAATTCGGAGCCAATTCAAGAGTACATGAAACAGGATTGCATGGGTATTCCTTCAAATACTTCTTCTATTCAAATGTCGTAATAACCAATACTAATCGACATTAGCTTTCGGGTACTATGTGGTTAAACACTAGCACGTGTCAGGCAAACTGAACACATTTTCTTCATTTACGAATCTTTTAATGAAGATGCATTAATAAAGATTTCTCAAAATGATTAAAAGCCACTTACCAATAGTGTACATCGAAGAGCCATTGGTAGTGAATGCAACGCTCTTCACCTGCTTATTCATTTTTAATGTGTACAAACACTCCTTTGACTGAAAATACAAATGAGATAATGTCAACACTAAAAACATGAATCACTTTTACTGAAACAGTGGTAGAGAGCAACAGTTGTCATTTGGTGGTTGAACTGACTATGTTCAGAGAATGCACATGCCCATCATGTGCCACAGAAACTTTTAAAAGCTTTTATTCAGTCACTTCATGAAAGACCAGTAGGTGAAGACAGTATAGGAGCCTTTTTTCTCATGTATTCATATGATAGGTAGCTTTCACTGGACAGTATGGGTTTGACGAAGGTACCTGATGAGCAGTGAGAAGGTTAGCGACAGCGAGTGCGAAACCTTGACGACCTCACAGTCATCTATAAAGCCTGTTAACTTTGCCAGTGGTGCGAGCTTTCAAAAGTTCTTCTGCCACATGTTCATTAGAGACTGGCATACCTCAACTAGTACTGTGTAACCGATTTTGTCTGATCCAAGGGTGGTTCAGGGGCCCTTTTAGCATCGTGTTTCTACCATACCAGGTTCTCTATTTTTGCGCTTGTTCTGCACAGCCGTGTTGATGCTCTACCCTTTTCTCATGCCCTCAGTGCCCTTTTTTTGCACTCTTTTTTTTTGGATGCTGGCAAAAATACGATGCATTTGCACAGTGCTACTTACTTTTGCAGAGACGACGTGTATTTCACCAAAGCGCCCAGTCACCACAAAGTACTGTCCATCAGGCGACACATAAAACTGTTTAGCGTTTGTGATGTTGAGACCTAGTACAAGAGAGGGGGTCAAGAAAGCGAGTTAAATAAGACGTTGCCATTTCCTTTATTGATACCTTAACAATATTGCAGTTTTTTGCCCGAAAACTCCGCATTTGCAATTAGGTGAAAATTGTTATGCTACTCGAGGTGCCCTCGAGTAGCATGCTACATTTGATTTTCTGCTCGCCCTTTCTCTTCCCCTCGTCCACTTATGAGGTTGGCGGAGAGTGAGCTAAGCGAACATAAACACGCTGCTAAGGAACACATTTGCTTAGCTGACAAAGTAAGTCAAAGCGTTGGCTCAAGCAACATTTCGCGCACAATGACATTTCATCACTTTAAGCCTCAATCTTCCCATCTTGTATGGAGAATGTCGCGTTACTAGTAGTCGTTTGCCATTCATTACAGCTGGGATATGAGGTGAAGGCTTTCATACCATGTTATCAGGTAGAGCTGCTTTAGTGATGTTTCATGACCGATCATTTCCTTATGATGAAGTTAAAAAAAAGTTAATAGTTACATCTGTTTTAATTTAGGCATAATGTTTAAGGAAGGACTCTACGTACACACTGCATACAGCTGTTACAATGAGCTAAATAAAACACAAAATTTAACAAAAGTTCCCCATGACGCAAAAATGTAATGCTCTTCCATGCTTTTCTTCATGAAACAACTGACACCAAGTAAAGCTGACAAACTACCACCATTAAGTATGAATGAAAGCAAATACAAGGACATAAATAATTAAGAAGGCAGGCTTATAACCGCATCTGCAAGCTATGAACGCCTACTCTGTATTCCATGCTATAGTGAGCACCCAGTATATACAGAAGGCGGAGTTTAAAACAAAAAGGTGTTTTTTAGTTCATCCGCCTCTACAGCATAGCTTCCAGAGATGAATTTAAAGTGAAAATAAACTTTAATTAGAAAGCCTGATTGTTGGTAACTAGCTTACAGATAAGTTTATTTAAGTCATATCCGGCAGTATACAGTCAATCATCCGAATTATCATGCATGGCAAAAACTTGAAAGGAACATTGGACATTTTCCTCTTCATCGAGCATGCCTACAACTTATTAAAAAAAGACTAATTGGGCACACTTCACAAGTAGAGTTAGTCTGCAGTCTAGAATTGTTCAGCTTTTAGACAAGCATGCCAATAGACTATGCTGGATCATAGATGGAAGTTGCACAACCTATAAAGCTTCAGACAACCACGATGAATGTTTTATTAATCATAGTTTACCTTTAGGAAAACGGATCTGAGTTGTTTTGCCGGCTATCATGTCATAGCAGAACATGTGATCCTTCTGGGAAGAGCCCGCCCATATTTCGCGGCCGTCGTGCGAGAAGTGAGCGCAATGGATGGGGAAGCGGTCAAAGTGGACAGCTTGAATTTTGGCATTCGTCTTGCCATCAACCTGAAATAGATAAAAAAAAATGTTTGTCACTCTCAGGTACTTGAAAGGGCAACCAAAGAACTTTGCAAGCATTTATCATGTCCGCAACGAAGCAAGCACCTTGCTGAAAGCAGAATTGCCCATAATTAAATTAACAGATGAAAACTGTATGCAGAGGTAAATGTAGAGTTTTACAATGAATCATCAAGATTTATGCCGTATAAGTGGATCATGAACACAGAACCTCCTGTCAGACACTTAGGAGTCTTTCCTTTTAGTGGTTTCCAAAACTATCATAGCTCAAACAAAGTGTTCACAAGCAAACTTGAAGCAAACAAGTGAAAAATCTTGTAGCTCACTGAGATTTGTAATGTTAGGCTTGTAGAGACAACCAATCTAACTATCAAAATAAGGAAAAGCTTTGCACCAGATAGAAAAATACTGATGAAATTATCCTTGAACCATGACTCATTTTATGCAAATTTTTCTAAATGCTCAGTGTATTACAATGAAGCAGTGATGGAAGAGACATTTTACTTTTTGGAGTAGATTCTGGAGCGGAAAAAATGGTGCTTTGGAGCAGCCTTTCCGGATCAGAAAAAATGCTGATTTGGAGCAACTGTTGGTGGTTTTAGAGCAGATGGCCCAATATTCCTAACTATTCCTGGAGTGTAAAACATCATTTAAACATGTCATAAATAATACTTATTACTAACATATTGAGTGTAGAATAATGATTGCAAGAAACAAGTGACTAAGCGCATGGATTGTCACTCAACGCTAATTAAGATGAGCTATATATATTTAAAATGCGAGCACTTGTGACAAATAATATTAAAGTGATAAAGCTGAGTACAAAATTTTAGAACTAGGCACAATCATATGGAACTACCACCAAAGCAGCAATTTAAAATTGGTGCGAAATCAAAGGACTATGTAATATTCACACGTCCAAAAGATAGCCAGCATCAAAAATTAAGAGAAATCTAATTGCATAAAATGCCAGTTCTTGTGGCATAAATGCAGTCAAAGCTGATATAATGGTAAATGTAATCAGTCACACATAGGTACCACTATGATATGGAACTATCAGCACACGTATTTCACCAAAATAGTCTGCTGGTCAGGTCCAAACATACAACCAAGTCAGACACATATAGTGCCACAACTTCTGGCATGGCCAATACGCTTTAGTGCAGCTAGTATGCAGTTAGTAAGCAAGCTGCGTACTACTAGAATACTAGGATGAGAGTACATACAGCTTGTTTTTGGTTGGGTGTAGGCTTGCTGAACGATCGCACCGTTCAATACTATTCTTTTCCATTTCCCAATACCATTTTGGAGCAGGTTCAGAGCAGTCACTAACAAATATGACACTTTGGAGCAGCATGGAGCAGTATTTATCTTTGGGAGCAGTTTGGTACAATTGGAGCAGCACTTCCATCACTGAATGAAGCAACATTGCTGCCCAGTAGTAAGCAGCATCAATAAGTGCCCCTCAGCATTTTTTAGTTTCCGTTCAGGGTAACGTTTGGTTTATTGCTTAAGCATAAGAAACATTCTTTTTCTTTGCTGCATCCAGATAACCTCTGAATTCACCAGTGCTGTGATTCGCAGTGCAAATGCTGATCGTGCCTTTCAATGCTGTACTTACTGCGACATAGAAGGAATAATATTTCGTAGGAGTACACTGTCCTTCTTAGAGATAACAGGGAGAGTGCATTTGAGTGAGTGCCGTGAAACTGATATCTAAACACACACAATGAAACTTTATTAGTAACATTATCACGGTAGAGAGCTACAACAAATAATGAGAAAAATGACTTGATATATAATACGAGGCTTTATGATCAACAGTGAGGAAAAAATCAAAAAGACATTAAAGCAGGGAGAAAAGCCAAAACTGACATCTGCTTCATCATACCAGCTTTGCTTTATCGCCTTACTAGTATGTAATTACTAACTTGCAAGGTTCCCAGCATCACGGAAATATGCAGGATTGCAAGCTGTACAAGTGAGCCGAGTAGAGATTAACTAACGAAGTAACCAGCCATAAGTGTGAGCACAAGAAGACGGAAGGGGTGGCACCACCCCATTAACCCTTTCCCCACTGAGACATCAGGCCAGACACGATACATTGCAAATGAACGCGTACATTTCTGTACCAAAATGCATGCTTTGGGCGTATTCTTAAATATGTTACAGCATCATCTGTTCAAGCAAAGGAGAACTCATCAAAATAAATCAGAGTAGCCTTAATGCGTAGACAAACTTAACTTGTTTTTGGTGGGAAAGGGTTAGTCACCTAAAAGGGGGCAATTCTGTCCCGTAGCTTAACTTCAGTCAGACTTTGCACGTCATTTTTTATTGCACAAAGTCCAAGCTACACATGTTTTTTGATGGGAGTGGCAACCAAGGTCCCCTGATGTTGCATTGAAAGAGCTGCTTACTTCACATAACTTACCCTGGAAAGACAGGGGCAAATAACATGCTTTTGTGAGAAGCATGTGATGGCTCCATTTTCATCTGCGTATCAATCGCTGAGATGTTTTTAAAAATTTATTTGAAGTTACCCAGCTTGAGGAAGGGAGGATATGGCAGTCGCCCCCCCCCCCCACCTCCCTCTATGAGAGTAAGCACGGCTGCACAAGGAAGCTACAAGGAAGAGCAGAAAACTATAAAGAAAACGGTTAGCATTTCATTTCATTTGTGTCTTGGAAAAACATTCAAAATAAAATTGCACAAAATGTACCTGGCAGATTGTTGCTGTGCCCGAAAAACCTGCTACAAGCGCCACTTGAGAGCTGGGGTGAAACTCAACACTCTTCAGCACACTCTGAAAGACAAAACAGGATAGTGAGAAAGCTGTTAAACAAAAAGTAGTAGAACTACACAGGGAAATGAAACAAGCTGACACAAAACAACACCACTCATATAAAATAGCGTTCTTTTATCTTTCACGAGCAGTGGCCATTGTAAAACTTCACTATTTGATGTTCGCAATAGAAGGGTGTTCTGCAAGTCTACCGCTATAACTCTGAGGAGCAACAAGTGATACTCCCACCCCCACATCTGTTACACACATACAACAACGGGCAGAATTAACCGAAGCTTCAAGAAATTGTCTTAGTAACGGCAAAGATGGATTACCTTGATGTTTTATAGTAAACATCAAACAGGAGACAACCGAAATATTTCTTACATTTTCCCTCGACTCAAATGCCAGAGGTGTACATTTATGAATTTGCAAGGTGTTTGTTGGCAGGTTCTTGGAGTCTCCAACAAATCTGGTGGCTTTTCGCAAGATCTCGTCGTCCTCTTCATCGTCTGTACATGCAAAAAAAAAAATTACATAATAAAAATTTACACATGAGTAGCATGAACTGGGCATAAAAGTAAACAAGTTAAATGAGTATCTATAGGCATATTATGCTGTCGCACATCTCAAATGCCGATACAGAAAAATGGCAGTGTTCAATGCCAAGAATGATAAGCTATAAATAAAATAATCAACGCTGATTTGAATTACTAAAAAAATGCACGGACAGTGACATGCAGGATTAATTACAAACAGATAAACACGATTTATTATTCTTTAATACATTAAGTACACGAGCGTTCTTTCAAATCATCCTCGGTAGGAATGCGCCTGCCACTGCCGAAAATTGGACCCACGACTTCCTCCTTAGCAGCAGTAAACATAGCCACTTGCACATTTTTCCACTAAAGAGAAATGTGCAAGGAGCATAACAAGACAAAATAAAGAGTTGTATTGCTGGTTAATCAAGCAGCCTGCATACACAAGACATTGGGGCAATGGTATTATGCATGCTCGAAGCACATCGTCCCAGGGGCTACGTGTACACACCACCGAAAACACCTAGGCCACTACTGCCTTCCTAGTAGAGATCATCTATCCTGAGCAGGTGACGTTACCCATAGCGTCAACCACTTTACTCTCACGGCAAGCCATGCCGAGGCTGGCCAGATCAATCCACCGGAGTGCAAAAGTGCCCGAACATTACGGCTTGACTGGCTTGTCCAAGCATAGTGAGAGAGAGAATAAAATGAGGGAGAGCATAATGCAAGGCCATGATGGATGAAAATAATCAGTAGACAGGAAAAGACGATGCCCATCACACCACCACAAATTCTCCTTGTGCATGTCGTTGTCGGACTGCAACCAGCCTTCTAGATTGTTTTGCACCAGCTTCAGTCGCAACTTCGTCCCATAAAAAAACCTTTTCTGCCCCAGCTTGATAACCTTTGTCATATTAATGATGGATATTTTATGGGAAGCAGTTTATTTCATGCCACCGCCTATGCTTCGTTGAACATTTTAAACTGCAAATACAAACCAATTCGTACATGACAATACGCTATGGCGCTGCGAGTATGTGGGACCTTTATGTGGCTTGCATTTGGGCAAGTACAACTATAATACATGTCTGCGTGCATATGTAACTTCTCGTGCACCCACAATCTCGGGGCCCCAACCACTTGTGTACCCAGATAAAACTCTCTAATAACAGTATATAAAAAAAGTAAATATTTATAAGTAGCTTGGTCCAATGCAATGTTCCAAAAACAATTTGCCCTACCGTTACACCTGCTCTCAAATGTAGTGGACGGTACTATGACAGTTCAGACACGACTTTTTAATTTAGCTTTTGGAATAATAAATGCATTACATGTGACCATAACACTTGCATTAAACAAGGAAATGATTGTATCCTGAATCTTCCCAACTGATTCAGTCCTTTTTTTTTTATAGGGGGGCAGCTCGCCGAGTTGCCTAACTGAAACATTGATCTGTAGTCTACTATAAAGTACGTTAGATGAATGCTATATGTATAAAACATTATTGGCGATAAGAATAAAAAAGCACCTAGAAAGATGGCGTACCTGACGGTTTTTCAGCTTCAGTCTGCTCTGCCCACTTTGGCACACCCATGATTTTTGTGTACCTGGCAAGAAAAAGCAAGATTTAAATCGAGCTTACTGTAAAGGCAGGTGTCCACAGCCGCATCTTGTTCCCCACTAGCGCGTGTGCCGGCACCACACAGCTGAGTGCACGGCATGCTGGAACACACTGCTGTGCACGCCTGTCCTCATTGGCCATCAGTGAGAGCCCTCTCTCCCCTTTGAGCTCGCTGCTGCCTAGCGCGTCCTCGCTGTGGGAGAGATGCTCACAGGTCTGCACGAGAGGCAGACATGCTGCTCTGGCAAATAGCTTCTCGTCCGTGTGCTCGACTATTGCCTTTTGTGCGATAGTCGTAGTGCCACTAGCAAGTGTACACTTAGTCGGTCTTGCAAAAGTTTCCTGTCAGCCTGCAAGCCCGTAATTGTCGTGCTGTGCTGTACGTTGGGTTATTAAACCCGTGTCTGCTGACAACCTGCCTCGAGTGCCTTTTCTGTGCTGAATCAGAGAGTTCACAAACTCAGCCACAGTGTCTTCGTGCGCTACGTTGGCTGAAAACATTGCGTTCTTCCCAATCACGCTCGTAGGGTACGCTCTTCACAAACCTATCTCCGCATATTAAAGGGTTCCTGCAACACCTCAAGGTCACGAAGCATGGGTGATGTAGTTTCCTTACCCATGCCATCCCTCCCTGTTCAGTTTTCAGCGCTTTTGTCGGCACGAGAGAGAAGAGAGAATGCAATCGCACCATGCGACAAATCTTTGTAACTCCACTCCCACTGGATGGATTCTTAAAATTTTTACAGCGTTGAATTCATAAGGTCTTCATTGAAATCATAAGCTCTTCCAGCGAATTTATTCTATGGTTGCTTGAAAAAGTGTTTCAGGGCTCCTTTAAATCAAACTTACCAGGAACAATCTGCCGCAATGGTTTTCTTTTACTACATACAAGATAACTACTAATGGTGTACCACTTAGGATGTTTCGTTACTGTTATGTGACAGAACCTGACCTGAGATATCTCTGTCACAGAAGACTGCTTCATAGTTAAAAGAAGTCAAACAATACACAAAAAATGATCATAACTATTAACCCATACCAACTCGCCAAGTTTTCTATCCTAAGACAGAAAACTGCGCCCAAATGTAACAAGAAAGCTTCTGTCAAGCCAATTCTTCATGTTCCTCAATTCTGCCCTGAATACATATTGTTACGTACAATCTAAATGGTGTACGAATAACTGCTTATTGGGGCTAACTTGTGCCCAAAAAGTAAAGGCAAATGTAGCGACGTTTCTAACAGGCGATCAGCAAAAGGGGATCAATCTCCGAGAAGCCCTCGAGCGGTGCACCACTTCTTTTTCATCAAAATCCCGAGCTGAGGAGGCGCGCGCCGTCACGGCCTTTTCTTGTTTCATCATCAAGCCACTGGTCTCTTGGGGGACGCACGAACAGCTGAATACTGCGCCTGCCTTGCGTCATTATCCCTCCTCCAAAAACTCATCGTCCCGATGCGTAAAAGCAGTGTTGCTGGATGGTTTGAATGCGTGCTTTCCATTAGCGAAATAGGTATTCCTCATGATTGGGTGTGTATAGTTCGATGTTCATTGCCTGTTATGGCTTCATTCTGACTACATGCACGATTTCTGTGCTCCTTCGGCATCTTGATGAGCTCACTCGTCCTTCCGGTGACACCTCGTAGTTCAAGGAGCTGACGCGACGAAAGACTCGGTAAGGGCCGAAATAGCAGCGCATGAGCTTTTCGGAGAGGCCAGGCGTCCGCACGGGAGTCCAAATCCAAACTCGGTCGCCTGGTGCGTAGTCGACTCCTCTCCGCCGAAGGTTGTAATGGTTTGCATCCACGCGTTGTTGTTTTATGTGATGTTGCGCCAACTGCCGTGCTTCTTCGGCTCGCTCAATGAATTCGCTGATGTCAGGCTTGTGCTCTGTATTGTCCCCTACAGGCAGCATTGCATCTAATAGTGTGGTAACTATTCGACCATAGACTAGCCGGAATGGCGTCACTTTAGTAGTCTCCTGCACAGCAGTATTGTAAGCGAAAGTGACGTACGGCTGTATCTTGTCCCACGTATGGTGCTCCAAGTCAACGTAAATGGACAACATATCAGTTAGAGTACTGTTGAGTCGCTCGGTTAGGCCATTCGTTTGGGGGTGGTAAGCCGTTGTTTTTCTATGACATGTGTGGGTAAGTTTCATAATGGACTGCGTCAGATTGGCTGTGAATGCAGTTCCTCGATCCATGATAACCACCTTTGGGGCACCATGCCGTAGTATAATGTTAGTGACGAAAAATTCAGCGACTTCTATAGCCATGCCCCTGGGCAGAGAGGCTGTCTCAGGTTAAGTAGTCTGTCGCCACTACTATCCATCGGTTGCCCATTAATGACGTAGGAAATGGACCAAGTAGATCCATTCCTACTTGTTCAAACGGAGATTCAGGTGGTTCGATTGGTTGGAGAAATCCTGCAGGTTTCAATGGAGGCATTTTGCGTCTCTGGCAATCTCTACACGTCCTTACATATTGCTGTACAGCATCCAGTAACTTTGGCCAGTAGTACTTGGTACGGATGCGAGCCAATGTTCTACTCACTCCGAGGTGTCCTACTGCTGGGTCATAGTGGCAGGCTTCCAGGATTTTGGGTCCCAAGGCCGAAGGAACGACGAGTAGGAATTTCTCCCTGCTGTGCTCGAAGTTTCTCTTGTATAAAACGTTGTTTCTCATCAGGTACGAGGACAATCCCCGGACGAAAACTCGAGGAACACGCACGAGTTGCCCTTCCAGATGCTTGATAAGTTTAAGCAACTCCGCGTCAGATCGTTGATATTCAGTCATGTCTGCGGTGCTGACGGCTCCAAGAAACGTAAAGTCGTCTCCATCTTCCACAGGTGCAGATTCCATTAGTGCGCGTGACAGGCAATCAGCATCGCTGTGCTTGCGACCCGACTTGTATACAACTGTTATGTCGTATTCTTGCAACCTGAGGCTCCATCTAGCAAGTCGCCCAGAAGGGTCCTTTAGGCCTGCGAGCCAGCACAGCGAGAAATGGTTGCTCACTGCTCGAAATGGTCTACTATATAAGTACGGTCGAAATTTCCGTATGGCCCATATTAGCGCCAGACATTCTTTTTCCGTCGCCGAATAATTTATTTCGGCTCTCGAAAGAGTGCGACTAGCATACGAGACCACTCTTTCCTTTCCGTTTTGCAGCTGCACAAAGACGGCGCCTAGTCCCAAATTGCTTGCGTCCGTGTGAATCTCTGTTTCGGCTTCTTCGTGGAAATGTACGAGGACGGGGTGGTTTAGGAGTCGCTGTCGTAGCTCATTGAACGCCTCTTCTTGCTCGCTAGTCCAGGTGAAAGGCGTGTCTTCTTTCGTCAGTCGGGTTAGTGGTTCCGCAATCTTCGAAAAATCTTTGACGAATCTTCTGTAATAGGCACAAAGTCCTAAGAATCGTCTCACAGCCCTTTTATCCGTCGGTCTAGGAAACTTTTCTACAGCTGCTGTCTCTTTGGAGTCAGGTCGAATGCCTTCAGAGCTAACCACACGACCGAGGAAAAGCAGTTCATGAAAACCAAAATGGCACTTTTGGGGTTTTATCGTCAGCCCTGCTGAACTAATCGCTTCGAGCGCAATCCGTAGTTGTTCCACATGCTGATCGAAGGTGGCCGAAAAGATCACGACGTCATCGAGATAAACAAGGCAGGACTGCCATTTTAACCCGGACAGCACAGTATCCATCATTCGCTGAAATGTGGCGGGTGCGGAACACAGGCCAAATGGGAGTACCTTCAACTCGTATAACCTATCTGGGGTCACGAAAGCAGTTTTCTCGCGATCTCGTTCGTCCACCTCTATCTGCAAGTATCCGCTCTTGAGGTCTAGAGAGGAGAAGAATTTCGCGTCTCGTAGTCTGTCAAGGGTGTCATCGATCCTTGGAAGGGGATAGACATCCCGCTTTGTGACGACGTTCAATTTTCGGTAGTCAACGCAGAACCGCAAGGTCTGGTCCTTTTTCTTTACCAGCACTACAGGTGAGGCTCATGGGCTGGCCGATGGTTGAATTACGTCGTCCCTGAGCATTTCTTCAACTTGGCCTCTGATGACTTCTCTCTCTTTTGGTGACACTCGGTACGGGTGCTGGCAAATAGGACTAACAGATTGATCGATTATGATGCGGTGTTTGGTGATGCATGTTCTTTGCACTTTCGATGATGTGGAAAAACACGAGGCGTACTCCCGTATAAGGCTCTTGATTTTTTGTTTCTGGTTCGGTGATAGGGCTGCTCCGATGTGGATAGATGCGAGTATGGAATATATACCTTCAGGGTGTAGTGGTGCAGTCTTGGAAGAATTAAAATCCGTAATCGGAACGTAATCGTGCAAGTGACCAAGAACAGTTCCCTTTGCAAGATGCTGCACCTCATTTCGGAAATTTGTCAGGAAGACACTCGTACACCCATCACGCAGTCGTACAATACCTCTTGCTGCACAGATCCTTTTCAAAAGTAATAGCCCAGTATTGCTTTCTGCCATTCCTTCGTAGTCGTTGTACACATTGTTTTTTACGGTGACAACGATGATGGATCTAGCAGGTACTGTTACATCATCACCTGCAATCTGGACCGCATCGAATAGTTTTTCACTCTCGAATGTCACGATGGCGTGTTTCGTCGAGAACAATACGCATGTTTCCTGCAAGTTTATCACGCGCCATTGGCCTGCAAAAAGTCCATTCCGATAATTGCATCTCTTGAACACTCCAACAGGACAATGAAGCTGGCGACGTAGGTGAAGCCGCGTATTCCGACTCTAGAGGTACACATGCCTGCCGGATCGGTACGGTGTCCCCTGGCGGTTCGCACTTGTGGTCCTATCCAAGGGGTCAGCACTTTTTTCAGCGTTCTGGCAAGTCCCCTTCTCATGACGGAATAGTCTGCGCCTGTGTCTACCAAAGCATTCGTTTCGCAGTCGTCTATAATTACCGACAAATCAGAAGCAACGTTACCGTTTTCGCATGTAGTCTCGTGTCCATCATCACATTTTGAAATCGGCACTGGAGGTTGTTTTCTTGCGTCGGCAGCGGCCTTACTTCCCCAGGTCGCCCCCCGATTCTAGTTTTCCCGAAGCGGGCTTTAGGGAAGTCGCCTCGGAGAGTTTGAAGATGGGCGCGGACTTGGTGACCGATACCTCAGTGGCGCTGTCGACCGAGACTGATGCTGCTGCGAGGAGTGAGCACCTTGACGCGTTGACAAGTACTCCTCGATTTCATAAGGTCGCTCCCCATTCCGTGGACAGGCAGCATTTACGGAAAAACCCCAAAGTCCAGCTGGGCGATATTCACACATCCGGTAAAGATGGCCAGCTTCACCGCAAGTGATAACAAAGCGGAATTCGATCAGGAATGCGCCATATATCAACTTTTCGGATCCTTGTCTCGGCTAGGGACGGCGTGAATCGAGGTTTCGGCAGATGCGTGCTTGCTGCGGCGAAATAAGATCCAGGGGCGACGAAAGGAGGTACAGGGGCGCCTCTCAGCACCTCGGCGTACGAGACTGCGGGCTGCATCGGAACCAACGCTTGAACAGGCTGGGCTTGTGGCTGCTGCTCACGGACTGCCTGTCTCACCTCCTCCCGAACCACTTCCGCTAATGACGAGACCGCTGAGGGGTTGCCGTTTAGCTTCTGGAGCTCTTCTTGAACCACCGATCGAATGAACTCTCGTAATACGTCGATGCCATTCCCGAAGACTGCTGACACCGCGTCTACAGATGCGACGTTAACATCTCGATTGTAGTGCCTCACTCGCTGTTGCAGAGTCTTTTCAAACGTTGTCGCCTCGGTGCGATTTTCAGCGACGTTACGTGGGGGGCATCGCAGCAAACCAGCAAAAATCTCCTGCTTCACCCCACGCATCAGGTGCCGAAGTTTCTTGTCCTCGCTCATATTTGGGTCAGACCGGCGAAATAATCGAAAAATATCTTCCACATACATTGCGACGCTTTCATTGTTGCGCTGGTTTCTTGCTTGCAAGGCAGCTTCAGCTCTTTCCTTGCGGTCTGTACTCGGGTATGTGGCCAGTAGCTCCCGTCGGAAATCATCCCACGACCGAATGGTACCTTTATGGTTTTCGAACCACGTTCGTACACTGTCCTGCAATGCGAAATAAACTCGGCAGAGCTTCCATTCTTCGGTCCATCCGTTGCAGTTGGCGACGCGCTCAAAACCCTCCAGCCAATCCTCGGCGTCTTCATGTGGATCGGCATGAAAAGGGTCGGGCGTGCGTGGCAGCGACTGGAGATGAAACGACGTATGCGGCAGCGGTTGGAGACGACATTTTGGTACTCTCACCGGAGACAGCTGGAGACACGCTAGGCTCTGGTGGCAGGGGAAATTCCGGCGGCTCACCACGTAGACGACGGCTCGAGCGCTGATGAACTAGCGTGACCTCAGTTGGTTCGACTGCTCGTGTTTCCGGGCTGCTTCCTCGAAGTCCAACTGGGTTTGGGATCATTACCCCGCACCTCCACCAGAATTGTTACGTACAATCCAAATGGTGTACGAATAACTGTTTATTGGGGCTAACTTGTGCCCAAAAAGTAAAGGCAAATGTAGCAGCGTTTTTAACAGGCGATCAGCAAAAGGGGATCAATCTCCGAGAAGCCTTCGAGCGGTGCACCACTTCTTTTTAATCAAAATCCCGTGCTGAGGAGGCGCGCGCCGTCACGGCCTTTTCTTGTTTCATCATCAAGCCACTGGTCTCTTGGGGGGCGCACGAACAGCTGAATACTGCGTCTGCCTTGCGTCAATATAATCTACATCAAATGCGCTATGAGACATGGCGGCCACGAAAGATTGCCAAAATGATAAAGTAAGCGCGTTTATCGGTACTTACTTCCCCACATGCAAAGACATGCCAACACTATTCGACACTGCATGAGACTTCTAAAAAAAAAAAAGTGGCGACTACAAAAGTAACACTGACACTACAGCATATATTTAATTTTGAAAGTTGCACTTACTTCTTTCTCAACTGATCTGAGTCCACCTTTCTAGCCATCTTATGAACAGGTGGACTGTCAGTACAGACATCCTTGTCTTCATTTCTGAAAAATTAAGGCACTGTATAAGATACTGCACATCAGGTCATCGACGATTCGTAATAGAGCTCTGCTTACGTGATGTCATTGTCTCCGTCCTGCCAGGCAGGTTTCTTTCCGACTTGCAGCGGCGGCAATCTAACGCTCCCTTCGTCGCTTTCCACATCGCTCTCGGACGTTTTTCGTTTGGACGCCTTCCGCCGTTTCTGTTTCTTAAGCTGCGAAATAGTCAGGACGTGAATACACACGCGGTCAGTTAATCCTGGCCTCGTTCACCAACTACGAGTTGTACGACGAAGTACGATCTACTTTTAGGTTTGACGAGCATGCACCTAGGTACGCACATGCAATACTAACTCGTATACTTCACATGGTAGAAATCATTGACTTTGCAGGAGCAACGACACACCACGAAACAAGTGGTTGCTACAATCAAGGCAGGAGCGGATCCCAACTCACGTGAGGCGACTCAACTGGTTCGCGACATGAGCCGAACACTAGTTTCTCTAATCTTTCCTCCTCAGAGTCCTTCCCAGCTTCTTCATCACTACTTTCTCCTTCATCTTCTAATATATCAACAGTCTTGGAAATGGGTTCGTCGTGTTGTCTTGTCGGCAGTAGCTTCGTTTCGGCAGCCGTGCGCAACATAGCGTTACCTGAAAACGAAACGGTATTTATGCATAATTAGAGAGTTCGCACTGCGCGGTGGAATGAACGCGAGGAGAGTGAAGTGAGTCTCGGCAGGCGGAACTCGACAAGTTACCTCAAAGGTTCGAAAGCATGCAAAACAGCGTGGTCGCTGGTTGCGATGGCAGCCGACAGACTAATGACAACTAATAAGTTGTCGATGGCGATCGTTAAATCACTTCAGCTTAAAACAAAATAAAGTCATCTCAAATGTAACAAGTTTATTAAAATAATAAGTTTTTGAAGCCAAATTTTGCACTGCTTTAAGTTTTTATTACGTTAAAGTACGACTTACTAAAGTGTTGTGTCAAGGCGTTGGTCTCAAATGTGGTTGGTCTTTCGAAGTCAAGCTTATCCAGTACACTAGCCGGTGCAAAGTGGGAGGTGCAAGCGTAATCTGTTTGCCTTGTGTGTATCCTCTTTTTCGTCTGCAAAACAAGAGGCCCACAACGCCGGTAAAGTTGTCAGAGCACCGTACAGTGTTCTAGGATAGCTGAAGTGCCGCTATGTTGTTCAAGTTCTGCGGTGATCGGGATTGTCCCGACTGGCTTCTCGCCGAAATAGGTTCGCTGTCGAAGATCAGCTCCGTGAAAGTCAAGTTGCTCTGCGCGCAAGTTGTGAACGGTCTCCTGCATTCCAAGATAGACTTCGATAAAGTGGCCAAACTGACAGCAGACTCCAAGTTCACTGAGGACGACGTCAAGGGCGTGCTCATGGCCTTGGAATTCATTCTGAAGAACTCCACCAAGTTCTCCGTCGAGGAGGAGACGCTCGTAAACGAACTCACTCAGCTAGGTCTTCCTCGGGAGCACGCGGTGTCGCTGAGCAAAGTCTACGCGGATCGCTGTGCAGAGATACTAGCAGTCCTGAAAGAGCGAAGTCTCAGGCTCTCCTCGCTCGAAGGAGCGCCTCAGTGGCGCCTAGACTACGTGCTCGAGTCGAGCGTTGCCGGCGAAGTGTGCCAACCGTCGGTTCAGATGAAACTCGCCGTGAGACGAGGAAACGAAGTCAAGCCTGTGCATTTCACCATGTCCGCCGAAAAGTGTGGCGTCATGCTTCACGAGCTAAAGCAACTGCACAAAGTGATGAAAAGTCTCGAAGAGTCCTAAAGCTTTGGCGGCGTCTTGGAGAGAAACAGGAGTGAACAGACGGGGAAGGAGGGAGTGTAGTGATAACACCAAGATGTAAATAAATAACATTTATTGCGAGAATGCGTTTGCGTGATAGCTTCGACCTTTTGAAGATCACAACTGTTAACATAATTTGTAACATCGTCTGTAACATTGAACGTATCATAATACGAAATATGAAGCTGCGGAATTTCTCATCCGGCATAACAGAGTTGCTTCAAGTGGGAGGCACCTTAATCTTCTTCCACGAGTTCAGGATCCGTTCAACTTTTTCTTGAAATGCAGCAACCTGCGCAAAAAAAAAAAAAAGACTATTGAATCAGTCTTAGCATGTGATACAGAAGTGCTCTAGACTGAAAAGTTTGCATTTTCACGGCTGTAGTATTGGTTGTGTGCCACATATTTGAATCAGTTTGGTTTTTCAAACAGCTGCTGGCTCGAAATCTACGTGTTCAATCTCTATCACTGTTAATGCATTCCGATAGAGGACCGTGCTTTGCGACATCAGTGCACACAAAGGAACTCCAGGCAGTCAAAACTGACCAAATGCCTCCTTCTACGGTGTCTCTCATAGCCGGAGCTGCAATGAGACATTAAACCAACCAATTGAAAGATCAAATCGACTTCTGCATTCTTGTATGTACAGCACATACCAACAAAGTGCTTAAGTGGCTTTCAAATTCCCATTTTGTTATGCACAAAGCTCCTTGCAATTTTCATTCCAATATTTTGTTCCACCAATTCATATACACACTGTTACGGTTAAAGGTAAACTACAAAAAAAATCATTTAGCACTCAAAAACCAAGCTTCATGCAGTGTGCATGACAAGCTTCTTGGGTAAATTTTTACTTGAAGTACAATCAGATGCATAATTGCATGCTAGCCAGGAATAGACACCTTGAAGGAACTATATCTCCTCTTCAGTGGCAGTTTGTACAGAAGTACACGTCAACTTTGGAGGCACGTCACTCTCCACAAGTTTCTTCAAATGGCTTGAAATGCAGTCAGGGCATTCGTGCAGGCTTTCTAAGTGGACAACTAGCGATCATTTAACTTCACTGGGCTACTTGCTGATGCAGAGAACCACAGTGCTGGAGACACTAGCATGTTCAACAATGGTTCGACGTGCCGCATTCCGGGACTTTAGTCTAGAGTAATTTTTTTCTTTGTTTGAAATTATTAAAACCAAAAAAGCAACTGTACATGCATTTTGGGACTAATATGTGATTCTTTTTATGCAAGTACCGAAGCTGACTGATTGCAGAATAATTATACATTTCATTACATGCTAATTAAAATTAATTACTGAAACAAAACAACATAATCCTTCATTTCTTCGTCTTAAAATATAATAATAAGTGCCATGAAATCATGCCATAAAAGTTTTACAGAGGTTCATAATTAGCACCTGAAGAGGATGCAAGTATCATGTCCCGCAGAGCTAAATGTATATCATGTTGAAATTTTTGGATTCAGGAATTTGAGTTAAATCTGTAGACAATATGCACACATTATATGGTGAGATGTTAATCAAATGCTGTTATATTTATAAAGAGTAAATATTTAGGAGTCTCGCTGCTTTGCTAAGATGGCATAAAAATACATACACATCAAGGTTAGTAAGCATTAGAAATAATGAACGAATGTATGAAAACATTTACTTCAACATTTAAAGCCAAAGTCCGGCTGTAATCCTTGACGAACTGGAAGTAAGGAACACTTTTGTATGTTTGTTTGCTATTTTGAATGCTTATGTACATAATATAATACACATCCCTTACTAGTACTACTTATCTGCTATTAATTTCGCCTAAGTCAAGAACGAGTAGGCACGTCTTGACGACGAAATAGAAACAAAACAGACGCAGCACTGTGCCTGTTATCTTTCTATGCTCTCATGAAGTCGCACTTATTCACTATACAACAGATGCTAACCAACTAGCCTGCCAATGTGTTTCAGCCAAAGAGAAATTTTGTTTCACTAGGCCAAACAAAGTGCTGCCGTAATGTAACAGTGCTTGGAGTAAAGCCGACTACAAAATCTGATGGACCACTTGAGTCCTAGCTAAAACCGTTTCAGCTGTGTCACTTAGCAATGCCACCCGCCTACAGAAGTGCTCATCCAGCAATGCATCTATTCGTTGTTCACTGGCATGTCCATTTTTCTACTGCCAAGCACACCGACTACATCATCGATTTTACAGAAAGCACTCGTCTGCATTGAAGCCATCACGCTTTTTGATAGTTGACCTAATGACAATGTGCCTTGAGTGGAGTGTGCATAGGCAGGTATTAGAACAAGAAAATGGACAAACTACAAATTGTGAAAGTTATGTGTCTTAGGTGTAGCACTGCTGCTGATAACAGCAGACCTTCCGGAGAGGTCATGGAAAGACCGTTGGTCACGCGCTCTCACGATCCATAATAGACTCACACGGTAAAGTGCACAACACAGTGAAACAGATGGTGAGATCACTCTACTATGCTCGAGCCTTACTGAAGCAGAAGGGCCAGTTCCGGTTTGATCGCTGCTTGATTCGAGATTCCTGAGGAGGCACTCGCTATAAACAACCCAGCCTTTCTTTCCTGACGTTCCAGTCACAACCCAAATGCACCAGGGACGATGCTCCTTCAGTGGGTCCATTTCTTCCTAAAAAACACCACAAGTATAGCACATGGATTTGATTACAAATACAAGACTATCCAGACTGCAGGACCACAGTTGTATAAACCAAATGGCTGAAGCTGGCACAGCAGAGGTTATGAGTATAAGAAACAAAACTTGTGAGGAACACAGACCACAAGCTGTGTGGTCTTGGCACTACAACTATTTACCAGAACCACGCATGTAAGCTTTTGGTGTGAGTTCCATTTATATGGTAAAACACTACAGATTATCAGTTCACCTGACGCATAATGGCAACTCAATAGACATACACATGCACAACGAAGGCACCATAGGATAATGGCCAATGTACATTTCCTTACGAATTAAAAAGAAAATAAACGATTACCGTAATTACTCGAATCTAACGCGCACCTTTTTTCCGGTTAAGCGAGTTCATAAATCGCATGCGCGTTAGAATCGAGTACGAAAAAAAAAAAATACGTTCAATCTATTGCCATCGGCAAATCCAAAATGGCCGCCCCCTACGTGCGTCGGCACGGCTCCGTGTGCGTCGGCATGGCGCGTCAGCCATTTCTGCCTATGTGTTTCCCATGTGCGGCACTTCGTACGTGTGCTGAGGAGTTCGTCATCTAGTAGTGCATTAGCATCGACGGCGTGGAAGGACCGACTCCAAAAACTAGTGCACCACGATGCCGCTTTTAAAAGAAAAGCCATCGCGTGTGCGGAAACGGACGGAAATCGGGCCGCATCGCGGTCGTTCGGAGTTCCCGAAACGTGCGTGCGGAAACGGACGGAAATCGGGCCGCATCGCGGTCGTTCGGAGTTCCCGAAACGTGCGTGCGGGATCGGCGGAAACAAACGCAGAAGATTGTAGACAGCAAAGCTTCACGCAAAGGCTTCAGTGGACCACAGCAGGGTCGGTTTCCGCAAATTAAAGAGCTGCTCGGCGAGTTGTTGCTTGAGCGGCAGAGCGGCCCGTGACGACAGAACTGCTCCAAGTGCGGGCTATGCAATTAGTCTTAGAAAAAGGTCTAATGTGGAGCCAGTTTAAAGCGAGCAGGTGCTGGCTAACTAACTTTATGAAAAGGAAAGGCTTTTCCCTCCGAAGGGGAACATGCATATGCGAAAATTTTTGCGGAGGAGTACGATGAAAAGCTTCAGTTTTCAGAGGTTCGTCCTAAACTTGCGGCGTAACAACGGCTACCTGCTTGGGCAAATCGGGAATGCCGATCAGACGTCTCTTTACTTCGACATGACTGGCACCACAACCGTCGAGAATGGGGCGAAGCAAGTTCGCGTGCTGACATTGGTCCACGGTAAAACTACAGTGACGGCAATGCTCTGTTACACGTCAGATGGGCACAAGCTTCGCCCGTACCACATATTTAAATGGAAGACGCTCCCGAAAGGAGTCGTTTTTTCGAGTGGTGTGATCGTGCGGGCCAGCGAGAAAAATGGGTGCGCGTTGCAATCGATGTCTTACGTTTTTTTTTTTTTTTTCGCGGTGGAAATCGGGTGCGCGTTACAATCGAGGGCGCGGTAGAATCGAGTAAATACGGTATATTACATATAAGTCACGGTACTTTTATTTCCCTAACATGTCATTCAGAGTGGTTCTGGGTTCTTTTCAAAATATTGCCAAGAACACACTGGACCGAGCTTTTGCATACATTGTCTGATTGCCCTGAGGACTGCTGTGCAAATATGGTGCAATTTACCAATGGCAAGGAGAATAATTTAAAACATCCGAAAACTTCTGCCTGTCTAATTCTAATAGTAGTCTGAGAGCTGCGACTGAACCACTCATTACAGAAGCTTCAATGGGTTACTGGCACAAAAGCTCACAATCGAGACAGCCTACGGAATCTATTCCCGTTAACATGCATATATCATCTGCAAAATATCTACAGTGAATATATAACTTGGAAGGTATTTTAGATGAATTTTGGAGTTTGTATGCATGTTATTGACACCCTCAAAAGTGACCCCACGGTGACCCCTTCCTTCCCTCACGTAACCACACTTTAGTTGATGATACGACAAGTTATGACAATGTAATAACCGCCATTTCTATTTTACGGCACTTACTCCAGCAGACTACAAGTTGGCGGTGCTTGAGAATGTGTGGCCACGGTGCATGCATTGACAGTTTTGCGACACTGCTGTCCCGTTTCACGATTTGGGTGCACTTTAAAGAACCCCAGGGGGTCAAAATTCCCGGAGCCCTCCACTACAGCGTCTCTCGTAATCGTATGGTGGTTTTGGGACGTTAAACCCCACATATCAATCAGTCCCGTTTTATGTTCAAAAGGACTTCTTGATGTGGACCATGTGGACGTGCGTCACAGTTCCGTGTGCTGATGTGGTCGAGCACTGCACTCGCAAGGTCGCGATAGTTGCACCCGGCAGCTTGTCATTCTTAGAACTCTCTCAAACCGAAACTGAGACTGGTATGCAATGAGGAGCTTGTAATTAATTATCTGTCGCAAGCGACAGCAATATGACTGATTGATAGATTGATATGTGGGGCTTAACGTCCCAAAACCACCATATAACTATGAGAGACGCCGTAGTGGAGGGCTCCGGAAATTTCGACCACCTGGGGTTCGTTAACGTGCACCCAAATCTGAGCACACGGGCCTACAGCATTTTTGCCTCCGTAAAAAAGGCAGCCACCCGAGCCATGATTCGATCCCGTAACCTGTGGGTCTGCAGCAGAGTACCTTAGCCACTAGACCACCGCGGCGGGGCAGCAAACATGACTAGCAGGCCCCCAGCGACACGATGGAGAAAGAAAAGAGACGCGACGCCAAAATTTTTGTGTCAGTAACTTTTAGGTTAGTGTGAAATTATTTCAGCTCTGTGTGACTGAACTTCCCAACAGAATACATAAATGCAGGAGGAGGAGGAAGGACAGGGAGGTTAGCCAACACAGTGATGTTCCGTACTATGCCGAAGAATTCCCATTCAGAGACACGAAAATTCGGTATTTGAGAAAATTTTCCCTGCAAACATTGAAAAAATTATCAGCAAAATTTCTTGCACAATAGTACTAATTTCCGCCCAAATCCATGCACATACACATTATAATTACGTTTGTCTCACTCACTGGCGACTTTTGAAATCGCGACTAGCCTCTCCACTGTCGCACAACAAAAGCATGATTTTATAAATTCATATACTGTCAGTACACTGCACATCATTAGCTTCAAGTCTAACCCCACTATTGAACTAGAAATCGCTCTGCGTAGATATCAGAAACGAATCTCGAAGGATATGCTTGCGTGGTGTAGAAGTTAGTACCGATTACAGTAGATGAAGGCGCACTGTGACCGCTAATTATCGGTTGTCAGAGGATAATTTAACCATTCATGAAATTGCCTGCAAAATCACGAACATTCCCTTTTTCCGTTTATCTCAAAATGACAGGCGAAAATTTCCCAAAGAAGGAAAAATTCTGTGCACAGATCATAACATTAAAATCAGCCTAGCAAAAATAAGACATGGCGTACCACAGGGTAGCATACTCGGCCCCCTTTTGTTTATTATTTTTATAAGTGATATCACCAGGACAAACACATCAATAGAGTATGTTATTTGCGCAGATAATACGAGTTTGTTTTTTTCTCGAATGAACATTGATAATATCATATCATTGGCAGATGATACATTAGGCAAACATTACACTTGGAGAGTAAAAACTCTTTACGTATAAACTGTTCCAAAACTAAAGCTGTTATCTTCAGAGCGAAATCTACACCATGTCCAATACTTAATGCATTGTACTTAAATAATGTGAAAATAGAATTGTCCCCTTCTGCAAAGACGCTAGGAGTTGTGTTTCACAAACATATGTATTGGGAGCATCACACCAATTACATAAGAAGCAAACTTTGTAGAGTAGTGGGAATGCTTAGAAAATGTCAACGCATATTACCAGAACAGCAAAAACTTATACGATATATCATGCCCTATTTACTCCCCACTTAAGCTATTGCCATTTAGTTTGTGGAACCAGGACAAAAAAATGATTACATAACTTGATCATATCACAAAAAAAAAACGCAATACGTGCCATCTCAAATATTTCTTACAATGCACGTACATCTGACCCTTTCCCAAGATTGAAGATCTTAAAAATTGAATTTCTCTATGAATACTGTCTGTTAACAGCATTCAGATCAGAACTACTCCCTAAAAGCTGTCACATACATTAGCCAATTTAACTGTAAATCCTACCACACGTTCAACGAGACACACTGCCAACTGGTACATTTCACGGCCTCGTACGAACTATGGGTCACAGCTACTACAATTTTGCCTACCTACAAAACTAAAAAAGTTCAAATTAACATGCGATACTCTACGTGTAATGTCTAAAAATTCTATTTTAAGAATGGTTTCATTAAATGTTTAGGTTTCCAATAAAAAATGCTTCTCGAGTGTTTGTAGTGATTTTTGCAGTGCGAGATGAAATGTTTTGCCTTAAGTAGGCCTGTCTCTGTACTGCACGTTGCTGCCATTGTGTCGGGGTGGCGGGGCTTGTCAAGCTGCAGATATTGCAGCTTTTAACCTGCTATCCTCACCATGTTATGATACTTTTCCTATTTCCTATTCGACCTTTGTTCTAACTATATATATTGACGAAGGACAGTCGAAGGACAACATGGAAAAGATGATCGTCTATGCCAGCAGGACGCTGTCCCAATCAAAAGCTAACTATACAACGACGGAGAAAGAATGTCTTGCAATGGTGTGGGCAGTCCTGATGTTTCGTCCTTATTTGTACGGCCACCTATTCACTGTTATTAGCGATCACCACTCGCTCTGTTGGTTAATCAACTTGAAAGATCCATCTGGCCGTCTTGCACGCTGGAGTCTTCGACTCCAAGAATTTGACTTAACTGTTACCTACAAGTCGAGAAAACGACACACCGATGCCGACTGCCTTTCTCGATCTCCTGTTGGGATGGCATCACCGGATGACGACTACGACACGTCCTTTTTGGGAATTGTGGACACTGCCGCCTTTTCTCAACAGCAGCGCGATGACCCTGAACTACTACCACTCATAAATTACCTACAAAAGGCGAACGAATAGCGTGCCGAAGTTATTTTCGAGAGGGCTGCCGTCGTGCTGCTTGCGGAATGACGTTCTTTATAAAAAGAACTTTTCACCCGCCGGCAGCAGCTACTTGCCCGTCGTTCCTTCTTCGCTTCGCCGTGAGGTACTGTGAGCCACGACGAACTTACCGCTGGTCACTTGAGTTACACAAGAACATTGGCGAGGATAAGGCAAAACTATTACTGGCCAAGACTTGCAGGAGTTGTCAAAACTTACGTGCAGGCATATCTAGATTGCCAGCATCGCAAA
Source organism: Rhipicephalus annulatus (assembly GCA_013436015.1). Classification (NCBI taxonomy): domain Eukaryota; kingdom Metazoa; phylum Arthropoda; class Arachnida; order Ixodida; family Ixodidae; genus Rhipicephalus; species Rhipicephalus annulatus. The sequence continues at coordinate 91,949 of WOVY01014596.1, read as the reverse complement.
CCACCATTCGTCAAACTAGCCGGCCTGCTGCAGCCTGTCCAAGTGCCAGTGACACCGTCCGCACAAATTGGCATGGATTTTCTGGGCCCCTTCCCCAAGTCTGGCACCGGAAACAGGTAGATAATTGTCGCCACAGATTACCAGACTCGATATGCGAAGACAGACGCTCTGCCACGCGCAACGGCAGCTGAAGCAGCGTAATTTTTCATCGAAGTCATCGTTTTAAGACACGGTGCTCCCACAATAGTCATCACCGACAGTCATGGCCGAGCTTTTAGACACCGCTTTTTGACTAAGTGGTACAGCTCACAGGAAGACAACGGCATATCATCCCCAGACCAACGGGCTCACCAAACCTCTCAACAAGACACTGGCTGACATGATAATCATGTATGTAGATGTAGAGCACAAGAACTGGGACGACATATTGCCCTACGTCACGTTCGCGTACAACACAGCTTGTCAGGAGACCACTTGGAAGACATTCTTCAGTCTCCTTTACGCACGCGAAGTTACGACGTTAAACGCGATGCTCCCTCATGAAAATGATGGGAATGAGGCAGACGCCGAAGAGTTTACCCAGAGAGCAGAGGAAACCAGACAACTTGCCAAGTTGCGAATAACCAAACAACAAGACGATAACGCCAAACATTACAACCTGCAGCACAGAACCGTCACATACAACGTGGGCGACAAAGTGTGGGTCTGGACACCTATTCGTCAGTGTTGGCTTTCCGAAAAGCTGTTGCGAAGGTACTTTGGACCCTACAAGGTTCTGCGACGCATCAGTGACGTCAACTACGACGTAGTTCCGGACGGCGTTCTGTGTTCGAAGCGCAGCAGACATTCCCCAGAGATTGTCCACGTGCTTCGGATGAAGCCTTACTTTCAGTGACTAAGGGTGCAGTTCTGGTTTTACCTTGCTTCTCATCAGGTTTAACATCGGGGCGATGCTTTTTTTTAAAGGGGGAATAATGTTGCGCGTATGTGCCAGTGGCGGTGACAACGAAACAGCATGTGTGTCCTTGGCCGAGCGCAGAGACGAAGAAGACGTTGCAGTCTTTGTCCTGTGATCGATAAAGCGTATTTGTTCGAGGTGCTTTGTGTGCTCGTGGATCCCACGTCGTCACAATATTTTTATGTATCGAATATGGTGAAATAAACCAAATCTCAAAACATAAATGCAATAATCCAATGGCAGCATGATCACAACAATGACAGTGCCATCACTGGCAACCTTGGGGGCATGACAAGCTAAGCACTGTCCCAATAATGTGTCCCAAATTTATGGTCAGTGAAACTTGTGGCTCACAGCTGTGCATTGTAAGCTACATTATGTATAACATAATGGAATGGACAGAAAGATAAAGCAAGCATCATTTCAAACTATTAACTGTAGCTGCAGTAAAATACAATGGTAGTTCTTTAATGTCAAGGGGTATCACATACTAAGCCCACAATCTGATTAGGATTGATGCATTCCGGATTAATTTCAATGTCTCAACATTCGTCAGCCTCAATTTAAACATACAAAGATGTTTGTATTTAATGCATATTAAAATGAGACCATGAAATGCATAGTTTTATATATCTGTGAGTGTGAGTGCTTATATGATGAAATCTGTGGCGTCACACTTTGTGGTGGCGGGTAATAATGGGGGCTATGTAGATTCTACAGTATACTTGTTGAATTGAACCTTACCGGAAAAATATCTTCTGTTTATTGGGAGAGAAAGAAGGGTGTGAAATTCAGAAACGAAATCAATTACATGAAAAGCAGTTGTTCCATTCAAGCAACAGTTCCATTAGAGGTTTTCCGATTACAGAGAATTTACTGTAATAAGAAGCCAGCCAAACCCAAACTATGCAGAGCAGGTCGTTACCTCCTCGTGCTTTCTTTTGACACCGTGCCCATCGCCGTTTTCTTGCTTGCAACCAGTGTCCTCTGAGACGAGCTCCTTGGGAGATGCGTAGAGCCAGGTTCCAACCTTCCTATAGCAAAACTCGCAGCTGAGTTGCTTCAGTTTTTCAGTTGGATTGCTGAGGCCAGGAGGGAAGACAATATAAGTGATCATTTCAAATCTCTGGAAAAATGCATAGAGCTGATGTAATAAGTTGAATTCAAGACTGGAAGCATGTGTTCGCGTGAAAGTTATGACAAGACTTCATTAAAGAGGCGGTAAGAGCAATCACTAAAGTCTCTGTATAATGTTCCAAGGCCTCCAAAGCATCACTTTCACCGTGTCTAGAGTTTCTGCAACTAACTCAGATGAAGCACACAGTCAGTGCCTCACATACATATTACACTATTGCCATACTGATAGTGGCACCAGCCATTGTTCAGGTAAGACTGAGGTATAAGTTGCTGAACTGTATCCCTCTTCTTACACATTACTTATTAATTTCATTATTCATGGCACCAGCGGGCATTACAGTTTGGAAGAGAATACAAAAAAAGGACGAAGAAGGAAGATATATTGTCAGTAAAACGACTCACTAATAAAAAAGTAGCCAATTACAATAATCACAATCAGTAGTACAAATACATATGATAATAAAAAAACTAAAACACAGTCATTCCAACAAAGAAAACAACAATAATTAGAGATAATAGAGGCAGTGCTTGAAGGCAATTGGTTTCATTCTCAGATAGATTTTGGAAAAAAAGAAAATAACATAAAGCAATCTTGAATGCAGTTTAATCACAACCGATGTGTTTACATTTTTCAAGTCCCATTACAAGTAAACTGTACTAGCACTCGCTGTTTGCGACGAGGGGGAGGATTACACCACCGCTAGTTGGCCATAGTACCTCGTAGAAAAGTAAACTTTGTATGAGAAATGTTTATAAAGATCTACAGTCAACTGTCAGAAACAAAAAGAAATTATGCTACTTCACCACTCTTTGCTATAACTGAGGTAAATTAAATACTCTACCAGTAGTGCTTGCCAATGTAATATACATACTAAACACAGCACCAGAATAATTTGCTGCACACTAGCAAATAATAGGTCATGAGATGAGTGCTACAGCAGCTATGAGTGTTGGTTTAATATATCAAGCTGTGTTTATCTGAATAGCTAACTTGCCAATTTTTCTTAATGCAGTGTATAACAGGATGCTGCTTCCAAAAATTTGCAGATGATGTGGTCAAAAAGCCACACATGGGGTCTCATCGATAAACGAAATTAATTAAACAGTTAGACCAATACACATGTTACTGCCCAAAATAAGTTCAGACAAGCTGTTCATCTAGTGAAAAAAAAAAGACTGCCTGAATGAAGAAAAAATACTTAGATGAGCTCGCATGCCAAAATCCAGCTCTCCTAATCTAAATTATAGACCTTTCACACTTTAGTACATACTCTGGTATTTTACCAGACTTGCCAAAACAGTTATGAAGATATTACAAAAAAATTGTTTGTGAGTTTATTTCATATGACATGATTAAAAAGCTTTCTGGCATCATTTGAAAAGAATGTACAAGCACCACCTTAAGGCATAAAAGAGACCACTAGACAAGATTTTTGGGGGCCAAGTCAAAAGGCAAAAGCCCCTTGCGATAGCATGGGCAGTACCCCCAGCAGGTGGGCAACAAAAAAAAAAATGTAAGCTTGAAGTCTAAAAACTGTGGTTTGCCACTGTCAGAACGGTCATGCATTTCATCCCCCCCCCTTTTTTTTTCACTCAGTAAACACTTAATTCCCTTCTTCTCTTTAGCCACTACACCAGCAACATGTAATAAGACTAAAAAAAAGATTGTTTTGCATATGTGTATAAGTGAGTTTCTATGCAAAAAAGAGCGCCATCAGCAAAGGGCCAACAGCAAAGCATAATCAGCGAGAGCAAGCTGAAAACCTGTCAAATATTATAAAGCGCTTCTTACGCTGTCTTCCAGCCAGTCAGTGCGAGCAAGATGGCCCTTTCGCTGTCGACTGTTTGCTCTTCACCAGCCAACTTGCATATCTTTGCTATTGCTTCATTACCAAGCTGTAAGTAAATTAAACAATACTAAACAAATTAGGGCTCTATTTTAACACTGTAAAACACATCTATTCTCTCTCCAGCGTCAGTGGAGAGACAACACACTTTAATGTGAAGCATTCTGTGGCATAGTCCAAGCACGTAATGGTTGGCAGGTGCCTTGCCTTGTTTCAGGCACTTTGAGCAAAACAAGAATTAATGTGAGCAAAGGTGTGACCAAATGTGCAACTCCCAACACAACAGCCCAGTGCTCTTAACAGTCATTGCCGCATGCACATTTTCGTCTTGCCGAGGCTAATCAACTCTTAAAAGCGACTAGCATGTGCACCGCATAGTGGCAAGATTAAAGGGACCGCCAAATGATTTTTTTTGACCCAGTTTTTTTCCAGCAAGACCGAAAGACTTCCCTTCGTAGTGTTCGTAACTGCAGTAGTTAATCTCAAAAGCATGTAGTCAATTTATAAGCAGTATTTTTCGATCTGAAAGGCTCTGTACATGGATGTGCCCTTTCATCCAGCAATGCTGAGAATGTCCTTCCTATGCATTATAAAAATCACTGTGCTGATTTCCTCATACCTTGCATTAGTGGGAGAAAACACTTTAAAACATCGTGTCAGTGTGAACTACCTTCAGTATAAAACAACTTTCCTCAGTTTTTCCTTCATAGCAGATAGTGCAATGAAGATGCTATGCAACACTGACCTGCCTTCATGATCAGTTCAATTCGTAATGGAACTTGTAAAGTTTTTTCGTTGAAGTAAAAGGCTCACTATAAAAACACAATTGCTTATTTTGAGCGAACACATTGGTTTATTTGCACACTGAAAAACCCTAAACAATGATGGATGGTCCGCTACCTGTGCGTTGCTTTGCATAAAATCATTGAATTTCAAAGTGCCTGGGATCTATGTAACATTTCTCCCTGTGAAAAACGAACGGTGATGAGAAGCCTATTAGCCACAAACTGTACATTTAGGCACATACCAGTAAACATACCTGCTTCTGAACCTGCTCAGTGCTAAGCAAAGGGAGCGAGGAGAAGATGGGGACTAGTGTACCAAGTCTCTCGCGCAACTGGTCAAGGGCTTCATGACGCATCACTGGCTCCATGACAGCATAGGACTCTGTAGCAGACAATTGGTACATTTTGCATTTGTTATGCCGTTTTCGCATGGGCACTTTTAATCGCGATCAGGGCTATCCGGATCAGTTTTCATAATCACAATCCACTTTATGGTCGCTTCTACACGGCCTAAGGTAATTAGTCCGAGCTTGGGTCAGACTAAATGCACCAGCTGGCACTTGCGTGCCCTAAAAGATGTCATTGACAAAATTCAGCATCTGATATTTCTGTAGAGCCCTTTATCAGCAATGTTATTGGTGCAAGAACTGCTCGAACATCAAAACTTTGCATGCCAATAAAAAAAAATTCCATTAATATATCACTCAATGGAGTTTTCCTAGCTGTTACCTTCACTGCTGCGCGAGATTGTCTCCATTTTTATATCTAATGGCAACCGCTCGAAGCCATCTACTCGCAGCAAAGCGGGAATGTCATTGTACAGGCGTTATGTCATTTGGCTCCTCAGGTCTCCCGGTCGCTCCTACTAGCGATAAATTACTGTAAAGGTCTCTTCATTCGACCACGAAGTGCGCGTACGCTGCGACGCAGGCGATAAGCTGGAGACACTCATAATCAGTTTGCTTCGAGGTGCTCGAACTGCTTCGACAGTGCGAGAGTTTAATTAGGCGTCAAAGACAATGGTCATCTGCTTACTGTCTGCTTCTCCCATAACTACATACGGTCTATATGAATCTCAAACATGCAATATTTCAAATATTGTTCCAATTTATACAGTTTACAATTTGATTGTATATAAAAATTTACCAGTTTTAATCTGCTTTTACTTAACTGCGCACAACTTTCTTGTTTATTGTGCTTTCAAGAAGCTCGGCCAGGGAGCGCAGACAACAGCGAAATCATGATCTCCGAGCCCGATCGCGTTAGCTTTAATCCTGATCGGGCCTGATCGTGATGAAAAGTGACCATGTAGCAGCACCTAATCCGGATCATAGTTCATCCGCATTGGCACTGATTGGGATTAAAAATGCCTTTGTGACAGCGGTTTTAGAACCATAGTGATGGGAAAAAGAGATTACAACTTTGCACTCACCCGGACAAGGTGCAGTCTTCCAAGGGCAACAGCTTTTATGAGCACCTTTCAGAGATGAAACCAGCTTTTCTGTACATTCCTTATCTGCAACACAAAGATTAACTGTTTTTATGTTGATGCATGATGGACCCCATAGGGGAAAAATTCAGAGAAGTTATCAGTGTTGTAGATAACATAACTAAGGCAACATGTTGTTTATATTCATCCCAAGGGGACATATAATGATAAAAAATTAGCCCTTAGGGTAATTGTAAAACTCTCTATCATTACCTGGATGTCAGAAGTATGCAATCCTAGTCTACTTAAATGTCAGTGTATGCATGAAAATATGCCTAGAAATTTGTTGCTAATAGTGAGATAATCAATGGCAGTTTTGCTTCAACAAGAGATATTTAAGGGCACATTTGGAAACGGAAGGAAAGCTGCTACATACAATAAGAAAGTTTTGGCGTGTCCCACATTTTAGTATATGCAATGGTGCTTGCATATTTCTCACTCTAGGTCACCATATGCTACCACCAACATTTTGCATGTTTTGTTCGACCACAATTGTAGGCACACTTTTTTGTGTGTGTTCTAAGAGCGTACTCGACGAAAAAAAAACAACAACAAAAGATTCTGCATGCTACGTATTTACAATTAAACCACTGCCTATGTTTCACACCAGCAGCTAAGTGTAATCCATTTAGTTACTACATTAATACCTTTATGCTTGTGCAGCCAAGCTCTAAGCCGCCACTCTGGCCACTCATGTTTATGCCTTCAGTAACTTGACATTCTACAGATTGTAAGAATAATCCTGGTTCAAACTACTTGGTATTGGTTCATACTGCGGAAACTTTTCAGCGCAAATTGAACAAAGACACAACTGTCCTGTTGTGTCCTCACTCAAGTTGAACGGGAAATTTTCTTCAGTTACGGTAAAAAGTTTGAAAGAAAAAATTGAATTCTCTAGTAGCACAAAATAATTAGTCCAATCATTCACTTCGCTTTGCTCAGACATTGTGAATGAATGGCCAACCAATGTGAACATTGTGAAGGCTCTCTAAACAGGAATGAAGATGCTCAGACCATCTGCGTCGAGAGGCAGAGGCTGTATACCTCGTTGATCACTTTAGAGAATTTTTTTGGTTTTACGCTCAATGCATTCACTGAGGTACACAATTCTGGTGACAAGTTTTATCTGAACGTGCGCAATAACCATGCAGCACAAAAATAATGCTTACTCTTTCACCAAGTTGACTTGTGTCCATTTTTATATATGCGAATGCGTGCAAATAACATCCCCGACGTGACTGACCAATAACACTAGAACGAAGGCACTCTTCAGTTAACCAGTGCACTGGAACACGTGAATTCAAGGGTAGCACAAGTTTGGAGGCAGATGCCAGGTGTTTTTTAGCATCACGAAGGGATAAAATTTCTGAAGACAGGGTGTCGCTTGAGCCAATGTTTAGTCTTCTTCAAGACTGCAACAAGGTTGTTGCCTTTACAAAGGCTCATCCGCTTGTTGAAACACCATTTCTAGCGACACTCCACGTTCAAAAATTTTTCACTTCTTCAAGTTTCCATCTTCTCCTGAACTTGGGCCTTTTTTAGCATCACAAACCATCACAAGGTACAAATTTGAGGTACGTACACAGCTTGTGGCCCAAACGGAGATTGAGTTGGCAATCGAGATGCGACTTGCACGAGATGCAACAGAGCATGTCGTCACCGACACACTTCCAACCAAACCGAGCACACACCGATGGCGAAAGTTCTGGTGGCTTACAGGACCATTTGGATTGCTAATTCAGTAAAGGTAAATATATAAGCAGTCACAATTGCATGACACACAAACATACTCTTATCTAACACTTCTGTATCATTTCAAGAATGGTTAGGGCTGTTACACTACAGTGCAGTAATCACACAACTGTCGCGTGTTATTTAGAAGTGAAAACTGAAAATCTCAACTCAACCATATGGCAATGGCTGTTCATGAACGTTGGAATGCATTGCACGGGGAGCCTGTAGTCCGACGCACAAAACACTTTCAGACATGTTCGTAAATTTGGGTACACATGGCCGGTAGTAGATGCTACTTCTAAATTTGCCTCAGCATGCACAGTTCCTTATTCCTCTCGGAAATATGTCATTTTTGTGGTGATCATTAGGTACAAAAAATTACAACGTGTTAGAAGCTTAGTTGGATACCTTTTAACGCTACGAACGCATGAAAGGTTCGTTCTTGTAAACCAACAACGCGAAGTCGCACGCAAAGGATACAGATCCGTACTCATCAATGAAAGTTTGGATGCGCGTCTTGTAGTTTTCGTATTCTTCTCTGCACATTGGCAGTTCATACCCCAATGACTCTATGCTCGGTAAAAACTTTGCTGCAGACATCATTCACAACAGGCACTGCTGTACACAAGAGAACGTCACAGCAGACTGCAACTAACGGAGAACACTTGCTAATGCTGCTTTAGCAAGGCTTTAATTTCAAAACGCCGGCATGTTTACCACGAACCCGTTACTTGTTCTAGCCTCCGCATTGCCCTTACTTTCTTTGGTTGCAGGTGGCGCTACTTTAAAAAAATAATATATTGTACAGTTTTGTAAACCTTTTGTAAATTATTTTACTGCAGCAATAAAACTAATTTGTAAATCAAAAGAAATATAAAAACAAGAACTTTCACGTGACATCAACCCAGTTTGGTTCTCGCTGCCTTGTCTGCGCCCTGTAGAAACGCCGCACTGTCCAAAGCATTGTCCAAGGCGTGTGAAAATCAGGTAAACCATCCGGTTATTGCTATTTTTTTTCCCGTTTTTGAATGTTTCGTTCAGTCGCACTGACACTTTTTTATGTTTCAGCTACCTAGCTCTACGGAATCACGAATGTAACGAGTGAACAGAAGGAGTCTGCACGTGTCTTCAACGAAAACAGCGGTTGAGACGCATCTTTTCAAGACATTGTTTTGGCAAGCACACCAGTGCAACTGTAAGCTGCTTTATTTTATAATGGTTTTGTAATAAGCTGTTTACAAAACTGAAACTGTACGTAACATTAAAAAAAAACTCCGAAATAGAACGCGCGGTTTGACGATAGTTATAGCGCGAGAACAGAACGAAGACACAGAGACAAGAATGACACGAACGACTTCTGTTCTGTCATACCAGCTAGCCCAAGCCGCCACACTTCTAAGTGCACTTTGAGTTTCTCATGAGCAGCGTACCTCGCACGAATGTGCAAGCGACAAAGTGAAGGTTTGGATAAGGTACGCGCTATGGGCCTGCTTGGCCTCACAAAAGATCCGAGTGAGGGTTTGACATTGTCAGGGGTCTTCTCAAACTCGCCTCATCTAGCCGGCAGGCGCAGCGCCAGGATTTTTTCACTGCGGGGTAGAAGGGGGGGGGGGGGACTTATGTATTCTTGTTGGATTCGGAAAAGCGGCATAGGGTTGGCAGGCGAAAATTCTAGGAAGGGATGCTTAAGGCTTTTCGTACCCCCCAACCGGCTCCGAAAATTCATCGCTAGTTTCGGTTTCAAGGAACATGCACGCTCGTAGCGGTTGCCAGGCATCCTAAGATTCATTTGAACAAAATAAAGTTTATGTGAATGTTCGCATTTATTGGCTTTCAAAAGTTTTTACGTATAAAAAAATTAATATCGTTCTAAAGAACTTCTATTTTGGTTATATTTCTTTTCTTAATCTTTATTTTGTGAATCAGGCAAAGCGCGGGAAGTGATTGATTTGTGTTCGTGTATCTTGCAACCGCTCCTTTTCGCCCCTCGCTCAGTGATATTAGAAGTTGGATCGCGCTCAATTGTCTCGCTCGGTTGGCGTGTCAACTACGGAAAAGACAAAGACAGCAAGTTGTGGCGGCCAGAGAACGAAAGCTGCAGTGAGCTACGCCGAACAAGTCAACCATACATTCGTCGAAGATGACTTTATCGGGCAACAAACGTTTTCCGCGGCTCTGCGGTGTGCTGATCCGAAGATTTCTAGTTCCGCGAAGGTTTTTGCAGAATTTCCTCAAGGCGACAGGTGGTGAACACAAGAATTCGGACCCATTATTTGAGCAGGTATTGATTTTGCATTAGTACATTTGAGCAAACCAGTTCTCTGCAAGCCTTGATTGATTGATTGATATGTGGGGTTTAACGTCCCAAAACCACTATATGATTATGAGAGACGCCGTAGTGGAGGGCTCCGGAAATTTAGACCACCTGGGGTTCTTTAACGTGCACCCGAATCTGAGCACACGGGCCTACAACATTTCCGCCTCCATCGGAAATGCAGCCGCCGCAGCCGGGATTCGAACCCGCGCCCTGCGGGTCAGCAGCCGAGTACCTTAGCCACTAGACCACCGCGGCGGGGCAGTTCTCTGCAAGCCTGACGACAGGACTGACATAAGTGCAGTGCCGGGCTCCTGTTGGGAAAATGCGTTCATTGAAAGGCTTGGCTCTGCTACATAGTATTACTTTGTTACTTTCGTGTGTAGTTCAAATGATGTCAAGTAATTATAGGCTGCTTACCGTTCATGAAATTCTTGTAGCGGCATTTTGAAACTGTTTAGTCTTAACTTCTAAAAGCGTCACTCAAGTACTCGTGATAGACTAAATACTTCTAAAATTATAACAGAGAATGCCGAGGCAGTCAACCTTTTGACAAGTGAACTTTTTTTCGTCGAGTCAACGCTGTTGCCCTAACGAAGACGAGTCAAATTGCCGAAACACTGTTTCCAGCGGTGTTCTTTCTCAAAAAAAAAAAAAAAATTCTGATCGCCTTAAGCCTCATCTGTGCCTCAAAACTTCAGTCTCGTTCGGTGCTCAAGTTCTGTGAGAAAACTATGCGCGCCGTCATAACAAACGTGCTTGAATCAAATACGACGTGTCCTACTTGCGATTGTTGATAGTTTTCGCATTGGCTCGGATCTTCTGAGTTCAACGTTTGCTCATTATGTCCGTGTGTCAGTTGTAAGTTAATGACTCTATCACACTACTTGTATGTCTGTTTTTTTCAATACAAAATGTGCAACAAAAAGTTCATTTTATTTTTGCCGACCGAGTTTCGCCTTACAGAGAAACAAGTCACCTTAACTGTCGCCTCTTCAGAAAACACGAACGAAATTGAAAAAGAAAATAATAGCAAAATGGCCGCATCGGCCAAGCGGCCAGCAGATTTTAAAGAAGGCACGAGCGCATTCCGCTTGCATGTGAAGTGGGAAAGGGGGGATTCGGCGGCAACCCTCCTCCTCTCAATTTTTTCATCATTTCCCTGCATTTCGGCACGACAGCAGTGACGTCATGAAAGGAATTTTGTGTTCATGATTTATTTCTAGTAAGATGTCCGCCAACCGCCACTGGTCAAAGAAAGCGGCGCTGCCGAAGCCGAGAGCAAATACATGGAAGGGCCCCCTGGTTAATCAGAACATGAGGGGGGGGGGGGGGCGTAGTACGAACGAACAAAATGTCACGTAACGTTGCCATTTGAAATAACGCCTGTCCCGTATCGATTTTCTGACAGAGAGTCGGCGTCAGGTTTTGAAAAAAAAATCGATACTGATTTCCACACCGATTTTACAATTTCAACAATTTCAACGCATAGTCTCAAGTATAGTTTTCGTTTTATGTTGATGTATCAGTGACCGCACGGTGTGTCTCATAGAAGAAAATACTTTTGTCGATCGTTCCCGTCTCAGTAGCTTACGTTTAGCATAGCGCTATTAATTGCAATAGGCGAGAAAATAGTCCGAGTACTATTCAGTGTAAAAACACTTCATTCCACGTGAAGCCACGGGCCGCTAGTGAAAGGTCGGAGGGCCGCATGCGACCCGCAGACCACGTGTTTTGAAACCCCTGGTTGGTCACGAGGCCAGATTGTTGCTGTTCATCCCTGAGGGACATTTTAGCCATAGTAAGAAAAGCAGCCCCATATATTCACTTATTGGGACCGGGGGGGGGGGGGAGGGGGTTGCTGCACGGATCTTCTTCCGCCCCTCTCTTCTGAAGGGCCTGCCTATAGGCACCCGGCAATGCAGTTTACGAGATCTGAAGGTAGCGCCAGAACACACAGCCTAGCGAGTAGGCGCAGCAAAACCGAGTCTTCCAATGCGCAGCCTAGCGAGTAGACGCAGCAGAACAGAACTTGCACGTGCATATCATTTCCTTTTTTAGTTGTGAGCAAAGGGGTCAAGGCTGATTATGTAAGTGCCCAGGAAGCGGTCTTTGAAAACGTGCCAAAAAAAGGAACTGACACTTCAGCGTGTCACTGTGTTCAGCGAGCGTTCCATTTTCTTTAGTATCCCTGGTGGTCGGTACCAACAATGCTAAGGCGGCTCAAAGAGCTTCGTCGCGCCCCCAGGTCCACTGTCGGGTGCCTATATGCCCAACGGCCAACGGGGTGTCTAGGGCGTCTTTCTGCCACGCAGAAATGATCGTCATCTGAAATGCTTGCAATCGCTCTCTCGCAAACTGTGCGCGGGCCACTTTATTCCTATAAAAATGCTATCTGATGCTGATAACCGCCCGCCGTTTGTGACCGGATGTGCTCGGCGCTGAGAGATAGGTGACGATTGAAGTTTCGTGCCATAAAGACTGTCCATAAGTGATCTTTTTTTTTCAGACTTCAGCTACAACTGTCAAAACGTTCCCTGTGATCGAATTAACATCCTGTGGATGTCCTGAGAACATCCCTAACAAACTTTTTTTTCGAACGAGGGACAGGCGCACCCGTCCCATAGTGAATGCAGATGGCAACTGCTGATAGCAGCGCGATCTCTGCGTCATGATCTCTAAACACAACGATTGGTGTGGAGTGCCGCCCTTTAGTAGCGCGACACTTGTGAAAGGGGCAGCGTTGTGCGTGGTGTGGTATGTGTCTTCTTCTCTGTCCCGCCCTGCATGCGCTATACATCGTATGGCAGAACATCGAAGTGCTGTTCTACGGTCGTGAAATTGTTTTTCAGCGGACGCGATTTGCCAGAACACAAGTACGGTTTCGCTCAGGTAAAGATTATAGTTTCTCATGAATTGGTATTCGTCGCGTTTACACTAACAAGTTTATCAGGTTCATGGTAATCGGGGAATCGATCTTTGCAAAACTAGCATGAGTTTTGGTGCGTTAAAGAAACGTTACGTGCGGAACTGCGTGGTAGAATAAGAGCTCACGGCACCGAAACCAGCTGCTGAAGTGCGCGCGTGGTTGTGCGCACCAACGTGACGTCACTACTAAAGAGAAAAGCAATTTTTCGCGTATTAGTAAAGTACAATATCACAGCCCCGAAAACACCGCTCTTAACATGACACGACGCTTTGAGAAAACGCGCGAAAAAAAAAATGCGACCGGAGAAGCCTCGTTGTGATCCCCGGACCAAACACCATGACGTCGTAGACTTTGAAGACATCTGCCGTGGCCTACGTATAGCTTCTAATCGATAAAAATAAACTAAATTGTCATCTGTGTGCGTCATAGACCTAGCACATACGAAGCTTCAGAAGGTTTCATCGATCCAGTGTCACGAAAATACCAAAAACACATTTTGAAGTTTCTTACGCCATGCACAAAAATTTCGGCGCGAAATTGAAAAAAAAAGAAAAACTTCTGCCTTGATTTTCTCCGCTTATAATTAACATATGATAGTAAAACATGTGGTTTTTCGGTTATCAGAGTGCAGTTTGTCAATCTAAAATAAGTCATCGTTTCTCTTTCGTGTCCCTTTAATTATCTTTCTTTCGCAGGAAAGCCGCACGGCTCATCGCATGGCGAATGTACTGACATGTAACCTGGCCAAATGCCGGAAGAAACTGACCACCATTGCTTGGGTTTGTAATGTATTTTTTTCTGTCGGAGCTATATGCTCCCGTTTCTCATCTATTTACGTGTTATGCTAAATGTACAAGGAGGAACAGGTGTCATTTAAGTAAATGCCCTGCAGTGAGTGTAGTCAGGCTGATGATGATGATGATGATGACGATTATCACGCAGTGTTATAAAAATAACCAAAAATGGGGGATGGTAGTGGCGTATGGTATGCTACGCTAATTAAATACAATAAAAGCTCGTCGTTTCGGATATCATGGGACAGGAGAAAATAACTGGTGACACCAAATTTCGAGGCTGTCCCAAGCCTGTCGTGGGTTTCCTCTGTGTAAACGGACTCTCCACACGAAGAGTCGGACACAGCAAACGCGTACAATATATTTTAATTCACTTCCAGAAAGTGTAGCTCAATGCTCACTCTCGTGATCTAGTCCCATCGCTCGCGCAGCAACACTGACGTTTCAGAAAAGGAGAAGCAACGGCAGTTGTCGTGACGTGAGTGACCTCTGCCATCTCCGAAACAAATTTTGTGAGCAAGGAGAGAAGAAAATAGCATGCCTGTTGTTACGAGTGTGCTGGCGTCCTTGCAGAGACGCTGTGTGCGTCCTTCAAGGACTCTGAGTGCTTTCGAAAAGACACTCGACGCGTCGCTCAGAGACGCTGCGCTTGTCCATCAGTGGGGCTGTCTCATCCTCCATCGGCACCTCGGCGCCTATAAAAGGCCGACGCGTCGCGCGGCTTCCTCGTCCACGTTTTGCAACGTTGTACCAACGCCTCCTCTAGAAAGATGCCTGCCGCACGAGAAGAAAAACAGCAGCCACACCCTTTTCCTCCTTCATTTCAAAATGATGATGATGATGATCTCTGTGGTCTTCCCCGTTATACCGGGGGGGGGGGGCACCTTTTAGTGTCCTGACCGGAACGAGAAAAAAAAGGAAAGAAAAATCACACCAGGTCCATGAACATCACAATTGTTCACTGTCTCCTTGACCACCACTGTAGAAGCCTTGCTTTGGTTATTGCTGTCGCTGCCAGGGGGTGCACGTTGGTATCGCGGGATTCGCGGCTGTCGCCTCCCGGTGCGCCGCAGTCTTTCACAAAGCCGAGTGCCTCGGGTAGTGTGGCGCCATCTGTCTGACGGGGACACAGGCGTTCGCAGTGAAGCACCAGGTGTTCAATGTTCTCCTCGTCTTTCCCGCATGTCCTGCACTGCACAGTGCCGTCGGCCAACGACGGGTCGAAGTGACGGCGATACAACCGAGTACGGAGCGCTCCAGCACGGGCCTCAAACAGAAGCGCACTGCCGACATTATTGTCGTATAATCGTTCGGCGGAGATGGTGGTCTTGTGAGCTCTGTATAGGACCAGGCTGGGTTTCTTCTCCATAGCCGCCTGCCACATCGACGTCTCAGCTTCCTGCACTCTATTCCGTACTCCTACTGCCCATTTCCTCTCACTGTCCTCCTGGACAGGGTCAGTAAAAAGGGAGTACTTGCGGCACAGATTGTGGAGACGCCTGTTCTCGGTGGCTAGCGTCACCTGTGGCGGACGGTGCAACAACGCAACACTTTGCATAGCCTCCGAAACAGTGGTGCACAGTTGCAGGTCTCAAACAAGTCTCGACTGACGCGCCCCTATGGGCCGCCGATAAAAAACGCTTAGCTGGTACACCGTGGCTGGTACCGACCGCCGCCATGATGATAGTGTCGGTCGCGAGCGTCACCGTGCGGAGCTTGTTTGATGAGAGCAGACGAAACTCGACACGACGTGCGTCACAGCCTTGTTTGCTCACGTGACCAAGCCACCTATGCATCGACGTCACTTCCCGATTCGGCACCGCGAAACCGAAAATGGTCCACTTTAGTAGAGCAATAATAAGTTATTTAGCGAAAGTACACTAATCTTGGTGTGTGTATCATGCTTCCTGGAGCTGAAGGAAACGCTTATACAGCAAAGAACACGCATGCCACAAATTTGGTGGCACCACTCCTTTAATTGATCGAATGCTGCATTATTTAAAGTTTTAAGAAAACAATATACAGCTGTCTGTTACATCGGAGCATTTTAATTCTCTCGGGTAACGTACTTAGCTGTGTACAAGGCGCACTTTGTCATTCGCGATTTTGTCCACATTGTGACCGTGACTAAAGACCCCGTGTCTTGAGCCAAAACCTGCTCTGTTCCGAAGAATGCGGGGTCATAATCCGGCCGCGGCGACCACAAATTAGATAGAGGCGAAAATACTTTAGGCCCGTGCGCTTATGTATATGTATGTGCACGTTAAGCAATCCCCGGTAGTCGAAATTACCGGTGACTACGGCGTCTCTCGTAATCACATTGTGGTTCTGAGATGTTAAACCAGAAAATGATTATTTTTTTTTACATCCCGGTTATTGAGTACCGCCACCATCAACGCTAGCACGTGAACGGGACGATATTTATTTCTTTTTTTCGCTGGAAAAGCAGCGAGTCGTTCGTCCAAATGAGTCAGGCAAGCGAGTTTTGTGCCAGCGTGCAGATCGCCACTGATGTTCTTCATCTTCGACAGCTTTCACCCCATGTTTGAGTCTTGTGAAATTACGCGTGCATCGCCTGATGTCGTAACGAAGATCTTGAGTGCGTGCCGCGTCTGCTGTGGACCAAAACCGCGCACCTCTGAAGACGCGGCGCAATTCTCCGAAGGCGCGAGTCGGAATGAAAACTTCCGAGTACCGTATCTGCCGCTAAATAAGCATGCCTGGCTATTGCGCAATTACAGGTGACTCAGTTCCGAAGGCGCGTGGTGAATACGAAACGGGCTTGTCGCGCTCCTGAGCAATATCGACGGGACCGTACAATGACCATGCCGTTCGCCTGGCACCCGGCGAAATCGAAACAAGTTTGGCGCGGCCGCTGAAATCTTGGTCGCCAACAACGCTATACATTGCGGTAAAATTGTGGATGGCGATCGCGCCTTTATGAAGGCCCACGGCCGTTCGTGTCCCCTGTTCGTGGACGCTCGTTTCGACCCTTAAGGCCAAACCTCATAAGCGCGAAAATGCATGCGACAGCGACGAGCGACGCGACGTAGATCGGCTTCGCGCGATCAGTCGCTAGCGCAGGCAAACCTCATTCACGCGACGGCTTCGGCGAGCGAATTCCGCTGTTGCTGGCATGAGGCCGTCTACTCGCACCAAGAAAACCGCGTAGCGAGCGGAATGCAATTTAAAAATAAGATATGTTGTTGTGTAATGAATCGGAAAGTATTTATTATTGCCTTGCAGCACTTTTTTATATGCACATGCGTAATAAACATTGCGTTATTTCTTGTTGCGCATACGTGACTCGGGCAGGGTCACGTGCACCTACGTAGTCTTTGTCTTTTCCGGTATTTCGCTATTGGCTGCTTGAGCCCAGCACTTCCAGGCGATGGGCGACGGTTTCCAAATCTGGAGAACCGAGCGATCGTGCGAAAACGAGCACGCGACACGTCGCGCGAACGTCCTGTTTCGTCGCTCATAGCGTCGCTCGTCGCTGTCGCGTGCATTTTCGCGCTTATGAGCTTTGGCCCTTATAGTGGCGCGTTTGCGGTGCTTCGTGCTCGGCGAGCTCCTGAAATCGTCCGAGTTAACCGAGTTGCGCTCAAACATGTCCGAATCAACGAGAGCTGTATGTTATGGAACAATATACATATGCTTGCTGGGACCAGAGAACGCGTCGAAATGATTCGATTTCTCAAATTATCGGTGGGTCGAAATCACGAGCTTTTATTGTACAACCTTATACAAGACAAAATATTGAGGAAGCGTTCAAAAGTGTGATGGGGGCCACTAGTAATATGATCGCTAATCTTTTCCAGTATGAAGTTTCAAATACACGTCGTAACTATAAGTGCGAAGTTAAATGGGCTTTTAATACAGTATTCGTGAGAAGCCAACGATGTGCTCAGTAGCGCTATACGCGTCGATCTCATAGCGGTGTTTAATGTAAGAGAGCAATAGGTCGCACCGGCTTTTTTTTTGTTTATAGGAGCACCTAAATTAAGTATAATGCGTGCCAAAACTTGAAGGTTCTTGGCACTTATTCGTATCGACGCCCATAAACATTTTACCCCGTTTACCCTGTTTTCACGCGTTATGCCAGATTTCTATAGGTTTTGTCTTGACTGAACTAAAGGAGGTAGCGTGCTTACATTGTGCGCAAATAAAACATATTCGTTGTGACTGCATAATGTACAGGAACATATTGTAGCATGCCTGTCTTGAATTCGTTAGCGCTGCCCACTCTGTATTTATCTCTTGATTTGCATACGTTTCTTTATCTCAAAAAAATAATGATCTAGATTACGTTGAGACCACAATGCCCTATTCGTCGTCATACAAACGTAACCTTATTTTTCTCGTTGCCTTTCAGGTCACCTCCTGTTCTCGTATCCTTTATGTGTGTGTGTGTGGGGGGGGGGGGGGGCGGACGCCTTTAGAAAGCGATAATTCGCGTACGACGAGCCAAATGGGCGTGTGGCAAGTATAGTAACCCCCGTATTCACAAACGCTCCTCGAATCGACTTCCACCCTTCACTTGACAGAGCTGAGCACTGCGCCACCACTCGGCTGAAAATGACGCTGCGCTACTCAAGAACGCAGCAGATTATCGCTGATATGCAGTGACTTGCCGCGCCTAGAGCCGGCGCTCCCATCGGCTTTCTGAAGTGAAGGTAAAGTGTTGAGTGAAAGGACGTTCTAGAATACGGGGGTAAGAGACGTTGGCGCAACCAGTATACGGGCGTTCATTTTTGTCTTTTGACGCATTTATTAACGCACACCAAAAATACACAGAAGGTGGTTGAACCCTTTCCCCCCATTAAATGCCTGTCTTCGCCTACGTATAGAGAAGAAAGTCGAGTGCCGCTCACTGGTCGGACAATTTCAATCAAGTGTGCTTTTTATGCGTGTGCCTGTAAAGTAAACGTCTCTTTCAAATTGAAATACAGGACAGAAAGTAGCTTACCATAGAAGCCCTATAGCACACATACAGCTGCGGAGTCAAGATACATCGCTACCGAAATAGTGAGATCGGGGAATGGCGATGCCGGTTTCTCACAAATTGAATACTGCAGACTGACAGACAGTACTTTATTAATGCTCTTAGAAACACTATATACCTGGCTGCTCCCACGTCGGGACGGGTATAGGCCGAGCCTCTTCGCCGCGTCACGAGCTTTGAACGACCCATGAGTTGATGCAAACGTTCTGATCTCCTGAGCGCGGAGCGCCATTCCTCTTCGGTCGTCCCCTTTCGTCACGCTGGTAATGTTTCGTCACCTCGTTTAAAGTTAGGAAAACGTCTCTAAAAACCGCTTGGTTGGAGTCTGAAGATCCGCCAGGCTCTCCATCACGGTCAGTAAGTATACGCGCACTCGGGCGTGGGCGATATCGTTTAGGTATAGATCATGGAGGCCAGAGGTGATTCGAAGTGAGCCAGAAACGAAATGATGGTTGACAAGGGTATGTAGTTAGGCGTGTTGGTAATTCATAACCAATTCAAAACTAACCCCTGTCCTTGTCCCGTGTCTCGGTTTTTTACGCGCTACGATATCATTAGAAATGATGGTGTTAAGAGAAGGAAGGAAGGAATGAAAACAGGGGGAAAAGAACGGCAGGGAGGTTAACCAGCCTGTAGGCAGCCGGTTTGCTACCCTGCGCATCGGAGAGGGATGGGGGAGATGAACGATAGAGAGCAGAGAGGAAAGAGAGAAACACAGCGCATTCGGCAGCACACGCGCGCACACTCAGTCATAGTCCAGTCTTGTCTTTCGCGGTGTGTGACGTTGCTGTTACAGCCGCTTGTTCAAGTCCGTGTCGCGTAGGAATTTCAACTGAGCTTTCGTCGCCTTCTGTTGCAATGTCTTCTCTCGGGCACTTGACAGTATAGTGTCCACAGACATTTGGCTGTTGTCGATGCGCGCAAAAGCGGACGCCAGTGCCTGTCTCTGGATTTCATACAACGGACAGTCACACAGGATGTGGTGTAGCGTCTCTTAGCAATGACAGGCATCACAGAAAGCGTTGTCGGCCATTCCTATGGTGTTAAGAGAAGAATCTATATAACCTATGAAGTGCTTCTTACTTAGGCCAACACCGATCTGGACGCAAAGGCTCGGAACAACGCTCGTCAGTCTATGTAGATGTGTTGCCGGTAACATCGTCAAGTAGAGCGAGAGCTGTGACTACGTGTTGAGTGTTGAGCTGTAGCCGGAGTGGCGTTCCTAATAGACGCACAGGAGATAACACAACTTCCGTGATCGATTGCGACGACCGCTAATCGACCGTATACTGCGCCGCGTCTACAAAGCATGCAGACTCCGGGTCTGCTAGAACATCTCCGAGCAGGGCCCCTGCCTCTTTGTGTTGGGCTGCAGGTGCACGTTCGGTAGCACGAAAAAATTTTTCCGATAATTCAACATCATCAACATTCGACCGAAACGGGAAAGGAAGAGATGCAGAGATTACGCCGTAAAAAAAATTGAATTGTTGCAACATGATACGAGAAATATGCGTGTAGGAATGGCCTGAATTACGTGTCATTGCTTTGATAGCCATCACCAGCAAACAGAGCGAGCAGTATGCGAATAAATGCGGCAGCCAACAGTGATAGTGTTACGCTAGTTAGTATACGGCAGGTCAAACACGAGTATTCGGCCGACTTCACCCGAATCGGTACATTTTTGTTTTGTTTTCAGTTTACGAATCGCAGCCCTCACGCATTAACAGTCTTTGTCGTCACCAGTCGGGTCAAAAGTTGCCAGTGCCTCCTTAGCAGCTGATGACGCATGCAGATGTGTTTTGTGAGGAAGACGCTACGCGGGAGCTGGCCGATCGCCCCGTATGCCCGGCGTGTAAGTATTTCCAGTGAATATTAGGCTTAAGAGTACGATAATTGCCTTTGAATAGTGAGTTTCATAGACTCGAAGAAGTTGCGAAAACGTTTCTTTCATAATCTTTTCGCCCTTTTATTGTGTTGTATGACTGGGACACTTAGTTGGTGCCATATTATTTGCCAGTCTTGCTTCATATAGAGTGTGCCTCGGTGTAAGTATTGTATCACGAGAGTACGTACTGCAAAACATATTTTATCGACACCTACGTGTCACAGTCGCTATTGCATGCGGTTACATGTGATTCCCAAAGGGAAGTCCGATTGCCTGAATTCTACGTGTCATGCTATTGTGCCGCAGTCTCTTTCTTCGTGAAGTTGAGTTTCCGACAGAACGCCGTCATGGTACGGGGCTGGCATAACAAATACAGTACGCATAGCACCAAACGAATCAACATGGGAAGTATACAGATGTCAATCGTTCACTGTTCAAATTTACCAGTGAATATTCTGGCCTTTTTGCTATCTTAGCTGCGAGACGTTCGTTGCTACACATAATAGAATAAGAGTATATTGATGTAATGGAAACTGAAGGTTAGTAAAATTTTGACAGGGTCGAAACCAGTGGACAATAATCGTTGGGTTTCATCTTTTATTGATCTGAAGTAGATAACTACAACAGATGCATCAACCAGATATTGTGTCGTGATACCAATTAAGGCGCATGACTTTTCATGCTCGTTATTAATGCCTCCCACATTCGATCGACTTCGCTTCTCCGTCAGGCGGCGTTCAACTGCCAGGAAAGTTCGACCTGGTGCGCGTTGAAGTCGACCCCCCAGAGCACTTTCGAACGGTGAGTGTTGTGATACTTCGCTGTGTACGAAAAGCGCGCTTTTATTTTTATTTTTGCAAATGGGGCCTGTGCAGCGAGCGAAGTGACCTTTGTGGGCCCGGCAACTAACGCAATCGTTCCGGTGAAAGCCGAAGGCACGCGATTCTCCCCACCGAAGGATATGTGCGTGCACACAAGCATCTCTCACGCGTACTTTGCCCCTCTGGGGCAAAGTACGCGTGGGAGATAAGCACGCGTCGGCGCATCGTGTTTCTTTTGTTGAGTTTTCATATATGTAGATGCGTATACATATACAGTGAATAATGGCGCCGGTGACGACAAAAAAAAAAACCAGCCGTCACTGTCCATATAATTGCTGTCGCAACGAGAGGTATAAGCGCGGCAATCGCACTGACGTCACTGAATGTTGACTGAGTGGTGACGCTGACGTGTTCGCACGCAGTGGTTTTTCGATGACCACCGCAAATGTGTCACATGTGTTCTCAACGGCACGCGCGTCCTTGTAGCCATTTTTATCAACGCTGCTATCACGCGCTCCGCACTGTCATCATGCCGCGAGCTCGCAGCATACTCGTCTGTTCGAGAAGCTCGGATCATCCTGCGTAGCACCCCCGGCCATTGCACCCCGCGGCATTATGAGTGAAAGGTTCCTCGTTAATGCCTAAAATACTATGTTTGTCTTAACAGTGGCGTGAGAATATGAAACAATATTAAAGAGAACTGCAATTACGCCAAAAAAAGCGTAACGAGAGAAACAGACAATGGTACCTTCTTTTGGCATCATTGTCTCTTAGTTCTCATTAATATCGTGTCTAAGAAAAAAAAAAACACGAGCCCTTACTAATTTACACTTTTATCTGAAACAAGAAACACAAGCGCGCATCGCAGCGGGAAAGTCGTCAATTTGAAACACCACTTCTTGAAACACATCTGCAGAGTGATGGTGCGTTAGTTGACTGGTGGCGAGGATAGCAGTAAAAAGTGATGATTTTCTTCTGGGAAACATCGGCGCACAATGCAAACTTCGCCCCTTCACAGTTTTTCACGTCAGCCAAGCTGAAACACCCATATATATATATATATATATATATATATATATATATATATATATATATATATATATATATATATATATATATATATATATATATATATTGTTACGTGAAGGAGACTGACTCAGAGGGGTAGTCACCGATGTATTTACAGACGGTTAGGCGAGCAGCGCCAGCCACACAGATTAGCTCGTGCCAGTCTATCTGCTTCGTCTTCTTCAGCTCCATGCACTGGCACGTAGCATGACCCCCGGCGGCGGAGGCACCGTCCCGGTGCTTTAAAGGTCGTTATCTGACGCATTATTGTAGGCCTTGATCCGCGAGACGTGTACGATATCACTGGGCCGCATAGTAGATGATGATGGGCAGATGGGGCTGATCTCGTAGGTGACAGGTGTTACTTGACGCAATATACGATAGGGTCCCGTGTAATGAGACAGAAGTTTTTCGGATAGGCCCAGCCGACGATGAGGGGACCAGAGTAAAACGAGGGTACCGGGAGCGAAATGTACGTCTCTATGTTCCGCATCGTACCGACGGCATTGGTTGGTTTGCGACGCCATCAGCCGAGCGCGAGCGAGCTGACGGGCATGATCGGCTCGCGCAATCGCGTCGCGGGCATACTCGCTGGTGGACGAGGTGTGAGCTGAGATGACTGTGTCCAGTGGTAAAGTCGGCTCTCTTCCGTACAATAAGTAGAACGGCGAAAAGCCCGCTGTGTCGTGACGGGATGAATTATACGCGAAAGTTGCGTAGGGTAAGGCAAGGTCCCAGTCTCGGTGGTCGGGCGACACGTACATAGCGAGCATATTTGTTAAAGTGCGGTTAAATCGTTCCGTAAGGCCGTTTGTTTGAGGGTGGTAAGCGGTTGTCAGTGTGTGTTGCGTCGAACAAGAACGCAGAATGTCGGCGATGACTTGGGATAAAAATGTACGGCCACGGCCTGTGAGAAGCTGTCTCGGCGCACCGTGAATCAATATAACGTCCCGTAACAAGAAGTCAGCGACGTCGGTTGCACAGCTGGTCGGTAGAGCTCGCGTAATAGCGTAGCGTGTAGCGTAGTCTGTGATAACGGCTATCCATTTGTTTCCCAATGTTGATGTGGGAAAAGGACCAAGCAGGTCTAACCCAACACGGTAAAATGGTTCCGCGGGTATGTCAATTGGTTGAAGATGGCCAGCGGGTAGCAGCGATGGTGTCTTACGACGTTGGCATAGGTCACATGTGGCGACGTATCGGCGTACCGAACGAGCAAGGCCTGGCCAGAAAAAACGGCGCCGGACGCGCTCGTACGTGCGGGATACGCCAAGGTGTCCAGCCGTGGGAGCGTCGTGAAGTTCGGTGAGAATACAGCGGCGCAAATGCTTAGGCACAACAATGAGAAGGTCGGGCCCGTCTAGTCGGAAATTGCGACGGTATAGCACACCCTTTCGAATGACAAAGTAGCGGACGGAAGCATCATTTGTGGAGGATTCCATACGGCTGATGATGTCAAGCAGCTCTGGATCACGCTTCTGTTCTTCCCCAATATTAAGGAAGTCGGACACTGACAAGATAGAGTTCTCCGTGGGCTCGTCAGTGTCCTCAGGATCGTCGACAGGGTACCGGGAGAGGCAATCGGCATCACGGTGTAGGTGGCCAGATTTGTAGACCACCGAATAGGAAAACTCTTGCAGGCGCAAAGCCCAGCGACCAAGGCGGCCTGATGGATCTTTCAGAGAGTTCAGCCAGCAGAGTGCGTGGTGGTCGGTAACTACCGAAAATGGGCGTCCGTATAGATAAGGTCGAAATTTCGCCACCGCCCATACAAGAGCCAAGCACTCACGCTCTGTTATCGAATAGTTACGTTCAGGGGCGGATAGGAGGCGGCTGGCATATGCAATAACGCAATCATGGCCATGTTGTTTCTGAGCCAGCACTGCACCAATGCCATGCCCACTTGCATCTGTACGGATTTCCGTAGGGGCAGCAGGGTTGAAGTGTGCCAGAATCGGAGGGGTAGTGAGAAGAGCGACGAGAGTCGAGAACGCAGAAGCCTCTTCGGAGCCCCATGAAAACGGGACTTCTTTCTTGAGGAGCTGCGTAAGCGGCCTCGCTATGTGCGCAAAATTTTTCACGAAGCGTCGGAAGTAGGAGCATAGTCCGATAAAGCTGCGTACATCCTTCGCAGATCGTGGTACAGGAAAGTTTTTGACGGCGCTGATTTTTGCCGGGTCTGGTTGTACACCGTTGGCGTCTACTAAATGGCCAAGCACTGTGATTTGATGGCGTCCAAAGTGACATTTGGACGAGTTGAGCTGCAGGCCAGCGCGACGGAAGATTCCCAGGATGGCTGAGAGGCGCTCTATGTAAGTTTCAAACGTTGGTGAAAAGACGATGACGTCGTCCAAGTAGCACAAACATGTGGACCATTTGAATCCTCTGAGCAGGGAGTCCATCATTCGTTCGAAGGTGGCTGGAGCGTTACAAAGGCCGAAGGGCATGACCTTGAACTGATATAGGCCATCGGGGGTGATGAATGCCGTCTTTTCACGGTCCATTTCATCTACCTCTATCTGCCAGTAGCCGGAACGAAGGTCTATGGAGGAAAAATAGTGGGACCCATAGAGGCAATCAAGCGCATCATCTATTCGTGGCAGAGGGTAGACGTCTTTTTTGGTAATTTTGTTTAGGTGTCGATAATCCACACAGAAACGCCATGCACCGTCTTTCTTGCGGACTAGCACTACAGGAGAAGCCCAAGGACTGGAAGATGGCTCAATGATGTCCTTGGCGAGCATTTTGTCAACCTCACTTTGGATGATGTGACGCTCGGCCGCCGACACCCGATATGGGCGCCTATGAATAGGATGCTCATTACCAGTGTTTATGCGGTGGCTCATACCGGTAGCTTTCCCCAACGGACGGCCGCTGATGTCAAATACGTCGATGTAGGACAGCAGAACCCGGTGGAGCTCATCAGTCTGCTGCGGTGTTAAGTTGGAAGCGATCATCGAAGTAATAGCGCTGTCGGAGCAAGTGGCAGACTGATGTTGAGCGTGGGGTTCAGAAGGGGCGGCCATCGCGAAAACATCTACCGCATTGTCTTCTAAGGTGCAGAGCAACGCTAAAGAGATCCCTTGCGGCAAAACTTGAGGTGTCAAGCTAAAGTTGACAACTGGGAGGCACGTAGAATTTCCTGCGACGGACAGAATGATGTGCGGTAATGTAATGCCACGGCTTATGAGAACATCGGTGATAAAGGTCAGAACATAGTCACCGTCGGGAACTGGTGGTATTGAGACGAGCTCTATGTAGGTCAGTGTCTGTGGAGGGAGGCGCGCGTGTCCCGTTGTGCAGAGGCGACTCGGCCGTTGTGTAAGAGGTTCTGTTGCGGGCAAGTGTAGACGGAGCGTACTGGCCGAACAGTCTATGAGGGCAGAATGCGCGGATAGGAAGTCGAGGCCTAAAATTACGTCGTGGGGGCATTTATCAAGGACGGTGAAGAGAACAACTGTGTGTCGATCCGCAATGCTCACACGAGCGGAGCATATTCCAACGATAGATGCTATGCCACCATCCGCAACACGGACGAACTGGGTGGTCGCAGGTGTGAGAACCTTCTTGAGCTTGCGGCGAAAATCACTCGTCATCACGGAAAGTTGGGCGCCGGTGTCGACAAGAGCAGTGACATGTAGGCCGTCTACTTGTACGTCTATGAGGTTCCGTTTTGTCGGTATCGTCAAAAGAGGATTTTCGGTCAGTCCGAGCGATGCAGCGCCACCTCCGGGGGCTGCAACGCTTAGTTTTCCGTCGGAGAACCTCGTGGGAAAGCGGGGGAAGATGGTCGGCGGGGCTGTGGAGAACGAGACTGGCGACGTTGGGGGGATGGAGAGCGGGAGTAGCGGCGTTCAGAAGCTGGTTCCTGGGCAAAATGGTCGCGGCTGGTCTCATGGCGATAGGCAGGACGTGCATATAAGGGACGAGAGGACGGTTGTGCAGGAGGACCCCAGCGACTTCTGCAATGGCGAGAAATGTGCCCGATTCTGTGACACGAGAAGCATATCGGCTTGTCATCGTGTGTTCGCCATGCGGACGGATTACGGAACGTTGAGGGAGAGCCGGTCGGGAAGGGACGTGCAGGCGTGTATCGGGGCTGGTAGTCGGTGCGGGTAGGCGGTGAGATAGAGTGAATTCCCAAGCTGGCGATTTCCTGCCGGACGACTGCTTGAATGAGAGGCAACGTAATTGGCGGAGAGGGGTCAGGGGACGTTGTTCCCACCTTAGCTGGAGCAGCCGCTTCAAGCTCCCGCCTGACGATTCGCGTCAAGTTGTCTATATATATATATATATATATATATATATATATATATATATATATATATATATATATATATATATATATATATATATATATCTATATATATATCTATATATATATATATATATATATATATATGCCGCGTGCATAGCTGAATTTAGCGGCGAGATAGCGACGACAACGAAGAACGCGGATTTGCTCGAGAGGCGCAGGGCAGCAGAGTGAAGAAACAATAATCTTAGCGACCTTCTCTGAGAGCGTCTCTACAAGTCCCACTGTCCGTGTTTTTAAATAAACCCCCTGTATTTTATAACTCGCGACACTGGTGGAGGAGCTGGGTACTACCACTTCATGATCAGCACCCCTGTGAGAAGCCCGAGTCCAGCCCTACGAGACAGCCACGCGTGGAGACGCCTGTGCACCGCTCAAGCCGTCGCCTTCAAGGTCTTGAACCAGAATTTGGCCTTTTAAAGGGAGCAACACTTCCGACAACTACCCCTACTCAAGAAATGGCAAGGAGTCCTGCACAGGTGACGGTCCAGAATATGCGCATTCCTGAACCATTTCATGGCCGGCCGAACGAAGATGCGCAAGACTGGCTTGAGCAGTTTGAACGGGTAGCTAAATCGAACTACTGGAGTCTCGATGGAAAGCTCTTCCACGTATACTTCGCCCTTGAAGACGGCGCGAAGACGTGGTTTATAAACCGGGAGGCAACCTTGACGACATGGGAGGAGTTTTGTCGTCGGTTTCTTGACACCTTCGGTAACGCGGACCGACGCGAAAACGCACAACGCCTTCTTGAAGGACGCACCCAACAGCTGCATGAAAGCGTCGCCATGTTTGCTGAGGATATGGTGCGCTTGTGCCACCGCGCGGACCCCAACATGCCCGAGGCTCGAAAGCTAAGATATCTCATGAGGGGCGTCAAAGAGCAGCTATTTGTTGGTCTTGTGCGCAATCCGCCGACAACAGTGGACGAGTTCACCAGGGAGGCCACCGCAATAGAGCGTGCGCTACAGCAACGGTACCGACAGTCTGACCGCCCGGCCACCGGCGCAGCTGCAGGCGCCACCGCACTTACCGAAAACGACGAGTTTTCACTACGCCACCTGATTAGACAGATCGTGCGGGAGGAGATCGCGAAGGAGATCGCAAAATACAGGTTGCAGTCACAGGCGCCCTCGCAGCAGGAGTCCACGGTAGCCTCCGTCGCTGAAATCGTTCGCCATGAACTTCGACAAGCGTTTGCCTCTTCTCAGCATTATTCCTCTCCACCGCACCGTCCAAACTCGTGTACCTATGCAGACGCTGTGCGTCGTCCATTGGCTCCAGAAGTATCGTACCAGCCGAACGGATACAGCTATGCAGACGCTGTTCGTCGACCCACGCCCATGCCAGCGCCGCAGTACCTCGAACCGTATCCTGTGGCAGCCTGGGCTCAGCAGGATTCTGTCAGGCGACCCTATATGCGGAAGACCGACATATGGCGCACTGCGGATCGTCGACCACTCTGCTATAACTGTGGAGAGCCAGGGCATATTTGCCGTTTTTGCCCACATCGCCGAGCTGAATACCGCGGTAGTGCACCTACAGCTACGCGCCGACAGTTCGACGAAAGCCGTGCCCCTATCGACGACGACCAGGCTGGCAGGCGGGAAGGCTCTTCTACCTTCCGGACGCGCTCACCATCACCGGCTCGCTTTGATTCACCAAGCCGCCGTAGTTTTGCTGACGCCGTCAGAGGTCGGTCTCCCAGCCCACGGCGGGGAAACTGAAAGCAGCGACCTCGGGGGGGAAGGTTGCAAGCCGTCGAATTGCCGAAAAACCCCCACTGCTGCCGAAACACGTGAGAGACGATGATGAAGACTTCGCCGGGAAAACTGTGACTGCCGACCTCGCTGTGACGATTGACGGCGTTGAAGTGACGGCCTTAGTCGATACGGGTGCAGACTTCTCCATAATGAGTGAACGATTGGCAGACGAACTCAAGAAAGTCAGGATGGAATGGACGGGCCCTTATATCCGAAGTGCTGGAGGCCAGATAATGACTCCCACGGGAAAATGTACAGCAAGACTCACTATTGAGAATGTGGCTTTTGTAGCCACATTTCTGATTCTACCGGAGTGCTGCAAACCTATGATTCTGGAAATGGACTTCTTAAGAGAGTACGGTGCTGTGGTCAACATACGCGACGGTGTGATCACATTCGCCGCTGACAAGTCTGTGACCACTGATCCAGACCAAGAACCCAGGGTGTTACGTGTGGTCGACGACGACGTCTGCGTGCCACCACTGTCTTGTAGTCTTGTTTCCGTGTGTTGCGCCGTGCACTGTAATGAAGACGCCATAGCCGAACGCATCACTGACCTTCTTTTTCACCAAGGCATCGCCATCGCTCGCGGTATCGTCAGCTTAGTGGATGGGCGCGCAGACGTGCTTCTGACCAACTTCACGAATGAGCGCCGGCACATCGGTAAAGGCACGGCTGTGGCGCACCTCGAAGAGCTCGACTACTCTCACGACTGTCTTCTAATGCAAGGGGAAGCCACAGCTCAATCACCTCCACATACACCACCAGTTGATATCGGTCCGAGTCTAACACCGACTGAAAGATGCCGTCTTATGGAGCTGCTCGACCAGTTCAAGGACTGCTTCTCATCGACATCACGAGTGGGTCGAACGCCTCTGACTAAGCATCGCATAATTACGGAAGACACAGCAAGACCGATCCGACAGAACCCATATCGCGTCGCTCAGAAAGAACGTGAGGTGATCCAGCAGCAAGTCAAGAAGATGCTAGAAGATGACGTTATCCAACCATCAAAGAGTCCTTGGGCATCGCCAGTGGTACTCGTGAAAAAGAAAGACGGCAGCTTGTGTTTCTGCATCGATTATCGTAAGCTGAACCATGTTACAAAAAAAGACGTTTACCCATTACCACGGATCGATGACTCTTTGGACAGGCTACGGCATGCGCGCTACTTCTCGTCAATGGACCTTAAAAGTGGATACTGGCAAATAGAAGTAGATGAGCGCGACCGAGAAAAGACCGCCTTCGTGACGCCAGACGGGCTTTATGAATTCAAAGTCCTCCCTTTCGGTCTATGCTCAGCCCCAGCCACGTTTCAGAGACTTATGGATACCATTTTGTCCGGCCTGAAATGGAAAACATGCCTTGTGTACCTCGACGACGTGATCGTTTTTTCGGCCACGTTTGAAGAGCATCTAAAGCGGCTACTGTCAGTCCTTCAAGCCATACGGTCCGCTGGACTCACACTCAAACCGGAAAAATGTCACTTCGGCTTCGAAGAACTCCAGTTCCTGGGACACGTGATCAGTCGCGAAGGTGTGAAGCCTGACCCAGATAAAACAGCAGCCGTCGCAAAGTTCGCAAGGCCTTTTGATAAGAAAGCGGTCAGGCGTTTTCTGGGTCTCTGCGCCTACTACCGGCGATTTATGGCAGGCTTTGCACACATCGCCTCTCCACTCACCCGCCTTACAAGGGAAGACATCGCATTTGTATGGGATGAAGAGCAAGAAGCTTCATTCAACGAGCTGCGACAGCGTCTACAAACTCCACCTGTCCTCGCTCACTTCGACGAGAATGCACCAACAGCCATCCATACAGACGCCAGCAATGTGGGCCTAGGTGCTGTTCTTGTCCAATGCCAAGATGGTGTGGAGAGAGTGGTTGCCTACGCTAGTAGAACGTTGACACGCGCCGAGTCCAACTACTCAACAACGGAGAAAGAGTGTCTGGCCGTCGTTTGGGCAGTTGCGAAGTTCCGCCCGTACTTATATGGCCGCGCTTTCCAAGTCGTAAGCGACCATCACTCTCTTTGTTTGTTGACCAACATGAAAGACCCATCTGGACGTTTAGCACGATGGAGCTTACGGCTCCAAGAGTACGACATGACGATAGTTTACAAGTCCGGAAGGCAACACTTAGACGCCGACTGTTTGTCAAGGTCACCGATTGAATCACCGGCTATAGAGGATGATGATTTCCCAGGTTTTTTAGGAGTTGTTGATGCAGCCATCATTTCTCGGCAACAACAAGATGACCGGGAGCTCAACTCGCTTATAGAATTCTTGAACGGACGAGCCGCCACTGCACCAAGAGTGTTCTCGAAGAACTTATCGTCATTCTGTTTACGGGACGGAATTCTGTACAAAAAGAACTTTTCATCGACAGGTAGAAGCTATCTGCTGGTAGTACCTGGAGCTCTCCGCAGCGAAATTTTACAAGCCTGCCATGACGAAGCCACTGCGGGCCACCTCGGTTTCACAAGAACACTGACACGCATCAAAGAAAAATATTACCGGCCAAGAATCGCAGCAGAGGTTAAACATTACGTCCGAACATGCATTGACTGTCAGCGGCGCAAGGTACCACCAGTCAAACCCGCTGGACTATTACATCCTGTGCCCGTGCCAGAAACCCCGTTTTCTCAAATCGGAATGGATCTGCTGGGCCCATTCCCAACATCGGACAGTGGCAACAAATGGGTTATAGTGGCGACGGACTACCTCACCCGATACGCGGAGACCAAGGCAATCGCGAGTGGCACTGCAGCTGAAGCGGCCCAGTTCTTCATTGAGAACATTGTTCTGAGACATGGTGCTCCAGCTGTCGTCATAACAGACAAAGGTACCGCGTTTACAGCCGAGCTTTTGCGCACTGTGCTTACGCTCAGTGGCACAGCGCATAGGAAGACGACAGCTTACCATCCACAAACGAATGGGCTTACAGAAAGACTTAACAAGACAATCGCTGACATGCTTTGCATGTACGTCGACGTAGAACACAAGAATTGGGACCGAATATTGCCGTACATCACATTCGCGTATAATACGGCGCGCCAAGAAACAACAAAAATGACGCCGTTCGCACTAATTCATGGCAGAGAAGTTACGACAATGCTTGACGCCATGCTGCCTTACGATTGCAATGATTCAGAGACAGACGCCGCAGACTTCACTGAGCGCGCCGAAGAAGCAAGGCAGCTTGCCCGCGTCAGAATAATGAACCAGCAGCAACTTGACGCCCAATGGTACAACCTTCGCCATCGATTGGTCATTTATCAACCAGGAGATAGAGTCTGGGTTTGGTTTCCTGTACGACGACGAGGCCTCTCAGAGAAACTTCTACGGCGATACTTCGGACCCTACAAGGTTCTGCGCCGTCTTAGCGACGTGACGTACGAAGTCGTGCCCGACGCCTCCTCCTGTTCGAAACGTCGCCAGCATCTGCCTGAGACAGTGCACGTGGTCCGCATGAAACTTTACCACTCTCAGTGATGTAAACACTAGATGGCCGCATCTCTACCTGTTGAGCGTCGGGACGACGCTCACTCTGGCGGGAGGTAATGCCGCGTGCATAGCTGAATTTAGCGGCGAGAGAGCGACGACAACGAAGAACGCGGATTTGCTCGAGAGGCGCAGGGCAGCAGAGTGAAGAAGACAATAATCTTAGCGACCTTCTCTGAGAGCGTCTCTACAAGTCCCACTGTCCGTGTTTTTAAATAAACCCCCTGTATTTTATAACTCGCGACAATATATATATATATATATATATATATATATATATATATATATATATATATATATATATATATATATATATATATATATATATATATATATATTGTCGCGGTTCAACGTAAGCAGTGCACCGAGACGTTGAGTCCGAGAACAGACGGCGTGTGTTTTTATGCAGGAGCCAAGAGCAGGCGAGCCAAAAACGAAAGTACGTCGTCTTCTTCAGTCCTCCTTTTTCACGAGGCTGTTGGCGCGCACATCGTCTTCGTTCTTTGTTTCGGGCGCGGCATTTGCCTCCCCTTAAAAGAGCATCGCCCCGATGCTATAGCTGAGACAGTAATTTGCGCAAGAAGTCACTTTGTAGAAGCGACGGTGCCTCGCAGAGTCACTCGCTGACGTATGGCTTAATGCGCACTACGTGCACAAGCTCAGGTCGGTGCTGGCGACGCCTTGAACAGTTTGGGCTATCCGGGACGACTTCATAGGTAACGTCACTTAGTCGTCGCAGCACTCGGTAAGGTCCGAAGTACCTTCTGAGCAATTTTTCGGATAGTCCCCGTCTTCGTACAGGTGTCCACACCCATACCCTGTCCCCGGTTTCGTACGTTACAGGTGTATGACGTGTTATAGCGGCCTGCGTCGTACTCTTGCTGGTTGTATATTCGCAGACGTGCGAGCTGCCTGGCTTCCTCTGCGCGTTGAGTAAACGCGTCAGCACTCGTTTCGTTGTCATCGCATTCGTGTGGCAGCATCGCGTCTAACATCGTTCTTACTTCTCGTCCGTAAACAAGGCTGAATGGGGTCATCCGTGTGGTTTCTTGTTTCGCAGTATTGTATGCGAACGTTATGTAAGGGAGAATCTCGTCCCAGTTTTTGTGTTCGAAGTCCACATACATTGAAAGCATGTCTTCTAGAGTTTTGTTAAGTCGCTCGGTCAACCCGTTGGTTTGTGGATGGTAAGCTGTCGACTTGCGATGAATAGTACCACTGAGCACCAACACATGATCTAAAAGCGCGGCCGTGAATGCGGTTCCGCGATCTGTTATAACGATCGATGGCGCACCGTGTCTCAGCACAATGTTCTCTATGAAGAACCGGGCTACCTCCTCTGCTGTGCCTCTCTGGATGGCTTTTGTCTCGGCGTAGCGAGTAAGGTAGTCGGTCGCCACTATAACCCAACGGTTACCAACACTAGAGGTGGGAAGTGGGCCCAAAAGGTCCATTCCGATCTGGTCAAACGGCGTTGTCGGGATCTGGACAGGGTGTAGCAAACCGGCTCGTTTCGTTGGAGGTGACTTGCGCCGCTGGCAATCGAGGCAGGTCCGAACATGATGCTTCACGGTAGCGGTGAGTCTAGGCCAGTAATATCTCCCTCGAACTCTGCTCAGTGTGCGCGTGTAGCCTAAATGTCCAGATGTTACCTCGTTGTGGCACGCTTGCAACACCTCAGATCGAAGAGTGGTAGGGACGACAAGCAGGTAGGTGGACCCGTCTGACGAGAAGTTCATTTTGTAAACGACATTGTTTCGCTGACAGAACGACGATAGTCCTCTTGTAAAGGCTTTGGGTGCATTCTGGCTTCGTCCTTCTAAATAATTAATCAAGCCAAGTACCTCAGGATCGTCATGCTGGTGATCTGCGATGGTTGACGTGTCGAGGATTCCGAGGAATGCTGTTTCTTCATCAAAAGCAGCAGCCGACTCTATTGGTGATCGAGATAGGCAGTCGGCGTCCGTGTGTCGTTTTCCCGACTTATACACCATCGTTATATCAAACTCCTGTAGTCTAAGGCTCCAGCG
Source organism: Rhipicephalus annulatus (assembly GCA_013436015.1). Lineage (NCBI taxonomy): Eukaryota > Metazoa > Arthropoda > Arachnida > Ixodida > Ixodidae > Rhipicephalus > Rhipicephalus annulatus. Next base: position 57,575 of record WOVY01014596.1, on the reverse strand, counting down.
GGCCAATCGCCCGGAAGGATCTTTCAGACTTGTTAACCAACACAACGAATGGTGGTCACTGATAACCTTGAATGGGCGGCCGTACAGGTATGGGCGAAATTTCATAACTGCCCACACCACGGCCAGGCATTCCTTTTCAGTGGTCGAGTAATTTGCTTCTGTGCGTGACAGAGTTCTGCTTGCGTAAGCAATCACTCTTTCCTCGTCATCCTGGTGCTGTACAAGCACAGCTCCGAGGCCAACATTGCTGGCGTCAGTATGGAGCACTGTAGGGGCTGTGTCATCAAAATGGGCAAGTACGGGGGTCGTCTGTAGACGTTGCCGCAAGTCATTGAAAGCATCTTCCTGTTCGTCGCCCCAAACAAATGCAACGTCATCCCTCGTGAGACGAGTTAAAGGTGACGCAATGCGTGCAAAATCTGGAATAAATCGCCGATAATATGCACAGAGACCCAGAAAACGCCTCACTGCCTTTTTATCTGATGGTGTTGGAAACTGCGCGACGGCGGCAACTTTTTCGGGGTCTGGACGAACTCCTGCATAACTGACGACATGGCCGAGAAACTGCAGTTCCTCAAAGCAGAAGTGACATTTTTCCGGCTTGAGCGTCAGGCCTGCGGCCCGTATGGCCTGCAAGACCATTTGCAATCGTTCAAGGTGTTCGTCAAACGTTGTAGAAAACACAATGACGTCGTCAAGGTATACTAGGCAGGTTCTCCATTTAAGGCCAGAGAGAACGGTATCCATGAGACAGCTGGAAAGTAGCAGGAGCGGAGCACAAGCCAAATGGTAAAACCTTAAATTCGTAGAGTCCGTCTGGCGTCACGAAAGCGGTTTTTTCACGATCCCTGGCGTCTACTTCAATTTGCCAATATCCGCTCTTTAAGTCCATGGAAGAGAAGTAACGTGCGTTTCGAAGCCTGTCAATCGAATCATCTATGCGGGGAAGCGGGTAGACGTCCTTTTTTGTAACCTGATTTAGCTTTCGATAGTCCACACAGAAACGCAGGCTGCCGTCCTTCTTTTTCACTAGAACAACAGGTGATGCCCAGGGGCTTTTCGACGGTTGAATGACGTCGTCTTCAAGCATTTTTGCTACCTGCTGTTCTATCGCTTCTCGCTCTTTTGAAGCCACACGGTACGGATTTTGATGAATTGGTCTAGCCGTGTCCTCTGTGATGATTCGGTGCTTGGTCAAGGACGTCCGGCCAACTTTCGAGGTCGACGCAAAACAGTCGTGGAACTCGTGTAGCAGCACAAGCAGGCGTTCCCGCTGTTGCTGAGTTAAAGTAGGGCTGACGTCAAGGTTAGGTGCTAGGTCACGTGGGTCTTGTGCAGGTGTTGCTTCGAGTGCTGAAAAGCAGTCATGAACATCTGCGATCTCGTCGAAATGTGCCAACGTTGTGCCTTTTGGAAGGTGCCGTCGCTCGGAGGTGAAATTGGTCAACAGCAAGTTCGTTCGGCCGTCGGTGACATTGACTATTCCTCGTGCTACGGAAATACCGTGAGTGAAAAGCAGCGAGGTTATTTGGTCGGCGACTCCTTCACCGTCGAACGGTACGTCACATGCTACTGAAACGAGGATACATGATCGAGGCGGCACGACTATATTGTGGTCTTTGAGACGAAAGGATTTGTGCTCTGGTAATGTAGGATCAGTCACACGAGCACTCTCGTAAAATGAAACCACGCGGTCCGGGATGTTGATTATTGCGCCATGCTCCCTGAGAAAGTCCATTCCTATAATTAAATCTTTGCAGCACTCTGGGAGAACAATGAAAGTCGCGACGAAAGAAGAGTCCCCTATGCTGATTCTTGCTGTGCATCTTTCAGTAGGGAGCAGCAATTGACCACCCGCTGTTCTTATATGTGGTCCTGTCCATGGCGTTCTTACTTTTCTAAGATGATCAGCCAGCTTGCGACTTATTATGGAAAAATCAGCACCCGTATCGACTAAGGCCGTCACTTGCTCTCCGTCAATAATTACATTGATGTCGGCGCTCACCATTTCGTCGTTGTTAATATTCGTTGGCGTCAAATCGTTCTGTCGCGGCAGTACTGGGGACTTTTTATCGTCTTGTGGTCGGGCTGCGACCTTACCCCGAGAGGTCGCCGCCTTTAGTTTCCCCGGTAAGGGCTGGGCGACCTTGTTCCCCGAAGGTCAGCAAAAGTACGTCGATTCGGTGATGATGTCTGAGCAGGGGATGGAGAGCGTGACCTGTGGGCGGAATTGGGCTGGCGATGAGGAGGCGACTCGTGATAGGGAGACCACGTTGTTGAAGGTCCTCGAAAACCAGGGTCGTCATGGCGAACAATGTAGTCGTCATTGGCACGGCGACCGTCATACCCTGGCCGAGACGGGCGAAGCGATGTGTCGCGGTACCAACAATAGCGAGCTATATGGCCGGCACCACCACAGTTGAAGCAGAGAGGGCGCCGATCGACGGTGCGCCAAGCGTCCGTTCTGCGAAATTGTGGGCGTCTTATGTCCTCTCGTGGTGGTGAGTAAGGCGCGGCAAGTGGTGGCTGGTGGCATGGAGACATCGGAGACATGGGCTGACGTCTGAAAGCCTCCTGCAATGGTTGCGACGAAGGTGCGGCTGTAGGTGGCTGGTAGTATGATGTAATGGGCGGGACGGGTGGTGGTCGGCGGACAGCGTCGGCGTAACTCAGTTGACGCTGATCGCGATCAAGATCAGCTGCTGAAAAAGCGTGCCTAAGTTCGTCACGAACGACCGCGGCAACGGCGGTCACTGGTGTATCCACTGGAGGAGTCCAAAGCTTCTGCATTTCTTCGCGGACAATATCTCTGATAAGGTCACGTAGGGAGCCCTGATTGTCCAGAGTCACTGAAGCGGCGTTGATTGGGGTGGTAGTGGACGAGCGATCATATTGCCTCGATCTTTGGTGCAGAGCCCGCTCAATGGATGTGGCTTCTCTTATAAAATCGGCCACGGTAGTTGGGGCATTGCGCACAAGTCCAGCGAACAGTTGTTCTTTCACGCCACGCATAAGGTAGCGCAACTTCTTCTCCTCGGACATGTTGGGATCGGCCCGACGACAGAGGCGCGTCACGTCTTCAGCAAACATTGCCACAGTTTCGTTAGGTTTTTGAAGCCTTAACTCGAGCAGCTGCTGAGCCCGCTCTCGACGGTCGACGCTAGCAAAGGTGTCAATCAGCTGCTGACGAAAGTCATCCCATGTGGATATACGGCCTTCTCGATTCTCAAGCCACGTGTGAGCGCCGTCATCGAGAGTGAAATACGTGCGGGCGAGCTTCTGTTGAGCATTCCACTGGTTGATGTCGGCAACGCGTTCGTAATGCTCAAGCCAATCTTCAACATCTTCGTGTGGGGCACCACTGAAGCGATCAGGCACAAGTGGCTGAAGAAGTGTTACCTGGGCTGGATTGGAAACGGGGCTGCCTTGTATCCCTTGGACCAACTGTGGCTGGCTAGCGGAGGCCATTGGTAGAGGTACGTAATGCCTGGTAGAATGTTCGTGGAAGGAGGTCAGCTCTGGAGATAGGCCTAGCAACCGGCGACTGAAGCGGTGCACTGGTGTCGTAACAGATGGCTGCGTGTCGGGACTTGATGAACGGCTCCCAGATGGGGTGTTGAGCATCAGCAGGCTTGCAACCCAGCACTTCCACCAGTGTCGCGGTTCAACGTAAGCAGTGCACCGAGACGTTGAGTCCGAGAACAGACGGCGTGTGTTTTTATGCAGGAGCCAAGAGCAGGCGAGCCAAAAACGAAAGTACGTCGTCTTCTTCAGTCCTCCTTTTTCACGAGGCTGTTGGCGCGCACATCGTCTTCGTTCTTTGTTTCGGGCGCGGCAATATATATATATATATATATATATATATATATATATATATATATATATATATATATATTTCATTGCGCAGTGAGTCCTCCTAATTTTTTTTGTTGCAAGGTCGTGCGCTCTCGTGCGTGTGTGTTTTGTGTGTTTGTTTATTTACTTGCTTGTTTATTCGTTTGATTGCGCCTGCTAGCGTGCTGTCGGGTCGGTCGAATCGCGGTGCATTCGTTTCTCGTTCGCCCTAAGATGGTGCTGGCCGGCTACAGCCCGGAGATCATCATGGAGGCGTGCACGCGTGCCCTGGCTTTCTGGTCGTTCCAAATGGCTCACCAGAGTTCTTGCCTGGAGACCTCTGTGGAACGCAGCCGCCAGAGGGCAGCACAGCTGGAGCAGGCTGTCGAGAGGACCACCAGGGAGTGCAGAGGTGCGTATACGTTTGGCAAGTACAGTACCGCGATCAATTATTATCGTCTATAATAGGGCGGGGACCTGACGAAAAATCATGAGGTGTAACATGCGCTTTCCTAACTCCGACTAACTTTCCTTTTCTTCCAATTTTGGAGCTTTTTTTTTTGACGGAAGCAAAAATGTGACTGATATCAATGCATGCCTAATGTCTATGCACACGTCCCATTTCTGCTCTGCGTATGCAACTTAACCAACTCGCTCACTTACTGCAGTGAAATCATTATTTGTCGAAGAACGTGGCTACCAGACGAGAGTGGAACAAAAGACAGTAATGTGTAGTGGTTGATAACAATAACGGGGTTCTGGTGCCGCTAGTATAGGGCCGTATAAACACGTTGGAACGTATGCTGTATTCAGAACGGGCTGATTGGATAATGCCTTGTATATTGCTAGGCCAATAAACGTGAAGAATGAAACGGTGTACCTTATCCCATGAAGTTGACCGTTATAACATCGCCTCTAATTATCGCATCATGGAGAACACATCGTTTTCTTTTTCTTTATTTATTTAGGGAGAGTTGATGAAGTGAGCTGGACTGCCGTAGCGGAGAAAATGGAAGGCGATGAGGGCAAATAAATGAAACTGTCCATACTCCGTCACCAGTAGTTGCGTTACATGCCTCACGCGCGCTATAATTTGATCTTTTGAGACGCTATTAACAAGAATCCATAAACGATGTTGTCGTGCGAGCCTTCAACATTGATGCAATAATAACGGCTGGGGTTTCACGTGCCGAACCCACGATCATAATTACGAGGTCCGTCATAGCGGAGAGCTTCGGGCATTTTGACTCTCCGGAGTTCTTTAAAACGTGCACCCTAAACCAAGTACGTGGGTCTGCAGCACTTTCGCCCCGAACGAAAACAAGACTGCCGCTGTAGGAATCCAACCCGCGACCTTTCGGTTCGGAACCGCTACGCCGACTGTATACCACCGCGGCAGCAAGTGCTGTTGAATTCTCGCAAAAAGTGCGGTCGGCTGAAGCCATAGCGCTATGCGACTGCGCGAAATAATCACGTTGAAACTGGTTATAGGCGAGAAAGAGAACGCAGGAAAATGGTTGCGGTAGGACAGGAAAGGCACTATTGTGGAAACGGATATGGCTTCGAGAATTCTTGTGGAATGGCCGTTTTTTTTCTTTTTGTTTTTATTTTCGCACGCTCTTCAGCCAATATATACTTGGCTTGAGCGGTAGCTTCCCCTCCTTTGCGGGCTGCTGACCCGCAGGTCGCGGGTTCGAATCCCGGCTGCCGCGGCTGCATTTCCGATGGAGGCGGAAATGTAGGCCCGTGTGCTCAGATTTGGGTGCACCCTAAAGAACCCCAGGTGGTCGAAATTACTGGAGCCCTCCACTACGGCGTCTCTCATAATCATATGTTGGTTTTGGGACGTTAAACCTGACATATCAATCAATCAATCCCCCCTTTGCGAGATTCATTATGGTTATTACGGGTAAAAAATAAAAACGAGCATGCCAGCAGCCTGATCGTTAGAGAATGCTTGACCTGTACCATTTCTGACCGGGGGCTATATACTGGCGGCCGCGTCTCACACTGCACACAATGCAAAAGTATCGTGGCACTTAGATCGAACGCATCGTGTAATTAGGCCTTGAGGAAGTGTTGGCAGCGCTGTGGCCGTCGCTCAGGTGGTCGTATATAGGCTACCTCTTGGCAGGGATATCGAGCATGTATACGTTCTAGCCGTTTACTCCTCTCTGTGTGTGAGCGTATCCGTTTACAGCCTGCGCAAACAAGCATATCGGGCTTTCATAAAATAGTGTTAATCTGCATACACCAAAGAAAAAGGGCCTACAATAGTGTATCTGTTCGTTGAACAGTTCGAGATGTTTGTACAGACTTTCCGCCTATTGAGACATTTTGTTTGCCATTCCACTTTAGTGCACGAGCAATAATAATATTCATATTTAATGATTTTTTCCCTTTATTTACATTTAACGAACCCAATTACGTTTTCTCCTCCAGCTCTGAAGGAACACTTGCAGGGTAAGTGAGGTGGCGGTATATTTTCACGGTCCATACTGCGTGACCAAAGCCATACACCGTGCATGCCCTCTTCGTGCTGGTGGTTTGTAGTTGCCGAGCGCGAGAACGCCAAGCTGCGTCAGTGCAACGAAGAGCTGCGCGACCATCTGGAACGGCGCTGTGGAGCGGCGAGCGGCGTGCCGGCACGAGGACGTCCGAGCTCTGCCGCCACGAGTCCCGCAGGTCAGCCACCCGATTCGTCGAACCGGGACGCTGTCTTCGCGACCGACGATCAAGGTTCGTGCAGAGTCCCGCTAATTCCGTCTGTATAGAATAAGTTGAATATCGGGACTTCACTTTGTTGACATGGAACTCACTCACTCACTCACCCGATCAATCAATCAATCAATCAATAAATCAATCACCAGTAAGCATGATATATGTACTTCAAGTTAAAGATTTAGAGGCTATAGCGCTTTCTTGTGTCGAGAAGAGAAAGCTTTGTTACGAGAGGAGGAGAAATGACACACGGATCGAAGGTATCAACAGCGAGCTTAAAATTAGAAATGATACGCCTGTGCTCTACGTATAGCCACGTTTAATAAACCCTATAGCGAATCTACTTGGATCTGTTTTATACAACATGTCAAGCTACTTATTCTTAAAAGTTGTAAACAAAGTGTACAGTATTATGATACGCACGCGCTCTGGTATTCTGTTGTCTTGTTACTTTGTTGATTCTGTAGGCGGAGAGTTTTCATAGTCCCGGAGGGGGCGGGTCTTGCTCTTCCACAGTTCTCTCACTCCCTATCTCTCCCCCTCTCTCTTCACATATATATATATTGTGAGGAACCGGTTTATTCAGCCAGGCTCGAGCTAAATCACGCTGGTGATGATATTTTCAGATGAAGAAGATGTACAGGTAATGATGATATCAAAGAGAATAAAGAGTCGTTCGCAGTGTTATGAAATGCGTCGCGAATAAGGCTTTAAACGAGATACGTGCACTATCTCTGTTCCTCTGCAACGATGATCAGGACTAGCGCTAAGAGGAGAAACGCGGTAGTTGACAGGAGATGTCTGTTCGACCACCGTGTACGGCCCAATGAAGCGACTGATGAATTTGTCGCATAGGCCGGGGACGCGTAGTGGAGTCCATAGAAGAACTTCGTCACCAGGGGAAAAACTCGCAACACGGCGAGACGAGTCGTAGCGAGATTTTCGAGTTTCTTGAGAGAGGCCGGAGTTAACACGGGCATGGTGACGGCAGTGTGCGAGACGAGATAGGAATTCTTCAGAGAAAGGAGCCGTCGAGGGTGCAGGGGCCGAAAGGAAAGAGACATCCAGAGCGAAACTCGGCGAGCGACCATGGACGAGAAAAAATGGAGAAAAGCCGGTAGTGCGTTGAGCAGCCGTATTATAGGCGAATGTCACGAAGGGTAGAATTGCATCCCAGTTCGTGTGGTTGGGGTGAATGTACATGGCGATCATGTCCGATAGGGTCCGATGAAACCGTTCAGTCAATCCGTTGGTCTGCGGGTGGTAGCTAGAAGTGGTCTTGTGAACAGTGTTCGAGGCACGCAAAACTTGCTCGACAATGGAAGAGAGGAAGACTTTGCCACGATCACTCAGGAGAATGCGTGGAGCTCCATGACGCGAAAAGATGTGGCGAAGAAAGAAATCGGCGGTCTCAGTGGCAGTCCCAGATAGTATAGAAGCTGTTTATGCGTAGCGGGTAAGGTGGTCGACGGCCGTGACAATCCAGCGATTACCATTGGATGATATAGGAAGAGGGCCATACAAGTCGATTCCAACGACTTCAAAAGGTGAGGCGGGACAAGGAAGAGGTTGCATTAAGCCAGCCGGAGCAGTTGTCGGTCGTTTTCGCCGTTGGCAATGGTCACAGGAGGGGATTACTTAGCGACGGCTGAAGAGAGGCCAGGCCAAAAACAACGACTTCGTATTTTGTCGTAAGTTTTGTGATAGCCTAGATGAGCGGTGGTTGGATCATCATGAAAGGCTTCCAGAACTTCACGTTGCAGAGAACGTGGGATGACGGGTACCCACTTGTTGCCATCGATGTGGTAAATGTAGCGACATAAAGCATCACCGACAAGCCTAAATTGTTTAAGTTGTCGACGGAGTCTGGCGTTTGGAGGAGTAGTAGAGCCGGTCAAGCGGTCAACAATGGTGCGGCAGTATGGGTTGACACGTTGTTGTGAAACAAGGACGGATAGGGTGGCAGGTGATGAACTTAGCGCTGCGATTGGAGAGGTGCTGTCGTTTTGGAGTATCGATGGTGAGTGGCTTCCGCTGGGCAAAGGACAGCGTGATAGAGCATCAGCATCTTAATGCTTCTTCCCAGATTTATAGGCGACATCGAAATCATACTCCTGCAAGCGAAGCGCCCAGTGACCGAGGCGACCCGATAAGTTTTTCAGCGATGAAAGCCAGCATAGGGCGTTATGGTCGGTCACGACGGTAAAATGACGGCCGTAAACATATGGTCGGAATCTTTGCACTGCCCAAACAACACTGCAGCAAGGCACTCCTGCTCGGTGATAGTGTAGTTCTTTTCTGGAGTGGTAAGAGCACGACTGGCGTAAGCAACGACGCGTTCGCGTGAGTTTTTGTCACGCTGCAAGAGTACCGCACCAAGACCATGACTACTTGCGTCGGTGTGAAGGATGGTGGGTTCGGTGGAATCGAATTGGCACAGTACCGGATCCGACGTGAGGGCTTGCTTGTATGCCGTGAAAGCGCTTTCGCAGTCTTCGGACCAAATGAAGGGGACGTTCCTTGCGAGGAGTTGATGGAGCGGAGACGCAAGTTCCGCGAAGCCACGTATGAAGCGCCGGAAGTAAGAAGATAACCCAAGAAAGCTGCGCAGGTCCTTTTGACGTAGTGGACGAGGAAAATCGAGGACAGCGGCAAGCTTCTCGGGGTTGGGCCGAATTCCTTCTTTGCTGACAAGGTGGCCGAGAACCTTGATTGTCTTGCTAGCAAAGGTACATTTCTTGGTGTTAAGCTGTAGATCGGCTTTTGCAAGGCATGTGAGGACTTTGTCAAGACGTTGTAGATGCTGCGAGAACGTGGATGAAAGCACTACTATGTCATCGAGATAGCACAGACATGTTTTCCATTTCAAACCACGCAATGCGCCGTCTATCATGCGTTCGAAAATAGCGGGCGCATTACAGAGTCCAAAAGGCATCACATTGAACTCGTACAACCCATCTGGCGTTGAAAAGGCAGTCTTCTCTTTATCAGACTCTGACATTGGTATCTGCCAGTAGCCTGACCTAAGGTCGAGGCTAGAAAAATACTCTGCGCCCTGTAATGAATCTAGTGCATCGTCGATCCGAGGGAGGGGATAAACACCCTTGCGTGTTATTTTGTTTAGCGCACGGTAATCGACGCAGAAACGCACTGTCCCATCTTTCTTTTGAACGAGAACGACTGGGGATGACCAGGGACTCGAGGAAGGACGTATGATGTTGCGTCGTAACATGTCTGAGACGTTTTCCTCGATGATCTTGCGTTCTGCCTGAGACACGCGATATGGACGCCGATGTACAATACGAGAGCCGTCAGTCTGGATGCCGTGAGTAGCGGTGGTAGTCATGCTGAGGGCGGGCGAGTTCACGTGAAATAGAGAATGGTGTCTATTTAACAGGGCGAGCAAATCTTCAGTTTGATCAGGTGTTAAGTCATTGCTTATTGTTGCCGACACAGGTGTGGCAGAGGCATTGAATGGCAATGATTGCGACTTCGGAACATCGTTGTGGTTGTTGTTCGGAAGAGTAACAATCGCAACAGGCTCACTGTCGACCGCGCAAGACGCTGTTGAGCCACAGGGGAGCAGTACACACTCGGGCGTTTGATTTATGGCGGTTAGGTACGTAGACCCATCGAAGAAGCGAATAAGCCCTGGTGTGATCACAATGCCCCTACGTAGGGTATGACCGTAAGGGAGAATTAGTACGTCACCATCCACAATGTCGGTGCAATTAACACTTATAATTTCTTCGATGTATGGCCGAAGTACATAATCTGACTTGGTGACAAGGCGGATGCGTCCATCGTGTTCAAGCGGAGAAGAGTCAGTGGCATTTAGATGCAGGAGGCGCTGATGACATGATATGAAAGCGGACGCAGAAGACAAGAAATCCCACCCAAGAATGAGAGCGTGGGTGCACTCACGAAATACCGCGAAAACAATGTGATGACGAATGCCTTCTATGCAGACACGAACGGTACACTGTGCAAGTGCACGAATGAGAGCGTTGGTCGCCGCACGTAAAGGTGGGCCGCCATAAGGTGTGGTGACTTTTCGAAGGCGGGAACAAAAATCAGCACGAATAATCGAAACGGCAGCGCTAGTGTCTACAAGAGCCTCAACACGTACACCTTCTACAAACACTACTATCAAATTCGATGGCCGCTCCGGAGGAATTGTTAGCTGTCCGGTAGATGCAGTTTCCCCTCCCAAAACTGCATTGGGGAGTTTTCCGCGTGGGCGTTCGTGGAATGGGAGGCGGGCCGCAGAGGCGACACTGAACGGCGACCTGGCGAAGGCGACCTGCGGTGAGACGTACGGCAATTCCCAGGCATGTCCGTATGGTAAGTAGGAGACGGTGAACGGTAATAGGACAATCGGGAGGGTGGTCGTAGGTAGTTCATGCATGGTCGGACGGAAGCTTCGATGTTCTTCGGGAGCGTAGCCGCGTTGCTCGTCTTGTGGGCGCCTTCGACAAAACCGAGCGATATGTCCTCGATAGCCGTAGTAGTAACAGATTGGTCGAGGTGGGCGCTGAGGTGCGTAGTAAGGTGGTGCACGCACTGGCGGTGATAACGAAGCCACAAGCGTATGGTCTGCTGTTGTAGGCACAGAAACGGTGGGTGCGGCAGAGAGCGCGGCAACTACGGCGTACGTGCGCGTCTGGCGCACGCAGGGACTCTTGGAACACGTCGGACGCGATGCGGAGGCGATGTCTTGTTTAATCAGGTCTCGCAAGCTATCTTTTTCGGAAGGGAAAGTAACTTCCGTTGCACAGGAAGAGCAGCGCCCGTGCAGCTCTTCACGAACGATGTCGCGAATAAGCGCACGCAAGTCGAGAGGTGCAGGCAAACGAACGTCGGTGGCATCGTATAGCAAAGGCGAAGAGACTGAAGCTCGTCAAGTCGCTGACAGATGGTTATCACGTCCTGGGTGGTGGCAGGATTTTGCGTGGCGACGGTGTTAATGCCTTTAATAGTGTGGCGTATTTGGTCGTTCTGAGACATGCTGGTGTTAACGCGCTTGCACAGTGCAAGGACATCCTCAATATTAGAGGTGTAAGATTCACCCGGCAGCTGCGTGCGTTCAGCGAGTTTCTTCTTTGCTGCCTCAGTGCGAACTTCAGGGGCACCAAATATCTGACGAATTTGCTGCTCGAAAGTGACCCAGTCGGGAAGATCCGGGTGGTGGTTCCAGAACCAAGTTTTCGCAACATCGGACAAGTAAAACGGGACGCTGCGCAACTTCTGTGGATTGTCCCGCCTGTTCAAATCGCTGACGAGGTCGTAGTTCTTGATGCAGTCTTCAACATCATCGCCTCGGAGACCGGAAAACACAGGTGGATCACGCAGGCGAGTGTTGTTGGGCGGAGTGGGTGGCGGTGGCTGCAGTAGGGCGGCGACGTTGGATGGGCCAGGGTTTTCTTGGGCCGCCATGGCAGGGGGTTGTATGCGACGACCCGAGCGGAGCTCCAGCGAGAACGGGCGAGAGGACTTGAGACGACGAAAAGCACAGTCCACCACTTGTGAGGAACCGGTTTATTCAGCCAGGCTCGAGCTAAATCACGCTGGTGATGATATTTTCAGATGAAGAAGATGTACAGGTGATGATGATAACACACACACACACACACACACACACACACACACACACACACACACACACACACACACACACACACACATACATACACACACATACACACATACATACACACACATACATACACACACACATATATATATATATATATATATATATATATATGTGTGTGTGTGTGTGTGTGTGTGTGTGTGTGTGTGTGTGTGTGTGTGTGTGTGTGTGTGTGTGTGTGTGTCTACTTGTCACTGCACCATGATCCGAATCTTTCAAAAGCCTGGAAAGAAGAGGAACGCACGTGAACAGCCCCCTGTGAAAAAGCTACTAGACAGGATGACCTTCAGTCCGCTGGCGGTTAAGAAAAGCGATAGCCATACTCTTTAAAAAAAAATATCCCGGCCTGCGCAAAGAAGTGGGGGGGGGAGTCCCCCCCCCTTATAAGGAAAAATATTGGAAAATATTCGAGGTTATAATTAGGAGCGCATTTTAAAGCAAACACTCTGCGAAATGCACGCATTGCCTACCGCTTCCTTGCATTCTGATCATTGTATAGTGAACTGCATTTTCACAAGTGCACTACGTGCAGGAGTCATCTGTTGCTCAGACTTTGCTGCTGCGATTCCTTTCTTGCAGGTACCTTCTTCTTTCGGTCGGTCCAGAGTACGCACCCAGGGAGACAGACCAAGCCACCTCTCTTCAATCCACAGTGAAGATTCGCCCCTGTTCAACGCCATGATAACTTTCTGAATTAAGAAATCATTTTAATGTTCGGTCGTCTTCTTTCTTGTACGTAGCAACAATTTTCTTTAGTCCTGCGGTAAGAACGTGGTCAGTAAATTACCCATCGTGCGCTGCGAAACGTAGGCTGTTTAGCACACATAAATCATTATTAAAGTGTGACCGGTCATACCGGATCACTTTCATCGTATCAGAGTCAAGCCTGTGTCGTTTTTTTTTCAATTTTTACTTCAACGTGATACGCGAGAATGCTGTTTATTCAGCTAACTAAATTGCTACTGAAAGCATAGTTAAGGGGAACGCAAAAAATAAAAGTAAGTTTAAGGTTTCTAAATACTCTTAAAAACAAACAAACTTGGAGGTCGCTTTGAGCTTCACCGACAAGAGTAGAACGCGATAACGTAATCGGGTGCCATGCCTACTGCCTTCTCAGCTGCTAGTCTCGGTTCATGGGCCCTCAACTGGGTCGTAAAGAAACGAACGACTGTGCGCCTGGCATTGACCGTTTCAAACTATCCTCGAATGCCTACTGCAAGTACAGGTTGTCAAGTGCCCACTAAGCCATAATTAATTCTTCCTTTTGCATATCAGCGATGGTCCCACTACGCGTCTGCAAGGCCATAGTTATGGCGCGAGAACAGAACGATGACACAGGGACAAGAAGGACACGAAGGTCCCTCTTGTCTCTGTGTCGTCGTTCTGTTCTCGCGATATAACTATCGCCATGTCATACCAACAACCCAAGCTGCCACACTTCTAAGTCTGCAAGGCAATGTGCAAACTTGCGCAGCTGCTCGCTTTGTTGATGTTTTTGCAGCTGATCATGATCAACTATGTCCGAGCCGTTTGTAGTGGGAGGGCCTTTAATCCTTTCGACACTGGCGCCGTGACGACATCACTCAAAGTTTCCCCTAATTTAACGTCGTAAATGAAACTAAAACTGCTGATCACTGGGGGAATACTTTTCCCAATAATCCCCACTAAAATCGACACCACCATTGTGGAATTTTCATCATGGAGGAAAGAAATAACTCCGCGCATTTTCGGCAGAGTTGGGGGCCGAAAAGAAGCTATAGACCGCAGTCGCGGGTTAAAGCAAAGGCGAGTAAGGTGGATCGTGTAGGCGCCGTTTTCTTGACGAAGTCCCGAAGCAGTTTCAGGAACTTTTACACTTTCAAACACGCCGTTGGTGCAGATACTGCACTGGCTACCTTCTAAAGTTTATGCTTTCTAACCCTTCGGATTCGTTTTTGGTTCTATTGTTTTCATCCTCTTCCAAATGCATGCACTTTTGGAAATGTCTTTTTTTCTCTTCCGTCGATTGTATCTTCCGTTTCCTTCTTTGCTTCTGCGAGAAAGCAGCTGCAAACGTTTTCCAGGTCTTCCTCCCCAACAACACCCTCTACCTGGAAGCTTATCCGCCTAGAAATTACCGCGTTTGGCATGTTTGGGAAGCCAGCGCTTGCATTGTGGATGGAAACGCTTTGTTTGGATAGGAACCGAACGACTTGAGTGGGCAAAACGAGCCCAGCCATCATGTCGCAGTTGAGGGGAGATGCGGAGATGAGCGTGGCGCAGACGCTGCTTTCTTCTACAAGAGAAGGCTCGACCTTGTTTCAGGCTGTATGGAGTTGGGGTGGGAAGGTGAGTTGGGGGAGGGGTGGCGAAGACCGCTTACTTGTTGTGGCATGTAAGCACGCGTGGCTTGTACTGTCACGACCGCTGCACGGAAGCTCGTTTCCATCCACTAGTGCTTGTCTGGTCGCCACCAAAGAAAAGCCGGGCACCACTTTAACCTTTATTTCAGGAACTTGTTCCGAGAGACCCCGCGAACAGCACATCGGTATCCCCCCTCCCCCCCAAAATATTTCTGCGCACACACGCAAACACCCATACATCCAGGCACCAAACGTGCTTGTGTGCGTGTGTGAATTCACCACGTGTTTGTATTAAAATAGTTTTTGGAATGGTTTACAAACTATCCCAGCAGCAATTTCTATTGCAGCACATCGACGATACGCCGGGTAGGGGGAAGGAGAAAGCAGGAGGGGGACACTTAATGGGGTTGGAATCGTTATTAATGCCTCTGTTGCTGTCTCAGATTGAGATTCTCGTAATGGTTTTGTAGCACCGACTTTCGTAGTGACTTCGTAGCGCCGACATAAATTCATGGTGAACAGCGTGATTTAAAACAAAATCAACAACAGAACAGTGCTTTTTTATGTATGCTAACCTTTACTTCTTTCTTTCTTCAACATGCGTAAACTTAAAACTGAGCGCTCGTACTTGACGTTTCCTTTGGTTTTCTTCCCCTTGTCAGGAAATTTCACTCTTTATCTTGAACCAGAGAAAATCAAATGTTCTAATTCTTGGCGTCGAAAGTCACAAACTCTCTTTCATTCGTTCACATCCGTTTTTTTTTTCCTTTCGAAATACACGGCAGTAAGCTGGGGACCTCCTCCGTCCAACCTCCCTTTCTTTCCTTTGCTTTCCTCCCCCTCTCTGATCGAGCCTTTGCCCGTTTCTAAATATGGAAACAAGCCTGGCAATGCCTTTCTAACCTTTGAGGAACTGACACCTTTCAACCTGGCATTTTAGAAGCAGCTCCCGCCCCGCTGCGGGGGCTTCGCCATTTCGTCGAAGGCGCCAACCATGTACGACGTAAACAGACAACGACACTTTCCTCTTTTTTTTTTACGTTTTCATGTTTAGTTTTGTGAGCAAAGCGAAGTCACTCGGAATGTCTCGGTTTGATGTGGTTTCTCATCGAAACGCATCTCCTCCAAATGTGGTGGACGGCCAAGTCACGTCTAGTCCGATCTCGACTGCGCACGAAGGTAAGTGAATGCGAAGTCGCGCTTACAGCTGTTCATTGTAAACCAAGTTCTTACGGTTCACTCACGATGCACCTGTCGCTCTCGAACAACTTCCAGTTGCGTTATAGTTACAGCATAGTCCCTTGATACTTTCCGAGGGACTCTGGTAATAGCCTGAACTCCCTAAGCATTCTTTGCTCCCCTTATTCGCCCTTTATTTTTCTTCGTAATTCTAGTTTGTTATGTAGGCAACTATTCAGTAACAAATGCACTTTGAATGTACCGCAAATGCCTAACTTCTAATTTGTTAGCTTTCCGAGTTTATAACAACAGATTTAATTGCAACCCACCATGATCGCGTTTGTTAAAGTCACACCCTAACATGTAAACCACTAGATATGATCATTATTAAACTCGGATACACAACGCATACGACAATAGGCGCTACGCAGTCGTCACTGTCTCCTTGAATGTGTGTCCAATTTATTAGCCATGCTTACTTATGTTCCCTTTCTTTTCGCAGTTAACACGTCGGAACTAGTCCAAAAGTTCCTACTTCATAATCTCGTCTGGGCTTATTGAATGCTACTCATACTGTTCAAGATGTATTATGCACAGGTGATGTATTTGATAGTTTGTGAACAGGTAAGCGTTCGAGTCGTGGTTCATAGACCCATAGTTTTTTTTGGGGGGGGGGGGCTCTTCCGTAATTGGTGACATGTCCTTGAGCGGAAGCAAGTGAACCGTGTAAATAGCGATGCAGAAAACGCAAAAAAAAAAAAGCTTTTAGTTCGAATAAAGCACTGTCGGCGGCAAAAGTGTCGTGACTAAAAGAATTGTGAACACTCTCATTTCTCCCCGATTGTTTAACTGATTCGGTCAAACTGCACAGTACGCGTTGTTGGAGCATTTTAGAGCAGGCTGCAAATCCGATTTCATGAGTGCCTGTCGAAGCAGCGATCACCTGCTTGTTTTGCATCTTAATTCCTAAACTTTTGACGCTGACTTTAAACTGGATTCAACGTTACGTGCCTATTGATTGCAGCCTTGCGTCTCATAAAGGTTCTTTGAAGGAAAAATTCATTTCAGGGTAAAGAATTTAGTTCTTTTTTGTATGAGTCACGCGGTAGTGGTGTCAGTTGTATATACGTATATGCTTTTTTCTTCTGTTTTTATGTTGCAGCCAGCGTTCGAGTCTAGCTTCACAAAAGCGTTCGCCGTTAAAAAATTCCGTTCAAACGAGACACAACGTGGTCTCTTCAAATTGAAACAAAAATGCAAGACTGCGATGTTTGTTTGCAAACGCAGCGCGGACCGTAATCTGCTGCACCTGCAAAGGGTGAAATGGCACGTCAAGACCTGCCAACGCTGCACACAATTTCGTGCGACCCGGTCGCACACGACCCCTCGCCCGTTAGGCGTCGGTCTCCGCTTCGGGCCAGCCTCGAAATGACCAATGGAAAGAGTCCCACAATGCATCTCGCTGACAAGGAAGAGGAGGGGCCTTCGAAAACTGGTCAGCGAGTTTCATTTTCGCGGGAGCATCCTCACATTTCGCCACCGCCCAGACTCCAGGTAACACCAGGTACGTCCAGCAGAACCGTTTCCAGGGTTGTAACAATGATGGCTCTATCCGCGTGACATTCTTTGAATGCAAAACTGCGTTTTCTCAAAATGCGCTCAATGCTAGCCGGTACAGATGCTACTGACCAGGACGCCATAAAGTTAACAGCTCAACCATTTTGTTCCGTTAGTCGCATGCAATTCTTACAGTCATGCGCATTTGTCTTAGCAGCGGACACAAAGAACGGGAGAGAGGTTAAAAAAAACAACAAAAGCTTAGTTACAAGTTACTCGTTACTGCGACCACAAATCATAGTGGGCCAATGATGAATGCCAGGAAACAATTTTTTTAGACCTGCCATGGTAGCTTACCCGCTGATGTGTCAAGCACGAGGTCGATAACGGGCTACGGTGGCCGCAATGTGATGAGGGCAATATGCAAGAGCTGCAAGCTTCGATTTTGTTCGTTGCAGATAGATAGATGCCTATATACATAGAGAGATACGTGTAGAGTCAGTTAAGGAAAAGCTGTTTCCGGTATTTTTCACTGTTATATAATCGTGACAAAAAAAGTCTCGCATTTTTCATTGCGGGCGAGTACGCCATGCTTCATAACTTAACGATTGCGTAGGCATGACTGTGAAAGTATAGGCCGATACGGGGTTCATATGCCAATTGCCTCACGTCCGATAATAACCCAGAGTGAGCCGCGTAGTTACTACGCCAGGCTCGTGCCCCCCCCCCCCCCCCCGCCAAACCTTTCAATTTTTTTCGCCATGGCATACTGAGGAAAAAAAAATTAATGTCAAAGAATCCCCCCTCCCCCTTAAAAGCTTACGTAGCCTATAACGTAGCTGTAGATCACGTGAGAAAAATGACATAGTTACAGAAATTAAAAAAAAAAGTGACGTGTATGCTGTCATGTCTGGATTACTTTCTTGATCCTAGGCGCCATTTTTTTTTATTTGAGCAAGCATCTACCAACTAGCCCAACTACAAGTTTTACTAAGCTGCAATAACAGACAGATTTCTAGCAGATTATTTAGCTTTTCCTTCATATCCAGACAGGACCGGTCATTAAGGGAGGCTGTGCACCAAACTTTCACGTAGTCCGGGTCGCAGGGGTCAAAACAGTGTTCACGGCTTCAGAGAGCAACTTTCTCTTGACAGGTTGAGATACCGAGAAGGTCCGGCTTACGCCAGGGGTCTACGTAGAGGGATGTGTAGTGACAGCGATTTTTTTTTTTTTTGTCGGGGCATACATAAGAGTAGCTGTGGTTGTCAGGAAGGCAGCTTATTCTCGCGTAGATTATTTCGGGCTCGCTATACTTTCCTATCGTTGCGGTGCTTCATTGTAAACTAAACGCCTTTGTTTAGCCACCTAAAAGCATCATGCATCCTTACAAAACAAAAGAAAAATAACCCCTACTATTGTAATGGGGCTATCAACCCAAAAACTTGTTCGTTCCACATCAGGGGCGTTGCCAGAAATATTTTGGGGTGTGTTTTTACCATACTGTTTGCTATGTTCGTGCGTACGTTTGTATGTGTGCTTGTATATGTACACATGCAAAGCTGGAAACTTCCGGGCGTTGATGTTTGAACATAATTGAATAGGCTTCAGCGCAATTTAGACGAAGACAAATGGAGACACACAGAACGCAGGCGAGTGCTGACTTAATAAATTGTGCTGAAGCCTATTAATTTATGTACCAACTCGCCTAAGTCTAAGTGCTTTTGGATGGTTGAACACCCGCCTACCCCTGATTTCACCTATGGTTCAAATGTATTTTTTTCCTCTCGAATTGCAACTCCAGAACCACGTGACAGTGCCAAAATGAAATGCGATGGCTCGCTTTGAAAAATCTCTTATGCCACATTGAGTGTTTGTCTCTTTGTTCGTAATGGCTTCTCTTTTTTTTATTTGAAAAGTGTACATCAACTACATAGAGCGCTTGTTTGTCATTTTATGGTCTCTGTATGAGGTGCGCTTGTATTGTTGCTCCTTTTAGATGCGAAGCAGCTCTTTGACTAGCCTGTGTAATGCTGTCCCTCCATCCGCACCGCTCCCCTCGCCGCAGGTGTTTTAAGCTGTGTCAAGTGGCTGACGCCCTCCTAGCCGGGCGCGGTGACGTCTTTCTCCCTCGCCTGCCGCGCGCTCGCCAAGCGTAAGCCCCCTCTTGCTTCACCCTCTCCACCGCTCGCAGTCCACTCCTCACCCTCGCCACCTCTCTCCGTCTGTCGGCGAGAAGACGCTGCGAGCCGGCGGGTGCGCGCGCTGCACTCGCCTCAAGAATCTCGCGGCGCCGACAACGTGGACAGCGCCGCTTCTTGCCGCGCGATCGTGCCGACAGGTGGGACGCCGTCGCGGCATGCTTCCCGCTAATGTGCGCGTACCTTTCCCGGCTGTCGTCGGCGTCGCGAGAGTTAAGGAAGCCGATCGCGTTCGCGAATGACGACGTCAACACCGACGAGGCGTGAGCAGGGAAGCCGAACGCAAGCGGCGGCAGTGGAAGACCAGCGACACCGACACGGTGCGAGTCAAGAACACCGATCGCATTCGGGAATACAGACGGCGCGCCGGTAACACCGCCGAGACGCGAGCCAAGGAAGCCGAGCGCAAGCGTCTTCAACGCGTGCCACCTCCCATAGTTTCCTAAATATACACTAGAGGGAACTCTAGCGTTAGTGCCTATGGTATGTGCAACGCACGGCGCTTCAGCGAGCATGGGAATGATGAGTAGTGCACGGATTTGTCTGATCTTTGTACGTTTGGCTCCCTGTGTGTTCGTGTGGCTTGGAGCTTATTTTTCATTTAAAAAAAAATCAACAAGTTTTTAGCGGTTGCGCTTCGCCACTTTATTCTTTTAGGACTGCCATTTCAAATCAGGTGACGATGTTCAAAATGGTTCGTTCTTTCTTTCAAAACAAAACCGAAACACAGTCATAAACAAGGCCACAAGTACTATTCACTGCCCGAAAGTACGAAGACTAGGCAAGTCCGTGTACTACCCATCATTCCCATGGTCGCTGAACGGCAGCAGTCCCAGAGTCCCTTCTAGTTAATTTTAGAAAACTCCATATGCTGTCTCCCGTGTCTTGGCGTTTCATACTGACGTTTATTCGAGTAAACACTACACCGAGTTTCGCTTCAAACCGTTATTCCAGCACCCGCGTTGAGGCCCGTTTCAACCGGGTTGACGCCGTGCGCACCGCTGCTGCTTCGCATCCCATCGAAATTCTTTTCGAGGAGATGATCCATAGTTTTTTTTTCAATTGTGTGCCTTTTGAGTCCTTCAATATTACTGATAGTTCACGGTATCAAAGCATAAATTAATGAATACTAGATTTCTTACATTGCGCGTCACAATACATCGCGTATGTTGTTCATTGTATACAGGTTTATGATAAGGGCCCCGCCGCGGTGGTCTAGTGGCTAAGGTACTCGGCTGCTGACCCGCAGGGCGCGGGTTCGAATCCCGGCTGCATTTCCGATGGAGGCGG
Source organism: Rhipicephalus annulatus (assembly GCA_013436015.1). Lineage (NCBI taxonomy): Eukaryota > Metazoa > Arthropoda > Arachnida > Ixodida > Ixodidae > Rhipicephalus > Rhipicephalus annulatus. The sequence goes on along the minus strand of WOVY01014596.1, from coordinate 36,800 downwards.
AAATGTTGTAGGCCCGTGTGCTCAGATTTGGGTGCACGTTAAAGAACCACAGGTGGTCTAAATTTCCGGAGCCCTCCACTACGGCGTCTCTCATAATCATAGGGTGGTTTTGGGACGTTAAACCCCACATATCAATCAATCAGGTTTATGATAAGGTTGTGCATCGAGAGTTTTCTTCGAATGTTTGAACGAAATGGTATAAAATAAATGGTTTATTTAAATATAATTTTTAGAAAAAAATGATTCAATGAATTATAACAGCAAAGACGTTCTAGCTCGACGTAAGATTTCATGACTCACAATTATCATCATAAACTGGCACGTGCTTTCTTCGCCCTCCTCTTCATCCGCGTTCCCAGGACACGTGCACTGGATTAAAACATATGGGCATATGACATATGTACATATGAAATATAAGACATATAGTCTGTAGTAAGGCGAAAGCGCAAAGCGAAGGAGAAGTGTGAGGGTGGGGAGAATAAATAGAGAGGTAAAGAAACAGAGAGACGTAAAGATATAAAAACAAGAAAATCTTGGTGAAAAACATGCTGCGTCGAGATTCGAACCGGCGTGCTCACGAACCGAAGGCGAGCGTTTCAACCACTCGTTTATTTTTTATAGCCTTCCCTGACTTGATTGCTTCTTCAGATTTTACTGTTTGGGGGGATTAAGGCGGGAAGTTTTCATCACTGTCTGGCTCCTCAAAGCATGGTCTTTCGTAAAACACCTACACACAGTATCACGCAGGACACTATAAGGATTTGTTATGCCTGCCTTTTTTTCACTTTCACTTTACCACTTGGCTATTTCGGCACTCTAACAGAACTAGCATAGCATTGAAAGGGAAGGGAAGTGCGTGTGAGGAAGAGGGAGAGAAGGGGAGGTAAAGTGTAGGCTAGCATATAAGGAACCAGAAATAAAATTCAGAGAAATAAATGTAGACAGAGAAAAAGAGATAATCAAAGAAGAAGGAAAGAAGAAACAGAGAAAAAAAAGGAGGATAAGAGGAAGCAAGCGAGAAATGGAGAGAGTGAGACAAGAATAAGAAAGAAAGAGAAAAAACAACTGAAAGAAAAGAAGAAAAATAAAAAGAGACGACAAAGAAAACCATACAGAAACAGATGAGGTCACCAAGTTGTATGGACAAATATGGAAATGAACATGAAAATAGCTTTTCCTGCGAGTGGCGACAGGCTCGTTCTTTGCTGTGCCAGGCTCTGAGGTACTTTGTGAAAAAAAATTTTACATTCCTCATTAAAAATTAAATTAATGCATAAAAGCTTTGCGACCTTCAACAAAGAACTTTTGGGCATGATTTCGCATTAAAGACACGAATAATGTTATGGTTAATAATGATGGTTAAGTTTAACGTCCCAAAACTACCGTGCGATTATGAGAGACGCCGTTATATATTGTGGAGGACTCTTAAAATTTCGACCACCTGGGGTTCTTTAACGTGCACCTAATTCTAAACACACGAACCTCAGGCATTTTCCCCTCGATCGGAAATTCGGCTGTCGTGGCAGGGATTCGATCCCGCGACCTAATGACACAGGTATGTGAAGTCCTTTGTATATATGGGCAAAATCGTAGAGACTAATCGAGCATGACGCACCTCGCAATCTCAGAAAAAAAATAAAGAGTGGTCTTACGCTGGATTTTATCAACTGCAGCGTAGAGGAAGCGACAGCGGCAATGTTCACACAAAAATCTTCAGCATTTCTTTTTGTCCAAATTTTCAAAATAACTACATGAACTGTGTTTTTAACAGTTTATTATGCTTTCGCCAGTGACATCATGAAAGAAGATCGTATTAAAGTCATTCCACGAACATTTACTGGCGGTTAAACATACCACACTAATATCATGATTAACTTAATGCTATTTCTACTTCTGAGTATATTTTGCGCGCATACATATATTAGTAATGCAAAAGTCACTTTTTCAAAACTTCATTGTCTATCCTGTACGTGAAGCGAATGAGCCAGATTGGCGCATGAGACTCAAAAGCCCCCAAAACATCTCCCAATGTTAGCGGTGTAAGCGCGTTTAATGGTGGCTACTCCTTACCTTCGAGCAAAATTAGCGCTTTGGTGTACTCAGAGAAACTTCCCATGGAAGTCGCCAAGGGAGGTGAAACTTGAGGCAATCGTGAGCGTGCGTTTCGTTAAAATTTTGGTGGGTCTTGTTTTCTTAAGTTGACTGGCGATAGTTTGTTTAAACTGATACAGATTGTCAAAGCTCTCAACAATGATAGCAAAATTCACCATCTGCGCTTTCTTTATTTCATCTAAAATGTAGCAGCTGACCTCTGAAGTACACACTCGTTGTAGGCTCGTTGCAATCGTGCAACAAGTTTACCATGCGATCATGCTTTAGACCACCGGCGTGCTGCAGACCATCTGATCAATTGGTGTCTTGTCATAATCTCTGTTGGCATAATTAAGTTTATTCGTTAGGCTGTTCCGGGAATAAAGACTTCGTTGTCTGTTTTCCGATCAAGTTCTTGTGCTAAGCGTTTGTGTGGTAGTTATAAGAACTGCAAAAACCTCCGTTATGCAATTGTGTATTTATTAGGCGTTTTAGTGCTTATATCTTGACTGGAGACTGTGTGGGCGTTTATTTTATAATTAAAGAACACAAAACGTACTAATTATCAGACAACGTACGTGACAGTTACACTTCTTCTTGCTGGTGGGCTTCTCCGCGTTGTTTAAGCTTTGCGGCATAGCACGACTGCACCGCCATAAAGCTGACTATAACAAGTTGGTCATCTTGCAGCAAGTGTAATGTAAACAAATAGTGCATTATATCCAAAGGGCACTGTAAGCAAGGCAGTAAACAAGCAGAGTGCGAGTGAAAATATGGACGGCGTGCGCAACACACACACACACACACACACACACACACACACACACACACACACACACACACACACACACACACACACACACACACACACACAATGTGACGATAACTAAATGTTATGCTGCGAAGCGGGCTACCTGTGATTGTTGCCGGGAAGAGTATCGCCGTATTGCTTCGATAGCACAGTGCGTTCTCTATTCCGATACGAAGCGCAGTGTGTTCTCCATTCCGATAAGGTTAGCACAAAAAGAAAATTTAATGTATAGTGCCGCCATCCCCGCACTAACAGAGCGCAATATTTATGTCTTCAATACGAAAAGGAGAAGCATGAAAATACGAGTGTTCACACAGCTGATTCCCCCTCTTTCCGAACAGTGCGTCCTTCAGTCAAAAGTGGCCCTTGCTAGAAAAGCGGCAAGTATGCACCGTTGCACGTGCGCCCAATAACTCAAGCCGCCTGCATTCCTGTGATTGAATTGATCACACGTTCAAGAAGTTTCTCACTCCCGTAAAGCAGCGGGACTGGACTAAGTGCATCTCGCTAGGAATTTCCCAGTGATGGCACCAAAATGATGTCTGGCAACGGGGTCATGCTTTGGTGGCTTTTTATTCGATCCCTAATCGAGCTATCTCAAACGACGGGACCGGGAGGTCAAACCTCCTGGCCCTACCATGTGTGAACTGGACATCCAAGCTTTGATTGTGATAAGTTAGTGATTTGATTAGTCTTTCATAGCGGTCTCACCTAATACCGGGTGCCAGTGACCAGCAGTACCAGCGAATGCGTTCTATCGAGTAGGTTAATAAGTGTTTTCTTTGCAAATAACGTCATTTCTATGTCTTCTGCTCTGTACCACTCTTTAATTTGAACCGGTGAGTAGTACGATTGTGTTCGTAGTTTTCTTGGCGTTGTGACTTCATCTCTCTTGAAGTTTGAGTGGGGGTGCGGATATGCTGTTCTGCTTAGATAGAAGTGTTTAACTGTATGTGGTCAAATTAATATTTTTGATAACCTCACATGCGCTCTTCATTCTCCCAGGAGCCGCAAAACTATTAGAAAGTGATCGCGTGCTTCCACAACTAATCATTCACCATCCCGTGACCCCCCCCCCCCCCCGCTTTTTCGCACAGGATGGCTCGCCTATCTACATTTGCAGTGATCGCGCTCATCGCTTGGAGCTCAATGCGTAGCACTGACGCCACGCCACCCCTGTTTGCCGGTCTGGCCACCTTTCCGGCGCCCGGCCTGGCTGCCGCGCTGATCGGCGGCAAACTGCTGGCGACCAAGGCTGTCGTCGGCATCGGAGGCGCCAAGCTGATCAAGGCATCGCTGATCGCTCCCATTCTCACCAAGAAGGCCGTCAAGCCCGTGCTTCTGGTGGCCGCCAAGTCGGGCAAGCTCGGCAAGCTTGGCAAGCTCGGTAAATTCGGTAAACTCGGCAAGTTTGGCAAGCATGGCAACTTCGTGCCCATTCCCATTCCCGCATCGGCCCCACAAGTTTACGCCGCGCCCACCGTGTACAAAACGACCGTGATCAAGAGCCCCCCGGTGGAAAAGTGGCCATCTGAGTGGCCCTCGTCCGCCTGGCCAGCTTCTGCCGAGTGGCAATGGCCCTCCGCCTCGCCCGCCTTCGGAGGCTCCGCGGGTTTTGGAGGCAGCGTATACGGTGACCTTTCGTACGGCGGTAGCTTCAGCCCAGCCAAGATACCGACTTTCTCTTTGGATTCTTTGGCGGCGGCACCCACCGATTTTCAGGCTGCCTCAGCGGCGACAGTTTCGAAGGCAGTTCCGGAATTCTACTCGAGGTACGCCGAGACGCTCAAGCAGGCTGTCCCATTCAACTCCGGCTCTTTCGACTTCGGAAAGTCACTCGTGGCGAACCCGACTCCAACTGGCCTCAACTTTGGGGCGTCCACTGGCTTCTCCGCTGGTGTCGGACAGGGCGGTGCCTGGGCCTTCCCCGACGCGGCTGCCTCTGCATGGCCTGCGACTTACAACAGCAAGTCTGCATTGGCCCTGGGGCCAACAGTGAAGCTGTGATGTGATGCTGCCCCAACAGACGTGGGTGAGTGGTCCAGAACATTGTGCACCAGACCCGTAGACAGGATCTTTGTTTCTGGGGTGGGGGGGGAGGCATTTGTTTAAGGCTTTGAGATATCGGGAAAATCATTATTTTTTTTGTAACCTCCTTCCCTACAAAACCTTCGGGGGCGGGGGCACACTGCACCACCCTAGCTAGGGGCCTGGCGTACATCATTCAGCTTGTTTAGCGGTACAAAACAGCTTCGTATACATAAGCATGCGCACGAGAGGAACAGGCAAGACAGTACTCAACTTTCCCCTCCCCTTAATATAGCAGAAAAAAGGGGCGGAGCCCCTCTCTTTTCACAAGCGATGAGCTGGCCGACCAGTTTTGGGCCATCCGGCAAGCTGAAGATGCCGCCCGGGTGCAAGGACTTCGAGCGGTCACCTGAGGTACCGCCATCATAATCAACGGAGAGTGGGAAGAACAGGGGTTTATCCCCTCTTCCGCCACCTCGCCCGGTAAAACTGCCGGACTTTAAATAAAGTCTATTCATTCATTCATTCATTCATTCATTCATTCATTCATTCATTCACTCATTCATTCATTTGTCCCGGTTTTATACAGATACTAATGTTCCGAAATAGTTGTCGTATTAGGTGCATTTAATGTGGGCATGTTCGCACCTGTATCAGTTTTTTTGTGGTTCTCATTGTACGCGTTTTAATACATCGCATGGAAAAAGCCCTTTGATGAGCCTTTTATTCCGGTTTTTAAAGTTAACTCATACAACCAAGTCAGGACTACAGGCCTATGCGAATGCCTTTGACTATTATATAGTGCCACCATTGCATATACACGTGAGTGTTTTCGCTAAACATTTCCTTATTTCCTTTTCCTCTACTTATTCCTTTCCCTCATAGTTATGTTCCCACTTTTTGATCGTAGGGTTGCCGGCCGGGTATGCATCTCGTTTACCTCACAGCCTCCTCTCTTGTTTTTTTTTTCTTTCATCCTGCAGCTAAGAAACGTAAAACAAGATTGCTATTTGTGTCAAAATATGCCTCGACATGTTATCCTTCTCCTCATTATTAGTGTGACTTGTCTAGAGTACCTGTTTTCGTTTCATTCACTGTTATTAGAGATTAGCCGTCACACATAGCTCTCAGGATATGCGAGTATCCTCGGCCTCTCGTACGGACTTTGAACTTTACAAAGACGTGCTCATGACAGTGCGCATCATTTGTGCTCTCGCGTTTTGCATTCCTGTAACTTGCAGGCGAAGCATCAGATGTGTTCATACTCTTGCACTGTCTTTCTCTTCTTTTTTAGAGAGTGCTCTCGATGGGGAGTGCTGATAAACCATAGACAGTTCCATGAATATTGCTTATATGTTGCTTCTTAAACAGCCCGAAGTGAGATTTTCATAATGCAGTCAACATTTAATGATACCTTTCAGGCTCGGAGACTCTCCAGGGACGGTTGAATCAAAGCCACACTCGCTCGCCCAGCACGAATGGAAGTCTTCTGGAAGCTCACTGAAGACACTTAGGCTCGGGAACGTGATAATCAGCGAGTACGCTTTTCAAGTTGCTCGTGTGCAATAGTTCGCGTTCGCTCACAGTAGGTTAGTTCTCATTGTCTGTTGGATGTTTTTGTTTGGCAACACCATTTTATATGCCAATAAATCTTGTTTCCTACAAATCATACGTTATCCATCTTTGTAGATAAGCCGTGATAGGGCATGAAATAGAACAAGTGTGTGACAGAGATAACCATCGTAATCACCACAAAGTTCGTAGACAGTTTTATAATAGCGTACGAAAGTATGGCATTCATTAGGTTCACACGCTGCTTTCAACACTCAACGTAGGTACTTATGAAAACAGCACATGAGGCATGCGCTGTGGTGACTAACGCAAAAGCAAGTCTTTGCATACCGTATTCTAAAACTGTGACGTTAATAACACAAGTGTATACCTTTACATATTGTGCCACAATTCAAAAGACACATGGCAGAATAGTAAATAGAATGTAGCTCCGTTGCAAACATAATATAATTATGATCATCTAGTGTTGGTTGGGTGCTCTAATGAGGAAAATATATATCTCAGTTACAGAAATAATAATAATAATAATAATAATAATATTAATGTTATTATCTGAGATTTTACGCCCCACACTATGATTATGAAGAATGCCATAGTAGAGTGCTCCGGAAATTTTGACCATCTCGTATTTTTAAACGTGTACTGGCGTCCGTACAATACACGTGTCTTTACTATTTCAACTGCTCCAAAATGTGACCACCGTGGTCGAGATAGAAACCACAACCTTCGGGTAAGCAGCCGGGTACGGTATGAATAATTTTATCGTGGTCCTGAGGATCAGTCCAGGACTGATGCTCACTGCTCCCGCGTTTGAACAGCGAGAGTCTCTGTTAGGATTTCTTCACTGCACACGTAGCGGGAGGTATTTGCCGGAGTCTGATGGTTTCTTGACTCAGTTCATATATAAGGGAATCGCAATGATGGTCTGGCGACTGGGTCTTGATCTACTGCGTGTTATGAAGGGAACATGAGAGAATACATCCTCATTAGCAGCTCGGGCCTGAATCTTGTAGAGGTGACCACTCATGTACAGGTAGTTAAATCACCCATGTTCTTGTTAGTAAACGCTTCAGTGTTCAGATGTGAAAATGGGGCTGGGAATTCCCGCAACATTGCTGCTGTCTTAGAATCTGGAAGTGAGACTTTTCGACTAGAAATGAGCGTCACTACTTTCTCTCTCTTGTTCTTTCTTTTTTTTTAGTACAAAACATTCGACAATGAACTCGAGTCCGTGTTTCAGATTCTCATAGTTTATCGTGCACAGAACACAAACAAAACAGACATACACATGAAAACCAGTAGGCCCTACTATGCACTCCAGCGATGCCAGCGCAACGTTGAACATCTCGAAGTTCTATAGGTGACTCAGAGCACTCGCTCTTAGAATCCAGCGAGGAATTACGCAGAGAATAAATATACAAATTATTGTCCAAGCTAAATATTCCGCTTGGATCACCGGCAGAAAGAATGCACACGCCTCTTTGCGGCTAGTGTGCCGTCGTGGCGAAAAGGAAATGCCTCTTCGTCGAAACACGTGTGTGGTAAATACTACTCTACTTCTTTGTCTTTGTTAAGCCCTCGTTAAGTTTCACGACCAGAGTGACATCGTGCAGACACAATCAAGCGTCATTACAGCACACACACACGCACACGAACATGTGATCTGCAACTGGCTACTCTGCGGTCCAATACTGCATGTCATTGTGCCGCGCTCATGCTCCGCGTGTCTTATACCATTCGTATGTTAGGTAATAAGTGATAATAGTCCAGAAATCGGTGGGACGTCTCAAGGTGACACGGTCTTCGAGAGTATGCGCTCGTTGTCAAGCGACCAGAATTTGTTTGCGTTATTGAAACCTTCTAACGCGAAGCGACAAAACGCGACAAGGTATACAACTTAGCTCATCGCGCGTCTTTCGTGTCTCCAGCAAGCGTTATTGTAGGTGACCTACGCTCACAATTGTGAACGACGCTATCTATTGTCAACTATTCAAGCTTTTCAGCCTTTCTTAACAAAGCGACGTGAAGCTTTTCGCAAGATGACACACACAAACACATGAAGGGTTCCAGATATAGCTCTTCGCTGTGGTGTTCGAGCAGCAACACGGTCAGTCAGTCATCAAGAGGGGATGACAGAGTTTGGTCCAGCGAACTCGTTATGCGGTGTGAACTTGGATGATCTCAGTGGGCAATGTACGTGCAGAGAGTGTCCGCTCTGGTGATAATTGCTGCAGCGAGGCGAGCGATACGGAGCTCGCATTGTCCATACCACCATCGCACAAGAAAAAAACAAAACAAACAAGAGCAAGGAAAAATAATCACACACGCACAACTGCCCACCGGCTGGTGTCCGCACAATAACCAGTCTTGATATGGCTGCACGCGCTATACTGTCCGGTGGATATGTCGACGAGACCGGAGACCTGGCGTCGCTTCGAAGGACGCGTGGTGTACGTTTGTCGACACTGTTCCTCGCACTCGATGAGCCACGGGCCTCCGGCTAGCTTGGTGTCCATAGCGTGCTTTTGGCTTGCGGATACACGACAGTGTCGCTAGACCTACCGGCCTAGAAAAAAAAAGACGAAGATGAGCAAATAGCCAAATTTCAATGCAACTAAACTAGTGTTCACACGATATCCTTAAACCAGCCTTTCTTTCTTTCTGTTTGCAGTTAAAACTAGAATGGTGGCATTTACCACAACCTTGGTGGAATAGCTGCCTCGCGCCATTGTTGCCTCTCTGTCAAACAGATCGAAACAGGCATTCACTATTCACATCCCGTTCCTCATTTTTGTACATCCCTTACATTATAGTACAAGAAAACATTTTCACAGTGTCACACCAATCTCGCTTTCCACAATATCCCCATTTCCTCTACTTTGTTTCTTCTCGGATGCTGGGGACGGAGGAATTGCCAATATTCTTGAAGACAAGGAAATTGCAGCACCAGTTATAGACCAATAGCATCATTGTAATTGTGAGAGCTGCAACTTTGTGCGCATCTGTACCTTCTCTTTTATTCTCTCTACATCTAACTTCCACATTTACCCTATTTCTTTCTTCAGTGTAGAGTAGCATGCCAGTTTTACAAGAGTAGCTAACATCCCTGCCTTTCCTCACCATTCTGTCCCTTACTCCCTTGCTCACGCCCAGGCTTGCTGTTCTCCTGCTTCACTTTTGCGGTAGGGGAAGGGTGAGCAAGGCGTACATAAACCTGCTGCTAAGAAAGGCAGACATGCACATTTAGAAACGCTCACCCAGCGACAATCTCTGTTCCTTGGCACGGTGAAGGATGGCGTATTGCAACAAGAGAGCGGCACTGGGACAAGCTCACATTAACTAACTAACTAACTAACTAACTAACTAACTAACTAACTAACTAACTAACTAACTAACTAACTAACTAACTAACTAACTAACTAACTAACTGAACAAATAAATAAACTAATAAATAAATAAATAAATAAATAAATAAATAAATAATGTACATATGTGTGTATGTACATAAATGAATGAATGAATGAATCATTATAGCTAGGATAGCTAAAGGGCCTAAAGCATAGTTATGGAAGTGGGCAAGGATCAGTCAGAGCTTTGTAGAGGTGAATGGGGGAGATGGGGGAGGATGCATTGTTTGGTTTTCTACGCAAACATGTGAAGCGAAAACTTTTGATCAACCCAAGGGCTCCTGGTTTACACCTAGGCATTGAATTTGCACCAATAAGGCCACCGAATTCTCAAAATAAAGCCTCTTCCTCCTAAAATAATAACCAAATGGCTGCAGCATAATCATAAAAGAAAACACATGCTCTTTACATGTTCAATTTTTGCAAGTGAACTCCTATTAAATGAACTGTTTACTATTTTAACATGCTAAACTATTAGGATCAGTAGATATATTCAAGGTATAAATAAGACTGTGCACTTACTCTTAACGCTGTTGTCTGACTCCATGGCGATAGTGTCCTCGCTCTTGATTTCTTCTTGTAATGTTTCTGAAATTATTCAAGGAACATATGTTGCAATACTGTCCCAATCACATACAATAAAACCACTTGCAGTATGAATCGTACGGTATGAATTATACGGCATGTGCACATATAGGTGTGCCCATTTTGCCCGCATCCTGCATTTCTTCTTAACCAAGGACGTGGAACACTAGTTGTCATTCGGCATAATTCTCTTCCAGCCCGAATGCTGGTACAACGAGGTATCTTTCTAGCCAGATCTATTCTCCACTCTCAAAGATACATTTACGCGCGAAATTCTGCACTCAATGCCATGGAAAAGGCAGCTACAGCTACTTCCGATGATAAAACTCGGAACTGCACAACTGTTCACTGTGTTCACTGTTTCGACACGCCGAGTGCAATGGCGACTCTCGTGCACTCGCAAAAATATGCCTGAAGCCGTCAATCCCACTTTCGTGTAACCTAATAACGACATGTACTCAATGAGTATGATGATCATCTTTACTGGCATATTTTTTGAATAATGGTGGCAACAAATAGTTGCCTAGCCCATTTGATACAATATATCTTCATTACATATATAATAGCCGTGTTGTTGTGGCTATCTTATCCTGATTATTTTCCCATACATTAAAGTGTCTATTTCGGTATTGTATTGTTAGTTACGCCTGTAATGACTCATTTTTATACGTAGATATTCTGCACTTTTTCTCGCTGATACACCTTGTATTTCACGCATACCCCGCTTGATATGTGGGGTTTAACGTCCCAAAACGGCCATATGATTATAAGAGACGCCGTAGTGGAGGGCTCTAGAAATTTCTACCAGCTGGGGTTCTTCAACGTGCACTGAAGCCTGAGCGTACGGGCCTACAGCATTTTCGCCTCCACACGCATACCTCGACTTGTGACCAGTGAATGTGCGTCAATTTCCGTAAGCGCTGAGTGTCCCTTACCTTTGGGCGTCTGCTGCGACTCCACGAGAGTAGAGCGAAGAGCTTCCTCGCACCGTGCCCTCTTCTTGACTTCGCCTTCAAGCTGGTCTTGCACCTGTCGCCGGCAGCGCTTCTCGCGTCGAAGTCTTTTCTGGTAGAACACTGCGACCGAGAGAGACAGCGTAGAAGATGTGACGATTCGGTCACTCAGAACCAGTAAGTATCAATTTGCCCTTCAGAGTTTTTGGATGTAATTTTTGTGGTCTTTTCATCCACTGACAACGTTTGGCTGCGCCGCCTTAACGAAGCACTGAAAAGTTGTGGTTCGCCGATGTGGCTGTGTTCAAAAGCGTTCGCCGACCACCTTTCAGTGTCGTGTTCTTCCGTGAAAGTATTGATGCACGGCGATGACAAGTATAACTCGGTTGATACATCACAGAAGAGTCAATACGTCATTGAAAGTGACCAACTGAAGATATGGACACAGCTACATTCAGAATCGCCGCAATTTTGTAAGTGCAAAACTTAAAGAGTGCTTCACCGTACAATAATGCTATAGCAGGAGAAGCCAACTTTCTGTAGTCAGTCGGAGTTGCAAGTACGGAAGCTATGTAAAGTAGCACGCGGTGAGTTTACAAATGTTAAACCACATGAACTAGCTTACACAAGAATGCACGAACGCAAACATTTTCCCGCCTTTTTGTTCTTTGGTATGTGTTACATGTAAGAACAAACCTGTTAATATGAAGTCCCACCTTGGATCTTAATGAAAAGGAAGTTCCCCCTAGGTTTTGTGACATATTTAATTTGTCACATGCATTGACTGACTTGTGAAAAGCCTTTGTGCGTTAAAAACTGTTGATCATTCTTCACTACAATTCGGGCAGCGACTACTGACCTCTTTTGGTCTGTTCCTCCTGAAGCTTTTTCTCAAGACCTTCTCTAAGTTCGCGCTCCCGAAGAATTTCCACTTTTAGTTCCGCTGCGAAAGAGAGAACAAAAAGGAAAGTGCATATCAGTGCAACTATACCACAACACATTAAATTATTAAGCAATGAGCGAACGTTAGTCAGTGCTAGAAAAAAATCAGTCGCGGCTACTAGTTTTACACTAAAGATATCGTCATTATCACAAACATCGTCATAACCCACCAGAGAAAATGTATGGAAGAACATCGTCTTTGAAAATCTCCCTATATAATAGAATGGTAGCTTAGCCTAGCTGGTGATTTGGAATTGACTTATTAGCACATCGTCAGATGAACGAGGACAGATGAAAGAACACAACAGAGGCACTAAGTGTTGTGTTCTTTCATATGTCCTTGTTCATTTCGCGCTGTGTAATTGTGTCATCCCCTATATTCTGCGCTTGAATGTTATGTCGATTATGATGAGAAGATAGCGGACATCAAACAAAACAAGGGGACCTGAGATGACCATGCGATGCGTAGGACATACAATCGGTGGACGTAAGATCAGAGGTATAGTTACCAACGGATGATAAACAAAGTTTAGGGAATGAGAGAGAAAGAGAGAGGCAATGAAAGAAAGGGAGGTTAACCAGACGCCCGTAAGCTTTAGCACCCTGCACTGGGGAAAGCGACAAAAAAGAGGAGAGCCAGAAGAAGGGAGAGATGTTGACCTAGAGCCGCGCACACTTGTGGGAGCATACCAAGTTTACAAGTGGTCGCACGAACTTGTTGATTTCAACTACGTTAGTAACGCTTGCGTTGCCTCTGCGCCGTCGAGGCTGTGGTCCCAGAGTTTCGGCTGGGGAAAATGACCTTGATTCTAGTTAGGCCAAAAGCAGTCATGCCAGTTGTTGACGTTAAGAAATTCTCAGAGATGAACTGGAATCACCTCGCACTGAGTAGGGTAAACTGGAGATCAAGCGTTCATCCCGCAGTACACTTAAATAGGCTAAAATGATGAGGATAGTTGACATGGCGGTGCTCACCCCTCTCCATGTGAACCTGCTGCTCCTGTTGCCTGGCGTTCTCCTCGGCCACCTTGAGCAAACCGAGGATGTTCTGCAGCAGGGTCTCCACGGAGCCCATGCCCCTTGCTGCGAGCAGACCCGCCCGCTCCATGAAGAGTTGGGCCTCGCCGTCCTGCGAAGAGGTGCGCTTCTCACCGCCGCCGGAACTCGACAGGCTCGCTTCTGAGTCATCGCCGCTAAGGTCACCTACGGCGTCGTGGAACAGAGACAGCGCTCGTAAGCTCTCGCGGCCACTTCGATGATAATAGCACGAACATGATAGTATCCCATTTTTTTTTCACTATATGGCCTCGGGAAATTCCATGAAGGTTCGTCAAGCGCGAAAGGTTGGCGTCAGCACCAATACGAGTGATGCAAACACTGATCACGTGACGACGTCACTATATGATCTCAACATGGCGCCACAGGGCGTTACTACTTGTGACGTCATGACGACGTTCCTATGACGTCACATGAAATGGTCGCGTGGTCAAAGGTCGCTCAATCACGGAGGCACTGCAAAACAACGTGAGGGGCGAAAGCTTCCAATGCCTCCTACCTCAGAGGCATCACGAAATCACCTTGGGCTCAAAGCTTTACAGAGGGAGGGGGGGATAAGGTAAATCAATAGACCGAAAAGATGAATTTCGCCTTCAAGTCGTCTCACGATGACACATTAAGGGCGTCCGTATGAATATTTCACCTTGCTCCCGGTCGTCGGCGTAATCGGACTCGGCCTGCATCTCATCGTCGTCCCTCGCCCTCTGGTGACTGTCGACGTAGTCTCTGTCACGCGGCGGCATGCCTCCACCACCGCCGTTTTGAGACAGGTTGAGCGCCGAAGCGAGCTCGTGTTCTCCCACAGGCCCTGAAAATCCAATAGGAAAGGATTAAGAAAGTTTTGGTGAAGCGTGAAGATCTCGCCTTTCACATTACTATAGAGCATCGAGAAGTGACGAGGAGTGTCGAAGTGCATCTGTTGGTGTGATCGCGGTTAAACTATTAGAGGTTACATAAACAATATATAAGTAGCGCACAGACTATATATAGAGTGGTTATAGGTTATGTATATAGACCGAAATTTGGTCAACTGTAAGCCTAAGTGATCAACCAGTAATGGTGATGACAGGGAACGTGAAAAGATAAGGTCTGGAGTAGGGACTGGACAGAGGCGGTACCAGCTTTCTCTTTTCTTTCTTGAGGAGGGGGGGGGCGCTTTCGACCACTTTTTATGTATTTTCGTGAATGTGTTTCTGTGCGCGCACACATATACACACACCATAAAATGAAAGCAAAAAATCGGGGCAATTCGAGTGCTTTTCCCACACACCCATACCCCGGCTACGCCAATAAAACAGTAATATAAATTAAGAGAACAATAAGGTACCTTAAATGTCACCTAGAAGATCGGCAGTGTTATAACAGTAGTTAAGTGTGACCCAATGGTTACGGGCTTGAACGGGGAGATGACGTCCAAGGGAGAAATTTGAAGTGACGCAGTTAAAGTTCAGAAATTAGAATGGATTACGGTGTTGAAGCAACGTTATAACACGTTTTCATCGCATCTACAGCTAAATAACTTTTGAATATTTATAATTAATGGTGCCTGTCAACAACAATTAGCATGTTTCACACATGTATTCTGAGCAACAAGCAATCGTCATCTGTTTGCACACCTTTCTTTGCTCTGACGCACGGCACTCAAAAGTTTCAGGTCAGGAACGGCGCAGACACTGTTACGAGTCGTATAGCATTCTTTATGGATATAGCTCCTAGCTTCAAATAAAAGGCACGCGAGCAAGCCAGATGACCATTGCGGGACAAAAAGATTTCCCGAAGAGATCAAAGTGCTTATTCCGTGCATTGTACGATTTGTAGAATTGTATCTTGTGTAGAGGGAGCTCATACAGTGAACACACATAAAGCACATGAAATGCTTTCAGCCCCAGGGGGTTAATTACGAAATTTTTTGTATGAGCACAGCGAGGAAAAAGTAGTCTACAAAACAAATACCTAATATAATTCGCACTTACATCCGGGACTCATTGACCTTCTGTTAGGGTCCGTCCCGCGCATCTTCTCCTTCTCTCCGTACTCGTCACTGTTTCTGCAAAAAAAAACACACAAGAAAAAAAATAAGTTTTTTTTACACCGATAGTTGCCAAGAACGCCCATTAACTATCCAACACTGCAGCCAACAGTACTTGTAGCAAGCGAGTAAATGCGGTAGCTGTGTATGGAAAGGCTTTACTGAAAGCGGTACAGTAGCATTATGAGAAATCATGTTCGACATCGTAGACCTAATACTCATTTAAAAAGAGAAAGTGGAAGCTGCCCACCAGTCAGATGTGTTAAAGAAAAAAAAAGGAAGAAAAAACATCGCACCACGTTTTAGAAAAAGGAGGAAAAAATAAGAGAGGGCAAATGAATGGAAATAGCTGAAATAACAGTCAAACAGTTGAAATAAGTTTCTTTATCTCTGTTTAGGGAAATAACAGCCGATAAAGAGAGGGGGAGAGGATGAGCGCGCGCAAACACACACACGCGCACACATACGCACGCTCGCACACACACACACACACACCTACACACACGCACACACACACACACACACACCTACATACACACACACCTACGCACACACACGCGCGCACACACACACACACACACCTACACACACATGCGCGCACACACACCTACACACACATGCACGCACACACACACACCTACGCACACACACGCACGCACATACACACACACACGCACAGTGGCACAGTCCGGCACTCTTGTGCTATACACGGCATCACCAGCTTCATTCACGAACTACCGAGGCTGAATTTAGCGCAACAAAAGCGAACTTACGAAGGGAGATCTAACGCGAGGCAAACAGCCTGCTATACTACTAATAAAGAAAAAAAAACACATCGAGGAGGAGAACGAAAGCCGGTTACGAACACCTGCCGTTTGTTGGCTGGTCTCTCTCTCTCTCATCCTCTTTTCCTGTCTCGTGGCCTGAGGTGTTGTAATAAGCTGCCCACGCGCTATATAAACACGCGCATCCAGAAAAGCGCGATCGCGTCATATTTCCTCTCCATACTCTCGCTACACGTTTTCCCATTAAGCTGCGCCTCGGTCATCGCGGAAGGCAGGGCCGGTCTCCGTCGGATACTGACCGGCCAGGGTTGTTCTTACATTAATCGCGCGGCGGTTTCCGGTCACCCGTTTCCCGCAGCGAAAAAGCCAAGTCCATCCTACAGTGTCCAAGCCCTGTCGATCGTATGGTGATGGCGCTCTTTAATGTCCCTGGGCTCTTTTTTTTTCTCATATTGCGGCGAGCCACGGTTGCAAGTGATATTGAGGACGGAAACGTGAGAGGATGCACATCGGACGGACGTGGGTGGCAGTCCAGGTCGCGAAGCCTTTCGGCTATGGGTTTGTGTGTACGCGATACACTGCACACAGTTGATCGCGGTGCTGTATTCGTCGATGATGACGACACGGGTGTTGCCTTTATGAAAACGAGGAGGGAATAGCGGAAGCTGCATGGTATGTATAAGCCTAATCGAGCGTGCGTAATGAAGGCATGTAACAGTGTGGGCAGGAAACGCACTTTTGATATGGATGTTCGGCTCCAACAGACATGCTGTAAGTATATTATATTACTCACTGTTCGGCTAGTTGGCACATGATCAGTAGTATATAGTATCCTAATGGTAAACTAGTTGTACTCTAATATTTTGATGATAGTAAACGGCGACAATAGCACGGCCACGCAGGAACGCAAAGCAGGAAGGGGTGCTCATAGACAATGCGGGTGCTCAAGTACACCACGTGGAGGTTGTAAGACAAATTATGCTAAATTCAAAACTGTCCAGATTAAAGCTTTATTACTCCCAAAAGAGGGAACCGGCCGAGAGGTCAGTTATATACGCTGCTTGACACCACACTGTAAATACTGCTCTCAATTGGCCACCCTCATACACATGACATGGACATGCCCACAGTACACTGACGCTTCTCACACAGAAGATACATGGGAGTCCCTTCTGCATATCACTGACTCGGCACAGCAACGCCGGGTAACCTCACGCGCATTGCAGGCCACGATGCCCAGATTAGAAATTGATCTGAACGAGCAGGAGTAGAATTTGTTTTTTTTTCTTTACATGTCAATGACATCAAACTCTGGACTGCCCACTGTTAGGACCGGCGCCAGGTCTGACAATGGATCGGCGTTCCTTTTGATGTTCCTTTTGAGTCGCCAAACGGGTGGGCGGCCGGTGTCCGCCATGTATTGTTCCCACCTGGCCGGAGGGTGCGGCGTCCTGCCGCCGCGGCGCCGTGAGCAGTTCGGGAGACCACCGGTGCAGCTTCTTCTTTGGAAGATGACGGCGGCGGCGGCGGCCGGGAATCGTCCCGCTAATTGAACGAGTCGTTCGGCACCCTTTGAAGCTTGTTTACGGCGGCCCTTTCGATGGATGCAGTCATCAACTCCAGACCCCTCGCCCAGCGACACACCTTGACGGGGGGGGGGAGCCGCGTTCGTGCCACATGGCCGTGCGGTGACCACGCTTCAGTTTTGAACGTTCGCGTGGACCGTGCGTGCTCGTCACCCTCGCGGGTAATGTGTGGTCCGTGATTGGACGGTGCCATCTGTACGCGGTCCCCGATCTAGGGATCTGGGGAGGACAGACCCTTTATAATGAGCCCCCACGGCTCATTCGGTGCTTTTTCGAGTGGAGAACTCGCCATGTACGAAGAACGCCACTATATATCTAAACTTTCTTATTGACCTCTCTCTAATGTAAATAAACGTCTGTTCTCTGTTTTCCCATATAAGCATTGCTTCTCGCTATAAGGGACGAGTCCGATGGGAGCCAGCTACCAACGACGAGACCCACAGGACCCAGACCACAACAACTGGTGGCAGCGGTGGGCAGCGGTGGGATCGAGCTCATCGACCAGGAGGCAATGCTGAGACCTGCTGTCTGGAGGACCTAGAGTCGGACAAAACTGCTTCGTGGCATCTCTGACAACACGGGAAGGAACGCGTCCGAATTCATGACTGCATAGGGTGAGTGCACTGCTTTTCTTTGCTGAGATATCACCAGGCTTTGCGTAGGATTGTAAACAAAGCAGTGATTTGGTAACGGTTGACGGAAGTATTGATAGTACGTCAAAGTTGTTTAGTTAAAAGAGTTAGCAGCACCAAGGACCGCCATGAATTTGAAGGGACTGAAAAAGCCAGAGTTGTTAGAGTTGGCCCGAGAGCTGGGCCAGGTAATTGCCGAGACGAAAAGAAAGCAGGAGATCATTGACGCCATCGAGAAGATCGGGGCAGATGACGATGAGCTGAGCGAATGCTTGGAGGCTATTACGCAAAGGAAAGAGGAGCAGAGGCTCCGTGAGGAAAAAGAGGAGCAGAGGCTCCGGGAGGAAAAAGAGGAACAGAGACGTCGTGAGGAGAAAGAGGAAAGAGAACGTATCGATCGTATGGAAATGAAACGCCTAGAAATTGAACTAGCAAAGGCTCAATCAATGAACGGAGCTAGCGCAGTGGCACGAGAAAGAGAGCGCCGAATGACAGATTTGATGCCATCCTACGCGGTAGGAGGGGACATGGGTCTTTTTCTGGTGCACTTTGAGCGCACGTGCGAGAGGGAAAATTTTGCTAAAAACACGTGGCCTCAGCGCTTGCTTACGCTGCTGCCGTGTGAAGTAGCTGACATTATAGCCCGTATGGGTAAAGAAGACGCAGACGACTATGACAGAGTCAAAGCGAGTCTGCTCAAAAAGTACAGACTGTCAGCGGAGGCGTTCAGGCGAAAATTTCGTGAGATCGAGAAAGCCAAAGACGAGTCATACCCAGAGTTTGCGTACACCTTAAAGGTAAATCTGGAGGAATGGCTTAGAGAGGAGGGTGCGCTTGGCGACGCGGAAAAGACTCTGCAGTGTTTTGCGTTGGAACAATTCTTTCGGCGTCTACCTGAAAACATTAGGTACTGGGTTCAGGATAGACAAGGAGTAGATACTATCACGAGAGCGGCAGAGCTCGCAGAGGAGTACGTAAATCGCCGTGCCCTCGAAGGCAAGGATGTCCCTAGGAGGGAGATTAGTAAATATCGGGCCGACAAGCCTCCGCGATGGACAAAGTCGGGTCGGTATATGCCGAAGGAGGGTTTAGACTCCAAAGGAAGCGGTGATGAGAAAAACAAGAGAAAGGAAGAAGCACCCGAGAAAAGGGCGGAAGGGCAACAGAAAAAGGCGTTCGAGGCCAAGAAGCCGATAGTTTGCTATAACTGCCAACAGACGGGGCATATTTCTTTGGGTTGTAAGAACCCGAAAGTTGTGTTAATGTCACTCTGTAGTAATGACGAAAACATGAAATTGCTAGAACCATACATCCGAGACCTAGTCGTGAATGGCCAACCGTGCCGCGTGCTCCGCGATTCGGCCGCCACTATGGATGTAGTGCACCCGTCCTATGTCGAGGAGAGTCAGTTTACAGGAGAATGCGCGTGGATAAGACAAGCAGTAGAGACAAACAGTGCCTGTCTCCCAGTAGCAAGAGTCCGCATCGAAGGCCCTTTCGGTGTTCTAGACACTGAAGCTGCCGTTTCGGCACATCTCCCAGTGCAATACCCGTATTTGTTCTCAAATAAATCAGAGTACTTGCTGCGACAAAAAGGAATTGGGTTCAGTGAGGGTATCGTACAGGCCTTAACTCGATCCAAAGCAAGGGAGCTCGCCGCTCAGACAGTTTGTAAAGATCCGGTGGCAGACGAAACAGCTTCAGCGGCAGAGCCTTCTTTACCTGGCACGAAACTGGACCGCCCTATAATGGAGCCTCAAAACACAATATCTAAAGAAAGATGTAAGAAACCGGATGAATCCGAGGCATCTCGAGAAGTAGAATGCACTATAAAGCTGTTAAATGTAAGTCCTACAGAACTGATAGTGGAACAGGAAAATGACTCCACTCTCCGTAACTTAACGCCAGACGCGAAGGAAGGGGTGGCTAAGCAAAACATTCAGTTCACCAAGAAGGGGGGCGTCTTGTACAGAAAGTACACAAGTCGAAAAGGAGTTCGGTTTAATCAGCTAGTCGTACCGTATCCTTTCCGCAAGGAGCTGCTGCACCTGGTCCACGGAGGTTTGTGGTCAGGGCATCTCGGCATCAAAAAAACAAAAGAATGTTTGTTACGGGAGTTTTACTGGCCCGGCTGCTTTCGGGAGGTGGAGGCATTTGTAAGAAGCTGCGACACGTGCCAACGCGTTGGCAAGCCAGGGGATAAGGCTAAAGCACCTATGAAGCTGGTCCCCATTATCACAGAACCGTTTCGCAGGCTAGTTATAGACACAGTGGGTCCACTTCCTGTAACGCAGTCCGGGTACCGGCACATACTCACAGTGCTCTGCCCGGCCACGAAATTCCCGGAAGCAGTACCGTTAAAGGAGCTCAGCTCGGAGGAGGTAGTTAAAGCGCTTTTATCTATCTTTGCACGTGTAGGCTTCCCCGCAGAAATTCAGTCCGACCAGGGATCTGTTTTTTACAAGTGCACTAACCTCGACATTTCTAGAAAAGTGTGGCGTTAAAATCATCCACAGTTCAGTGTACCACCCTCAGTCCAAATGCTGTAGAAAAGGTACATTCAGTCATGAAACGGCTGCTACGCGCCCTTTGTTATGAGCAAAAAGAGGATTGGGAGGCTTGCTTGCCCGCAGCTATGTTCGCGCTTCGGATCGCTCCTCACGAATCAACAGGGTTTTCGCCTGCGGAGCTTGTTTACGGACGTGCTCTTCGCTCCCCCACTTCGCATTGTTCGAGAATCTTGGGAGGGCCGGGCGGACGACCCTTCGGTAGTAGCATACGTGCTTGAGCTGTTAGACCGACTTCACGCAGCTCAAGAACTAGCGGAGCAGGAAATGCGCAGAGCTCAAAACAACGCTAAGCGCTATTATGACAAGACAGCCCGGACGCGAAGCTTTCGAGTAGGGGAAAAAGTGATGATACTGAAACCCTCACTGAAGAATAAACTTCAGGTCCAGTGGGAGGGACCTGTTGAGGTAGTTCAGAAATTGTCAGACACAAATTACTTGGTTACTGGACTGGGAAGGCGTAAAACGCAACAGGTGTACCACACTAATCTGCTCAAACCGTACCAGCAGAGGCATGCCGTTGTAAACATGTCGCTCAATCAACCGGAAGAAATGCCTATTGATTTCCCGGAGTTAACAACAGAAAACAAAGACATTGGCGAGACTATTAGTAACCTGGTAGAGCAGGCGGAGTTGGAGCCAGATCAGAAAGCGGAACTGAAGGAACTATTGTTTGACTTTAAAGAAACATTTTCAGACACACCTGGCAGAACCAAAGCCCTAGTTCATGATATTGAGCTGACATCTTCGGAACCAATTCGTTCTAAAGCTTACCGCGTTTCCCCGAGGCAACGGGAAATAATGGCCGCGGAGATAAACCGAATGCTCGAGCTAGGAGTGATCGAGCCAGGAGAGAGTGATTACACCTCGCCTCTGATCTTGGTTGAGGTCCCAGGGAAAGAGCCGCGACCGTGTATTGACTATCGGAGGCTCAACTCGATTACAAAGGACCAAACTTATCCAATTCCGCATATTGAGGAAAGGCTTGAGCAAGTCAGCAGTGCCAATTTCATCTCGACTTTGGATTTAGTCAGGGGATACTGGCAGGTGCCTCTAACTGAAAGGGCTAGTAGGCTTGCGGCGTTTATTTCCCCGATGGGAACATTTCGGCCGAAGGTCCTTAGTTTTGGATTAAAGAATGCCCCTTATTGCTTTTCTGGCCTAATGGACAAAGTGTTACAGGGTATGGAGGACTTTGCCCTCCCGTACCTAGATGATATTGCTATTTTTTCTTCTTCCTGGATAGACCACATGAAACACTTGCGAGCTGTGCTATGTCGTCTGCGTGAGGCCGGCTTAACAGTGAAGGTTGCGAAACGCCAATTGGGGCGCGCTGAGGTAGCTTATCTAGGGCATGTAATAGGCCAAGGCTACCGCCGGCCGTCAGAAGTAAAGCTGGCCGCAATAGACAACTTTCCCCAACCACGAACCAAGAAAGACATTCGGTCGTTTCTTGGATTGGCCGGTTATTATCAAAGGTATATCCCGCGTTACTCTGACATTGCAAGTTCCTTGACAGACGCTCTTAGAAAGACTGAACCCCAGACCGTAAAATGGGATGGGGCCAAGGAACATGCATTTTCTACGCTAAAGAAGGCACTAAAAAGTCAGCCAGTGTTGAGCGCGCCTGACTACTCTAAGCCGTTCATTCTTCAGTGTGACGCCAGCGACCGGGGTATGGGTGTCGTGCGTTGTCAGAGGGGAGAGAACGACCAGGAACACCCTGTACTGTATGCCAGTAGAAAGCTTTCTGTTCGTGAGGAAGCATACAGTGCCTCAGAAAAGGAATGTGCCTGCGTTGTTTGGGCTGTGCAGAAGCTAGCTTGCTACATCGCCGGTTCTAGGTTCACAATAGAGACTGACCACTGTCCCCTCACATGGCTACAGTCCATGTCATCGAAAAACGGCCGTCTTTTGCGCTGGAGCTTAGCTCTTCAACAATACACCTTTGATATCCATTACAAGAAGGGTAAACTCAACAGCAACGCAGATGGTCTGAGTCGTTGTCCCTAGTACCCCGAGGGCTTCAAAACGATTTTCTGCTTTCTATCCTCGATTTGAGGCCCACTAGTTTTCTGTATTTATCCAAACATGTGTCAAGTGTTTTGTTTAATGTCTTCAAAAGTGGCTGATGTGGTGTTGCGACTCGGCGGGGGCCACAGGAATAAAGTTGAGGTAGAAGGAAATGACTTCCACAGGTGAATCTAAGTCTGGTGATTCTGAGTAGGGAATTGCCGTGTGCTTGCTCGTGTGTGGGTGTGCTTTCGGCGCAGTTTCCGCAGTTCCTCATTGGTGGTGGGCGGAAAATATGGTGGAGAGGGGTCACCTCATCCCTGCGAGCAACGCCCTCTTGGTCAATGATCATCGGATCCAGTGTTCGGGACAAAAATAATAGAGGAAGAGCCGACAAGCTGCAATACAGATCCCGCTGCACAGTACCTGCTGGCCACTGCACCTCGGGATCTTCTTTCCCCGGCGGAGAGGCTGTTAGGACCGGCGCCAGGTCTGACAATGGATCGGCGTTCCTTTTGATGTTCCTTTTGAGTCGCCAAACGGGTGGGCGGCCGGTGTCCGCCATGTATTGTTCCCACCTGGCCGGAGGGTGCGGCGTCCTGCCGCCGCGGCGCCGTGAGCAGTTCGGGAGACCACCGGTGCAGCTTCTTCTTTGGAAGATGACGGCGGCGGCGGCGGCCGGGAATCGTCCCGCTAATTGAACGAGTCGTTCGGCACCCTTTGAAGCTTGTTTACGGCGGCCCTTTCGATGGATGCAGTCATCAACTCCAGACCCCTCGCCCAGCGACACACCTTGACGGGGGGGGGAGCCGCGTTCGTGCCACATGGCCGTGCGGTGACCACGCTTCAGTTTTGAACGTTCGCGTGGACCGTGCGTGCTCGTCACCCTCGCGGGTAATGTGTGGTCCGTGATTGGACGGTGCCATCTGTACGCGGTCCCCGATCTAGGGATCTGGGGAGGACAGACCCTTTATAATGAGCCCCCACGGCTCATTCGGTGCTTTTTCGAGTGGAGAACTCGCCATGTACGAAGAACGCCACTATATATCTAAACTTTCTTATTGACCTCTCTCTAATGTAAATAAACGTCTGTTCTCTGTTTTCCCATATAAGCATTGCTTCTCGCTATAAGGGACGAGTCCGATGGGAGCCAGCTACCAACGACGAGACCCACAGGACCCAGACCACAACACCACGTAGATACGCGATGATAGTCTGCCGTGTCCGTAACATCGCACATTATGACGGCGTGTGCTCGCGACTATAAGCAAAGATGCATTCACCAGTAAACATGCATTACATTGCATTCTGAAGTGGCCTGCAGTGAGCAAACGTGACAAGTTTTGGCAGCTGTTACTGCACCACAGGGCCGTACCCAGAACATTTTTTAGAGGGGGGGGGGAGTTCATGATTTTG
Source organism: Rhipicephalus annulatus (assembly GCA_013436015.1). Classification (NCBI taxonomy): domain Eukaryota; kingdom Metazoa; phylum Arthropoda; class Arachnida; order Ixodida; family Ixodidae; genus Rhipicephalus; species Rhipicephalus annulatus. The sequence continues at coordinate 12,327 of WOVY01014596.1, read as the reverse complement.
GGGAGGGCACCCTCTTAAAATGGTAATTTACTCTATCTGTGCCATGGGAAAAAAAATTCGGGGGGGGGGGGGGTACGGGCCCGATATACTACCCGCTGGCTACGCCCCTGCTGCACTACACCTTACATAGATATAAAAAAGAGACACTACTTTTCATTTTAATACCGGGAGTTTTACGTCCTAATACCCCAACATGGTTATGAGAGACGTGATAGTAAAGGACGCCGGAAATTTCGCCCATCCGGTATTCTTTAACTATCAACGCGCACACGAACCCCTAGTATTTTGCCTCCACTGAAATGCGACTGCCGTGGCGGGGATCGAGACAATGTTTTGAAATACTGAATTTGGATTGACATATTGACTTAACGCAGATATAATTGAGGATTAGGCGCGGAATCTTTACTTTATTATTTCAAAAATCTACCATAATTTCAATATGAATATTACTAAACAAAACACGTAATCAGCCTAAACTGTGCTATGGTTTCTGTTAACAGCAGAGAAATGAAGAGAGGGAGAGAATTAATTTGAGCTTACTGTTGTGTGCTAATGCTAACACGCGATTTTTTTCCCTCTTGCATTCGAGTGCCATATGGAACCATTTCCTGTTTAGATAGATAGATGCCACGGTGAATGCTTTATAGGTAGTGCGTGTTAAGCTGATTTAAAACAGGAGCTTTACTACGAAATAGGGAAGCATTCATTTTTATGCTTATTCGGCTTTTTTTTATTCCTGTTCGACAACTATCTGTTTTACCGTACCTCCCGATGTCATGGTTATGCCTACGGAAATATGATCGCATTGAGTGAGAGAACTGAAAGGAATGAAAAAAATCAAGAAATCATCCGGTGGTAAGGGGGGGGGGGGTATGGGAGTTCGGGGATTGGCTGGCTGAGAGCGTACGTCAGGGGCGGTCTCGGCTGCTGCAGTTTCGAGAAGCGAGAGAGCCACGTTCATTAGTTGTGCACGTCCTCGTCAGCGCGATTCGGCAGACCAGATGGCTGGGGTCTAAAATACGCAACAGATGGGCCGTTGTTTCAGCTCGACAGAAGTGCAGGGTCGATTTTGCGCGGTGGGAAAGAGACGCGCGTCCGGTAATAAATTCATCAAGGAACTGCGAGGTCGATAAGAAGAGAAGAAAACCGCCCCAGCAGCGCAGTCTGTGAAGGTTTGCGCAGATTTATAGCGGGTGCAGCCGCGGCAGTCGAACCTGAGAACCGTTGCCCACCATCGGAACGCCACTAGAAAAAAGCGCGTCATGCTGTGCAAGCTTCGGGATATTAAAGCGACAGCCTTAGAGATGTCTCTTCAAGCGCGAAAACTGACCGTCCGTGTCGACTGTCGTCCCACGGCGAAGGCGTCTACACGAGTGATGAAAAAAAAATGTGTATACGTAATAACGTGATGACGTTATCATAGGACGTGATTACGGAGTCAGAAATAGCCAAAATTAGCGACGTCACCATGGTGTCACTTATAAGGTGACGTCTCGCATGATAACGCCATCACATGACATCATGGCTTGGACGAAGGTGGGCTGACCATCTCAGAGGCCGAGCAGAAACCAGGTTAGTGAGGTGCGGAAAGCTTGCGTTGCCTCCGCGGTCCTGGAGGCAGTGTGAAACGACGTTAAGTGCAGGAGATATCAGAAAGGGGCGAGGGAAAATTATTGTCGCGACTGAGAAGAAATAAAAGCCAGCTTTCGCCGTCAAGCAGTCTAAGGTGAATGCATAACAGAACCTGTGAGTTTTTTTTCTTACTATTTGAGAGAGAAAGGTAAAGGAAAGGCAGGAAGGTTAACGAAAGGTAAACTCCGGCCTACTACTCAGTATACTTGAGGTAGGGAAAAGGGGGTGTGAAAGAATGAAAGAGAAGTGAGAGTTGTGCAGTTCGAGTGTGTCCCCGAGTGAGGGCAGGGAATACAGGCAGGGCGAGGACTCGTGTATTTCTCGTGATCGCAATTATACGAGCCTCAACGCTCTCGTGCTACGTCAATGGGATTGAGAGTTTATGGGTAGCACCGCGGCTCCTCAGCCACCAACGATACACGCGAAACATTATAACGGCGCATGCTTGAGAGCCCGGCCACATTGATGCGTGAAGGTCTGCTGATTGGTAAACATTGTTGCCTGTGAAATAAATATTTCGAACGTGACGTAGTGAGTAGCAGCACCTGAGACGCCTGCACCTGTACGTTTGGAATTGTCATTTCACCGTTACTTTTACACTATGCATTTTGCCAAGCACCAACTGTAGGCCGGAAAAAATCTTTCCCACAAATAACCCGTAGCACGACCGGAGCTTTAAATTTAGGAACTGTACCTCGATTAAATGAACTCTGTTTCGCTCGAATAACACAGGACGCCGGGGTTACTCTCAGTGTTATAATATTCGAAAAAAAAAGAAAAGAAGGTCGGTTAGCAGACCTGGGACTGCACAGGTCCAGCCCGTGTGCCGCGGCTTGTTGTTGCTGCTGGTGATGTTGCTGTTGCTGCTGCTGTTGCTGTTGCTGATGCTGTTGTTGCCTGAGCTTGTCGTGTCCGCCGACAGGACGTCCCAGTTGAGCCATGCCGGCCGCTGCCAACGGCAGCGCCAGTCCTCCGGCTAGCAGGTGCCTCTGGTAGGCAGCGGCTGCTGCGGCAGCGGCAGTGGCCGACGGGTGGTTAGCACTGTGAGCTCCCAGGCCCAGCATGCTTAGCGCCTGCTGCTCCATTGGGGACACGCCAAGGGCAGCCTGGTACGCGGCCGCTGCGCTGCTTGCGGACAGCTTGTCCGAGGTCATCGTTGGACGGGCACCTGCCAAGGAAAGCGGGACATATGCTCAACGCATGTATGTATGTATGTATGTATGTATGTATGTATGTATGTATGTATGTATGTATGTATGTATGTATGTATGTATGTATGTATGTATGTATGTATGTATGTATGTATGTATGTATGTATGTATGTATGTATGTATGTATGTATGTATGTATGTATGTATGTATGTATGTATGTATGTATGTATGTATGTGTGTGTGTGTGTGTGTATGTATTCTTACACGTATATTTACAGATATTTACAACGATTACACGCGATGACAATGCCTGGCGCACTGGCGGGCTGGAACCAGTCTCTATCCACTTCGTAGTCTTTTCTTTTAGCCAGGGACCCTCTACCGCTTTATGCCCCAATCCCACTACTGCCTTGTGGCACTACCCCGCGGCGTTAAAGCGCCGACCCGGCGCTTGTCACGAAAGGGGAGTGTTGGGTGACACATAAGGCTTCAGTCTTACGACGTGCACAACAGTGGATGGTGGTGGCATTGAGTGCGCTTCGTCGACGACTCGCTGTATCTCGTAGGTGAGGTTGGTGATCTTGCGAAGGACTTTGTATGGTCCGTCATAGCGAAATAAAAGTTTTTCGGAGAGGCCGATGTGACGACATGGGGTCCACAAGAGTACGAGAGAACCTGGTGCATACGAAACTTCACGGTGGTGACGATCGTATCGATCTTTCTGAGAGGCTTGAGAAAGCATGAGTCGTTCTCGGGCAATCTGTCGTGCTGCGTCGGCTCGCTCTATGGCATCGCGGACGTATGTGACAGGGGAGCTTGAACCAGCGGGAAGGAGTGTATCAAGAGGCAGAGAGGGTTCCCGTCCATAAAGAAGGTAGAACGGGGAATAGCCTGCGGTGTCATGTCTGGAGGAGTTGTAAGCGAAGGTGACGTAGGGTAACGTTGCGTCCCAGTCACGGTGGTCTGGAGAAACATACATTGACAACATGTCCGTGATAGTGCGATTCAGGCGCTCTGTAAGTCCATTAGTTTGTGGATGGTATGCCGTTGTGAACTTGTGGTTCGTGGAACAGGAACGTACGATATCCTGGACGACGCGAGATAAAAAGTATCGGCCTTGGTCAGTAACGAGCTGTCGAGGAGCGCCGTGATGCAATATGATGTCATGTAGCAGAAAGTCGGCGACATCGGTAGCGCAGCTGGTTGGAAGAGCGCGGGTGATCGCATAACGTGTCGCGTAGTCGGTCGCCACGGCAACCCATTTGTTCCCGGATGCAGAAGTGGGAAATGGCCCGAGAAGGTCGAGCCCTACGCGGTAGAATGGTTCAGCAGGGATCTCAATAGGGTTAAGAAGGCCAGCTGGAAGCGATGTTGGTCGTTTTCGACGTTGACAAAGGTCACAGCTGGCAACATACTTTTGCACAGAGCGATATAGGCGTGGCCAGAAAAAACGGCGCCGGACGCGATCATGAGTGCGAGTGACTCCCAGGTGACCAGCGGCAGGTTCATCGTGAAGCTGTCGGAGAACATCTACACGCAAATGGGAAGGCACGACGAGAAGGCGGTCAGGGCCGTTAGGGCGCATGTTGTGGCGGTAGAGAACTCCTTCATGAAGGAAATATAAGTTCAGAGAAGTGGGTGGAGTAGCGGAACTCAGGCTTTCTATGATGGGAAGTAAATCCGGGTCGCGGCGTTGCTCAGAAGCGATATCAAGAAAGTCTGATATTGATAAGACGCAAGCCTCCGTAGCTCTCTCTGTGGCGTCTGGTGGATCCACTGGATACCGTGACAGGCAGTCGGCGTCTTGATGGAGGTGACCAGATTTATACACGACCGAGAAGGTGTATTCTTGGAGGCGTAGAGACCAACGACCGAGACGTCCCGTGGGATCCTTTAGCGAGGAAAGCCAGCAGAGTGCATGGTGATCAGTTACAACAGTAAAACTGCGGCCGAAGAGGTACGGGCGAAATTTAGCGACAGCCCAAACAAGAGCAAGACACTCTCTTTCGGTGATTGAATAGTTCCTCTCGGCAGGGGATAAAAGGCGGCTGGCGTAGGCGATGACACAGTCACGTCCATGCTGACGCTGAGCTAAAACAGCACCAATTCTGTGGCCACTCGCGTCCGTACGAACTTCTGTCGGGGCAGTCTGATCGAAGTGGGCTAATATTGGCGTAGCCGTGAGGGCTGCAATGAGCGCCGAAAATGCAGCACTCTGAGGCGAATTCCAAGCAAATGGGACGTCTTTTTCAAGAAGCTCGGTGAGAGGCTGCGCAATATCGGCGAAATTTCGGATGAAGCGGCGAAAATAGGAGCACAAACCAAGGAAGCTCCGGACATCCTTATGAGAAGAGGGCACGGGGAATTGAGTCAATGCGCGAATTTTGTCCGGATCGGGCTGTACCCCAGATGCGTTAACGAGGTGACCAAGTACAGTTATTTCGCGACGGCCGAAACGGCATTTGGAAGAGTTCAGCTGGAGACCAGCGTTGCGAAATACTTGGAGAATACTGGACAGTCGCTCTAGATGGCTTGCGAACGTCGGTGAAAAAACAATTATATCATCCAAGTAGCATAAGCAAGTGGACCATTTGAAGCTGCGCAGAAGGGAGTCCATCATGCGCTCAAAGGTGGCCGGCGCATTACAAAGCCCAAACGGCATTACTTTAAATTGATATAACCCATCGGGGGTTACAAATGCTGTTTTTTCTCGGTCCCGTGGGTCAACAGCGATCTGCCAATAACCGGATCGAAGGTCAATGGACGAGAAAAACTTTGCGCCATGAAGGCTGTCAAGGGCGTCATCTATTCTTGGTAAAGGGTAAACGTCCTTCTTAGTGACCTTGTTGAGATGTCTATAGTCGACGCAAAACCGCCATGTGTTGTCCTTCTTCTTGACAAGCACTACCGGGGATGCCCACGGACTAGATGAGTGTTCGACGACGCCTTTGGCGAGCATTTTCTCGACCTCTTTCTGGATGACAGAGCGTTCGGCGGCGGAGACGCGGTAAGGGCGGCGATGAATTGGGTTGGCATCGCCGGTGTTGATGTGATGGGTCACAACTGATGTCTGGCCTAAAGGGCGGTTGTCAAGATCGAATATGTCCGCATAGGATGTCAACAGACGGTGGAGGTCTTGTGCTTCGGAGGGCGAAAGATCTGGCGCTATCATTTTGGCAATGTCAATGCTTGTCAGGTTGGGCGCAGTGAGCAAGTTGACATGCGGAGTAGGTTGCTGAGCCGACAGTTCAGAAATATCACACTCTTGCAGCGACGACATGACGCCTAGTTTAATACCAGCAGGCAGTACATGCGTGGAGAAGCCAAAGTTCAAAAGAGACAGATGGGTCTGATTGTGGCATACTCTCACCACGGTGTGCGGGACAGCAATGGAGTGCTTTAGCACAACGTCGGTAATAGGTGAAACGACATATTCACCATCGCGCACAGGCGGATCACACACGAGCTGCACGTAAGTCGCGGCTTGCGGCGGAAGATGCAGGAACTCGGTGGCACAAAGGCGACTTTGAGCGTCATGGGCAACAGCGGCGTCAAAAGGCAGTTCCAACTGAAGAAGACCTGTCGAGCAGTCGATAAGGGCGGAGTGCGCAGAGAGAAAGTCGAGGCCAAGAATCACGTCATGTGGGCACTGCTCAAGCACGGTGAACAATACGACGGTCTGGCGCCCAGCAATACATACGCGAGAGGTACACATGCCGAGAACGGCAGATGTGCTCCCATCGGCAAGCATTACTGCACACTTAATAGGAGGCGTGATCACTTTTCGCAGTTTAGTACAGAGAGCAGCGCTCATGACTGAAACTTGTGCACCAGTGTCTATCAGGGCTGTAACGGTAACGTCATCCACCAAAAGGTCCAAAATATTGCGGCGTGTAGGAATCGTCAACAGAGGATTTGCAGAATGGGTCGTTAATGCAGCGTCACCTCCGGGAGCTGCATGGTCTAGTTTCCCGAGGTTGAGGGCCCAGGTCGTGCAGGGGACCTGGATCGAGAAATCATCGGCGAGAGAGCTCGACGGCCTTGGGGTGATGGCGACCGGCTGAACCTTCGGCCCTGAACGTTAGTAGGAGCAGGCTGTGGATCGTACGGAGTAGAAAAGCGGCGAGAACTGCCTTCAAAGCGACGCCATGTCCCAGTGTTCCAAGATGAATTGGATGACCAACGATTGCGACAGTAGCGTGCAATGTGGCCGGCGCGAGAGAGCAGTGAAAGCAGATTGGTCTATCATCCGACGTTCTCCATTCAGCAGGGTTCCGGTAGCGGGAAGGGTAGCGTGAAGGGTACACCGGAATCTGGTTAACAGAAGCCGAGCTCTCGGTGGTGCGAACAGCGCAAACAGGTGTGATGCCGAGATTTGCTATTTCTTGGCGAACGACGGCTTGGATGAGGGAGACGGTGGATGCGTTGTCTTGAGGACCGTCAGAGGCGATGGCTGCAGGAGCCATTGCTTCGAGTTCGCGACGAACGATTCGGGTGACATTTTCGGACGATGTAGCTTGCGTGAACTTGGGGCTGTCTTCACAGGTCGAAGTGGCTGCAGTATTAGGCAGACGCGCAAACTGGCGGGTTATGCGACGGTTCTTGGCGTGCTCGAAGCGCTGACACTCCTTCACAACCGCGTCGACGGTGGCGCAATCTTTAACGATCAACAGATTGAACGCGTCATCGGCAATTCCCTTCAATATGTGAGCGATTTTGTCAGTTTCGCTCATGTTCTCGTCCACCTTTCGACAGAGGCCCAATACGTCCTGTATGTAAGATACATACGATTCTGTCGATGTCTGCACGCGACATTCCAGGTCTTTCCTCGCGGCCTGCTGTCGCCCAAATGGCCTGCTGAATAACTCGAGAAGCTTCAGTTTGCAAACGTCCCAGCTGGTCAACTCCGACTCATGCGTCTCATACCAGGTGAGCGCCGTATCCCGCAAGTAAAATACAACGTTGGCCAGCATCAACGTAGGGTCCCACCTATAGTATTCGCTCACGCGCTCGTACAAAGCGACCCAATCTTCAACATTCACCTTGTCCTTGCCTGTGCCCGAGAAGGTTCCGGGGGTCTCGTGGAGGCAAGAGAATCAGAGGAGGCAGCTGCTGCTGCTGGTGCTGGTGCTGCTGGTGCTGGTGCTGCTGCTGCAGCTGCGGCTGCTGTTGCTCTTGTGGGTGGGCCTGTTGAGCCATTGCAGGAAAAATGAAGGTGGCGACCACTCCGAAGTTCCGTGTTGGTTTGCCGGAAAAGCCAGGTAGGCGTACCCAGCACCTCCACCAATAATCTTACAAGAAAACGTATATTTACAGATATTTACAACGATTACACGCGATGACAATGCCTGGCGCACTGGCGGGCTGGAAACCAGTCTCTATCCACTTCGTAGTCTTTTCTTTTAGCCAGGGACCCTCTACCGCTTTATGCCCCAATCCCACTACTGCCTTGTGGCAGTATGTATGTATGTATGTATGTATGTATGTATGTATGTATGTATGTATGTATGTATGTATGTATGTATGTATGTATGTATGTATGTATGTATGTATGTATGTATGTGAGTCTGCGTGACTCTGACGTTCCTTCGGAAAATTCGCACCCAGGCGGGTTGATTGTTCATACAGAATGTTAACTAACGAATGAATTCTCCCTAATCATCATGATCATCACGTGGACACGTGAACGTGTACGGATGTGGACAAAAATGATGATGAGAGGATTTAGCGAACACCGTGCCTTTGGTTATTCGAGGACGAAGAAGGCGATCTTGCAGTTCAGCTGCTCACAACACGCTGTTATCGCTGCGTCAACGTCTACCTTTTCTTTCGTTCGCGTTGCACCACGACGATATTATTATCATTATTATAATTATTAACAACAATAATAATATATTATTATTATTGTTAATATCAATATTATATTAGTAGTAGTAGTAGTAGTAGTGATAAAAGTATAGTAGTAGCAGTACGGAAAATTGATTGATTCATAGATATGTAAGGTTTAACGTCCCAAAACCACCATGATGAGCTCCGGAAATTTCGACCACCTGGAGTTCTTTAACGTGCACCCAAATTTGAGCAAACAGGCCTACAGCTTTGTCGCCTCCACCGAAATAGCAGCCGCCGCAGCCATAGGGGTTGAGATATATAATTGTGCGTTAGTACATACACTGTAGGTAGAAATAAAAAAGTGTGCGTGTGAACGTATTATGCTAGTGCGAGCAAACTGCACATTGACATGTTAATTCAACTGGACTCAGTGTGCTGTTACGTTTTTTTTCTTTTTTCATTTTGGGTACCATTAATTCTGATTATTTTTTTTTCGCAGCAGAACTCATTGATATGGAGTATCTGAGTTAATATGGAGCTCAACTTCTCCACAGAAAAACAGATAGAACAGAAGAGAACAAAAAATGCGAATCATAGGATCGATAGTCAGTAAAGCTTTCTTGCACTGACATTGATAGTAACCACTGTCATAATCTCACTTCAGATACTCAATGAACACCAGCGACAGGGCGAAACAGCGCACTTAATATGTAAAAAAAACTTTAACGTAACGTAGCGATGTGGCTGTGTAACTTATTCAAATACAGAGACAGTAAACGACAGATTTATTGCAATAAAAGAAAAAAGAAGAAAATATGCAGATTAGGCAGATCATACAGACAGCGCGGGTCATACTATCGCCACTATGGCCCATATTTGTTTTGTATACAAGAGCGCTCACAGCAAACACACCAACCAAGCTCTGTGCGCGCATAACTATATAACCTAATGGTCATCTAGAGGTGCACTAGCTTGCTCACATAGACAGGTTGTAATTAGTTACGTGCTGTATATATTAACGGATATCAGCTTTTCTTCCTTCTTTTTGACAAGCGCCGTTATCACGCTACTCCCGCCTATATAACTATCAATATTTCTTCACAATAAATTTTAGTGAGAGTTCACTTTCATGGATTGCTGCTGCTGTTGTGCTACATCGCAAGCTGCGTGCAAGCCATAGTTAACCCTTCGTCTTATCAGGCACGCAAAGAGTTGGTCTTTTGTGATTCACCGATTAAGTTATTTGGCTTAACTTGAACACTCACAACTATACGTGAGCCTTGGAAGGAAACTTGGCCTCATCATACAACGTTTACCGATAACTCACAGTCGCCCCTACAAAAAAAAAAAGCTTCTTGACAATAGTTAAAAAAAAAGAACAGAGTGATTCCACAGCTCTCCTGCATATTATCTTTTGTTTGCCGGTGAAGCTTCTATCTGATTAACTTTCTTCTCAATCCTGCGCTGCTTTATGATTTGTGATAATATCGTTTCAAATGAACTATCCGTGCCTTGCCTAATACGGTTGAAGTCACGTGGTCGAAATCAACCGTCATATTGAGACACATTAAGCAGTGACGAAATCATATTAGAAGTTCATCCCACGCGTGCTCGCATGCTGGCATACAAACAGACGGCCATGGAATTTTGCAAGCGACTTTCGCAAGCATGCACAGACACTTAAAGCAGACAAACGCAAGAGCAGTACTATATATATTTCGAACACGCGGAAAACCATTATTTCTTCTTTCGCCAGCACAAGGCGTTCAAGTTTCATTTCTTGCGTAGGAAGACGAACAAAAAAAAAACAGCGCAAATTTAAGAAGGAACGCTGAAATCAGCGCTGATAAGAAATCGAAGAGAGAGGCGCCGTTCCACTCATCCAATATTGAGCGGTGACGATTCGGCAATTTTTCAGGCAATTTTAATTTCTAAACCACTGGCGCGCTACCGCAGCCACGGGCTCGCCAGGGTGAATCAAATTAGCCTCTCCGAAGAACCGGAGCATTACGAGCCTTTAAAAAGGACGGCGGACGAAAATTTCGCAGCGACGGCACCCTAAGGATAAATAAAAAAGGCCGATTTGGCAGGCACTCGGACAGGATAGAAAAAAAAAGTTGATAAAGAGAGAACGCAAAGCACATCAGAGTCATAACTTCCGAGTTACATACTACCAGCTTGGCTTGGCTTGCTCGGCCGTCGCAAGAAAAAGAACGCTCGCGAGCCAAGGAGTTTGGGGAGGAAAAGAATAAGCGCTACGGAGTGCTACGGCGGCGCGCGCCGGAATGTCATCTTGTCCCACTTCGATATTCAAGACCTTCCCGGCTCTCCCTTTCCTGCAGGCCTGTGTATAGCTTCGGCGGCCAGCGCTCGCTCGGCTTAGAGAGATAAGCGAGGATATTTATGCGACTCCGTAATAAAAATTCTATTATGCGCCGCCCCGGAGCACTGTCCGTCACCGGTCGTTTGGTTCGGGGTTTTTTCCCCTCTGCCGCTGTTGCTGATGCCAATAATCCGCTAATAACGTTTCTCGGCTAGGTGGAGCTCCGCGATAAAGATGCCCTCCTCTATACCGTCTCAACCCCCTTCTTAGGCAAGCGTTCGCACACGTACAAACCACCGCCGTGTTTCCGTCCCATTCCTTCACCTTTTCCACCCCGTTCGCATCAATGTCCCTTTTCCTCGGTGGCCGGATCCTTTCGCTTTCTTAAAAACCCGGGCGTTTTATCTTGTTCTCGGCTCCTGCTCATCGTACGAACAATGGACTGCGACGAGCATGATGCGACTTTATAAGGCGGAAAGAAATTCTTTCTGGAGAACGCCGCCGCTATTTAATCGCCCACCCCTTTGCAAGCGAGGTCTCACAGTTCAACCATCATTTCTTTCTTTTTTTTTACGGTCTTCCTCCATTCCTTAATGTCGCTTAATGAAGGCCGTAAAGCGAGATGGCGGGCGCAACGCTTATACGCGGAGCTCAGCGATTCCTCTCTCGCCCAATCGAGCCAGGCCACTGGAGCCAAGTTTTCGCGATGGGAGCTGTACAAACCCATTAACGTCGTATCATTGGTTAGCAGTGCAGGCGAAGAACGCAGGTCGTTACTTAACGGAAAGATTGAAAAAGAAAAAAAGCTATCCGCTTGCGAATATGTCCGAAATTATCGAGCATTCGGAAGTGCGCTGTAATAGAAATAATGTTAATTTAGTCTTGCCTGAGTGAGCAGAAGTGATCTACCACACATATACTAAAGCAAAAAGAAAAAAAGTAGGCAGCTGAACATTTCATTGAGACTGAATAGCCGTTATAAACATCGGAGATCCCTTATTAGCGCGACGCACTGAGCGGCATGTCTCAGCAAAAACTGGATCTAATTATATAATGAATCGGCCTCGACTGTGAGCCAAACGACATACGAACCAGAATGAAGGAGATTGAATGCGACCACTGAATTTCTATGAAGGTCACAAATTTGAGCTCACACGATCACTGAGCATTAGTGAAGAAATCAAGCATTCATATATTCTAGAATGAGAAAAAAATAACATAAGAAAACAAAGAAGAGGCAGAGGACAGCACATGCTTTCCTAACAAGCTTAGGTAACCCTTATCCACTTTGTACAACTTTCTCGTCCTCGTTCATAATCTACTCGACGAAGTTAATCCAACACATCACACATCTTTCTTTCTTTCTTTCTTTCTTTCTTTCTTTCTTT